>BTHU01000008.1:52243664-52843664 GCA_036184795.1 Tokudaia tokunoshimensis | reverse complement strand
TCTGTATGTTTGATGTGTATGTGGTGTATATGTGTGCTGTATGTTTATGTATGTGATGTACATGTGCTCTGTGTGTATGTTTGATGTGTGTGTGTGTGGTGTATGTGTGTACTCTCTGTATGTGTTATCAGTACAGTGTAAGTCTGTTGTCCTCCAGAGCAGAGACTACAGTCCTAGAGCCTGGTAGAGTACAGCACAGAATATACATTGATAACTGATGGGAATGTTCCATCTTTTTGAAGACTCATCACTCTGTTGGTTCATCCTCATTCCATATAAACCTCACTGATACCCTCATCCCTCTATTATGTCTGGAGTCTGAGGGAGCAGGAGAGTACTTAATAGCAAAATAGTGATTCCTGGAGTTTATGAAACAGGATCCTCAATTATGATCAGGAGGATATTCATATCTAAAACAAAACCCCTGGGACCCCATGGTAGGAGAAGAGGACAAACTTTCCCAAGGTGTCCTCTGACCTCCATACACATACTATATAGCATTAACACATCCCCACTCATAAACACATGTATTCACTATATATATATACATATATATATATATATATATAAAATGTGATTTCAAAATAAAAATAACAGAAATGAATAGTAAGAATAAATTCTGTGAAAAATAAAATTATTGAAAGCATAGACATGACTTGCCTTTAAAAGTGTCTTCTGCTATGCCTATAATTTAATAATGACAGAATTAACATTTATTGAGTTGTCAAAAATATCAAATCCTTTCAGAAACATACACAGTAATAGCTGCTATTACAAGAAATTTTCAGACAACACAACTGAAGCATAGGAAGTTAGATTTTAAGCTGTTAGTATAAATCAAATAATGTTTCTCTTCTCAAAGATTAAGTGGTCTCTGGTCATTTCAATTGGAGTAATATTGGACCCTTTCACTTTGGCCTACAGGCTAAATATAGAGCAGCATAACTTTTGCTTTCTGCTTAGCTTCCCCTCTTTAACTTTGCCTCAGTCTTAGTCTTTCTGTTCTGAACCCGTCAGTATTGTCTCAGAGCCTCCAAACTTCTGTTTTCTTGGCTCCAGGTCTTTGGATGTCTAGATCCTTTATTTTTGCCTTATATTTTTTTATTATATTTTATGTGTATAGGTGTTTTTCCTGAGTGTATGCCTGTGCACTAAATGCTTATCTGATGCCCATAGAAGTCAGAAGAAAGTGTTGTGAGATCCCTCGGAACATGAGCTAAAGAGGGTTGTGAGCATCCATGAGGGTGCTGGGAAATGAACCTGTGTCTTCTGGAAGAACAACTGATAACTTATGTTGAATCTCCAGGATCGACATGGTAGAAGGAGAAAACTGACTCCCACAAGTTGGTCTCTCACCTAAACACACACACACACACACACACACACCACATAAGGAGAGAGATCAAAATCAAAATCAAAACATAGTCAAGATGAACAACTATCCATATTAGTGAATTTCAATCTGGTGTTTGAACAGATGTGCGGTGTGTACCGAAGTGAAAGTTTCTGCTTGTGTCATGTGATGTAGACTCACATGGTGTTTTGCTGAGCAAGCCCCCTGGGAGGACACATGATGTTTAGAGAGAGTATAAGTGGGACTCAGCAGTGACTGGGAGCTTGCATAGCTAGCTTTACAATGCTCCATTGGTCTCACTGATCTTCATTGAGACAGGTACAGCCGAGGACTTCTGGCATCTCAACTGGCTCTGGTCGCTCCTGCTGACTCATGCGGAGGCCTGGCTATTTCTGCTTTAGTATCCTGATACTACTGAACTGGACTGCTGGTATCCTGACAATGGAGTCTGACATCTCCCCAAAGAACTACTTCTAAATAGGTCCATATCCCTTTGTCCTATGTACCAACTTTCCCCCCTACCTTTGGACAGTGAGCTAGAAGGGGTGTTGAAGCATTTGCGAATGCTTATTAAAATGAGTTTTAAAAAATAAAAGCCTACAGTACACTATATATACCTAGCCTCCCTTTACCAGCCCTATGATTCTTTTTTTTTTCCATCAGTTAGATTGAAGGTCTAATTTCATCTCTTAAGAGAGGCTGTCCCTGATTACTCCACTACAGTTAGCTCTTGCCTTCTTCCTAGAATCAGTCACTCTTCCAAGGATTATTTTCTTCTCAGCAGTTATGACTCTTGGGAATTGCATTGGTAATGAATTGTATTTCTTATCTTCTTCGCTAGGTTGTAAATTCTGTGAAAGTGATGTCCATATGTGTTTTATTACTGCTATATTACCAGATCTTAAAACAGTACCTGACACATAGGGGATGCTTGGTGAAAATTGCCAAAAGATGGAACAAAGAAATAATGTGACCCAAGGAACAGGAAGTGGCAAAGCTGGTTCTCAAACTCATACCCATTTTTCTTATATCAAAGCAAATCAGAACCTTCGCTATACATTTGATTAGGTTTCCATTAGCAATAAATGATGTTTCAACTCAGAAACATGCCTAGAACCTGAAGACAAAGATTTGAAGGTTCTTCATTCCCATGCCTGATCTCTACTTGGGATTCCTGATTTGCCAGGCACCTCTTTTGCAGAAAGTTGTATAGCTCTCTTATGCCAGACTGTCTATAAAAAAAGAGATACACATACCATATCCTTCACACAGACTTTGTGAGATCAAATGCAATGAGCATGTGAAAACTTCTCTGAAGGTCAAAAACTAGATACAAATATTTGATTTTATCAAAAAGGAAAAAGGCATCCTTTCTTCCCTAGTTCTTTCTATGGACTATTTTTATATGGTAGGGAAGACATGACTGCTCAGGTCAAGAAAGCCAACTGAGCAAGGGATTCTGAGTTGTCTTTGTGTTGGCTTAGATAATGCTGTAATAAGTCTGAATGCTCAGAGTGGGGCTTAAAAACGACTTGTGACTATGTTTGCTTAGCAGATATTGGTCACAGAATACATGACTAGTATTGACATTTTCTCCCTGGCTGTTGGGGTTAATGTGTCTACTGAAAGCTTAATTGTAACCCCCCATTCATATACAGACATGCTAATTCCTAACATCATAAAAGTGATTATATTTAGAGACCGTTTTCTTTTATTTTTCAACAGTTTTTAATTTTATTGAATTTTTTTTTAATTTACATTCCAAATCATTTCCCCTTTCCCGTTTCCTCCCTCCCCGAAAGTCCCATAAGCCCCCTTCCCTCCCTCTTTTCTCCATTCAACCCCCTCTCGTTTCTCTGTCCTGGCGTTCCCCTACATCCAGTCTTTCCAGGACCAGGGGTCTCTCCTTCCATCTTCTTAGAAAACTATTGATATGCAAATTGTGTCTAGGGTATTCCGAGATTCTGGGTTAATATCCCCTTATCAGTGACTGCATACCATGTGTGTTCTTTTGTGATTGGGTTACCTCACTAAGGATGATATTTTCCAGTTCTGACCATTTGCCTAGGAATTTCGTGAATTCATTGTTTTTAATTGCAGAGTAGTATTCCATTGTGTAGATATACCACATCTTCTGAATCCATTCCTCCGTTGAGGGACATCTGGGTTCTTTCCAGCTTCTGGCTATTATAAATAAGGCTGCTATGAACATAGTGGAGCATGTGTCCTTATTGCATTCAGGTAAAGCCTCTGGGTATATGCCCAGGAGTGGTATAGCCGGATCCTCCGGGAGTGTCATGCCCAGTTTTTGGACGAACCGCCGGACTGCTTTCCAGAGTGGTTGTACCAGCTTGCAATTCCACCAGCAGTGGAGGAGTGTTCCTCTTTCTCCACATCCTCGCCAACACCTGCTGTAGAGACCGTTTTCAAAGAGATAATTTATGGAGAGAGAGGGAGAAGGAAGGGAAAGGAAAAAGGAGAGGGAAAGGGAGAAGGAGAGGAAAAGGCAGAAGGAGAGAGAGAGGGAGAGGGAGACCATTAAAGTGGCTTTTAGTCCCATATGACTAATGTTCTTAGAAGAGGAAATGGACATTTGAGACCCTTGCAAGATGCTCTTACATTAGAAGAGAGACCACGTGAAACCCAGTAAGAAAATGGTAATCTGCAAGCCAGTGAGGGATGTCTACGTACACTTTGATCCTTGAAATCTAGCTTCCCGTAGAGAGAGACCACATTTCTGTTGGTTTAATTCCTATACTCTGTGCTGTTTTATCATAGTCCAGTAGTCCAAGCTGATTAATACACAACTACTACTTGTGATTCACTTTATAGTATAAGGAAGTCCAGTTGTTCTAGAGTAGAGATATAACTACTCTAACAGGGAAATACAATGGGATGTGTAGGTAATTGCATTTTGTGATAATAGGTAGGTTTTAGCTCACCACTACTCAGGCTTTAATGAAGTTGTAACTGCAGAAATGCTGCTAAAGGGCAGACAAATTTTTGTTAGATTTCTTTTGCAATTCTTGAAATAGTTCAGCAGACTAAAATGTCTGTGCTATTCTGTTACAGGTTAAGAGGTACAAAAGCAATATGATTAATTTCTGCTTCAAACAGATGTTTAAAATATCATGTGAAATGAGGAGAAATGAGCAGAGTACTTAGCAATTCATTTCACCTGCCCCATTTTACAAAGGCAATATAGAGGCGCTTGTTCAAGCTGGCCTTTGCTGTCACAGCTGGAACCCAACCTGAGACCTGTTGGCTCTCAGAGCAGTGTCCTGACCTCACCATACCGTCAGTTACATGCATGTTGAAGAGTCCTGATTTTAACTGTGTTGTTCATCCCATACATGTTCCCATGTATTTTTCATGTCACATGTTACCTGTCAGTCACTTCAATTACAACATAGACAGCTTTCTTTTTGGTTTGCCCATGTGTATTTAACATTGCCTGAATCATTGCTGTAGTGGCTATTCCTGGTTGTCAACTTGACTAAATTTGGAATGAACTAAACAAGAATTGGAAGGCTCACCTATAATCCTAATCTGGAGGCTCAGAGATACAAGTTTCTGACCTGGAGATCTTGATGCATAGTGACTATGAATTCCAGAAGATTAAGATTAGGGGATCTCTGAGTTCAAGGTCATCTGGGATTAAAGGCGTGGTGGCACATGCCTTTAATCTGGGCCACACCCTCTGCTGGAGACCTATATAAGGACATTAGAAGAAGGAAGATTTCACTCTGGCTTTTCCTGGCCTACCTTGTGGGATGGAGCAACTGCTAGATCCTCGGACTTCCATCCAAGGCTGCCTTGTGGGACTGAGCAACTGCTACATCCTTGGACTTCCATCCACAAGTACTGCTGACTATTGTTGGGGAGTTGAACTACAACATCCACAAATTCCCTAACTATATAGGGACTACCCATACGTTCTGTGACTCTAGAGAACCCTAATACAATTGCCATGGTAGAAATTTGCATACAGAAATGATCATAAGCCTTTTGCACCTGTGGTTTTCCAGTACGAATGAAGTTGACACCTTTTGACACCATCACAAATGACCCTGTGACAAGTGCCATACAAGGTTACTCCATGCTGCTCTGTGCAAGCATCTGAGCATGGAGATTTATACAAGTTGCAAGTTCCTTTTTCAAAGCTCTTGGGTGTTCTTTGCTGGTGGCCTCCTCTGCTACCTCATTAAGAAACACCCCCAGCCTTAGTGCAAAATGAACATTATGGACATACTTTTGGTTATGGAGACAAGTATAATTTTCTAGATGAAAGATGAGCTTCACAGAACTCTAATTAGGACCTTCCGACATTCAGATCTTATCTTGCTACATTCAAGCAGTTCTGGAATATAGGCCATTAGAACAACCTACAGAATTTAAATCATTTTTCTCTAATTTTTTTTTAGTCTAGCCACATTTACAAAACTATTGTGTACAGATGTCTCTCCTAGGTCTGTTTCTCCCTGGAGCTGTAACACCCAGCTTGGAGACACAGTCCAACAGTCATGGGCTGGGGTATATTGTCCTGGGCCATTGAGTACTGCTGTTTCATTATAAAATCTTGAAAGAGTAAGATAGTTTTAATCCAATGATTCTAGACTAGTCATTATACCATGTCCAGTGTCCAGCATTGAACAATCACATGTAGAGCTCACTACCTCTGAAAGCAAGTGACAAGTGACTCATATAGTGTTTTAATGACCGTGTTCAGAGGGTCTTCCATACACCAAGCCAACAGTTCCTATTCCAACCTGGCCCCCTCACACTTGTTCCCATGTCTTCTCAAACTGGTATGGAACTGGAATTTTGGCCCATTTTACATGCACTATGTAAACAATACCAAACTTTGGTGTAGTGGCACATAAGACAAACAACCCATCCACAAAAATCTACAAATGATAACTGCCTGGAAAGTTAGAAAAATTCAAAGAAAAGAAACAGAAGACAAAAAATCATGAAAAATTACCACCAAACACCACAAGAACGTACTTCTTTGACTGCAAATACTTCAGTTGTGTCTGCTGCAAACTAAAGGACAATTTTGGAGAATTTTATATTCAATGCATGGGTCTGACCAAAACGTGATGAGACCAAGCATGCAGGACAATAGAACCAGACAGAGGTCATATGTTAGGTTTGGTAAGGATTATAAGCAGAATAGAGAAGCATCCCCCATGGGGGAGACAATGCATTAAATGCTCTTCTCTGAAACCAGAACTATTCTTTTATCACATTGGTATAAAAAGATGTGTTTGGTGAAAAATAAGTACCTATGCTAACCAAAGAACATCCCCAGCAAATGCTTCTACCTAAAAATGCCATGTACTTCTTATATTCATTGAATCTAGTAATCACAGGACTCTACATAATGGGTGGTTATAAATTCAACATAGTTCAGAAAGGCTGTTCTGTTTTCCTTGTTTGTTTTTCTTCAGCATAGCTTCTTAGAATAAACAGTATTAAGTGGGCATAGTATTGAGCTATCCACTAAGTACTTAGCTTTGTATTGTAGATTAGTGCATCTCTTACCCTCATTAGAGAAGCTTCTATTTGCAGATGGGAATTAACACAGAGACTCACAACTGGACAAAGTTGTGAGAATAAAAGACTACAGAATGTTGAGGTCTAAATAGAGTATATATACCTCACTCATCCTTCCAAAGCTCAGGAATCATTGCTGAAAAGGGAGTGGAAAGATTGTAAAATCAGAGATGGTGGATGCTACAGTGTCTGGATACAGCAGGGCAGCTGCACATATGAACCCACAGCAGTTGTGATAATATCCACAAGATCTATCTGTACAAGCCCAAGCCAGACCGAATCCTAGCATGGAGAGGGGAGATGAGCAAGGATCTATCTTGGTAATTCATGGCTTCTAGGAGGAAAAGAATCAGTTTATCTATGTGATGCTCATGATACATCAATCATGGCCCAGTGGAAGGTCACACACTCAAGAATTTTTGGGCAGCACACATAGATCTTAATGGTTTAAATAAAATAAAAATGGACACAAAGTTGTGTGTAGGGAAAGGTATTGGTCTGTAAAGATTTGGGGAGGTGATGTGAAAATGATAAAAAACACAAAATTCTCAAATAACTAGTCAAAATAATTTAAGATTTCAAAGTGGCCAGAGATGGAGAGATAGCTCAGTGGTTAAGAGATCTTGCTACTCTTACACAGGACTCAGGTTTGCATCCCAGCAATCTGATGGGGCTTGGAACCCCATCAGGATCTCCACAACTTCTTGTATCTCTAGTTCCAGGAAATCTGACACCCTCTTCAAGGCCTCCGTGGGTATGGGCATACATGTGGTGCACATAAAGACAAGTAGGCACATATACGTTCACATACATTCATACATACATACACACATACATACATAAAAATATCATAAAATGGTGGTAGTGAGCTACAATCCAAGAAAATGTGTCTCATATGAACAAAACATGAAGGAAAGTAAAAAACATAGCACTAAGAACATATCTCTCTATGTGGGTACCATGAGTGGATGGGCATGGGGGAAAGGGATACATTACAGTCCTCAGTGTTGACGGATATTCTGTGCAACATGCTCCTTGAAGCTCTCCCACTGCCTGATCACAAGATAGAGTTGAAGTTATCTCATCTCAAATACGAGCAGTCTGTGACTTGCTTGTGACCAACATAAAATGATGAAAGCAACACTGAGCGGTTCTCAAGGCCAGATGCCTTGTTAAAAAAAATAATCTAGCTTCTCCATTGTGAGAAGCTAGATTACATTTTTACATCTCCACTTAAATCACTTTTAAATCTTTACATCTCCACTTAACTTTGGAGCCCTGAACTTCCAGGTAAGTTCTATGACTCTGAGGCTGGCCTATTAAAGAAAGTATAAAGTCATAAAGAAAACCCATTTGTAACTATTATGGCTGACAGGGTCAAATGAGGTCCCAGCATCAACCATCAGAGATGGACTTGGAGACATTCACAGATTCCAGTATCTAGCTGAAATCCCAGAGATCATGTGGCAGGATCAGATATCCTTGGATGTAAACTTCTTCAATATCTGACTATTTTTTAATGACTCTAAATTTTAGGTTGACTTGTTATACAGCTATGGTAATTGGTTCAGGTGACTATTATATAAAAAGTTGATCAGATATGTCTAGAATTAGAAGAGAGATGCAGCTTGGACATTTATTCCCACCGTTTCTTGCAGTCTAAGTGGTGGCTGCAGGAAGAGAAGAAAGTCATGGAAGCATGTGGGATTAAAATAGGAATGGGGTTAAGAATGGAAGTGCTGACCAAAGAACAAAAATAGGATGAGAAACAAGAAAATGACTACGAAGGGTCTTAGAAAGATGGCTCAGTGGTTAAGAGAATGTACTGTTCTTCTAGAGAACACAGATTCTGTACCCAGTAAGCACTTTGGGTAGTTCACAACTGCCTGTAACTCCAGCTCCAGGAGTCCTAATATCTTCTTTTGGCCTCTTTAAGTATCTACAACACATTACACACCACCCCACCCCTTGCATACACAAATAGATTTTTAAAATAAAATTTCAAAAGAAAGTGGTCAGGAGGAAAGCTTCAAAAAGAGCAAGCTTATGAGGTGAAAATTCCTAAAGGAGGTACCAGATGAAAATTTTATGAACCCTGAGGAAGTCAGATGCTCTAGAAAAAGTACTGGAAATGTACCCATGGGTTTACCAGAGCAGTTTCATAAGGAAGTGAGGAGGAAGGGCAGGCAGGTATGGCATTAAGTGGACACCTTGCAGACAGTAGGAGCTTAGTAAATATTTATTGAAAGAACAAATGTGAGAAGGTATGGTAGAGTCTTTCTGGCTACAGATGGAAGAAAATTGAAGATCTGAGAGTGGTCATGGGGGATGGGGAAAACAGAGGCTATCATTTGCACACATATCTCTTCTAGTAGCTGGCTATGGCTACCCTCCCCAGATCAGCACCAGGGTAGAGTTTAGATGGAAATCTGTTACATGCACTCCATAGCATCAAGAGCCTAGTTCTGGACTGTGTCTTCTACACCACAGCACTTACTGGGTGAGTTGCTAAGTCTGCAAAACATTCAAGTTTTCTGTTTACCAGGAGGCTAAGGTTGGGGGATGTAAGAGCTGTCAATCAATCATGACAAAGGACTACAAACTAGTGTACATCATTCCATCAGATAACTGAAAACGAATCTCTTCTATTTTAATAGTGGTCTCCATATAGCCCATATAGCTATGTGTAACTTAAATCTGTTCCCCAAATTACCCAATCTAGGACAAACATGCCAATTCCTTTGTGGGTGTTTGGGAAAGAATGGAAGGTAGAGGGGCTAGACTAGAGGTTAGGGAAGGCAGAAGGGACTCAGAATAACCCTTTGCTACAGCTTGATATTGTGCCTTTATAATCAGGTTCAGAGCCACCATGCATGCAGTTTTTCCATTAATTGAGAGGTACTTTATTGACTTTACAATTTTTTTTTAGACTACAAATTTGATCTAATGTTAAATTCGCCAGCCACAGATTCTTACTGACTAGCCTAGGGATGATTTATGTTCTCCTCCTTCCCAGAGCCCAGTGTTTACTAAGTAAGGAGAATCCTTGTATAAATATACATTGTAACATAGAATTAAAGGGACATGATATTTTAATTCACCTACCTCCAAGCTCACTTGTTCTCTGTTGGGCTAAGGTCTGTTCTGGGTCAGAGATATTCTAGGTCAGTGGAAAATTAGATCATTTGAAGCAAGTGAAGAAATTGAGTGAGTTACAGCTCATTGCCAAATCACATGCCCAAGAGACAAAGTTAGACTAACCAGGACAGCATTAAGTCCTTTAAAATTGATCGTTAAAGTACTCATGCTCTGCATTTGCCTGTCAAATATGGCAAGGGGTTAGATTCCTCTAGGCTACTACATTCTGAAGCAGCTTCTTGGGAGAAATGTTTGGATCCTCCATTAATATTGAATGATCAACTAGCTCCAAAGAGAAACCAGCCTTTGATCCACCTCCAAGCCCTGGGACCCTGTTTCTGGATGAATGCATGACACTGGCAGTCTCTTACTGTGCCACTGAGACCAAGTAAAGAGCTGCCAACAGTATGCCATTTCTGCTGCCAAATCACGAGACACAATGGCCTTATAATTTTTCTTTCCCTGTCTCCCCAAATGTGTTATGAACCAATTGACTATTATAAAATATTCAGGGACATTCTTTTCTTCCCTAACAGGAATTAGTGATCAAAAATGTTTTTTCTTCCCATCTGAGCAATAACTTCTTTGGAAAGTCACATAGAAATCGAATCTATAAATTATCAGAATAGTTGCATATACAAATGCACGGGCTCAGAATGGGCTTTGAAAAGTGGCCATTCTGTTTGATGATCACCTGGTAAGTCCTTCTTCAGTTTGTGGCAATTCTTCAGTGTCACAAACACTGTCTTAAGACTATTCTTCCTTACTCAAGGCTTTTGACAATGAATCTTTCAAATTTTCTAGGGCATAGGAAGATAAGGTATTCGGTGACCCATTACCACAAATGAGGATGCTTCTGGTCAAAGGTAGCAGATGAGTTGGTAAACAGAATAAATCACAGGGTTTTCCCCAGGATGGACTTTATCCAAATCATTAAAATTTTGAACACAAAGCTCAAGAACTGTATACTCAATTTACAAATGTCCTTGAAAAGGACAAGAACTTCTCCTTTGATAGCATTTTTTCCAAATGACCATAACATGTCAATCAGTCCTCCAAATCATCTAATCCAGAACAAATGCACCGATTCTTTCATGGGTTTAGCAGATGGAATGGAAAGTGGGGGTGGGAATAAGGAATGGGGGAAGGGATCTTAGCCATCTCTTGTCTCAAGATGCAGACTCAGTTTACTCTGCTGGCTCTCCTTGTTCTCAGGCCTTCAGTCTGCAGATGTTGAAATTCCTCAACCTCCATAATCCTGGGAACTTCATTCTTCAAACAAATTTAATTACACATATTTATTTTTGTGTGGGTGGAGGGTGGACATTTATTGGAGTAAGGCTGTGACAACTTGCACAAGTCAGTTACTCTCCTTCCACCGAGTAGACCCTTGGGACTGAACTGAGCCTGGCAATAGGGAAATGCCTTTGCCCTTTGAGCCAAACTGATGGCCCCCTTATTATTAAAAAAAAAAAACTCTTTATATTACAATTGATCCTGTGTCTTCAAAGAAGTTTGACTTATAGAAGCCACTTGCCTTGCTTTTCCTGGTCCCACAGTGTAGGGGACAGAAACACTCACTGTGTATTCCTACACTGTCAATATTCAGGAGAGCCAGCAAACTTGGTAAAATGTCAGCTGGCACCTTCGTAGTCTAAGGACAACCTGGGAAGAGTTCTTAGGCTACTTTAGAGCCCTTGCTCTAAAGCAAGCATATTTTATATGCTTGCTGAAAAATTGATGCCTATGAAATATTTTCACAACAAAATCCAAACAAATGTTTTTAATAATCATTAGATTATCAAAATGGAATCAAACTAGAAGTTCCACAGGTGACTTGCTTTCTCTGCATGTTCACTGCAATCTAGACATATCACTTGTCTTAGGAACTCTGATTGACTTAGTCACTTGTGAACTGAACAAGGGCACTAAGTGGTTTTTATACAGTATATCATGTAGCCCAGATGTTTATCCAGGTGAGGACAAACTTGTCTTGTGGAGCCTCTGAGAGATGGACTCCTACCTCAACTAGAACAGCTGGATATTGATATATTTCATGTACAAGTAAAACTTCCATAAAATATTTATTTTAACAAAAGCTTTCATGGCTAGAAAGTATGTGGACCTTTGATGGGAAGACCTCAGAGACTCCTTTTCATCCTAATGTTTTAAGTTGGTGATGAGTTTAGTGTTATATCTCTTTCTTTTGCTATATGGCCCAAGTTATTAGAAAATCTAGGTTTATATATTCACAAGCACATATATAACATATACAAAAGGCAGAAAATATATCAATAATTTAGAAGTAGGCAGTTGTCTTAGAGTTTTACTGCTGTGAACAGACACCATGACCAAGGTAACTCTTATAAAGACCACATTTAATTGGGGCTGGCTTATAGGTTCAAAGGTTCGTCCATTATCATCAAAGCAGGAACACAGCAGCATCCAGGCAGGCATGGTACAGGCTGAGCTGAGAGTTCTACATCTTCATTTGAAGGCTGCTAGCAGAATTCTGGCTTTCAGGCAGCTAAAATGAGGGTCTTAAAGCCAGCCCTTCACAGTAACATGCCTACTCCAACAGGGACACACCTTCTAATAGTACCACTCCCTGGGCCGAGAATATACAAACTATAATAGTAATTCAGGGCTGTGAAGATGGCTCAGCAGTTAAGAGTACTTCTTTCATCTTTTAGAGGACCCAAGCCTGTTTCCCAGTACCATGGCATACTGTTACTCCAGCTCTAGGTGACTCAACCCCTTCTATTCTCTTCTGAACAAAGTTGGTAATTCTAAGTAATTGATAAATAACATTTATTTTCTATTTTGGGATATTTAAGGTTTCTTTTAAAAATGCATAAAACTTAGGTATAACCCAGCTTGAACCGTCTTTGTATTTTGTTGAATTATTTAATGATCTTCACTAAGCAGATCACCCTGATTGATTTATGTGAGTAAATGGCTCAGTGTTCACAGTCATCTCTGATTGTCCGATCATTCGCTCACTGAGACCTTATTCACCATGGCAAGTGGTGTGCTACAATTGATCAAACTCATGTTAAATTCGTATCCATCATGTCTCACACTCACCTCCTTACATGATTGACTTTCTTTTGCAGTATCTTTCATTTAGAGAAAATAGTCCAAAGGTTCCAAAGCCAAAGTAACTTGTAAGGACATTTGTTTTTTCACAAATGGGAAAGAAGTCCTCAAAACTTCATCTCTAGAACCTAAAATTATTTTTAAACACAGTGTCTCTTGGGGAGTAACTCAACACCTTCATGTGATTTTATTTTTCAGATAGATTTAATTAAAATTAGATTTAATTAAAATTCTGGGTCTTACTAGAGGTCAGAAATCCAAATCTTCTCTTGTCTAATACTTTATGATGTTTAAAAATAGAGAATATTTATCCTCATAGAACTTGTTTCTTTTAATGTTTATTCATAGAATACAAAAATTTAGCCATATTTAACATTCATAAAACAAGCCTAATTAAAACAGTACCTCCAAACACCTAAAAAAGAATAGACCTTTTTTATTGCTGTTGCTGTTGGTGTCTCTTTCTCATCTTCCTCCTCCTCCCCCCTCCTCCTCCTCTTCCTCCCCTTTCTCCTTCTCTTTCTTCTCCTCTTCTCTTTTGACTTTTTGAAACAGAGTCTCTCTATATAGACCTGTCTGTCCTGAAACTCTCCTTGTAGACAAGACTGACCTGGAACTTGGAGATCCACCTTCTTCTGCCTCCTGAGTGCTGGGATTAAAGATGTGTACCACAACTGCCCAGCTAAGGTTGGCATGTATTTTTAAAGCATTCATTTAAGAAAATGTAAAACCTCATAGAACAAAAATAGCCCAAATCTCTTTCCTTTTATTTTTTATATTATTTCCATTTCTAATACTTTATGATAGTGCCCTTTCAAACTAGAGAAAGGCCCTTTTCTAATGAATAGGAGAGTAAAAACCTGTATCCAGTGCTGTCTATAACTCTAATTGAAAATGCCATTGGTGAATATCTTGGAATGTACTTAAGTCATGGCTGTGGGTAAACCTATCTTTGGCGAACCTTTCTTTTCCAACCTCACAGAATGGACCACTGTCATCAGAAGCAGTGTGTAGAGATGCTTGTTTGAAAAAGCCACCCATGAGCAGGATCAATCTGAGTGAAGGCTTTCATCCCTGGGTTTATACCTTGTCTATCTCCATATACAAACATATCTGTCTGTCTGTATATATTCTTGCAATGCTCAGAACTCCAGGAGTACAGGGACTTTATTTACTCATCTCTGTGTGTCCCATATCACTTAACCAAGAAATCAAATGACAACTGAAAAATTGATTTACATAGTATCGTTTGCCACCAGGATAACAACCAAAGTCCAAGATACAGATTGTCAATTAACTTCCTAATACTATTATTACCATTACTGATTAGATTAATTGGAATGACTATAGTTTCAAGAAATTACAACATAAAAACCAGACTGCAACAAATATTATAAATAAAAACAGCATGTCAACAGACTTTATCATTTTGTCATCTGATCTACCCTGCTCCCTTTATAGATCAGAAGATAATGCTCATAAAAAAATAAGTGTCTGGTCTTGGAAAACCAAGAGAAAACTGAGTTTAGGATCATCTGAAGACAAAACATTATCTATGCAACAATCTAAATGAGATTCAGGGAAAACATCTATCAGTATCCTGTATGGATATAAATGTGTCTTGACTTTATATAGTTATTTTATTTATATAATGACTGTTTCTAAATGTTGGATATTATGGGCCATTTCTAAAGTGAGCTGTTAATTTATTATTTTAATATTTCCTTACAAAAATCATGGTTATTTTTAGTGGAGACAACAGAAACAAAGGGGCCATTCCTATTTTATATCACTTGTAGTAATTGACACAATAAGGAATTTTTGAGGGTTATATCTACACAAGAACCAATAAATAATTATTATTTCAGGGCAAAATTAGTTTTCCAAGCTAACAAACTATGGTGGGAACAGAGATGGTAATAAAACTATGTGTGGGGTTGCAATAATTCTTGGTGTGTGAACGTCCTCTGGCAGTATTTTAGCACATGGTGCAGGAGAGCTTCTCTCTTTCTTACTCAGAATATTGAATATCCAAACCACACCATGAGATCAGTGTGGATTATGGGAGAGAAGTGGCTACTGTAAATATCAATTCTATAACTACAAAGTAGAGAAAATGATGTCAAATAATGAAGTCTTACTTGAAGGGAAGACAAGCTAATGAGAAACTGAGGCCAAGCAGATCTTAGGAGTTTGGGCAAGGATATCATATCTATTCTATAACTGTTTCTCATTGAATTTGCTGCGTATTCAGCGAGTGGAAAAATGACCCTCAGAGGCATTTCTAGGTCATCACCTTATTTGGAAAACAAGAGAATGTTGTAGATCTAATTACATTAAGGATCTTGAGATGAAATCATTGTAGATTACCTCAGGGGGCCATGTGTCAAAGGCCCTTGTAGGACAAACACACAGAAGGGTGATGATACACTCACCAAGATGAAGACTGGGAACAAAAGTGCCCACAACTAACAGGAAGATAAGAGAGTCAAGGAAGGGCCCTCTTAACAGCCTCCATGGTACATGTGGCCCTGCCCATACTCTGATTTTTGTACTTGTAGCTTGGGGACTGGGACATGATGAATTTTTGTTGTTTTGAGACACCAACTTTGTGGTGATTTGCTGGCAGCCTAAGATAACTCAAACAAACTGTGAACAATGTGTGCAAAAATTCCAGAGGAAAAGGACCACCATGGGTCGTTGTCCTCAGCAGAGGAAGTGTGTTGGAACAATTTAGACTACTAAAAGTGACAGTGTGACTTCCCCCAAGAGCCACCCTCAATTTTCTGGGCAAACAGGAAAGAAGTCAATGCAATTCTTAGAGTAGAAGAACAATGGTCATGTAAATAGACACAGGGTCTGGAACGCCTGGCCAGCCCACTGCCAGAGGTGTCTGAAGAGACTGTGGTCCTGACATTTGACTATAGCAGCTTTATAAGCTGCACACAGGAACATCTTAACCTGCAAAATATATGAGTATAGACACTAAAGTGTCTGGTGGGAAAGAGCTGATGCCACTGAGGACTGTCTGAGACAAGGTTAGCATGAGACCCTGGAACTCCAAGGTAGCTGTAGAAGACTGTTACAGACACTCAGGGATGCCCCGTTTAAGACCAGAAAGGGAACTCCACCATGACTGCTCATGCCTTTAATCTCAGCACTAGGGAGGCAGAGGCAGGCAGATCTCTGAGTTTGAGGTCAGCTTGGTCTACCAAGCTAGTGCCAGGACAGTCAAAGTTATACAGAAAAATCTTGTCTTGGAAAACAAAACAAACAAAAGTCAAACAAACAGCAAACAAAAACAAAACCAAACATTCACAAAGAATTACAAACAGTGAAAGTATTTTTAAGTTTTAAGTGATCCAGGTGAATTTGGTATGTTTCCTATCTGTATGGGGAACAGGGTTGCTCTGTAACACTTCTGCATCAATCTAAACCATTACAATGTCCGAGCTTTGACCAATTTAGTCTATTAGGAATTCCCTGCATTGATCAGACCATGAACAGAAAAGCTACTCTTTCTTTCTTGCATGTTCCCCTGGATAATCTGGATTTATATATTGACGCATCATTTGTGATGTATCTTAGTCATTTGTTAAACATTTGAGAAAGAAAACAGCTTTCAAAGTGTATTTGGAGAGGGGTTGGTTAAACCTGTTGTCACAACCTTACTGTCCAGGGAGGGACCAGGTGAAGTTCCAGAGGCAAAGGCTGGTCTTGAACACAGTGCCAATGCAAGTAGAAGCTAATGTGTACTTCACTCTAAGAGGATGATTGGGGACTGGGAGTCAGAAAGCCATTTCAAGAGGTCCCTGTTCATAGACAAGAAAGATTATGGAGGATTTGATGGTAACACTCACAGCAAGAATCTCCCAAATATTTGTTTGGTTTTAATATATTCATTAAGAAAATACCAATGAATCTATGTTTGTGTGGGGGTATGAGTATGTGAATGCAAGTGCTCAAGGAAGCCAGAAAGTGGTATCAGATTCTCTGGAGCTGGAGTTATAGGATGTTATAAACTGCTGGATGTGGGTACTGGAACCCAAGCTCCTGTCTTCTGTAAGAGCAACATGGTCTTATAATCACCGAACTATCTCTCAGCTCCCCTTTTGCATTCTATGAGTCCTATTATCTGTATTTGAGCTGGATCCTGAGTTACAAAACATCTCAAATTTCAATATACTTGGGAATAGAAGACTCCATAGTTCCAGTTTAAGACACTGGTAGAACTAGAAGCTCTCTGATAGAGCCTATTTATTCTATATTCATGGATTAATGTAGCTCTCATACCTTATCAGAAGATCATTTTTGGAGTGTATGGTGGTTAATACAGTGATTCACAACTGGTCAAAGAGCAGAGTACACGTGACTGTTGAATAATAAACCATAATTGAGATACCCAAATCACACCTCCTCTCTGTCAAGGCTCAGAAAACATAGAAAAGGGTATTGGAAGACTGTAAGAGGCAGAGGTTGGAGATGTCTGCTATAAAATAGTGCCTTCTGGCTATGACAAGGCCATTACATTCCTGAATTCACAGCAGACATAGTTATCTGTGCAAGATCTATACAAAACCAAACCAGGAAACACTCCACAGTGGATAGCAGAGGCGCTCATGAGGCTCCATCCGTAGCTGAGAGCTAGAGGAGGTGGAGTTAGTTCCTTCAGGATTATGGCCTATAGTAGCTTTTCCATGCTCCTAGGATGGTCCTACAGGTGTGGACATATATGAGTAGCACTAATTAGACTAAGTCAGTTACATGAAATAAAAAGGAGAGGGCATGAAATAGGGAGGGGGTCCAAGAGAGGCTGGGAAGTAGTATAGAATCCATATGATATAACTACATTGTCAACATGTACGAAATTATAAAAAAAATTAAGACAAAAAGAACAATGGTTTTCATCGCTGAAGCGCTTGCGCAGCTGGAGTGGGAGACAGAAGAGAACATTACAAGTATGATTGACTCTCTTGAGGATGCAGTGTGGATAATAAGAAATCTGACTTGGAGCTATGTTCCTGAGTTTGCCACTTGGCTCTGTCACTTCCTAGAGCAAGGAACTTTAACATCCTTTGGACTTCTGTTGGGGGGAGGTATAGTGAGGATACTGTATAGACTGGTGCAAAGGATGGCTCAATGCAGATAGAGCACTCAGTGTGTGTGTGTGTGTGTGTGTGTGTGTGTGTGTGTGTGTGTGTATGTGTGTGTGTGTGCGTATGTGTGTGTGTGTGTCACATAAAAACATATATGTGCTGGTATTATGGAAGACAAATAAGCTTTATAGAAGTACATTAGAGATGCAGAGACTTTGCTTCTTTCCAGAAAAGATATTTCAATCAAGAGGTCTCATTGAGGGTTGAGACACTAGGGCTTGGAGAAAGGAGATATGTGTAAGCCTGGGACAGGCATATAAACAGTACACATCCTTTATAATAATTCAATGTTCTCATGTTGATGGCAGGAAAAATAGGTTTGTAAGTTTGCTGTCTCTGCCAGACAACAGATAACCACTTCTTTAACACTTCCTCTGTGAAATCATCCTTTAGAGCTGTGGTTTGCTACTCTCTGGACCATGTTGCCAGTGCCCTTGATGGTTTTCATCATACAACATTGCAATCAAATTTTTCTGTCCATGCTATCATCCCCAGGATGGTCAGAAAGGTTTCTGATGCATACACATTGGTGACCCCAAAATCAAAAGCACGATCTGATTTATAATACATTCTCAGACAATCATCCTGAATAAACAACCCAACATACCTGTGCAAAACAGAGCCCCAGTTTGAAATCCTAGGACAGATCTGTAGACTTTGACCAGAATGATATCAATCTGTCTAGTTCCAGAGGCTCCATTGTCCTCAAAGAACATTTAATCTCTTGCACATGTAAAGGTATGGACATGGTGTTCCTTTGTAATTAAGCAATTAGCATTTTACTGCAGTGAGGTAAGGATTACAGAAGCAAAAACAATTAAGGTGATAAATTCAACTTCAACAAGTCTTGAATTGCTGGGAAACTGTCTTTATGAGAAGTATTTTTTTTCAGTATTTGGCAGCAAATGCAGAAGCGAATCTCCTACTGAAGTCTCTTGCTAACTTTGACCCCGTGTTTAGAAACCTTACTTCAGCATTCCTTATGTTGTCTCAGTTAATTCCCACTGATGAATATTCCAGGAGCCAGTTTAAGGATCCCATGATCAATACATTCATGAATATTTGGATATTTCTCTCTTCTTGAAACTGGATTTGGGAGTTCAAATGTAAGACAAGGGATATCTTCTTCTCACTGAGAAAATGCAGTGCCTTCATGAAGCTTCCTAAAAGAGCATTTGAGGTCCAAGAATATCTCTGTTGTATGATTTCAAAGTCCATTTTCAGATTACAAATACTAGATCTTGTGAAAACGGGGTGAAGATTATATCTGACTAGATGACATATTTACATTGCTGTGAGGAGGAGGGAACTACCCTTTAAGACCTTCTCGTTGGTGGAATCAGGACAGTGGCTGTCATTGCCCTCATTGAGGGTGTCTCAAGCCTGCCCGGGAAGGAAGAGTTGAGACTGATGCTTTTATTTACTCACGGTGTACTTAATGCCCACTCTACCAGATGCTGAGGATACAGCACACAAGGGAGAGACAAGAATTCTATTCTCAGGGCTTTACATTATCTTGCTGAGAGACAGACAATAATCACAGATGAGAGTTAAACAAACAAGGTAATTCCAGCTTGTGACAGCTGTTCTAAAGCACAAACACTCAGAAACAGTGTGCAGTGGTGAAGTCAGAGAGCTGTGAAGCTAGGGTGACTGTGGAAAGCATTTCTGCAGAGGTGACACTTCATCCAAGATGGAATGTTGAGATAAATCCAGCCATATGAAGATTTGAGTGAAGAAGAGATCATTGCAGGCAAAGGGTGACAAGGTCAGCTCCACTGTTTGTCAGCCCTGCTACAGTACAGGAATCCCAACCTAACCAATTCCCAAATAATAACACAGCTTCTTATGATGCTATGCATGCTACATTCTGCCAGTTTTCTCTCCTTTCAGCCAGGGAATTGGGGTCCACAGTAGGAATGGCTGACATTGGGAAGGAGGTAGAAGAGAAGACTTCAGGAACTCCCCATAAACAATGGGGAGAATGATTTGAGCTGTTTCTGTTATTGGGACAGTAATAACACAATAGCCATATTGCTGAACTGATCCCATCAAATGAACTGACCCATGAAACAGGTCTATCATGTCCTCTTTTTATAGATGAGGAAATTGAAACTTGAGTGTGATACACTAAGAACCCGAGAGAATACAGGAAGAAAAGGAACTGTTGGTATGGAGGTAAAGGCTAGCCAGTATGGAAACTGCTACAGTGTTTGCTCAGAAAGTTGAAATACAGGGCTTAGTTGTAGCTATGTGCTAGAATTCCTGTCTTGGAGTCTAATATGCCACTTCCAGGTATAGATGCAAAAGAATGCATCAGTATATTGAGGAATCACCTTTATAGTCATATTTACTGTATCATTATTTACAGTTACTAAGCTATGAAATCAGACTAGGTACCTATCAACATACAAACAGATAAGGAAAATACAGTATAGATATACAACAGAGCTTTATTCAGCCACACAGAAGGATAAAACCACATCATGTACAGGGCAAGGAATACAACTGGAGATCATTATGTTCAGCAAAATAAACCAGGCTCAGAAAGATAAATACTGCATGTTTTCTCTCAACTGAGAAATACAGTTTTTTTTTTAAGGACACAAAAGTATATGGAGGATTATTTTTAGGAATGTGGAAGAATGGAGAGAAGAAATAAGAAAATAAGAAATAAGAGAGTGTGAATGTGATAAAAAAAAAAAGAATACGTTGTGTAGATATATAGGCATGCCATGAACCCATTTACTTGTACAATTACTTTGCATGAGGAGAAAACAAATGGAGCCGGCACCGAGAGGCAAAAGTGATAAGAACACATGGCAAAAGCACTGGGCTGGAGCAGCAGGATGGGGCAGGGAGGCCCTGACTGCCCTCCCAGGCTTACATTTCTAGGAGTTCTTTTCTTGTCTTAGAAGGACTTTCTTTCAATTTGCTTCCTTTAATCTGGATATATCAGAATGAGTCAGATGGGTAGCACTTCCTGATTTGACTTAAGAGTCCAGCATCATTATATGAACTGATTTTACTATTTTTGAACTGTTTTATTTTTATTATTTTTTTTATTGAAAAAGGAAGTAAAAACATTTTATGATAAAATTAAAGATTTACATGGAAAAATGTTTCTGACAAAATTGAAAAAGTGTATAGAAAAACACATTGATTGACAATTTTCATGGAAAATTAAAGAGTAAAATGGTAGACATAAAAACATTGCTAAATTAATTGAAAAAGGAATTAGAAACATTTTATGATAGAATTGCAGATTTACATGGGAAATATTTCTAATAAAATTGTAGAAAAATATAAAATAATATTACAATTGAAGATTATCATGGAAAATTACAGATAAAATGGTAGGCATAAAAATATTTCTAAGCTGATTGAAAGTGGAATTATAAACATTTTCTGATAAAATTGAAGATTTACATGGAAAATATTTCTGATAAAATTGAAAAAATATATAGAAAAACATTAAAATTGAGGATTATCATGGAAAATTATACAGATAAAATGGTAGGTATAAAATATTTCTAAGTTGATTGAAAGTGGAATTATAAACACTTTCTGATAAAATTGAAGATCTACAAGGAAAATATTTCTGATAAAATTCAAGAAATATATAGAAAAACACATTAAAATTGACTATTTCATGGAAAATTATACAGATAAAATGGTAGGCATAAAAATATTCCTAAATTGAATGAAAGTGGAATTATAAACATTTTCTGACAAAATTGAAGATTTGCATGGAAAATATTTCTGATAAAATTGAAGAAATATATAGAAAAAATGTTAAAATTAAAGATTATCATGGAAAATAATACAGTTAAAATGGTAGACATAAAAAACATTACTAAATTGATTAAAAGAGGAATCACAAACATTTTCTGATAAAATTGAAGATTTACATGAAAAATATTTCTGTTAGATTATGTCTTTTGTTGGGGAATTGAGTCTATTGACATTATAAGATATTAAGGAATAGTGATGGTTGCTTCCTGTTATTTTTGAGGTTATTTTTATATTTGTGTGGTTACCTTCTTTTGAGTTTGTTGGAAAAAGATTACTTTCTTGCTTTTTCTAGGGTGTAGTTTCCCTCCTCCTGTTGGCGTTTTCCATCTCTTATCCTTTGTAGGGCTGGATTTGTGGAAAGATTGTGTAAATTTGGTTTTATCATGGAATATCTTGTTTTCTCCATCTATGGTAATTGAAAGTTTTGCTGGGTATAGTAGTTTGGACTGGCATTTGTGTTCTCTTAGGGAGATCTGCCCAGGATCTTCTAGCTTTCATCATCTCAGGTGAGAAGTCTGGTGCAATTCTGATAGGCCTGCCTTTATAGGTTACTTGACCTTTTCCCTTACTGCTTTTAATATTCTTTCTTTGTTTAGTACATTTGGTGTTTTGATTATTATGTGCTGAGAGGACTTTCGGGTCTGGTCCAGTCTGTTTGGAGTTCTGTAGGCTTTTTATATATTCATAAACATCTCTTTCTTTAGGTTAGGGAAGTTTTCTTCTATAATTTTGTTGAAGATATTTACTGGTCCTTTAAGTTGGAAATCTTCGCTATCTTCTATACTTATAATCCTTAGGTTTCCTCTTCTCATTGTGTCCTGAATTTCCTGGATGTTTTGGCTTAGGAGCTTTTTGCATTTTGTATTTTCTTTGACTGTTGAGTCAATGTTTTCTATGGTATCTTCAGCACCTGAGATTCTTTCTTCCATCTCTTGTATTCTGTTGTTGATGCTTGCACCTATGACTCCTGAATTCTTTCCAAGATTTTCTATCTCCAGAGATGTCTCACTTTGTGATTTCTTTATTGTTTCTACTTCCATTTTTAGATCCTGGATGGTTTTATTCAGTTCCTTTACTTGTTTGTTTGTGTTTTCCCACAATTCTTTAAGGGATTTTTGTGTTTCCCCTTTAAGGGTCCTCTACCTGTTCACCCATGCTCTCCTGTATTTCTTTAAAGGATTTTTGTGTTTCCTCTTTAAGGGCTTTTACCTTTTGACCCATGTTCTCCTGTATTTCTTTAAGGGAGTTATTTATGTCCTTCTTGATGTCCTCTAACAGCATTGTGAGATGAGACTTTAAATCCAACTCTTGCTTTTCCAGTGTGCTGGGGTATCCGGAACTTGCTGTGGTGGGAGAACTGGGCTCTGATGATGCCAAGTAACCTTGGTTTCTGTTGGTAGGGTTCTTGTGCTTGCCTTTTGCCATCTGATTATCTCTGGTGTTAGTTAGTCTTGCTGTCTCTGGCTGGAGTTTGTCCCTCCTATGGGCCTGTAAGCCTGTGTCTGTACTCCTGGGAGACCAACTCTCTTCTGGCAGGGTCTGTGCACAGAAGGCTGTGGCGCTGTCTGATTCCCTGCTGCAAATGGTGGCTGGAAGGGAAGATTCCTGTCCCTGCAGCTCCACTGATCTTATGTCCTGTGCACTCCTAGCTGCACCCCTCCAGAGCGAATGTGGAGATCTCACCTCCGCACTCAGAAGTGAAATCAATCACTGCTGAGAGATCACTCTCTCCTGGTGGGCTAAGCACTGAAGGCTTTGGAGCTGCCTGGTTCCCTGCTGCAGATGGAGGCTGGCTGAACTGTTTTAAGTATTGTAATTCTGACATCCCTTGACACATCAGACAGGCAGGAGACTACGCACAGGGGAAATAAGGAAGTGTGTACATGTGTGTGTGCATGGTATATGAATGTGCATGTGCTTGTGTATGTATGTACATACATGTTTTATGCCTTAATAATTATTCATATGTATATTCATATTCCCACAAAATGAAACAGATGTATTCTCATTTAAAAGCTCCATGTGGTCAGTGAAAAGGCAGTTTACTCTCTCTTCTGTTTAATATTTTATATCTTGTTACTGTGGGTCAAACCCAAGGTCTTGTATGGGAGAGACAAGTATTCTCCCACTGAGCTATATCCTCAGGCCTTTAGGGGTCTTAAAGAGTATCTAGAATGATATTTCTCTAGCTATGATTTTAACTAAGCCTTCCTTTTCCTTATGGAGAACTTTAATTAGAAGACCACACCACAGACTTCTCAGATATGTATTTAATGCCACTGCCTAACTCAAAGAAGATCTAGAAGACTCTGAAAGATCCTGAAGCAACAGAACTACAAGAAGATGCCTTAACAAAACCCAACAATTACTTATCTATAGTAGGCCTCTGATCAAGGGAAATGAGTTCAGGCAACTAAAAGGCCAGCCAAACTCCACCTCACCAAAGACAGTAAAAGCATTCTGTCTTTGACCTCTGTTCAAGGCTTTCTGCCCGCTGTAAAGTTGAGATGAACTTGAAAAAGCCAGGGCCTATTTGCAAAAAAAATTTCATAAGGAAGAAAAGCCATAGGTATGTTTCTTCTGCTTTTGACATTTATAATCAACAGTAATATGCATCTTAATGATATAAACAGTATAACTCATCTGAGCTATCTAGGATGCTAATGTAAAGAAAGAAAATGTGACCAAGCCTCACTAAGAAGGCCCTGTAGAATCTGATTCCACAGCTATCTCATTCTACAATTAGGTAACAATTTTAGTTCAAGACTTGTATCATGTTCTAAGATACTTATTATTTATGAAATACTTTATATTCAAATATTGACTTGATTTTTTTCTATTTAAACAACATGTTTTACTCATGCCTTACAGAATACCTCATATCTCTAGCACCATCTAAAACAAAAAGTAGACCTTAAACTAGTCTCCATGATGTTGGAAACCACAAAAATGGGCTCATAGACTCACGATAGGCTGTCTATACTCACATCAACTTATTTAATTTTCAAACTTTTCCTATTATGTACATGGTTTCTAATGAGTTTTGACCCATTTTATAGATGAGAACTCAGAGGCCTCAGGGTATGACAACATTTACCTGAGGTCTAGGATCTTGGATGTCTGAAAGAATGTCAGTATCATACTCTTATAACTTCAAGGTCCAAGTTATCCCTAAAGATGTCCTGTTCAAATACCAGGTTAACCTGGCATGGTTATCACATAAAGCAATCCTAGTGACCATGTTCCTTAATTTCATACAGAGACCCTGTAACAGCATGTGGCTTATAGTACAGGGTCCCTCTCAGTCCTCTGCTTACCCTTGAAACAATTACTCTCTTGCTTGCTCAAAGCAGCCTAATTTAAGTAATGTCTGGTGAACACTTATGGGAGACGAGGCTGAGTAGCTAAATTGGGAATGCACTTTAGAAGGCTTCGAGGGCCTCTCAGAGAGTCACTGAAAGTTCTAGTCTTGAAGACCTTGTAAAACAATGTTGTGAAGCACTCATCATGTACACTTGGTATACAGTAAACATGATCCACTTTCCAGGTCCTACATCTTTCCTGTGTGTTCAGAGGAAAGTTTCTTCTTAGACTTTACTGTCTATTACTCCAGCTATGGGAGAATGATATACAAAACAAGCAATTGACACAGACTGAGCTGAAAGAACTAAATACTAAGAAGCACAGAGTGATGATGGGCATAATTTTATGTAGGAATTGGTTGGCAGGATGAGCTTAAAGCAGGATGGTATAACATCAGGTAGTTTGGAAAGGGAGACATTGTTTATCCTTTGTTACCAGAGTTGAGTGGCTTTAAAATTAATAGTACTTTTAAGTAACAGATTTGTTGGCATTTGGAGGCACAAAGGAGGGGCACAACATCAAGCCTCATGGGTTTTACTTACTACAACAAACACTTTAAAAATTTGAAATTTGAGTTCTGTTTAATGACCACTAAATCTGTGAACTTAATGACAAACAAAAATAACATAATTGCATAATATTATACAAGGAAAGCAATTTGGCCTCCAGATTTAATTAGATGAGTAGCTTTGACATTGCATAGAACTGACTCCAGTCATCCTTGTTATTAAAGGATCCCAATCTCCAATGTGGGTAGACATGTAGCAGGCAGAGATCTGGGTACCAACAGAAAGGCTAATCACATGGCAATTAGCAGGAATCTGGGGGTAGTTTCAAAGTTATATTTGTGGTTAAAGTCTTATGTTTGGGCTTTCAAGGGCCATCCCAACACCTGGATGAGCCAAGGCAGACATATTATATCCCCATTGAAATCACAACAAATTGACCTCATTCTCTAATCACTGTGGTGTAGAATTTTTGGGTGCTGAAGAACAGCCTGAGTATTAAAACACATTAAATGACAACTTTGAATGCTAAAATCATATTTCCTGGTTACAAGAGCTTGTCTTTTTTTCCCCTGCCAACAGAATAATTCTCATTTAAAAACACAGATGTGTGTTGGCAGGTCCTGAGCTATCCCAAAACATGCTGTTAAAAACTGGGAGGCAGTAATTTCAATTGCCTGATGAGGGTGTCTTCTCTGCTTAGCTACATAAATGCTAACAAATCAGAGCACCTGGCCCAGGCCTAGATCAGATTGTCTGGGATGTAGGTCAGAGGAAAGCAATTCGAGTTAATTAGGTACTTCTTGCTTCACCCCCCTCCTTCTGACTTCTATAGTAATGTGACTAGAGAGGAGCCAGGTGTGTGGTACAGGCCTCCAATCTCAGCATTTAAGAGGTGGAGGCAGGAAGATCAGGAGTTCAAGGCAAACTTTGACTATATAGGCAAGTTTGAGGATAGTGTGGGCTATGCGAGACCCTATCTAAAAAAAATCCAAGTTAATTAATTAACTTATAAATGTAGGGATGGTATGTAACAGAATGTGGCCTGTTTATCTTCATAAGATCACAGCAAGCATTTCACTTCTCAGCAGAGATCAAGAACTCCAGACTGAGCTTCTCTGAGCGTACACTCCAACGACTGTCAAGCATTACAGTGTTGTAAAGCAGAATGGCAAAAAACAAGGAGGCCTCTGGCTGTCTCCGTGCCAGGAGATGGATCGTTGAAACAAGACCTTGTGACTTCCAGTGGGAGTGAGCTGTAGTCGCACTCATCTTAATGAAAAGCTTGCCTTTCATCCTTCCTGCAGGACTGAAGGAAGGACAGGAGCCATGCACACTCATCGCTGCTTGGCTAGAGCCCTCAGCGTTCCTGGAGGAAACCTTGGATGGCGGGGGTTTGAGAAGGTTTCTAATCCTACAACTCAGAACTTTGCTCATGTCCAGAGCTCACAGCATCTGTCTTTACAACAGGCTCTTTCAACCACTGGGGAGAGTCATGTTCTGTTGCCACCTGACTGCAGTTTCTAGCATGTGGCCCTCTGTTTCTGGCAGATTGCCTTTTCCTTTTGCTCATTCCTAAAAGGGAATATGCAGCCAGGCAGGGAGCCTTTGATCTTTAAAGGTGCTCTCACCTCTAGTTCTCAGAAGAAGAGCTTCTATCACTCTCTTTGGTCCTCCATGCAGCTGCATGCACCCTCCTGGACATAAAGCACTTTCCCTCTCATGGTACTTGTTAGTGTTTGTGAGTCTAGGGTCAGGGGAGAAGGGGGCTGATGCAGGAGGTTGAGATGCTGTGTGAATAGACTAAATCCTGACTGAGGCTCAGCCTCATAGAAGGTGATGGAGTCTCTGCTTACTGAGAATTCTCTCCTCGTATGTCTATTTTTATTTATATTCTCTGAGCACAGCTGAGTGTCCTTAGGAAGGGGGGCAAGCTCTCTCCTGCATCTGAGCAACGCAGAAAACAGCAGAGGTTGCAGGCATATCAGGTGCCTAGAAATCGCTCTCCTGTAAACACAGTCTTTCTGTGTTTGAAACAGTTAATTGAATACCGCTTACATTCATAACACTACAAGAAATCATGGGACCCCGTGTGCAGTTGTGACAGCTGGAAAGTATTTGTCAACCATCTTCCTGCATGGGACCTGTGGGCTCTTGCTGGCCCTCCTCTATCCCTATAAGCCTATAAAATACATTTTCTTCTGCTGACACTGCAATGTGAACTCTCCATAGCTGCTTATTCCCACAGCACCTGTTAATAATGCCAGGAGGAATGCATTTCTCTCCCTGTATGCTGTGCCAAAATGTTTACATAATTCAGCTTATTCCACAGTTTAAAGACCAGACATAAATCCTAAGCTGGCTGTGTCCTTTCCCTCTACTCCAGGAGTTTGTTGTAATATTGTGTGTGTGTGTGTGTGTGTGTGTGTGTGTGTGTATGCAGAATCAGGCAGATTTTTTTTTCTCCAGCCATTTTTAATAAAGAGAGAGGTGTTCCTTTGGGTTTCCTATGCTCACCGTTTGGGCAGGGGATACCAAGAGTGAACTGTTTTGCAGAATATGGCCAAGTACTAGACTGCGTTTTTCATGGGACATCAGTTTTATGGCTAATGTTCTTAAAATAATGAAAACGTCCAAACTGAAACATCCACTCTTAACATGAATATCTCAAGATTATGCTTATAACTCTGAATTCATAGCATGGCTCAATGTGTACTTTACTGATTATATAGCTTTGGTTTATATTTATTATAGTGTCACTTAATTCTCATGAGAATTCTGTACCTCCGATATCAAAACCTATGTTTTACAACAGACAAACGCAAGACAAACTAGGAATCTATCTGCCCAAGATCACACAGCTTATGTGCAAAGGGGATGGGACTTATACTATGATGAATTCTATGTAAAGCCAAGACTTTTTCAACGACATAGTCACTTTCTTTTTCTTTGTGGTGTTAAGGATTGGGTCTTGTGAATAGTAGGCACCTGATACGCCTGCAACCTCTGCTGTTTTCTGCGGTGCTCAGATGCAGGAGAGAGATTGTTCCCCCTACTTTCTATGGACACTCAGCTGTGCTCAGAGAATATAAATTGGACATACGAGGAGTGAGTTCTCAGTAAGCAGAGAACCCATCATCTTCTACAAGGCTCTCAGTCAGGATTTAGTCTATCCATACAGCATCTCAACCTCCCTCATCAGACCCCTCCTTCTCTGGCCCTAGACTCACAAACACTAGCAAGTAACAAGAGAGGGAAAGAGCATTATATCCAGGAGGGTGCATATAGGAAGAACTTGTGTTGAATGCATGGAGGACCAGAGAGAGTGATAGATGCTCTTTTTCTGAAGAACTAGAGGTGTCATCTCTCAAAATTGCCCATTCTGACCTTTAACATAGGATCCTTAATCCTGGCCTCCACTACACCTGGGATTATAGGCCTGCACAACTATATCTGGATCATGCTTCTTCTAAAACAGTTTTCTTGGGAAGCTACAGGAGGAGATGTTGATAAGATATTGATAAGGGACCATTTGCACCAGGGAACAAGGAGGGAGTGATCTCCCAGCAGTGCTTTCACTTTTGAACACAGAGGTGAGGTCTCCACCTTCTCTCTGGAGGGGAGAGGCTAGGAGTGCACAGGGCAGATTTTCAGTGGAGTAGCTGGGACAAAGGTCTTCTGGCTGCCATTTACACCAGGGAGCCTGGAGCCTCCACAGCATTCTGTGCACAGACCCTGCCAGAAGAGAATTGGTCTCCCAGGAGTATGGACACCGGCTTACAGGCCAGCAGGAGGGACAAGTTTCAGCCAGGGACAGCAAGACCAACTAACACCAGAGATAACCAGATGGTGAAAGGCAAGCATAGGAACCCTCCCAACAGAAACCAAGCCTACTTGGCAACATCAGAACCCAGTTCTCCCACCACAGCAAGTCCTGGATACCCCAACACACCAGAAAAGCAAAAGTTTGATTTAAAATCGCACCTCATAATGCTGATTGAGGATTTCAAGAAGGACATAAATAACTCCCTTAAAGAAATACAGGAGAACATGAGTCAACAGGTAGAAGCCCCTAAAGAGGAAACTCAAAAATTCCTTAAAGAATTACAGGAAAACACAAACAATCAAGTGAAGGAAGTGAACAAAACGATCCAAGATCTAAAAATGGAAGTAGAAATAATGAAGAAATCACTAAGGGGGACAACTCTGGAGATAGAAGATCTTGGAAAGAAAACAGGAGACATAGATGCAAGCATCAACCACAGAATATAAGAGATAGAAGAAAGAATCTCAGGGGCTGAAGATACCATAGAAAACATTGACTCAACAGTCAAAGAAACTGCAAAATGCAAAAGCTTCTAACCCAAAACATCCAGGAAATCCAGGACACAATGAGAAGAGGAAACCTAAGGATTATAAGTATAGAAGATAGCGAAGATTTCCAACTTAAAGGACCAGTAAATATATTCAACAAAATTATAGAAGAAAACTTCCCTAATCTAAAGAAAGAGATACCCATGAACATACAAGAAGCCTACAGAACTCCAAACAGACTGGACCAGAACAAAAATACCTCCCATCACATAATAATCAAAACACCAATGTACTAAACAAAGAAAGAATATTAAAAGCAGTAAGGGGAAAAGGACAAGTAACTTATAAAGGTAGACCTATCAGAATTACACTGGACTTCTCACCAGAAACTATGAAAGCTAGAAAATACTGGGCAGATCTCATACAGACCCTAAGAGAACACAAATGCCAGCCCAGACTACTATACCCAGCAAAACTCTCAATTATCATAGATGGAGAAACCAAGATATTCCATGAAAAAACCAAATTTAGACAATATCTTCCCACAAATCCATCCCTACAAAGGATAATAGATGGAAAAATGCCAACACAAGGAGGGGAACTACACCCTAGAAAAAGCAAGAAAGTAATTTTCTTCCAACAAACCCAAAAGAAGATAACCACACAAACATAAAAATAACATCAAAAATAACAGGAAGCAACAATCACTATTCCTAATATCTCTTACCATCAATGGACTCAATTCCTTAATAAAAAGACATAGACTAACAGAAATATTTTTCATGTAAATCTTCAATTTTATCAGAAAATGTTTGTAATTCCTCTTTTAACTAATTTAGTAATTTTTTTATGTCTACCATTTTATCTGCATTATTTTTCATGATAATCTTCAATTTTATCAAGTTTTTCTATATATCTCTTCTATTTTATCAGAAATATTTTCCATGTGAATCTTCAATTTTATCATAAAATGTTTTTACTTCCTTTTTCAATAAAAGAACATGCTTTCCAAAAAAAAAGTAAAATAAAAAAAGATATTGATAAGGAGGCCTAAATGGGACTATTTCTTGATAAATCATCTTTAGAACTTAGGCAGGCATAATACATATGAAAGGGCCAGGAAGTCCTGCAGTAAAGTGGACTACTTAATACAGAAAACTGCTTAATTACACGAACCCAGAAGTCTGCAAACCCAGTTGAACGCAGTGCACCTTTTGTGCCAGGCATCCACTAACACCCACACATGTAAAGGCTGGGACACAATGTGGGAGACATTGTGCTCACCCAGGCTGCTTCCTGCCTAGGCTGACTGTTCTCAGTGCTGGTCCCTCCTCTCTCTTCTTTACACGTTTCCAAATGCTTTGTAAAGATGACAAACACATCTTATCTCTCTCCACCCCAAGCCATTCCGGATTCATTCATGCCAGAAATTACTTAATATGCCTTCCTAACAGGGTCATCTCTCCTCCTTTTCCACATTTTGAAACTAAATAAGGCAGAGATTAATCAAAGCCCAACCTGTTTATTCAGATTCCCAGAGAGGCAAACACTATATTTTCATCTGAAAACCCCCACTTGTCCAGCATAACCCTTTGCTTGAACAAATATTTTCATGAGGCCCCACACAGTAACCAAGCCAAAGGAATTGGTCACTTCCTCCAGAAAGCATTTGATATCATGTAGATGCACTGTGTTTCGAAAATGTTGTAATCCCTGGGCAGAAGATCCAAAGAAAAAAAACTAATCACTCCAAAAATTGGGAGAAAAAAATATTTCGCTAAAAGGTTATTGCTCACTAAATACCAAGTACTTAAAAATAAAAAAAAATTGTATGTACAATCTAAGTGTTGGACAGTTTCTTCAATCCTAACAGCATTCAGTTTTCTTCCAGATGCCTTGGTTGTGTAGATAGAGCTAGGGTGTTGCTGGCCTATGTCTTCCTATCAGTTAGGTTCATTTAGTGTGGCTTACATGAATATAGATGTTCTATATTACATAGGCAGGCTTTCTTAGCTCAAGGTCAGGAATCTTTAGCTATAATTGCTCTCTTTTAAATGCCAGATGAAATGGTAAACATACACACACATACTATGTCTATCTTTCTCTCTCTCAAAAGAACTATGTAGTTAAAATTCACTAAAGATATAAACTTCTGTTTCAATCCCTTTCACTGTTAGCTACTAAACTTATACACTTAGATTCCCTTGGAAGATTTGAAGTGAGAACTGAGGAACCCCAGTTTCACCATTTGGAGTGTAGGATATTAGCAAAACCTGTGAACTTCTCCTGACACAAGCAATTTAAAACCATGAAGGGAGGAGACACAAACTGGCAAATTAGGATATCAACAACTGACTCAGGGTCCCAAGAGAGAATATAGAAAACATGCATCCAAGTTGGTAAGAAAAATTAGACTCTCAGAGGACCTGATTCTCTCTGTACTGTTTTTGCCTTTGGGGTGTGGCCACTGATGTTAAGAACTGAAGCCAAGAATAGCTGCATCTGTTATGTTTCTGGTCACTCTGCCTTTTCTACTTCAGAGAAAGCAAATGTGATTTAATTTTATAATTTCTTAAAGCTCAGTTGGGCCACAGTATTTGTAAAGAACCAAATACAAAGAGGTCTATTCAGGGGTGTTGCTGTGAGTTCAAAGTCAGCCTGGGCTACATAATGAGTTCTGGGTTAGCCCGGACCACTGGCTCAAAAAACACAATACAGTGAGGCAAAACTGATAATGGAAAGGAACCAAGAGGTGCAGAACAAACGTGTGTTTCTTAAATTAGGACAAATATAGATATTGTCTATCAGCTGGACTAGTAAAAAGGTGTTGTACACCACACCACATATGATGGTACCGCTGCATGCTATGATAATCACCAGGGTCATCTCACCAGCAGAGCTGTCATGAGTCCAGTATAATGAAGGGGCTGAGTGATGCTGCAGTATGCTTTTGGCTGAGAAGGCAGACCATCCTTGTAATCAAGGACACTGTAGTGTTTGCTTTCATTGGACAAACCTGCATTTGCTCTCTCTATGGAGAGAACAGCATCTGTGAGCATATGTTTTTTTTTTCTTTTTCATGGGCATTTGGCTGGCTTTTTGATGCACAACTTACTGAAGTCTGCTATCATACCGTCCCAGAGCCAAAAAGATCCCCAAGGGCTGTGGAGGCTGCATGTCCATGCTGTACGCAAACAGGGTCATGACGGTCACATCTGGCCACAGCAGCTCATTTATACAGCTGCAGTACAGAACCCCCAGCTTTGCTGTACTTGCTGCGTCAAACATTCCACAGAGCCCTAGCCTAAGAGAGACGTGCGGATCCCCTGCACAACACTGGGGTCCTACACATCCAGGTTAGTCACAGATACTCAGATGACACTGCGTGCTATGATTGTGGAGGAGCCACAGTTTGGTGTGACCCTAGAATATTCCCATCTGATGGCATCATGCCTGAGTTTCCAACTAGTGGAGTTCATCTTCTGGGTACAGGGAGTGCTTTCTCAACCTTTTTTGTTCATTTAGCACAAAGAACCCTTTTATACATCAAAACATTTTACAGATCTCCCACATAACAGTTATATTTTTAGTTTCTAGTGACTGCAAGAAGATGCAAAACAAAAAAAATATCTATCAAAAATCTTTGTGGTGCTTTTAGATGGATCCATATCTAATAAACTATATTGACTCTATCTATTTGAAGAACAGTCAACTATATATTTAAGGGTTGTGTTAGGTCTGGTGACAAATATGTATTCAAGGATCCCTAGATCCTCAATATCATTCCATATTTTCATCTCTTACATACTTTTATCAAGATTTATGACCCACTGACTGGGACAACTACGCTTACCTTTGTTAATGCTTTATAAGCTCACATTCAGGGGAATGCTATTTCAAGGGTGCAAAATAAGTTTGCAAAGAAAAGTAAGTTTGAGGAAAGTTTCATTAAGGTCAAAAACCATTCTCCCAGTGAACAGAGACACAAAAATTCTCAATAAACTACTTGCAAAGCTTATTTAGCTCCACATCGCAATTGTCATGTATCATGACTGAGTTGGTTTTATGCCAAGGAAATAAAGAGAGTTTACATATACAAATCAATAAATGTAATATAGCCTATGGCTATTAATTACACAATCATTTCAATAGATAACAGCAAAGACTTTTGACAACATTTAAATCCATTTGTGAAGGAAGACTTGAGAAACAAGGAACTGAAGGAGTGTATCTCAAGCTAAAAATGACTACATATAACAAGTCTTTTGCTAATAGCAAAACAAAGTGAGAGAAAACTGAAGGAATTTCTTCTAACATCAGAAAGAAACAATGATGTCAAATTTTCTCACTGTGCTGGATGTTGCTCCAAGTTGGGGTTGCCAGAGAAAGAAGACAAACACAGAAGATACACACATACACAGAAAGGTTATCATTGGGTGGACTCAGCTCTCTGTTGGAAAAACCTCTTTGACCCAGAAGATCAGCATGTTTATTATATACCAACCCAAAATGCATATGAAAGTCCATAATAAACTGAATGGCCAAAGAAATTCTAGGGACAATACTGGAGTCATCACAATACCTGATTTCATGTTATATTATAAAGCCATGGTAGCAAAATATAGCCTGTGGCTGGCACAAAACAGATCCATATGCCAGTGGAATATTGGTAACCCAGAATCAAAGCCACACAGATGTATGCACCTCATTTTTGGCACAGGTATAAAAAAGCACACTGGAGGAAAAGACAGCTTCTTTAACAAACTGTTCTTGGGAAACTAAATAAAAACAGAATAAAATTAGACATCTCTTTCATCTTGAATAAAAATCAATTAAGTATGAATCAAAGGCGTCAAGATAAGATTGCTTGGATAACCAACAACTAGATACTAGATAGCTCCAGGTAAAAACCAAACACTACTGGTCTAAAACAAACAGATAAACAAAATTAAAAAAAAAAAAACAAAATGAAAAAACGACTATCAATGGGTTGACTCCACATGGTATTTTACTGTACTCATAGATCTGTGTCCTGTCCAGTCATCATCAGAGAGGCTTCCTCAGACAGCAGATGGGAACAGATGCAGAGACCACAGTTAGGCATTTTTGTGGAGAGAGAGTCTACATGGGAAGTCTCCATCAAATTCCTTCCCTTAGAGCTCAGGAAATCCCACAGCAGAAGAGGTGGAAAGATTGTAAGATCCAGAGAGAGTGGAGAACACCAGGAGTAAAAGGCTTTCTGAATCAAATAAACAATGCCCATATGAGCTCACAGAGACGGAAATAACAGGCAGAGGGCCTGCATGGGTCTACACCAAGTCCTATATACATATATTATAGCTGCTAGCTTAGGTCCCCCCCCCGCCCCCGAGACAGGATTTCTGCCAAGAGCCATCTAGGAGAGGTTAAAAACTGGTTGGTGATCTTCCTGAGATGGTTCTGCCATAGATTGCCAATCTATGATGGATTTGCTCATCTGGACAAGGCTGAGGATATTATATCTGAGGAAGGATTCCTGCTATTAATATGCTTTTACTGTTATTATTAAATATATAACACTCACTAGGTATTGGCCCACCTTTTGAGCACATTTCTGTAGACCTATGAAGATATACTATTTTGTAGAGATGCTATATCAACAAATAGTCTATGATTCTATAGAATTCTTGATTAGATTCGAATAATTTTAGAAAGTTTTAGAGATAGTCATAGTTTCAAGAAAGATGTAATAAAGTTAGAATCAAGAATGTGCCCACTCCTCAGAATAGTAAGTAGAGGCTACATAATAAGAAATACAATTAGCTTTCATAATTACACTAAAAAGAGAAATAGACTTGGGATAATTTTGTGATCAAGGAAAAACATTTAGGTCCAAGGATAAAGTCACAGGTTTGCGCTATGATAAGGCAAGGCCATGTAAAAACTGTTGCATTGAACTTATAATGGGCATATTATAATGAAACACTGCTTTGAACTTAATAGCAACATCCTTATGTAACTCTCATTCTATGTAACATTTTATCTCTGAGGTAAATTTCTACAGAACTTTTTGTCTAAGAAGGTATAAAAGGCCAGAGAAAAGAAATAAAATTGTTGGTTGAATCATTTGGCTTGGGGAGTTCTGCCCTGTCCATCCATCCATCCATCCATCCATCCATCCATCCATCCATCCATCCATCCATCCATCCAAATGTGTATGTCTGTTTGTCTATATGTTTGTGGATAAGTTTATGTGTATATATGTAAGCATGCATGAATACATGTGGAATCGATTGTGATAGACGGTTGGGCCCAGCCAGTGGGTGTATGAATGTTTGAATGTATGTGTCTGTGCATATTTGCCTGTATAAATCATCTTAATTCTTTTCCTTTCCTTCCTTTCTTGTTCACAAAGAGTTAACCAGCTCAGCCAGAGGGGCTTCTGGTAATTCACCAGTAAAAGGAGTACCAGCAATAAATCCTTTTACTGAACCCCCAACACCCCCCACAGCTGTTTCACTTTGAGGTGCTGAACACTAGAGACTGCAGTTTCTGCCCTCAGAGGGACTCAGCAGGTCAACTACCACTACAAAGTAACTTAGACTTAAGACAGGTGAAAGGTTTATTATAGAAAAGGCAACCCTAGATATCTCACAAGACCAAGTCTTGCCCCAGCCAACCTCTTCTCCCTAGGTTTACCTCAAGAGAGAAGCAAGAAAGAAGAACAGCAGGGACTGGCCCCTGGCAGGTTTCTTTGTGTAACAGCCCTGGCTGTCCTGGAACTTAGTCTGTAAACCAGGCTGGCCTCAGACTCACAGAGATGCACCAGCCTCTGTCTCCTGAGTGCTGGGATTAAAGGCGTGTGACAGCACGTGTTCTGCTTAGTAATTTATGTGACTCCTGACTGTGAGAATGAGTGGGCCTCTGACCCTACTGCCTGCTCTCGGGACTTTTTTTCCTGTTGGGTTGCTGTGTTCAACTCCGATATGATTGTTTTTGCTTCATCCTATTCTATTTATGTTGTCGTGTTTGGTTGTTACCTCTTAGAAGCCTGTTCTTTTCTAATGAGAGATGGAAGAGTGATTCCAGAGGAGGAGGCAGGTAGAGAAGAGTGAGAAGAAGCAGAGGGAGGGGAAACTATAATCAGGATACATCACGTGAGAAAAGAATCTATTTTCAATTAAAGGAGGGGGAAAAAAAAGACTTAAAACTCTGACCTGCCAAAGAAAAGCTTCAGGAAACATCAGAAGTTATAGGAAGAGGCAAGAACTTCCTAGAAAGGACTCCTACAGCTCAGGAAATTATAGTAAGAATCGACAAATAGGATTGTGTGATATAAAACCTCCTTTGCATAGGAAAGGAACCATCAGCAGAGCAAAGAGAAACCTAGAGAGTGGGAGGAAATCCTTGCCTACTGTACCTCTGATGAGGTCAAACTCTGGATCCCTAAAGACTTAAAAAAAAAAAAAAAACAAATACCCAAATCTCAAATAAAACAAATAAAAGGGCTAATGAAGTGAACTGACAGTCCTCAACAACAGAATATACATTAAACATAAGGAAAAATGCTCAGCGTGCTTAGTCATCCAGGAAATGCAGTTTAGACTACAGTGAGAGTCCATTTCACCCCAGTCAAAATGGCGACATTAGGACAACGAATCACAATAAATGGGAAAGAAAAATCCCCATATACCACCAGGGTAATATAAAGTACTTGCAGTCGCTATGGAAACCAGTATGGAGGTACCTCAAAATACTAAATATAGAACTCTAATATGATTCACCTATACCACTCAGGGGTATATGCTTGAAGGATTCTAAGTTGCTCCACCCCCAAAATACTTATATATCCATGTCCACTCAGCACTATTCACAACACCCAAGACATGGAACCAGCCTACAGTCCATCAATAGATGAACAAAGAAAATGGGGCACATATACAAAATGAAATTTATGATTGGTTCCATTTTTATTTATGTGCCTCTGTGTGGGTATGAAGGTGTGAGTGCAGCACCTGTGGAGGATGCACTGGAGCTGGAGTTACATAAAGTTGTGAGGAGACTGACATGGTTGCTTACTAGGGTCCTCAGAATTGCTGCAAGTGCTCCTTACTGCTGAGTCAGCTCTCGAGCCCCATAATGGAGTTTCATTGAGTAACAAAGAATATTGTGTTATTTGCAGGAATATAGGTGGAACTTACATTGTCATATCAAGTAACATAAGCAAAACAGAGACAAAAGCCACAATAAAAGAAATGTGCACATATGTATGCATGTGTATACATGTGCGTGTGTGTGTGTGTGTGTGGTGTGTGTGTGTGTGTGTGTGTGTGAGAGAGAGAGAGAGAGAGAGAGAGAGAGAGAGAAAAGAGCAGATGGGGAGAGGGGGAATATTTGATACATGCTTTTTAGATTTATGTAAGAACTGTATACAGAATGTCCACTTCCTGCTGGATGCGGAGGCCTAACCTGACTGGCTGTCCCACACTCTCCATACACTTCAGGGACAAGGCAGAGGTCTTTCCTGGTACTTGCTCTGTCATAGCAAGAGCATCACCGCAGACCCAGGCAGTTTGAAGATCACCATTTGAAGACCTGATTAAGCATCCCCAGGTCAGAAATCTCCCACATTCTCTCAACCCAGATACCTAGAAGGACTTTATACTTAAACTTGAAAGCCGAATTCCTGGGGAAATTCTGATATTCTCAGAACAAACAAAATATCTAATTTTGATGGATCGTTAACAACTTCAGTGTGCTATCCAAAGCAAGTTGTTACAGCACTATGAAGAGAATCAAAGAGCATTCAGGATTCGGAGAAGGCTCACTGGAGACAGGACCCCTGGGGAGCCTGTTTTGTCCTAGTTAAGTGGCAAGCTTACACAGCCAGATTGGTTAAAATGAATCAAAGGGTTGGCCATCTGTGTTTGCAGACACAATTCAGCTAATGTGAGAGAGAACACAGGGGCAATAAGTGAGAAATTTCATACCCTTGGGCAATTCTTCCTCAATCAAGTGAACAGATAGGTGAGGGAGGTTTAAGGATGTGAAGTCACCAGCAGATTCCTTTCAATTTGTCATTCTCTTTCGTGTGTAGACAACACTAATGAGCACATCTTTGCCATTCACTTGTCTCAGTGGAAACATCATTTTGCTTTATAGCCCTTTCACACCGCATCATATTGATCAGTTAATAATTCATCAAGAACCTCCAGCTGAATATTAAAACAAATGTGTGCCATAACATATCACTCCATCACTTCTTCCAACCATTTGGAGGGCCACACAGAAAGTCAAACTGCAAAACATCTGTGCTTCTTCATGCTCTCATTATGTTTTTAAGAACTTTCCCCACAATTAGAATGAGAGCCATCCCAATTAGCAAGGCTGGAAACAATGTGGTGCTCCTATCAAGGTGTTATAAAACATTTGTTCTGTCAAACATGGGGGTGGGGAGGACGTTCCCTCTGAGGCTTTCTCCATTAAACTAGTTTCCTAATTACTACATGCTATTTAAATAGCATCGACTGTGCTTTTTATCTCAACTGATATAGTTTAATTAGCCTGAAAAAAAATTGTAGGTCCCTACTGACAAAGAAATCTTACAACAAACCAATTTCTGTAAGAGGACACATTTATTAAAATATTCTTATTATCTACTTTCTTCTCTTTCCACCTCATTGATCCAGACTCAATTCCATTTATTTTGGGGGAGAGGTTGGCGATTGAAGCATTACAATTAATGTTGAAAGTCAGCGTCATCTATAATTTATTAAGCATCTACTAGGTAACAGGCAGATTAAAAACATCATTTTACTTTATTATTTCAGTAGCATTTTAATGTTATAGCTATTGTTAGTATTTTACTAGTTAGAAAACAGATTGGGAAGAAGATAGTTTTCCCACTGTGCAGCCTATCAAGTGAGATTTAAAGCAGAAATCTATCCCCCAAATTCATGCTTCTCTTACTACAGTATCTGTTTGTTGACTCTTCAAATTCATTTCTTCAATTTTCTTCCCCTTAGCTAATTAAACAACCAATGTAGGGTCAGTGCATAACTGTTCTCATTGTGGGATTTCGATCCTCACCCCCACAAACATACATAAAACTATGGGAATAATACAGTGGACTCCTATGAATAGTTATTGTCATATAATCCCCAGTATGTATGTGTTCTTTATCTATGTATATGTTTACATCTTCTCCATCAAGGTTTAATTCCAGCCTTCACACCACAATACCATCTATGCATGTTTCAGTGTATAGCTCTATTGGGAGACATTTGGTTTGTTGTTTCATTTTGAGATCAGATGTGTCTTTGTGTGGCAGGCTGGACTTGAACTTGCTATGTATACCAAACTGGTCTCAGGGTTCAGTTATCTAGAGATAATTTCAACAGAGTCACTATGTCACTGCCATATCCCACCATCTTTGAATACTAGTCCATATGAAGCAGGGTTCTGGCATGAAATAGTTGGTTTATTTAATAGAGGTAATTGAGAGATTGCAATAAACTGGTTAATTCTAATGATGTAACTTTTTGGTAGAGTTTGTAGTAAGACACCAGCCAGGAAGCAATAAGCCCAGAGGAAACAGGAAAGGAGGCTTCCTGCAACTCAGTGAGAATCCCTTGAGATGAATGAACATACAGATGGATAAACATACAGACAGATAACCATTCACAGCCTTCTTATACTTACTATCATTATTTTATTTTGTTTATTTTCCCCAGCATTTTTATATGCTAGGTAAGCATCCTAACATCAAATTAGAACCATATCTTTAGTGGAACTTCTTATTTTCAGACAATGTCTTGCTAACTACTAAGGGTGGCCTCCAAGTTGTGATTTTCCCACCTTAGCTTCCCAAGAAGCTGAGTCTACAGGCCTGTGGCGCCAGCCTCTGCACTCCTTGCCATCTAGGAGAATGCTGTTGATTGGTTAGAGAAATGAGGTCTTCAACAGGATTGGTGCATTGCTTACCCATGGGATCCTTCATCAGGTAACTGATAGATCTAGAGGCTGGACTAACTTCAGATCCTTATTTTGAAGACAATAATTGAAAGGCAGCACAAAAACTTCCAATTGGACTCACCAATGGGGTCACAAGGGGTTATTTCCTGTCTCCATTACTAAATTTTATTTTATATCCATCTATTTTATATACAATAACATCTATTGACAGCTAGTCCCAATATCCATTCTTTCACGGGGTTTGTAAATTGGGGACCTTTAACTTCATGATTTCCTCTGCATTCAGCCAACATTTTAAGGAAAGATTTCTTTCCCTCACTAGCTATTTCATGATCCTGACTTACAGTTTATATCAGAAGGACAGGACAGATGCTAGATTCTGTTCCTAATTTTAACTTAATGCCTTAGAGGTTAAAAATAGGATTATTATGAGTTTGTGAACATAAATTATATTATATATGTTTATATATAAAACCCATAGACAAATTTAGAGCATACACAATACATTACATCACACTATTTATCTGTGTCTATAATCCCATCACATTCAGGGGCACCTTTATCTCTTTAGTGTTAGTACATTAGTGTTGAGTTTGAACTTTTGCTATGTGTTATAATGCTAAATACTGGCATCTAAGGCCTGGTTGCTCCCAAGGATGAGTGAATCTGCATATAGACCCAAGTGAGGCTATGTGACCTTGGCCACCAAGTTGTCCCTTATTAGTGAATAGAGATGCCTATAGCCTGTAGTTGGGCAGAATTGAGATAGCTGGACCTTGGGGTTCCCAGGCTTGGGGTCAGAGAAGAACCACAAGGAGAAAGAGGAAAGTGGAGAGAGGAGGAAGCTACCAGGGGGTAGGTAAGTCACAAAAACATGGCCACAAGGCCTGCCAATTGGAGTTAAGAGCTGCCCAGATGGAGCATGGCAAGTTATAACTTGGGGTTATAGATGGAAAAATAGATGCTAATAGCATAGAGGGTAGACATCTACACACATGTCTGGGATTTTTTGTTTGTTTGTTTGTTTGTTTGACCTAAGGAACAGAATATATTCTCTCACCGTTCCTGGACTGCCTTTAGGGCTGTGAAGAGACTTCTAGCCTTGCCTTTTCCGGTGCCTGGTGGTTGGCAGCACACTTGGTGGACATACTATAGAATGACTGTCTCTGTCTTCACTTCCCTGTTCTTCCTTGCCTTGTCACATGGGCCATCACCATTGGTTTCAGGGTCCCCTCAATAATAAAAATGACCTTAATGAAATCACTAACGTGACTACGTCTTCAATCCTCCCCTTCTTTCAAATAATATCTCATACATATCATCTGGCCATTATTATATATGGGCTCATGCTTTTGGGGAGCCATCATTCAAAGTACTTCACATGTGTTGTTGTGATTTACTTTGTAGTAATTGATCTGTTGACAGAATGTTTGCTTTCGATGACCATTAACAGGGTCATAAAACAAAATATTACAAATTTGGGATCAGAGGTTGGCATTTTTGGTTACGTCAATATCATGCCCAGTGAGACTTTACTGGTCACCCAGAAGTATCACTAAGAAGGTAATACATAGAGAAAAACTAAGAAAAACTGTATTACGTTGCTAGCACAATCCTTTGATTTTAATGTGTATTTGTGGGGAGGATGGAGAAAGAAAGTTTTGTCAGAGGATGAAAAAACATAAAGGGATGTATCGCGGAGAAGCTATAATCGCATTTGGTAATAGATACCTGAATTGGCTTATCACAGCTCCAGGGCTCCCTTTCACTGTCTGTTGCAACTTTCTTACTGCAATGATTGCTCATCTCTTTTATCTAACAATAGACCAGCTTATCCATTCTATAACAGCAGAAAGCGGGGAGATACAAAGGTGCCAGATACATTTTCTCTGTACTTTTCTTTTTACTGGGAATCTGCAGACTTCAGCTTCAAAGCATCGTTATGTTTAAGAGACAAACTCCCGCTTGCATTATAAGCCTGCAGACAGAGTCACAGCGTACTGTCTATCTAAAGCTGCAGTACGCAGCAGCATAACCAGTACAGCGACTACAGTTGTGGGCAGTGCCCTCTTAACAGATCCCTTTTTTCCTAGCCAGTCCAGATATCATAGGGTTGTTTCAAACATTTCTTATTCCACATCTGAAATCAGTTAAGTCTCATACCAAATTGTCTTGGAGTAGGAAACAAACTAAATGTTTAGAGCCTGGAGTGTGAGTGCTGTGGATACTCATTCTAATTGGTAATCATTATTTTGTAAATTTCATTTCCTGTAGCAGCAAAATATTGGCTCTTTGTCTTGTAATTGGGTAATCTTGTGTCTCAACTGGCCAGGAAGAATCTGTGTGTGTGTGTGTGTGTGTGTGTGTGTGTGTGTGTGTGTGTGTTTCCACAACACAATTGCTGGTGACACCTCTTAAAGACAGAACAAGTTGGATGATAAACATAATGTGTCTTTTTTTATTAGATATATTCTTTATTTACATTTCAAATGATTTCCCCTTTGCTGGTTCCCCCCCCCCAAAAAGTCCCATATGCCATCTCCCCTCCCCCTGTCCCCCAATCAACCCCCTCCTGCTTCCCTGTCCGGGTATTTCCCTACACTGCAGCATCCAGCCTTTCCAGGACCAGGGGCCTCTCCTCACTTTGATGTCCAACAAGGCCATCCTCTGCTGCCTATGCATCTGGAGTCTTGTATAACACCATGTATACTAACTGGTTGATGTTTTTGTCCCTGGGAGCTCTGGGAGTACTGGGTGGCTCATATCGTTGTTCCTCCTATGGCGCTGTAAACCCACTGAAACTAATAGAAAAGAAACTGGGGATGAGCCTTGAGCATATGGGCACAGGGGAAAATGTCCTGAACAGAACACCAATAGTTTATGCTCTAAGATCAAGAATTGACAAATGGGACCTCATAAAATTACAAAGTTTCTATAAGGCAAAGGACACTGTCAATAGGACAAAGCGGCAACCAACAAATTGGGAAAAGATCTTTACCAACCCAACATCTGACTGAAGGCTAATATCCAATACATACAAAGAACTCAGGAAGTTAGACTCCAGAGAGCCAAATAACCCTATTAAAAATGGGGTACAGAGCTAAACAAAGAATTTTCACCTGAGGAATATCAAATGACTGAGAAGCACCTAAGTCATCAGGGAAATGCAAATCAAAACAACCCTGAGATTTTGACTCACACCAGTCAGAATGGCTAAGATCAAAACCTCAGGAGACAGCAGGTGCTGGTGAAGATGTGGAGAAAGAGGAACACTCCTCCACTGCTGGTGGGATTGCAAGCTGGTACAACCACTCCGGTAAGCAGTTTGGCGGTTCCTCAGAAAACTGGGCATGATACTACTGGAGGACCCTGTTATACCACTCTGGGCATATACCCAGAGAATTCCCCAGCATGTAATAAGGACACATGCTCCACTATGTTCATAGCAGCCGTATTTATAATAGCCAGAAGCTGAAAAGAACCCAGATGTCCCTCAATGGAGGAATGGATACAGAAAATGTGGTATATTTACACAATGGACTACTACTCAGCTATTAAAAACAATGAATTCATGAAATTCTTAGGCAAATGGGTGGAACTGGAAAATATCATCCTAAGTGAGGTAACCCAATCACAAAAGAACACACATGGTATGCAGTCACTGATAAGTGGATATTAGCCCAGAAGCTTGGAATAACTAAGACACAATTCACTATCAAATGATGCCCAAGAAGAAGGAAAAACAAAGTATGGATACTCTGGTCCTTCTTAGAAGAGGGAACAAAATACTCACAGAAGAAGATACATGATGTGTTTTTATTGGGTTCTAAAAGTTGTTTTTGTCTTTGAGTTATAGTATCTTAGTGTCAGACACATGGAGCAACTTCCCTAAATACAAGCTGTGTATTTTCAATATGTAGCTTTAAGTGTTCCTTCATTTCAGGAAAGGTAATTTTTAACTTATTCCTTGCAGCTCATAGGAATTCTTCTATGTCACACTAAATATTTATTTAAGGATTCTAATGATATTATGTTGAATTTTCTTGCCCATATTTTGTATTTTTTCTTGCATAGGCTTTTTTTCTCAAGTTCTTTATTGTCTCCATCTTTAATTCATCTTATTGTCTTCTCTGAAGTCTGATGGCCCACGTGCCTTCCATTCTCATCCTTAATCTGAAGAGTTTGACTTTCTCTTGTTTCCCTTGAGTTCTGAAAGAGCGTGCACACACCGGCTGGATTTCATGGATGTCATTCCTGAGCTTCTCTGCTGGTAACGTGTGTTACATTTTAAAAACTTCAGCACTGCTCCCCACTTTAGCTCTGTTTTAATACTAAGATTCAGTTTCAATCAGCTTCAGGTCTCAGTTTTCTTTTCTGCTCTCAGCATTGTCCTTATGATAGTTTGACTGGGACCCTTTCTCTTCTCTTGTCTCACAGAGATTCTCTCTGTCCTTGTCCTGTTAAAAGGAGGTTCTATTGGAATTAGGCCAGACTAGTTTTCTTAGAGAAATCATTCTGAGACTCTGTTTTATTGCTTTGAAATATTAAATAATTCAGCCTTTCAGCTTGACAGGCCTCTTTCTTCTACATTCTTCCTGGTTCTGGAAACTCATTATTTTCTACCATCAATTTTACCCTGTCCAACATCTCTCTGCCCATACTAGTTTTCCTCACAGTGCCCCAACTCTCTTACCATTGCAGAGACTATCACCTGGCTAGTAGCTAGTGGTCCTAACAAGCTCTTACCATGCCTCTCATCTGCCTGGTGTGGTCTCTGGCATTTTCCTCCAAAATTACCAACTGGTTGTTTTCATGTTCAGCTGGTGACAGTTTCACTCAGAATTAAGTTGCATCATTTGGAAAATGTGCATCTTGTGGTTCTCAGGACCACCAGAAAATCTTTGATTCCTATTCCTGTAGGTACTTTACAATGATTAAGTCCCACCTGCCCCAGACAGGCTCTGCTTGGTGACTTGGCTTTAACATTTTTGTTCGTTTGTTTTAAGTTTTACTCTAAGGTATTCAACTCTTTGGCATATAATTTTGCGGATGCTATTATCTTTTGTTATTTTTCAATTGAATGCTTGTATTTGGTGTGTTTTTATATTAGAATATTTTCATAACATATTCGAATAATATGCTGCCACAATGATTTGACTCTGGCTATAGTTTAAGGCCACCTTTTCCAAGTTTACCTGCACAATTAAGTCTATAAGCATGCCAAACAAGGCTGAATTTCCCAGAATTCAGCCATGACAAATATGAAGCAAAATACAAGCTAAATGGAGAATTGGTTTGCTATACCAGACATGAGTGCATGTAGTAGTGACCTCACTACTTGTCTATAAAGATGGACCTGTCATTTTTCATCTCAATTTTTAGCCTGTACACAGCACTGCTGTGATGTAAAAACTCTTGGACTTAATATCAGAACATCCTAGAGAGGAGAATCTAGCCTCCTCCTTTACTCAAAGAGCTCGATCTCTGCAGACTCTTTTTCATTCCTGATGGGTTGGAGAAAACTGCAAGCTTTCTCCTGAGCAAAGCTATGAGCATTTTATTTATAGAAAATACCTCCCAATGTTCAAAGGAAAAACAAGGCCAAATCCCATGGTTTACTAAGTGTGTCTGACTTGTTGGGCTCTAGGACATGTACATCATTCACATTATCTAATTTCATTTTCACAACAAATTGTACAGTGGGTATTCAGTTCAGGTGTATTTGTGAGCAATATAAACCTCTTTAGGTGAGAATAAATTTACTATAGGGAATTAAATACTTACAAAGTTATGGGAAATGTGAGCAGAAGCCTGTTACAGACTAACCTCCTAGGAAAATGCTGCAACTGAAACTCTGACCAGGGAACTATTAATACTATGACAAACAGGAAGCTGCTCTGAGGATTACAGGCTTCAGATCTTCTCCCAGATGTCCTATGGGGATGAGAAAGCCATTGTTGAAAGAACTGGAGAGTCTGAGTACACATCACATGACTGTGCTGTAGGGGCAGAGCTAGGAACCAAATGCACATCACCAAGTCTAGGGTGCTGCCCCCTTCTCCTCCCTCCAAGATCAAGCCTCATCAGCATACATCTGATTGGCACAACTGTTTTAGCATGAGTGACACTCACAGGCACACCAAGAAGGGTCGATCAGGGACCACACTGAAAGACCCAGGAATTAGATATAAGCCCATGTTCTCAATCACCCCACTCTCTGTGTGACCCTTGGGGGAACCACTGGTCAAACCAGTATAGTTAAACACTTTAAAACAAGGTCATAATTTTTTTCCCCACATTCAACTGTTGCTTTCATCCCATGTCTTTCTTGTACTAAACCTCTCAGACTGGGAAGTAATCTACTTATCACCTAAAACATTAGGAAATGAACTGATCCAACTTTCAGTCTACTGCACGGGTACACACACACACACACACACACACACACACACACATACACGTTCATATTTGCACCAGATTATATTGGTAGCAAATCATATTGCTTCCATTTGTCATGAGAAAGTAATTATTTCTGTTACAAAAACTCTTTGACCATAGGCAGGGAATGAAATGGAAGTACAGATTCCTTCTGTAAAAGGGCTTTAGAACATTCCCATTTAAATAAAAGTGCCTTTAGATTAGCCATTGATGTATTTATTTATTTATTATTATTTTTTGCCTGTACAAGTATTTATTGGGGGTTTACCATGCACCTGGATTACACTATCTCTGCCCTCATGGTGCGAACAGTCTAGAGGCTAAGTCTAATATTAAGTTACAATGTATAGAAAATTAAGATAGAAGAAGAAAGGATATTAGGAGACACAAAAGAGGTGTGGGGAAATCCACCCCCCTACCATGTAAGCTCCATCTAGGATGATTCCTGAGTAGTATGTAGAAGTTACCAAGGCAAATGCTAAAAAGTCTTGTGTTGAGACAGAAGGTGCTGCCATACCTTAGTCCCTATAAAGCAGTGAGGACAAAGTGCATTTGGGCTAGTCAAGAAGGAATATAGAGGTAGGAAGGGCAGTCAGCCAGCATGAGCTATGAGAATGAGCACAAGGCAGTCTGATGTGGACATGCAGGGTGATTAAACAGAATGAAAATCCTCCATTTCATTCAACATAACCACTGTCAAGTTGGGTATACTGCCAAATCATGTGTTGGTTAGGAAGGTTGTAACAGATGTTAAAGTAGTAATTGTCAATGGGTTGGTGGACTTACATTACTAAAAGGAAGCATCCTGGAGTTCAAGGCTCTTTGCCATAGTTTATATGTTGCACCTGTTACAGAGATGATAAGCTTTTATTAAGATGCACTCCTCACAGAAGCACATTCCTCATGTCCAGTGAATAGTCATAGCAACAGGAAATTTCCAATTTATATTTTTTAAACTATTCTAAAAACTAGACTTCCATTGTTCAATAGTAAGGGATAAAAATTTAGATTTTTAAAATGGTTGAATCTTTGCCTTTTGTGATTATTCAAAATTTCCCCCATGTTATTTATCGAAGGTGAGTCATATCATAATAGTTCAATATGAATATTACACTCATAATACTTGATGATCACTTATAGAGAGGGTGAGAAAATCTCCACTTCTTTCCTCTTGCCGTTTTGAGTTTAGAACAGTCTAATATTGGAGAAGTTCTGGTAATTGGCAATACTATCTGGGCTGCTCCACTTATAAGCAGGAGGAACAATTGGAGGTAAAATACACAAGCAGGAGGCATAGGGCAAAGACCCTCTTCAGCCTCAACTGGAGTGGAGCATACCCCAGTGGCATACAATGCCCCTCAGCCAGGAAACGTCATAGCTTGGAACAGAGTATTCCATAATGCCTCGTTTTTTAATCATTTGGGACTAATCAAGATTTTTGGTTTGTTGCCACTACCCAGCATATTAAAATCATAATAAATTGCTTATTGCTGATGCTGGAAATGATGAACAGTCAAAATGGTAGCCATAATGGTGCATGCCTTGAACCTGAGGAGCAAGGCAGGCTATAGAGCAAGATCTTGTGAAAAAAAACACACACACACACACACACATCCAAGGTATGGTTTCTGTTGAGTAAGCACAGCTTTGTTGTGTTGTTGTTGTTATAGCATTATAAAGCCCAAACATTGTAAGTCGGGGGACCTTCTGTATGTGTAGAACCTATGCTTCTGTAGCCATCCCCATAAAATTGCTGTTTCTCTAAGCTAGACTTGGGTGGAATCTTTTTTTCCCTTTCACTAGTGCTCTATCTGGGGTCAATAATTTGCTAATGTCTCCAGAAAAAGTCACACAACACAGGATAGGTGGCATGGTGGCAAGGCCACGAAGCAGCTGGTGATCCTGCATGTTTTGTGTCTGCAATCAAGAAGCAGGCCACACCTAGGCCTCAGGATCCACCTAGGCCTCAGGATCCACCTAGGCCTCAGGATCCACCTAGGCCTCAGGATCCACCTAGGCCTCAGGATCCACCTAGGCCTCAGGATCCACCTAGGCCTCAGGATCCACCTAGGCCTCAGGATCCACCTAGGCCTCAGGATCCACCTACAATCGTCTCATAAAGGTCCTACAGCCTAAAGGGTTCCATAACCTTCCGGGGTTTTTGTTTTTTGATTTTTTGAGACAGGGTTTCTCTGTGCAGCCCTGGCTGTCCTGGAACTCACTTTGTAGACCAGCCTGGCCTCGAACTCAGAAATCCTCCTGCCTCTGCCTCCCAAGTGCTGGGATTAAAGGCGTGCGCCACCACCGCCCGTTCCATAACCTTCCAAAGAAGAATCATTCACCGAGGACCCAGTGTTCAGACCCATGAGACTATAGGAATAGCTCATATCCAAGAACAATGGGGAATAATAAAAATAATTTACAATAATTGTTTAAAGGTGAAGAGGTGCTAGAGTGAAAATTTTTAATCAGGCCATACAATGGAAATGTCAATTAGAGGTGGGCTGTCCATGTGCTGTGATCTGAGAGACAAATAGTTTGATAGGGAGATGGGATTTCTCTGCTGAACAGCTAGTGAAGTGGTTCTCAACCTGTGGGTCATGACCCCTTTGGTATTGAACAAGCCTTTCACAGGGGTCACATATCAGATAACCTGCATATCAGATATTTACATCACGATTTATAACAGATCACCCTCTCCTTCCCCCTCTATATGCGATATGTGCGCGCGCGCGCGCGCGTGCGTGCGTGTGTGTGTGTGTGTGTGTGTGTGTGTGTGTGTGTGTGTGTAATTTTAAGAATATTGGAGAATACCAAATGAGTACAGTAAAACCTGTTCCCAGCTTACATTCTTTTTTCTTCTCAGTAGCATATACATTCTTGTGACCCAGTAGCTATGACATGCCCTCTGGGAAGGAAAATCGCTAGACTGTAGTCCAGTTCTGAGTTAGGGCCAGATATCATATAAGTACAAAGTGCACATTTATTAGAGAGTTAAGTTAGCAAGGTCAGATAACTTTTATTAGTACATCATCTTATCCTGAAGAGTTTGACTCTTTCCTGACTACTCAGTACCGTGTCAAGATATCCATGTTGAAATGTCTGAGAGAGTCACCTTTATGTGACAGGGCAATGACAGCCTACACTCAGTGATTCTTACATGATCCCTTAGGGATGAAGAGAAGCAATCTTGGTGGTGAAGGGCTCAGAAACGATCCTAGGAATAATGGCTAGAAACAGTAGGGATGTTGATTCTGGCTAAGATGGGACTCAGGGGAACATACTAACCACCGTTAAGCCCATAAACCTCCATCATAGAGAAGACAGAGCAGGCTTATTTTATCTTGCTTCAGGGGAAGAAGTAGGAATTAAAAGTGTCCATATCCAATAGAAAAAATAATTTTCTACAGCTATCCACTAATATAATAAGCTTTCTTGTGACACATTGAACCCATTGCGCCCAGAGATAACCAGAGAGAAATGAGCTAATAACTTGTTAGGGACACTGCAGAGGTGACTCCTGGATGTTGTAATGATAAGAACACCTACCACTGATTTAACACTCAATGGTGTGCCAGGCTCTCTGCTCAGGGCTTCAGCAATGTTGCCTTTTTTAATTTTCATAACAACCCTCTGTAGGGAGAATGGTTTATTTTTAGACGAGAAACTTCTGGCTTAGAGAAGTTAAGGCAGTGTTATTAGGACATACATTTAGGAACCAGAGAAGACAAGACTGGGCCTGGTTCTCTCTGACTCTGAATCCTTTGTCCTTTACCATAGTGAACTCTGTGGACTTAGGAAATTCTCTGTATGCGGCCTCTTTCACTAGCATTCTTTATGGTTTTGCCAGAGTGTAGTGGGTAATTATTAAGAATGAGTATCACCCCGCCAAGCCTCTGTACCACTCCTTCCAAGTATCTGGTAAAGCATGACTCTTAAATTTGAATAGTTAACCAAATATATTTAGGTATAAGAAACTCTCAATATCATAATGCCAATTTACAATGATAAAGTCTTATCCTGATATTTCTAATCTCTCCAAACACCAGGAATATGTCTGAAGCCATTTGGATATCCGTGCCTCCTTCCATGCTCCGATTGACTGGTCTACCGAGCCCTTTACCTTTATCTCTCTCCGCCCCCTCACTTCTCTTAGCTCCTCCTCCTCTCTCCCTTCCATTCACTTGCTCTTGCAATACCAGAATATCTCGTTCTGTTCCATCACTAAAGATGAGAAACAGCACTTCAAATGAGTTGCATCTGCAGCTCAAGGGCTGTGAGTCTCAAGGTTGGATACAATGGCGTCCTTTTCTTTCCTGCTCTATTGCTTAGGGGAGATAGCTCTGAGGTGGATCACCTTTCTTCCTTTGGCTTTGCCTGATCCTCTCTACATTTAACTTCTGCAAGCCAGATCCTCACTACTCTGGCTCTGCTTGAGGCTGCTAGAGCTGAGGCTATGTCCTGCAGGAGTTTCTGAGGAAATGAGTGGTCAATAGCTGGATTTGGGTCCTCTTGAGTCCCTAGTTCAAAGTCATCCTGACCTCACCCCAACACTGAAAACACATTTGACTCTTTTATTAAGTGTCTCCCAATTCTAGGATTTTGCATTCTAATGTTCTTTTCATAGAGATTATTTTGTTTAAGAGTCCAGAATGGGGGAGTTTTCCTTGATGTGTTTGCCTCTCTGGAATCTTTAGAGAGGAGGTTTGGTTTGTTCTGAGTGTTCTTGTTTGCTTTCTTCCCTGACTCCACAGAGGAGAATGTGATATTGCTTATGATCACCACACAGCCAAGAAGTCCTCACACTGTGCTTGGGTGTCTGATGGAGTAGCAACCTGAAAAAATCCCTTCCTTAAAGCACACATGATTGATATCTTGGTGAAACAGTCAGGATCCTGTCTCTTCTGCTTCCCACAATGTCCAGAACGCCACGTGGACAGTGATGAAGAACACGCAAAAGGGGTATGATGTAGTCAGTGGTACAACAAAGGATAATCACTCCAGCCAATGAAAACTAAGTATCTGTTATCCCCATCTAGGCCAGTGTATAAACACAAAATGTTAATGTTCATTGAATAACAATGTTCTACATTATTCCTTTCACTTACTATACAAGCTCATAAAGAATAATACCAGCACTTTGTAGTCATCCACTGAGACAGAGAATGGATAAAAGGATTCATCTGTCTAGGCCACAAAACTAGCAGCAAACAGTAGAATTGGTGGGTTTCCACACCAAGACTCATGATCATAACCTTATGCTTTCCTTCAGGTATAGCGAGAAACAACTCTGGATGAAGAGCTTGAAGGACACATCATCAATGACTTCCCGAAGTGATATGTGGGACCAGCCTCCCCTGGTTTCTGTGTAGAAACATTGAATCTTTGGGGTTAGATAAAATTGTGTTGGATTTAGTTCCTACCTACAACAATAGACACTGTTTCCAATGTTGACAAAGAACAACACACAACTCAGGAAGGATGGTTCTGTGGTATGTCGCCTTGAATCTATCGTATTAATGTATCCTCGCCCTCCCTTCCTATCTTCCTCTCGTCCTTCCCTCCTCTTTCCAACCCCACAAAATGTACCAACTGCCTTATAGTTATCAAAGGCAACGACAGCTGCTTTATTCATAAATCACATTAAAAGATTCTTTAGATTTTTTTGTTTCTGTGTTATCAAGGGTTGGGGAAGCAGAAGATAAAAAAGATTCTGGATGGCCTGGGATTTGGGCCGTACTTAATGAGATTTGTAACAGTTTTGAGGACATTCAGAAAACATGATTCTGTGTTCCCTAGCAACAGTTAGGTTTAAATTGACAAGTGCGTCTCTTCCTGTCTTCTAACCCTTGGATACTTTAGAAAGCATGCTAAGTCAGCAAAAATGAATTTAAGTTTTCTTTTATTCTCACAGAGGTTTTCTCCTAGGGGTAGGGTGGGATGGCACATTCTGGGACTGGAATATCTATTTTAGCTTGCTTCTTAATCTGGTCCTTTTACTGAGAAGCATGGAGTAGGGAAGTGTCCAGTTTGAAGCAAGGGTCTAAGTTTCTTTCTATAGCCCTCACCCAAGCACACTAATAACTTAAGAGTCAACTAGCATGCCAGATGAACTGGGAAATTAGCATGTGAGATGAAGACAGACTGTCCCTACTCTGTCAGCCTACATTTATGGAGTGAGGCAAGTCATGCCAAGGCTTCTTCCTATATAAGGAAATAACTCTGTAGTGGATTGGCACTCCTGTGGAGGACACAGTCATGGACTTACAATGACGTGGGAGAACACCAGGAGGTTTCTGTGGGCACTCCCTCTCATTCCTCTAGCACTTTAGGGAAGATCTGGAAGAGCAGAGGGAGCCTTGTCACAGACTTCTCTGACAAGTGTAATAAACATGACATACCTTCTACCCAACCGTGGTTACATAGGACTTCCAACCCTGGAAGGGTTTACTGCCTTGCTGAGGACAGTACAGAGATGGAAAATATTTCTGCTCTTTAATCTGACCTTTAATCTTTAGTATGGCTTGGGGGGGTATCTTTATCTTCATAGTTCCTCATTCTCTGAAAGTCTAACACCACTCACAGTGTCTGCCTGTCTGTCTGTTTGTCTGACCGTCTGTCAGTTTTGGCCACTTGTCATTATCGTCTTGAAAATCCTACAAACCAGGTACAAATCAGCCATAGGCCAGGAATTTGCAAAACGAATTTGCATTTAACAGCTACAAATACTTTTCCTGGTTTAGAGCCTTGAGGTCTATGTATAGCAAAGAATTTATATTGTCTTTCTTAAATCCAGTTGGGTGCATTTTCCCAGTGGTACTGGGCTGCTGACACCTCTATTACTGTTTATATTTCCAAACTTCATCTCATCTTTCTCAGTTACCACTATAGTCAAAGCTCTTCCTGCCAGACCATTCCCTCCCTCATCTGATTGCTGCTGTGCAGAACCCAGTCTCCAGCTGAAGGAAAAGTCGTAAAGCACCTCACAGCCTGGGGCTGGGCATGACTTGGTGAGTGACTCTGGAAGCTTCAGGGATCAAAGAATGAAAACAGAACTTAGAGCCACATGGCCTGGGGAATGATATTCCTATTAATAAGGCTAAAGGCAGATATGACAGAAAAGAAAAGAATTATTCAATGAGATGGAGACATACAGCACATTCAGTTGGGACCTCACTGAAGTGTGACCCTATGAGGTAGTAGAATGGTAGTTCTGAGATTTGGAAATAGAAGAGAAATGCAGACCCGAGGTTGATGTTTTGGATCCATGCTGAGCCTGAGAGGGGATGGAGACTGTAAGATGGAGTCCAGAGAAGCCTGGCAGAGGACTGTCCTGGAGGACCAAAGGACTGGGGCAGCAGAGGGTGTGCTAGAGTTATATCAGGTCACTGAAGGGGGAGGAATGTTCAATTATAAATGTGGACAATTAATTAAGTATGATTACTAAAGAATAAGGTAGATATTACGAGAGTCACACAGAAGAACAACAAGAGAGCGAATGACAATGTGACTTAGATATCTTTTTGTGTGCCCATTATAGTTCATAGACAGTGAACTTGAAGGGAAAGACAGTGTCCTAAGCTCACAGAGCTGTCAGTAAGGCCTGGGGCGATGGTCCTCAGGCCTGGGGCACAGCCATGAAAGATACACTGGTCAGAGAGGCCCAGCTAAACCTCGTGTTCAAGACAGCAAGCAAATACCTTCATGTATCCACACAAATCCCAACAAAGAAGTTTCATAGAACATTTGGAGAGAATAAATACATCGTAAACATCCTAGTAGTGGCTACTGAGGGTATGATCTATGTCTGGAAGACGTGCAGAGACAACATTACTTCCTAAATGAAACCATGGATTTGATGCACAGTAGCAACTTTTGAGAAGCAGGCAAGAGCATTTCCATTAGGTGAATCTCTGCTTCTGTTTTTAGTTTATTGAAAATTAGGAGCTAAAGGCTTTCCCTTGCACAAATTGAAGCTGCTATTAATTTGGGGTTGGACTCTTACTAACCAATCACACCTTGGTGTGTAGACCTCCCCTAACAGTTACTCCTCCCCCAACAGTTACCCCTCCCCAGAAGTTATCCCTCCCCCAGCAGTTACCCCTCTTCTTATGTTAGCCCAGACACTTTAGGCATCATGACTTTTCTTCCTAGAGCTTGTGTAGACTAGTTAGATATGATTTGGGATATTTATTAAAATAATCTATAAAGCACACATTTTTTACTGTACTAAGGACTTTGTGAATCATATCCAGAGGAACCCAACATAGACGAACAAACCTGACAAGAGACATGTTTCAGATCAAATAATTTGAATATGCCAATCAAACCTCTGGCTTTTCTAGCTTAAACTGGCCAGATTGTTTTCATCTGAATCAATAAATTACTTGTGTTATTTTTTGCTTTTATCAGTTTTAATTGTTACTCGTCTCATTTGTAATTAACTGAGACCCAAATCACATAGCTTCCTAATTGGTTTTTCTAATTCTACCAGTCTAGCCTATATTCCATCTCAAGATTGCCAACAGTTTCTTCTTAAACCATGAGTTTTACAATATCAATGCCTTATTCAAACCTCTCCAGACTCACCAATTATCTTATGAATTTCAGGCTGTTTTAGATGTCATATAAACAGTTATCATAGATGGCCAAAGGACTTGTCTCTTGATACTTTCTTTTTTTCTGAGGTAAATTCGAATGGTAAGAGATGCTACCATTTCATTTTGAAAAGTTCCTTTTGTATTTTCCCCAAATCATTTTCATCACGCACTCTCTATCTCACTTTAGTAGTCCCTGCTAGAGTGGAGTTCAGATTCTGTATGGTGAGTTCATCATTAAAGCTGAGCATTTCCACAGTGGGAGCTGAGTATAAGCCAGGCTGGTCAATAATTGATGCTATCTTTTATCAATATTTGAGAAGAGGTCATCAGTCTGTGCTTATCTTCTTTGTTGGAGATCTTGCACAAGGAAGGAAATTACAACCTTTGTACACAGTTAACCATGAAGCCCAGGGTTTTCAAGAATGACCACTCTACCCAGACACTGCCACCTAAAGAAGAAAGCTTCCCAGTGGCTTCCAGGAGCTGCTGGATAGTTTTTTTTTTTTAAAAGCTTCCATTCTTATAGTGTGATGGTTAATCTTGGCCATGGGAAAAACCTCTGGGCTCATCTGTGAAAACTTTTCTAGATCAGGGTCACTTGGGTAGGAAGACCTACTCTTACATGGGTAGTATCATTCTATGATCTGAAGTTCCAGACTGGGAACAGCAACATTAACAAACAAACAAAACCTAGGGGAAAGTAGTCAGCAGTAGCAGCCATCTCTGCCTCTAGATAGAGATAAATTTGAGTACTTGGATCAGGCCAGGATTAATATTTCTTTGACTTTCTTTTATTTCTATCAGTATTCTCTCTGTCTCTCTGTCTCTCTCTTTCTCTCTGTACATGTGCATGTATGTGTGTGTGTGTGTGTGTGTGTGTGTGTGTGTATGCTCAAGTTTGACATCAGATAGCTTCATCGATTCACCCAACTCCACCTTATTTTTGATACAGAGTCTTCTACTAAAGCTCATTGACTTGGCTAGATGGTCCAGACAGCAAGCCCCAAGGATCTTCTTATCCAGTACTGAGATTATAGGCAGGAACCATACCCAGTTAATTATGTGAATTCTGGGGATCCAAACTCAGATTCTCATGCTTGTGTGGCAAGTATTTTACTGGTTGAGCTGTGGCCCTAGCACCCAAGTCTTCCTTTATAACTGTTCTATTCTTTACCTCGTCAGCCCATTGATTAAGTATGATCCATCTTCACAAAGGAGACATTACACATTTATTTGAAGACAGATGCTATTACCTTGTGTCTCCTTCTGGGTAAATAACCTTTCCAACTGTTCTTCATATTGACTATGACATGTTTTTCAGAGTCACACAAACACAACACAAACACAAACACATGGGCCACTTACTTTCTTGTAGTGACATTCTGTATAGACATAGTTGTTCAGCAAACAATGTATATTATAAACTCCAGGTCACATCTCTCCACCTTGTTTATCATCAGTACATAACACTTCCAAATGCTTCAGTTAAACAAGAAACATGACACTTATGTCATCTCCAAACATTAATTAATTATAAAAGGAAAATACTCCAAGTCTACTGGAGTAGTTTCCTTTTATAATTAATTAATTTTTAATTAAACTTTTCTTTATCTAATATATACTATATTCTTCAGTAAAAAAGACCAGTTTTTGTGGAGTTCCTGCATGGTAACTGATGCTGAATACATGAAACAGTTCTTTTGGCAGTGGCTTGTAAGCCATATATTTTATGTTTTATTCTAGAACTGAAAACAAATTGATAGTCAATAATGAGCTATAGTTTCTGGAACTTACTCTCTCTTTTAAATTCAGAAACAAACTATTTCATGCTCCACTGATGTTAGCAAACTGACAACACACAGAAGCCAAGATTCCACAGTTTTCTTCCAGATCGACCTGTAGCTCACTGTGTGATCCTGAGAAAGTTGTGGGACTATTTAATAGGAAGAATTCCCAAGTATGACTTTTAAGAGACTTTCCTATTTAAGTTTAGGGTCTTTTCTTCTTTTTCATAGTTTTTTTATGTGATGCTGCAGATCGAACTCTGGGACGACATATTCTCCCACTGAGCTGATTTAGTTCAGGAGAAATAGTCACCATCCTTAATGGACAAATCATGACACTTTCATAAAGTAGGTAAAGATATTAGCTAGAGGCCTTGGAACTTAAGCCTGGTTCTGTCTTGTGTTTAGCCATTTGACCTTGTCCAAACCACTTAGCTTCTGTAAACGACTGGCTTCCTATTTGTACAACGATATTACCTTCTCCCATTTCTGTTGAAACACCTGGGTGGCCTAATTTTAAAAGAGCTACATTTCTATTCTCTTTACTTTCAACCTTTCTTGACTATTTGGAGTCTATAGGAAGATTTGGAAGCTTCTGGATATGTTGTGATTGTCAGTCAAAGCAGAAATGTCAGAGGCCAACCATCTCAGCAACCTAACCGGTTTCCTCTGGATTAAACATAGCCAGAAAAAATAAGCTTCTTGGCCTGATATCCTCTCTGCAAGGTCAGATATCCAAAAGCAATGTACTTATTCTCCAAGGCAACGGCAGATACTTGGTACCAACAGAAGGCAGAGGGGCAAATGGTTTAAAATAGAAAGCAAGCTCAATTTGGCCAGTGAATGCTGACTTCTTAACAAACATTTGGAACTCCCCAAGTGCAGAATTGGCTCATTTTCATAAACTCTGCTCCAGATGTTGTCTGTTCTCACTGGGTAGCCAGGCTGAGTGCCCCCCGAGGAACAGAGAGAATGATCAAATTTCTGATCATCATAAAACAAATATTGTATGCAGTTTGAATATTTTTAGTCTGCTGGCCTCCATTTGAATATTTGAGTGGATTCTCACCACATGACATGTTTCATTCCAGCTCCAACTCAGTGGGTTGCTACAGGGAAAGCGCTCATGATTAATTCTGTTCATAAACACATTGGGAAAAAAAGTGTGTGGGGGTGGGGAGGGAATCTCCTGTATATTGGTATTTTAAATGCTGCGACTTCGATTCAATCTAATTATTTCTTCCCTATGGCTTTAAATTGAAGGGCTTCGAAAATCAGAGTTTCTTCTCATAAACTTAATTACTTTCTCCTGTTAAAAGAGAATGAATTCACAAACAAAGGGCTCCAAAGTCAGCAATGTGAGGAGAAAGAGAGAGAGTGAGAGCATGGCATGCTGGGATGAGTATCTGGAGCTCCGGGCTCAGGGCCTGTCACCATAATCATGATCTGCTCAGCTCTGCCTCAGTGCCTTTGTCTCTCTCCATTATTAATAATAGGACAAATAATCTCTAAAAGCCTTTCCAGCCCTAAAAGACTGAGATATACAACTGGGGCAACACTATTCAGTGATTGTCACTCTCACCCGGGATCATAAATCTCTCAGTGACACAGAGTGCTGGAACAGCAGCTGATTTCTGCATTCACAGCCTATTGACCATGACCATGGGGGATGAAATTAACCTTACCGCCATATGCTTTCTTCACCTCTGCGATACCAATAGCAGTACTCTTTTCCAGATGATGCTTAGAACTGTTGTGAGGATCAAAAATAAAAATAAGGCAGTATAGGTAAAAGAGTGAAGCCGAGGGATGCTGTCAGGATGCTAGAATACTGAGTCTGTCTGGGTAGGTGTATGAAGTTTAGATTTAAATGGTGTTTAAGAAGGTTGCCTGGTGGGTTTCTAAACACGTGAGGTGTGATACAAATAGCATACACTGTATTCTCGGCTTTAGGCAGCAAGGGTACATGAGAACCAACTGGGGCTCTGTGAGTTTATCCTGCTGTTTCCAGTACCACCCACTGGGGCCATCTGTGTAGACCTTGAAGAGGGGCAGACTCTGCCCAGGATTGTTGTGCACATTGAAGATGCATCAGGGAAGGATATATCTGGCTCAATAATTTTTGCTTGAATCTCCCATTTTCTATTTGCAGTCTGGGCCCTGGCTTTTGTTCTGATAGCCACCTGCATCCAGCTATTTTTATGGAAGATGATCAAATATCTAGCTCAATGATAGTTTGAGACTGTTGAAAGCTGATCATGATAATCCCATTCTTTATTTCAGTGATTGACGTGGCATGTGGTTCCATCCTGACCAATAAATTACAGGGTGAAGGGTCCTCCTTCATCTTAAACAAAGGGATGTGGGAAGCAAGGATTATTATTGTCTTCTGGGTTTTGAGAGGTCTACATGTGCACTATTGTAATACAGCAACCACCTTGAGATTGATCAATAAGGGAACTAGCCTGGAGCAAAGTGGCTATGCTAAGAATAGCAGAGTTGAAATCATCAAGATGCTGGATGAAGCAGTCCTGAGACTCTCCTACATCCAGGATTTTTATAAAGCTAGAAAACAAGGATTCCCTTTTATTTTCAGCCAGGGAAACTAGATCTTTCCAAAAAGTGACACCAAGACAGGTTTCACTTAACCACAGGAGCATGAGGAAATACAGGATCGATATCCTGATCTGATGACACATCGAGCATATGAGAGGATGCAACTTGAGTAGATCATGGCAGAGAATGGCAAGTAACTCAACTGATGTATCAGCGGTGGGCTCCAGAAATGGAATGTCTGTCATAAAAGGTTTTAAGAGATATGTGACATGATTCATGGGGATATGTCAACAAATATCTACCTACCCCAGCGAGGGAGCCCACCATAGATCAACTCGGTAGAAAGGTATGTTTTGGGGGTTATTTACAGAAATATGGGTGAAAAGATGGGTGAGGTGTGACTCAAAGACAGTCATATCTACAAAAATAAATACCCCAGCATAGGTGTCAGCATATGAATATTAAAAATCCAGAGCATACCGAACAGTCTTCAGGCAGCTTAACAAATTGAAAAGTGTCCTTTCTAGGTAGGTTAGTTAGTTTGAGATGACTTCAGGCAGCTGAGCTGGTCTTTGCTTCTCTTGAGCAGTTCAGCTTGTCTCTGAGTCTTCCAGAATTTAACTATCTATTCCTTCCAGGTGGTTTGGCTGGTCTCTGGTCTCTACTGCTTTCATGCAGCTCACCTTGTCTGAGAGTGTCTTTAAATAATCGTCACTGCTTATATATACTAGGGGAATGAGGGGGCCCACCAAACATGGTCAGTTTCAGAGACTTCCTGAGGCCACTGAGTTTCAACCTGTGGGTTGGGACCCCTTTGAGTTGTCTAGAACCAGTAGCAAACACAGATATTCACACTGTGACCCTAACAGTAGCAAAATTACAGCTATGAAGTAGCAATGAAAATAATTTCATGGTTGGGCATCACCACAACGTGAGGAACTGTATCAATGGGTTTCAGCATTAGGAAGGTTGAGAACTACTGCCTGAGAACACCCTGTATCTTATCAAGCTTCACCCTAAGATGGAAGGTTTTAATCTCACAGGAAACTGCCGTACAACAAGAGATGACATGACTACTATGACATAAGTGTTGGACACAGGGAAAGGGCTGCTCTGTAGGTCACGTTGCTTGCTACTGCTTGCTCAGACAATTTTAACAAGGTGATTATCAAGTTTGTAACTGAGGCACAGACTAGAAAATCAGGGATTATCTAAGTCTGATCTTTATGTTTTCAGTGGAGAGACAAAAGCCAAACACCAAGTTTGAGTCTGCCAGTTGATGACTAAGGTCATTTATACTATTCCTTCACTGATTCCCTTGTATTAAAATGAGGACATGTAGGAAGAGGTGAACTTGTAGGAAAAGGGATATGCACAAGAGAAGCTGGATGGTGCATAACTCTTGGGTTCCCCAGGGAACCACTACTAACAGGTGAGAGATGATAGACAATTAGATTAGGTGGAGGGTGAGAGGTCTGTAGATTGGTAGTAGGGTTGGCTGAAATCCAACCATTATTATGGGGTTTCCAGTCTAAATCCAAAGAGCAAGGAAATACAAAATAATGTCTCAGTTTGAGTATAGGTAGTGGAAGTGAATTCTGCTTCAGTTAGCCTTTTGGTTATTCAGGCCTTCAGCAGATTGGATGACCATCCATCCACACTGGGGAGACAATCTTTTTACTTCATCTGCAAGTTCAGATGTTACTATCACCTGAAAAAAAGCCTCAGAGACCTATGAGATTCAATGTTGCACTGAATATCTGGGAATTCTATGCCCAAACTAACACATACATTTTACTATTGAAGGTGGCCTAGGGTTTTCTAGCCTTCACATTTTTCCCCTTGAGTCTGACCTGCTCAGCAGATCACCCCCTCCACCTGTTAAAGCTGTTTTATTTCCAGTATAGACCACAATGACCTAAAAAGAAGATTCTTCTTTTTACCACTGGTACCAGTGTCCAGCACTCCTGCCAAATTCCATAAATAGAGTAATATCCCAACTAGACTTCCGTGTCAAATCTATGTGAGATACCATATGCTCTTTGTTTGAGGATATTCCTTGCACTGGCTCAGTTGGTGAAGGCTGAGATTAGATTTCACAAAACCTGGAAGAAGAGAGATTCTCTGTGAGAATGGTCTCTCTTACCTGAGTCTTGAAAGGTATCCTGATGCAGATTTGGAATCATGTGTTCTAACATGTTCTCAGGGTGAACCTGGTATCTGTTGTCAGCCACAAAGAAAGATGAACTTCTTCCACTGAACAATAGGCATAAGAGAACGTGAGTGTGGATGGTAGGACATCTCTAGCTAGAACTGAAAAGATCAGAAGAAATACTTCCAGTCAGGGCCAAGGTGGCACTCAGAAGATAATCTTGAGTCCGTTCTATCTCACAGAAAAATAGAAAAACATAGATGCTACAATTTATAGTCATAAAAGCATGGCTATAGAACTTTCAGTTGATATAGGAATACCCATAGAAGGTCTACACTTGAGAAAACTGGTTTCCTGGAAAATCACTCAAGACAAAATAGTTGTGAAATATGTATCCAAACATACCAATGCAGTTAAGAGCTCTGGGGTTCTCAGCACTATGGGGAACTTTCCTAAAATGGTGTCTTTGGTTTTCATAAAGTTGATCCAAATATTTTATTCACGGTGATGATTAAATATCAGAGGCAGCTATCTGATAACACTACTGGTAATTAATGATGGTAAAGCTGCCTTACAGTCTTTAGCATTCTGCTTCTTGTTGTAGGTACATGTGTGTCAACTCCTCAAAAATGACATTAGGTTACTAATAGATACATCCAAAGGAGGGAGAATGAGATCATGCTTACCTCTCTTTTATGTTACCATTGTTGGGTCTTTTTAAAAAGAAATATGATCTTTAAAATGTGTATTCATGCCATCTTTCAAACCCAAGGGCATAAATGATATAATTCTATAACTAGGACTATTGATGAGCAATAGTGGATAGTGAATAAAAGTGGCATGGTTTACAGCTGGGCCCTCACCATACAGTCAGACCTGGAACTGTTGGCTGTATAGAGCATATATTACACCTGTATCTAGCCTTTGCATTGGTAGCCTTCCCCAAGGTCATATTCCCTCTACTCTAGTCCTTTCCCAGTCCAAAGTATGTGACAATTCAAGTCCATCAGGAAGGATTCCCTCAATCCTTCTGCTTTTATCTACACTGACTTGATTTAATTCTGCATGTGCCAAACATGTGAAGCTAGGAAGCCAAGGTTGGGGACAAGCCTCTCAGTTGCAGGATACCTGGTCTATGTCTATACTTTCTGAATTCAGCATCACTATGGAATTAGAAAACATCATCTTTAAGAATCCCCCCAATTGCCGGGTGGTGGTGGCGCATGCCTTTAATCCCATCACTTGGGAGGCAGAGGCAGGAGGATTTCTGAGTTCGAGGCCAGCCTGGTCTACAAAGTGAGTTCCAGGACAGCCAGGGCTACACAGAGAAACCCTGTCTCGAAAAACCGAAAAAAAAAAAAAGAATCCCCCCAATGAAAATCTTTTATAAATACCTTTTGTCTAATTTTCTTTAGAGTAACAGAAAACTATCACCCCTCCCAGCTGGCATCGATATTGAATGCTTCTGATGGACAAATAGCACTTTTCCTTATAGTTTCCTGCACTAGGAAACCATTCTCACAAAGAACTGTGACTTCCAAAGATAATCTTGCCTGTGCAGCAGTATATTGGAAACAACTGATGTTAAGGTCAAGTGCCACAATTCGACACTTTAATCATTCCAAGTTACAAGTCATTAGTCATTGACATAGATAATTAGTCTCTGGGGGGCAAGGGTAGACCAAGCAGGAAATTTTAAATCCTCTTAGACTTGCTTTTCAATTTCCTATTCTCTGTAAATTGATGCAATACTTGGCCCAAAGTTGGCACTGGACAAATCTTTGTTTGGTAAGTGTGTCTTCTAAGATGATGGATACCATTCCTGAGTCAGGAAAAGTAAAACAAATCCTCCCTTGGATGCATTAATAAATCAGATGTATGCATCTCTCAGTAGATTCTTCGGAATGAAATTCCATACAACAGGTTAGTTAGCATGTAGCAACTACAGCCTGTGGATGAGCCCCAGAATAAGGCCATCCTTGGAAGAAAGAAGCAGCCTGAGCAGGAACATGGCTCGATAGAGTTTCTGATCTACTTTTATGTGCCAGCTGGAACTTGCACACAATTTTTCCTTCTTATCATTTATAATATGTGAAAATATAACTATCTCTGCCTCTCCCACCTTCATTCTCTCTGGTTACAGCACAGAAGCTTTCTCCTTTGGCTACCATGAGCAAATCCATTCTTCCATGACTGGGTTCTTATTATTGCCCCAGATCAGGGAGTGGATGGTGGGATCACTTGTATAGCAAAGCTGCTGTTTGTGTTTTCACTTTCAAATATGGAAAGATATGTGGGTTTTTTTTAATAAAACAAAACTTTGTATCCACAATCTCAACTTTTTCCTCTTGTAGGCATACTTCTGGAGTCCTCCACACTTGGCATTCCTATTTCTATTTCAGGCCTCAGAATAATTTGGTGGCTTCGTTTTGCATTACTGTCTTGATTCAGATGGAGGAATGATTGTAATATTCATCCAAGAAATCCCCTGTGAGTTCCTGACTCAGAGGACTCACTGGTTCCTGGGCATTTCTGCTCTGGTGGCTCATCATATGACACTCTCCCCTGCTCCCTGCCCTCTTGTCAAGCCATCTGTCCATGACTCTGAGTCTCTTCTGTCCTGGAGCCCTTGTGCCTCAGTCACCTTAACCTAGAACACTCATTCTCATCTTCCTGTCTTTGAATATCTGTTCTTAGAAACACTGCCTCTTCCTCTAAAAAGCCTTCTGATATCTCCAGCACTGTGTACTATCCTTTCAAAGTGATAACAGTTTGTTTAGGTCTTACGTTCAAATTGGGCATAAATCTCTCTTTCATCTGTTTGATATTTTGTCCAATTTTGTAAACTCTAAGATGCTGACTTAAGGTCCAATTGTTTTATGTATTACTAATGGAAGAAACAGCATTGTTAAGTATGATGACCATCTATTTTCAAAAGAAACATGAACGTTTAGATCTTAAAAATGCAAAATAAAAATGTGTGTCATATTAAGACTTCAATGTTACTGCAACTTCAACAAAGCCTAGTTTACAATAGACATGTAGATGCTTCTTTTTTTTTTAAAGCAAAAGAAGAATTACCATAGAATAAAGCTTATAGTATCAGTCAAAGGTGTGTGGAGATAATGAGATGGTTTAAAAGTTGAAAGACGTAGTCTTTAGGTGTTACCTAAGAGAAGTAACATAAATGATTCCTTTTAATAGGTTTTCTTTTATACAGTTTTAGATTCACAGAAAAAAACTGAAGAGGAACTACAGAGTGTATGCATACATACTCCCTGCCTTTCTCTTCTCTCGCAGCCTCCCCTATTATCAGATTATATATTACAATTGCCCAACTTTTTATTGACATCACTTCAAGTTCTTAGCTTCCATTAGGATTCACTTCTGGTGTTCATCTCAGGCTTTAGGTGAATAAAGAAATTTATAGCACCACAGTTTTATTATCCAAAAAGAGTCCTCCATGTCCCCCATTTATATTACCCTACCCCAAATCCCCTCTCTATCTACTGTCTCTATAGCCTTGACTTTGGCAGAATAATGCACAATGGAATATCATATGGCTGGAATCAGACACTCTGCAACCTTTTAGACATTGCTTATTTTTTCACATCTTTTCATTGCTTGATAGTTCATTTATTTGTAGTGCTGAATAATACCTCATGGTCTGGAATACATCATAGTTCTTAAATTCATATACTAAAGGGCATCATCTTAGTTGCTTCTAGGTTTGGGTAATTATAAATAAACTTGATATGAACAACAAGTGGGTTTCTGAATGGATATAAGCTTTCAACTCCTTTGAGTGAATATTATAACAGCTTGGTTGCTGGACTGTATAGTAAGAATATATTTGGTTTTATGAGCAGACAAAGAAGTCTGATTGTTTTACAAAGTGAAAGTACCATTTTATATTCCCACCAGCAATTCTTGTTACCCTACATGTTTTGACAAAGCATTTGATGATAGGTTTTGAATTTTGGCCATTCTAGTAGGGGTAGTATCTTTTTGTTGTAGTTTACAATTGCCTAAACATCTCTTTCATTCATCTTTTTGGTGAGGTTTCTGTTTAGAATATTAGCCAATCTACTAACTGTTTATTTTCTTATGAGTTTTCAGAGTTCTTTCTATAATTTGGGGAACAATTCTGCACTAAATTCATCTCTTTTAGACATCTTTCTCCAGCCTGTGTCCTCTCTTCTTGTTATCCTAAGAGGGTGAAGGACACAGTCTTCTTGTATTTCTCAGAACATCCCTCAGAGAAATTATTCCTGTTAGCTCTTTACCTGAGTCCACATAGTCTCTACCCTCCTGTATGATGGGAATTCTAATTCTGCCTTTGATTTAAATAAAATGTGAGTTCCCTCCCTCTCTCCCCCTCCCTCCATTCCTTCTTCCTCCCTTCCTTCTTTCCCTCCCTCTCTTTTCTCTCTCCCTCTCCCTTCCTCCCTCCCTCCTTCCCTTCCTTCCTTCCTTCCTTCCTTCCTTCCTTCCTTCCTTCCTTCTCTTGTCTCCTTTGCTTTTCTTTTCGTCCCCCCCCCCCATTTTTTACTTTAAGTGGTATATACTGCGTTACTTAAGGGCATTTCCATATGTATAAGTAATGCACCTTGAGCATACCCCATGCTGCCCCACCTTCACATCCTCTTAGTCTGTTTTGCTCCTTTATACAGATCTGTTTCCATTTCCATGCTACATATAAATAACTGCATGGTTTTACCCTTCATTATAAAATCCAAGAACTGCAAATGAAAGAACACATGCAGATCCAGTGCTGGTGGGAATATAAACCATTCCATTCACCACTGAAGGAGGTGTCACAGAGTCTTCCAAAAATAAAAATAGTTTTTCAAATATAACCCAGCTGAACCAGTGCCTGGGCATTTACTCGAGGACTCCAGGTGAGCACATCACAGAGATAAATGCACTATTCACAATAGTTAAATTATAAAACCAATCCAGGTATCTAAGTTCAGAAGAATGGATACAGAAGATGTGGCATCAGTGTATGATGGGAGTTGTTCAGCCAGTAAGTGGGGGTGTCCTTCATTCTGAGTCACAAAGGTCAGGGCCTCAAAGGAAGCAACTTGAGATAAATAACAGTGATGTAGGAGCCAAATCAGTAACAAGCCATGCATGGCCATGCAAGCTCTGGCTTCTCTTGTTGGAAGCTCCCACAAGCTCTAGCCTCACAGATACCCTGTTCCAGCCAGGTCTCACCTTTCCTAGTCCCCCTGTGATATCAGACTCTGAATCCTGGTCTTCCCTCTTACTTCCTTAACCTCCATCTCTGAGTCAACAAGAAATGGGAGGGATGTTAACATTGTCTGTTTTAAACCAAATGCCAGCACGCGGCAAGCAAGTTGTAAACAAAATAGAAGCCTCTCCTTCCAAACCCCAGGAGAGAAAAGACTATTCTCTCCTTTTAGAGTCTTTCAGAAAACTTAAAAAATGGATGGATTAGTGCTGCCATCTTAACTGGCACAGGGAGGGCCAAAGCAATGCCGAACAGGGGCAGGGGCAGATCCATAGATTTAGTTGACGTCTTCTTTGTGATTTAATTGGTCTGATTGAAGTGAATTAGCAGAAGTGCTGGTGCCCTTGTACTCATTTCTAAATATGAGCTTAAAATACTAGGTCAAATGTTATTGTTTATTTCTGCAATCACCTATACTAATCCTTCCTATATTGAAACAACAAAATGGAATTTCCTGGGGGGGGGGAGCTGTTGTTATTGATAACTTTGCCCTGCAGATTAAAAACTCGATAAATGTAATAAATCATCTATAACAAGATCTTATAGGATAATGATTACCTTCTTTTTTTGTTGTTTTTTTTTTTGGTTGTTGTTGTTTTGTTTTTTGAGACAGGGTTTCTCTGTGTAGCCCTGGCTGTACTGGAACTCACTCTGGAGACCAGGCTGGCCTTGAACTCAGAAATCCACCTGCCTCTGCCTCCAGAGTGCTGGGATTAAAGACATGTGCCACCACTGCCCAGCAATGATTACCTTCTAAATAACCAGTCCCTTCTCATTCCCTTGTCCCTCCCTTTCATTCTTTTTATTGTTCTTTTTGCCTAGAAAATTGACTACTCACATCCACAGATGAGGAGTTTCTTTCAAATGAGAGAAGTGCATTTTAAAGTAGCCCATGCAGAAATTTAAAACATGCAGAGAAAAGGCAAAAATCAAAAGGCAGAGAGACCTGAGGCAGTCAGTGAGTGGGAGGAAGCCTGATTTAAGCAAGCTCTGAGGTGTGTGCTCCTGTCAGCTGTGAATAATTCTGCTGCTTTATAGTCTCTCTCTCTCTCTCTCTCTCTCTCTCTCCCCCCCCCCTCTATTTTGAGAGAAAGAAAGTTGCTGATTTGTGGTGTCTTGTTTTCTATAGACTAATTATTTAATCAAGACCTCATTTTGTGAAAATATAGGATAATGATTTTTTTCTCAAATACTGTCCTCTGATCATAGGGCAGTTTATCTTCCTTCTAAACATTCTTCGTCAAGGCCTGGGGTGAGGCCAGTGCCTGATTTTTCACCCATCTCAGTTCCAAGGGTGAGGTATTGCTATAAGATCAACCCTAATATGTCATGACTTGAAGCAGTAAAATTAGCTTCCTGCTTATGGTCTATCTCCACAGTGGGCCACAAAGGTGATTGATGGTCATAGACCCTCAGGACCAGGCAGGCAGAGGTTACAGCTTGTATTAGTTTGGGTTTTACTGCTGTGAACAGACACCAATGGCCAATGCAAGTTTTATAAAAGACATGTACTTGGGGTTGGCTTACAGGTTCAGAGGTTTAGTCCATTTTCATCAAGGCAGAAGCATGGCAGCATCCAGGCAGGCATGGTGCAGGAGGAGCTGAGGGTTCTATGACTTTATCCAAAGGAAGCCAGGAACAGACTGGGCATCTTCAGGCATCTAAGAGGAAGATCTCTAAGCCCAACCCACAGTGACACACTTCCTCTAACAAAGCCACACCTTCTAATAGTGCCACTCCCTGGGAAGAACATATACAAACCACCACACAGCTCAACTTACTTGCATCATATTGAAGCTAACTAGAAAATGTCATGCCACCTACCACACACTGGTCAAAGCAAAAGGGATGAGAAATTATATTATGTCAGGCACTTTTAAACACCTCCTAGCAACAAGAAATATGTGAAGAGCCATGCTATTATGACACCTTACAGATGGGGGACCTGAAGCTAAGAAAGACTAGCTCACTGCTTCATGAGGACATGCCATGGGGGAGTGTCCTTTAACCCCCATGCTGACAACTGTACTGGCTGAAAATTCCCTCTCTTCTGGAAGATAGAAAGGATGGCATTTCCTGGCTCTTTGGTATCATTGCCATCCAATGGAATATCCAACTCTTTTATTCTAATGTTAAAACCTTGGATTTTCTTAGACTTTCCAGAGCACATAGGGGTCATGTGGTTATTTGGCTTAATGGTGACTGTAACTGTGATTCTGGGTTATGTAACTGAGTAGGCAGCTGTCTAGTCTAATTTCAGGGAGCTGAAAAGACTCCATGAGTACACCCCCACTCTTCTCCATGCATGAAGCTCCCCTAGCAGCTACTATTTTTAATAGCTCTCATTAATTAGCTTATGTGTCAGGAATTGTGGTAAGTGCTTTCCTTTTACACTCACTTAAGGTGAAAGGCATTAATGCCCCACTTAAGAGACATTGCTTTAACTTTAAAATACCACAGTTGGTGAGGAATTTGCAGCTCTTCTTCCTCACCACCCAACCTATATTTTTGACCCTTACTCTTTATTGCTCACCCAAACCATGGACAGAACAATGCTCTACACTGCACAACTGCATGCAAGAGCTTTATCTAGGTTTTCCAGGAAAGGATTAGGCCTCTGTAAAATAAAAATAAAGTGGTCTATGGACAGACTACTTTTAGCAGGGGTGTTTGGGTTGCGGGTAAGGGTCAATTTAGGCATATTCAGAGGAAGCTTAGGTAGGGATGCTATGAGATAAGGGTAGTAAAAGGGATATTCTTTGGGTTAATTTCTGAGCAAAGTACTGCCATTGTATACTGGGAGGGACATATAGCAGTAATTGATTGTCTCATAGCATGGGGGTTAGAATGTCAACATCAAATTCTCAACCATTGGTTATATCTAAGTGTGAAGAGGGAAAACCTATTCCAGCTTTTATTCCTCCCCACTGCATCTGATAGCTCTGGACATTCCCTGGCATATAGATAGTGATCTCATTGTCTCTTAATATTTTATGCCTCTATGTAAATCTGCATTCAAATTTCTCCCTTTTATAAAGAACTTAGTGGTAATGGATTGGGGACACATACTTGTATGATCACACCACTCTTAGCAGTGGACCTGGGTGCTGTTACTGCTTCTCCTAAGGTTACCCAGAGTAGAGGTGACCCAGGCCCAAGAGAAAGGGGCAGCTGCTGATCTCTCAGGAACAGGGGCAGATTCAGACCAGTGGAAGGCCACCATGGAACTGGAGGTTGGTTTCTGGCTCTCCAGATTTGGAAGCAAAACAAGTCACTGCCAATCACACAACTCTGACAGTCTGGTAACTGTGCACCTTTTAAGCAAAAAAGCTTCGTCATCTCCCCATCCTTCTCCTCTTTCTGTCCTAGTTAGGGTTACAATTGCTGTGATTAGACAATATGACCAAAAACAACTTGAGGAGGAAAGGGTTTATTTAGACTCCACTTCCTTAGTCCAATCACGAAAGGAAGTCAGGACAGGAACTCAAACAGGGCAGGAACCTGGAGGGATGATGCTTAGTGGGATGCTCTCATGGCTTGCTCAGCCTGCTTTCTTATAGAGCCCAGGACCACCAGCCAAGGGATTGTACCACCCACAATGCTCTCTTAATCACTAATTAAGAAAATACTCTATAGGCTTGTCTCCAGCTCAATAGTATCACAACATTCTCTTAATTGAGATTTCCTTCTCTCATATGACTTTAGTTTGTGTCAAGTTAGCATAAAACTAGCCAGAACGTTATCCCCTCTCCTTTTTCCTTTGTTCTCAAGGCCACTCTGAAGGACAAAGCTCTCGCTGTTGAACTCAGGATGCATTGTCTGCAATGTAGAAGAGAACTCAGGATACATTGTCTGCAGTGCAGAAGAGAACTCAGGATGCATTGTCTGCAGTGCAGAAGAGAACTCAGGATGCATTGTCACAAGGCAGAAGAGAACTCAGGATGCATTGTCTGCAATGTAGAAGAGAACTCAGGATACATTGTCTGCAGTGCAGAGGAGAACTCAGGATGCATTGTCTACAGTGCAGAAGAGAACTCAGGATACATTGTCTGCAGTGCAGAAGAGAATTCAGGATACATTGTCTGCAGTGCAGAAGAGAATTCAGGATACATTGTCTGCAGTGCAGAGGAGAACTCAGGATGCATTGTCTACAGTGCAGAAGAGAACTCAGGATGCATTGTCTACAGTGCAGAAGAGAACTCAGGATACATTGTCTGCAGTGCAGAAGAGAACTCAGGATGCATTGCCTGCAATGCAGAAGAGAACTCAGGATGCATTGTCTACAGTGCAGAAGAGAACTCAGGATACATTGTCTGCAGTGCAGAAGAGAACTCAGGATACATTGTCACAAGGCAGAAGAGAACTCAGGATGCATTGTCTACAGTGCAGAAGAGAACTCAGGATGCATTGTTTCAAGGCAGAAGAGAACTCAGGATGCATCGTCTCAAGGCAGAAGAGAACTCAGGATGCATTATCTGCAATGCAGAAGAGAACTCAGGATACATTGTCTCAAGGCAGAAGGGAATTCAGGATATATTGTCTGCAGTGCAAAAGTGAAGACATTTCTAATCTAGAAAACTCTTCTGCCTTTTAAAAGCTATTCTGCATGCTTTCTAAGGTCCCTTCCTCTACCTTAGGGATAGCATTTCACCCCTCAAATAATTGCTTTTCCATTTTATTTTATATTATTTACTGTTGGAAAATTGAAAAGTATTTCGGCAATAGATTAGCACTCATGGAGGAACTTTTTGTTTTTCCTTACTGACTACATTTTTCTGTTCAAACAGTCATTCTTACTAATGCTCGAGTTACTTTGTAGCTATAGTTAGCAGTAGACTGAAGAAATTTTAAAAAAAAAGTCTATGCTAGCTTGTAAACGTTCATTTCTTTCCCAACCTTTGTTTCATATACTTTCAAAAAAGACTTACATAAAATGGCTTAAGAACAAATATAGTCTTTCTTCTTGGGTTCAAAGGATTTTGAAGAATATATTGATGTGTACCCAAGCCATTGCAGGAATTTCATGTAACAGGTTACTTTTGTAAAAGTGTAATGTGTGTCTAACTCATGTGACCCTAAACTGAGACTGACTAATTCAAGCTTATTAAATGGGTTTGTGACTGGTGAGTATAGTAGTATGGTGGACTTCAACCCTGGGCCTCTTGGTCTATCAGGTAAGGTAGTGAGGTAAGTGTGAACAGACTGACAGGCACTTTGTATGGCAGCATTCTGCAACATCTGATTCTGAATGTAGCTGAGTTGTTAGTCTATTGAATGAGGATAGACAACCATTCGTACTTTATGTATAAATAGATTTCCTACTCACAGCTTTATGGAGATGACCAACAGGACAATTCTGATCATTTAATTTGAAGCTAGCTTAACCATAGGGAGTCCTCATCATAGGGATGAAATGTCCCTGAATACAGATTACAGAACTGGCTGCTTGGATTAATGACAAATGAGACACATAAGCTAGACCTCAGAGGAGTTATGACTCCAAGGGAGTCTTTTAAGTCTAGGAGCTTCGCCAGGTGCAGCAAGGAGCTGAAAGAACCTCAAGTTACAACAGAATTGGAGGGCATGAGGGTGCTCCACACCAAGGTGGTTCTCTGACAAAATATAGTTCCTGAAAATAACACCTAACTGTTTAGACCATCAAAGATTTTACCCTTTGGGATGTCTACCTAGATTTCTTTTCTCATCTCCCCATCGCACCAACTCTCTTAATAAAGACCCCATCATCTACTGACTAAATAAACTAAATTCACTTTATGAATCTGAGTTGTGGTATAAATTTTGTGAGCATTAAATAAAATTAAACCTGCCATAGACAGACAGATAGATGGATGATAAATGATAACAAAGGTAGAAAGATATAGGTAAATAATACATAGATATACAGGCAGGTATGAACAGATGACCAATAGATAAATAGATTGCAGATAGATTATAGATAGATTATATAAGTGGATGATAGATACATGATACAAATAGAGCATATATAGGTATACAAATAGATAACATTTATGGATGATAGATTATAGATCAACAAACAGAAGATACAAAAATAGATGACAGATGATTGATAGATAATAGATAAAAATATAGAAGATGCTCTGCAAAAATGGAAGTGAATCCTGTGACCCATCCCTATTGCCACACCAGTCTACCCAATATCTCAGCACTTTTGAAAGGATGATTTTAAAATACTGGTATTAGGGCTTCATAGCTATGTGGCTCCTGTTTGGGGTCACTCCTACTCCGTCTCTCACCAGCTGTGCAGCTGCAGGCTTGTCACTCAGCTTCTGTAAGAGCTATCATGAGGTTTAAACTAGAAAATGAACATATGTACAGAACAAAGAGAGGGGTGTGCTCACAGAGGTGATCCCTAAATGAGATGGGATGACACCTTTTTGTCCTGGGAATCATAGGAAGTGTGGTCAGTACTTCTGCAGTCACTACCCCTGGGGACCTGACTACCTCCTAACTGATAGAGCCAAATAGCTCACATTAGAGGCAAATAACTTACTAGCCTTTTAGGATCATGGTATTGTGTTCTCAAAGAATAGTTTTATTTAAAAACACAAACAAGCATCAATCACCACCACCCAAAATAACTTGAGTTCTACTCTGTTGAATTGCAATTAGCAAGCATTCCTATGTAAACAAAGCAAATGTCCATTCCTATGTAAACCAAGCAAATGGCCAGATTGGAAGTAACTTCCTGGCCATATTGCTTCCTGCTCCATTGCCTCAAAGTAGTTGGCAGAGTGTTCATTTTGATCTACCTCTAAAACTTAATTCTCACCTTGGCAGAACTGTTTTCACGCCTCCATTCACAAAATTTCTCAGTAGATAACTTAGATTGCTAGCAAACCACTCAGGCTCTCTAGGGAAACACTTTCCTTGGGTGTCTCAGTTGCATTTTAAATTAGTACCCAAGAGAGTTGCCTACCACCTGGATGATAAAAGGCCTATCTCTCCACAATAAATAGCCCAACTTATTAAAATCTGTCGCTCATATGTGCAGAATGGTTTATAATATCAAGGTTTTCAGTAAAAAAAAGTTGCACTAAAAAAAGGAAGGTATAGATTGCAAAATGTTGCTAATTGTTAATACTCAGATTGTATTGAAAGTCATTGGCCATGCACAATTCTTTCAAACCATTGCTAGTTAGTATCCATAATGTACCTCAGGGTAAATCCATGTATTTCAGGGACTTTTTCAGTTCAACTATAATTTATTAAGATAGTTTGGCAACCAGTTTCCTTCCTTGACTATTATGTACTTTCCTGGATCTACCTACCATAAGTGCAGCAGTGTGGGACCTAGAAAGCATGAGGAACCTGGGAGCTCTCTTATTCACTGATGCTCCAGGGGACATTAGAGAATATGGAGACAAGGCTGGCTGGCAGACCAGGAGGAAGGCTTGAGGAATACATGGACCAGTGTGAGGGATGACAGGAAGTATGAGGCTTAAAGATTGATTTTACTAGAGTCTTTAAAAAACATGTTTCATAATTCATCTGTCACCATTAACTCCTAAAAATCAAGGGAAGGTGACAGAGGCAGGGTTGATGCATAGGGAAAGGAGTCTTATTGTTATTTTGAAGGTGTGGTCCCCACTCTGATTCCAAGGTTTAGGATGCAGACCTTGTACCTGGTGATCTTGCCTCTGCTCTTGCTGTTTTTTTAATATCTTGAAGTAAGTAGCATCCATCCAATAGTCCTAGAAAAACACCTAGAAGGAAATGTGGCTTCCTTGATAACTTCATACACAGATTTTGGTTTCCTGGATTTTAGTGGTTCTCAACCTTCCTAATGCTGTGATCCTTTAATACCTTTCTTCATGTTGTGGTGGCCTCCAACCATAAAATTATTTTCATTGCTACACCATAACTAATTTTACTACTGTTATTAATTGTAATGTAAATATCTGTGTTTTTCCATGGTGTTAGGTGACCCATGTAAGAGGGTAATTTAACCCTAATGATGTCATGTCATGTCAAAAGGTTCCATCTGATTTGGATGATGTCATTATTCATAAATAAAGAAGGAGACTTTAAATGCCTCCTTGAAAAGCAGATATTTGGGATATCACTGAATGGCTACAGGACAGTCCAAAAACCAAAGGAGAGAGAATAATAGGTCAAGGTAAATTTGAAATAGCTCCTAACCACAGATTCTTGGCCTGCCTGCTGGCTCCCTTTTTCCAGTAGAATTTCTCTCCTTCTACAAGTCATGGCCACTTCCTTTAGAAGATTACATTTCAAAGGATAAGGACCTGGCCTAAAGGTGTATCAATAAGATGCCTTCACTACTTTTGAGCACCAAACCAAATTCTCAGCTCTAAGGGGTTTGTTTTACCCAGGACTGCAGCACCAGGGTTAAATAGTATAGAACAATGTTCAACAAGATTTTACCAACAAATTCACACTTATTATAATAGAGTACCTAGTATATTTTAGACTGACAGTGAAAGTTAAGCTGAACCTGGAGACAATTCACACTCCTGCAGGACATGCCCTCCAGGTCACAACCCCAGAGAATGAGGCTGATTAATGAGGGGGCAAAGGCTGAGATGCTGGGGCTCTGATGAGCAGAACAAGGTGAAGCCTCATCAAGTCTCCTATGCTGTCGATATTTGAAGATCTACTTGAACTCCACTAGAAACTCTTTTCACATCACTCATCAAATTAGTTAGACATGGCCACCAACTGCTTTTAAATCAATTTCCCTTTCCACTCTCTCTCTTATGTAATAAGGAGTGAGGAAGACAGAACACAAACAGCCCATTTCTCTCTGTTCTTCAAACAGAAACAACATCCATCATGATACAATAACAAGCACTAGGTCAGTTCGTGCCGCTTTGTCTGAAATATATAGTGTAGAACAAAAGCAGAATGGGCAGGGTCAGAGGCAAGGGCGCCACAAATTCTCCTACAGTTTAGACATGCAATGTCCCCAAAGGCTGGGAAGAGGGAGGGTTTGGATACTATTTCAATGACACTTACATTTGTCCCTGGTACCTGTCCAAAGTCTGGTCCAGTTTATGATAAGAAATAAATTATGGCAGAGAGCATTTTCAGACTTGGTCACAATATATCTACTTGCTTTCTTTTATCTGTAATTTGAAAAAATCAGATTGAAAAAATATTGAAACCAGAGGGAATTTCAACACCACTCCATTCTGGAATCTAAACTGCCATTTATCTAATCCATAAAGCTTTTTTTTTTCCGTAGGAAAATGTCAATTTTCAAGCAGCTAGAAGCGTGTATATGACCTGATTCTGGTTAGGAAGTAATAGATGACTTTCATTACATATAAATATGTAATGTTGTCCTAACTTATTTACACACACACATAGGTGTGTCTACTTAAATATATATACACACATATATAAAAGTATGTGTATACACATATAAATACATATACACACATATATCCATACATACACATACATACATACATACATACATACATACATACACACACATAGGTGGACAAGGGTTTTGCCAGTGGAGGACTTGCTGTAGACTTGGGAGAAAGTAATTAGAGAACAGTTTTTGACAAGAAATGGAACAAAATTAGAGATTATGAGTTCTATATGAATCAATAATATAAATTTTCTAGTAAGTGAGAGTAAGATTAAGCTTTGTCTTCCTTTTCAGATATTTTTATTGAATTAGGAAATGGCTGACTGTTCAAGGAGTCTCTTCTGGGCACTGTTGTAACCTGTCTAGAATAGCCTGGAACTCTCTCTTTGGTGTAATATTGATGTGATTAACAAGTATTACGGGTTAGAGTTGAAAAATCCCCAGAGGCTCATGTGTGAAAAGCTTGATCCTACAGCAGATTTCAGAGGTGACTATATCATGCATACATTCACCATTCAGTAATTCACCTGAAGATAATTACATGGACCATTAGGAGATGGTGGCTAACTGGAGGGTGTAAGTCCTTGAGGCATGCCTTTGAAAAGACAGAACTTGTCCCTAGACTTAGCCTCCTTCCACCCCATCACTCTCTACCTTTCTGTGCTCAGAGGTGAGTAGCTATTCATTGTACCACCTCTACTGGAGTGCTCAACTTGATGGTGTCACAACTGAAACCTGAAATCATGAGCCAAAATAAACCTCCTCTTGTTTTCAATTGGTAGTTTTCAAGCATTTGCCACTGTGATAAAAAGTGACTAATGAAGTGGGAGAATTCATCTGTATGATGTGTCTACTAGGGTGCTACAGATTGTAGAGAAGGACTGTTGTTGAGTTTATGAAATACAAGGATCCAACTTCTTGTGTTTAAGGAAACAACCAAGCTCAAAAAATAAATTGCCATCTATGGAAAAATACTGTTTTCTGGGTATAATTGCAAGTGATTATCTGCAAGAAAATGGAATGATCCTAGTCATCCTTGAAATCTGTCTTAGATCCCTATTAAGAAATCGAAGCAAAATGGGTAGGCTTATTTTAGGTAACAATCCAGGGGAGTTGACTCAGCCCATAGTGTCCCCAAAGCATTCTGGAAGAGGTTTGTGTTGAGTCAGAGAGTAGTTCCAAGAGAGAAAAACAAGGAGGGATAGAAAAAAGAACAATGTTGAATTGGACACATCATCTTCTCTCCTGTATGACCTTCTGAGAAACCAGCAATTGACCATGGAAGGGAAAAGAAGTGTCAATTGCCAACCAACTCCTATACCATACCTCCCCATATTTCCAGAAGGGTTCTCCCAGGCAGGCTACAAGGAGGAGAGGGACAAAGTTGCTACCAGGTGGGGCTTACACAAAATCTGTTTAGAAGTGGCTTCATATCAGAATAAAAGCACAAGAAGGTTGAGGCAAACTGAGGCCATGCACAAAGACAACTGTAATTGGGAACATTCTCCTTGTTCCTAATTCCCAGTAGCTGGGAAGGTCCCTGGTGGTGCAGAGAGACCTGGCTTTTGACATACAAGAACTTACCTTATGTTATGAAAGGCTGAGATGACTCGTACATAGACCCCAATATTTTATAAATTCAGTTTTCTATACCAAGCCTTTCTTATCTTGGCTTAAGAATCAGCCCAGCTTAGAGAAAGGGTGACTCAGCATTGCTCACTAAGAACCTGGCTTCTGGGAGACACTGACAGAGATTGCTGTAACATCTCCTTGGAAACCATGCCTGTCTGAGTATCAGAGCATCTTGGCACTCAGGGTACATCAGAGACCAGTACTAACAAGGATAACATATGACACAAATCAGAGCTCACTTCAGGTGGCATTATTCATAAGGTGCTTGTTAGAAGTTTGTTTTTCATTGATTTTTCTCTGCTATATACATCCTGCTGCCCACATGATTACATCCTTCATCTACACAAAATGACTTTTAAAAAAGTCACATTGTGTCTTGACACTAGGGACTCTCATGATGATTTTATAATCAATAAGATCGAACACAGAGCAAGTTCATCTTCCAGGCTAGTAACTATAGAAAATAAACACTGTCTTGTAATATTTAGAGTTCTAATATTCTTTTAAACTTGTTTTTAATTGAAATAAATTTGTCACTTTCCCCTATTCTTTTTCCTACCTCTAGCCCCTCTCTGATAAACTCAATATAACTCTCCCCATATACACCTAAGTTAATTGTTTCTTTTTCTTCTTTTTTGTTACATATGTGTTACATATATACATATATATGTGTGTGCGTGTGTGTGTGTGTGTACAATTTTCTGATTCTGTTTTTGTTGGTGGTATGTGTATGGTTTAAGGTCTGACTACTCTGTTTTGAACAATCAATAAGAGGGCTCATCCCTGGAAAAGGCTAATGCTCCTTCTTCCAGTAAGCATTAGTTGCTGTAGTTCATTGTCTAGGAGTGGGGCGTCTAGGAGTGGGGCGCTAAGGTGTTTTTGTTATTGTTTTACACTTCCATGTAAAATGTCAGTTTATGGTCACTGTTCTGTCTTGCTTATGCAGCTTCTAAAAACGACTTTCACAGCAGACTTCCTGGTGTTCTGGCTCTTTTTTTTTTTCCTTTATTTTTTTATTTACTTTCAAAATCATTTCCCCTTTCCCGTTTCCTCCCTCCCCAAAAGTCCCATAAGCCCCCTTCCCTCCCTCTTTCCCCCATTCAACCCCCTCTCACTTCTCTGTCCTGGCATTCCCCTACATCCAGTCTTTCCAGGACCAGGGGTCTCTCCTTCCATCTTCTTGGAAATCTATTGATATGCGGATTGTGTCTAGGGTATTCCAAGATTCTGGGTCAATATCCCCTTATCAGTGACTGCATACCATGTGTGTTCTTTTGTGATTGGGTTACCTCAATACCAGTTCTGACCATTTGCCTAGGAATTTCGTGAATTCATTGTTTTTAATTGCAGAGTAGTATTCCATTGTGTAAATATACCACATCTTCTGAATCCATTCCTCCGTTGAGGGACATCTGGGTTCTTTCCAGCTTCTGGCTATTATAAATAAGACTGCTATGAACATAGTGGAGCATGTGTCCTTATTGCATGCACGGGAAGCCTCTGGGTATATGCCCAGGAGTGGTATAGCCGGATCCTCCGGGAGTGTCATGCCCAGTTTTCTGAGGAACTGCCAGACTGCTTTCCAGAGTGGTTGTACCAGCTTGCAATCCCACCAGCAGTGGAGGAGCATTCCTCTTTCTCCACATCTTAGCCAACAACTGCTGTTTCCTGTGTTTTTGATCTTAGCCATTCTGAGTGGTGTGAGATGGAATCTCAGGGTTGTTTTGATTTGCATTTCCCTAATGACTAAGGATGATTAACATCTCTTTAGGTGCTTCTCAGCCATTAGATATTCTTCAGGTGAGAACTCTTTGTTTAGCTCTGTACCCCATTTTAAAGAGGGTTACTTGCCTCTCTGGAGTTTAACTTCTTGAGTTCTTTGTATATATTGGATAATAGCCCTCTGTCGGATGTAGGGTTGGTAAAGATCATTTCCCAGTTAGTTGGTTGCCGCTTTGTCTTTTTGACAGTGTCTTTTGCCTTGCAAAAACTTTGTAATTTAATGAGGTCCCATTTGTCAATTCTTAATCTTAGAGCATAAGCTATTGGAGTTCTATTCAGGAAATTCTCCCCTGTGCCCATATGTTCAAGGTTCTTCCCTAGTTTCCTTTCTATTAGTTTCAGTGTTTATGGTTTTATGTGGAGGTCCTTGATCCACTTGGAATTGAGCTTAGTGCAAGGAGATAAGAATGGGTCAATTTGCATTCTTCTGTATGTTGACCTCCATTTGTTGAAAAGGCTATCTTTTTTCCACTGGATGGTTTTAGCTCCTTTGTCAAAGATCAAGTGACCATAGGAGTGTGGATTCATTTCTGGGTCTTCAATTCTGTTCCATTGATCTACATGCCTGTTTCTGTACCAATATCATGCGGTTTTTAACACTATTACTCTGTAGTATAGCTTGAGGTCCAGGATACTGATTCCCCCAGAGGTTCTTTTACTCTTGAGAATAGTTTTAGCTATCCTGGGTTTTCTGTTATTCCAGATGAATTTTTGAACTAACAGATATATATAGAACATTTCATCCTAGAGCAAAAGAATACACCTTCTTCTCAGCACTTCATGGTACCTTCTCCAAAATCAACCTATAATTGGTCACAAATCAGACCTCAACAGATAAAAGAAGATAGAACTAATCCCATGCCTCCTATCAGATCACTATGGAATAAGGGTGGTCTTCAATGGCAACAAAAACAACAGAAAACCCACATACACATGGAGGCTGAACAATGCTCTACTCAATGATAACTTGGTCAAGGTGGAAATAAAGAAAGAAATCAAAGACTTCTTGAAATTTAATGAAAATGAAGGCACAACATACCCTAATTTATGGGACACAATGAAAGCAGTGCTAAGAGGAAAATTCATAGCCCTGAGTGCCGCCAAAAAGAAACGGGAGACAGCATACACTAACAGCTTAATGGCACACCTGAAAGCCCTGGAACAAAAAGAAGCAAATACACCAAAGAGGAGTAGAAGGCAGGAAATCATCAAACTCAGGGCTGAAATCAATCAAGTAGAAACAAATAAAACCATACAAAGAATCAACAAAACGAGGAGTTGGTTCTTTGAGAAAATCAACAAGATAGATAAGCCCTTAGCCAGACTAACCAGAGGGCACAGAGATAGTATCCAAATTAATAAAATCAGAAACGAAAAGGGAGAGATAACAACAGAAACTGAGGAAATTCAAAAAATCATCAGATCCTACTACAAAAGCCTGTATTCAACACAACTAGAAAATCTCGAGGAAATGGACAATTTCCTTGACAGATACCAAATACCAAAAGTAAATCATGATCAAATAGACCATCTAAACCATCCTATAACCCCGGAAGAAATAGAAGGCGTCATTGGAAGTCTTCCAACCAAAAAAAGCACAGGTCCAGATGGTTTTAGTGCAGAATTCTATCAGACCTTCAAAAAAGACCTAACACCATTACTCTTCAAACTATTCCACAAAATAGAAACAGAAGAAACACTACCCAACTCGTTCTATGAAGCCACAATTACGCTAATACCAAAGCACACAAAGATCCGACAAAGAAAGAGAATCTCAGGCCAATCTCTCTTATGAATATCGATGCAAAAATACTCAATAAAATTCTTGCCAATGGAATCTAAGAACACATCAAAACGATCATTCACCACGATCAAGTAGGCTTCATCCCAGGGATGCAGGGATGGTTCAATATAAGGAAATCCATCAATGTAATCCACTATATAAATAATCTCAAAGAAAAAAACCACATGGTCATCTCACTAGATGCTGAGAAAGCATTTGACAAAATTCAGCATCCTTTCATGCTAAAGGTCTTGGAAAGATCAGGAAATCGAGGCCCATATCTAAACATAGTAAAAGCAATTTACAGCAAACTGGTAGCCAACATCAATCTAAATGGAGAGAAACTTGAAGCAATCCCACTAAAATCAGGGAGTAGACAAGGCTGCCCTCTCTCTCCATATCTTTTCGATATAGTACTTGAAGTTCTAGCTAGAGCAATTAGACAACAAAAGGAGGTCAAAGGGATACAAATTGGAAAGGAAGAAGTCAAACTATCACTATTTGCAGACGATATGATAGTATACTTAAGTGACCTAAAGAACTCCACGGTGTCCTGGCTCTTAACAGTCTTCTTTGATGTTGTCTGGTCCACAGGTGCAGGGGCTGTGATGTAGACATATCCACTGGGTCTATCATTTGTTGATCTCTGCATTATATCCAGTTGTGGTTTTCTGTGGTTATCTCCATGTGCTAAAAAGAGAAGCTTATTTAGTGAGGGGTGGTAGCTACACTTATCTGTGGATATAAGGATACAATTTAGAATGTAGTAAGAAATTATCCCTCTCTGACAAAATGGTAATAGTAGATTAATTTCTAAGAACCATGAAATCACCAGTCCTGGAAAGGTGGTTAGTGTTTCAGGACCAGACATGATTTCCCTATTGTTGAGTGGACACTAAATCTAACTAGACAGTTGTTGGTTGCCGCTGATGTGTGAGAGGCACTTATTGCATGTTTACGCATGTCCTGCCATGCTTGGAATTGTAATGGTTCATAGGTGTTGCAGCTGAGTAGGGCTGTTTAATTGCTTCCCTCTCCTGGCTGCTTGCATGGCATTTTATGGAACCACAGAGATTAGTGCAAAGAAAAAAAGTTTTCAGATCTAATCCAGGAATCAACTGAGCCATGTGTCCTAAGTGTATCTTTAGCAGTAGTGGCCAATTCTCAATCCTTGAAGGGCAACCAAGGGCTACACCAATCATCTAAATTGTTTGGAGAATCATTTGGACAACACAGAGCAACTATACAAAAGGAGATTTCTTCTTTTCTTGTGTCTAGTACTCCATTACTGAGGGAATTTGTTAGTCTATGGTTCTTGTGGGAAACATTGTCAAACCAACTGACTTAACTTTTAACTTCCTATAATATATGTATATATACACATATATATTATATAATACATAATGTATTATTATATATTATATAATCATTTGTTATAATATTTATATTATATATAATATGTACATATATATAAATATACATATGTATATAAGTTTATAATATATAATATGTATATATATATGTATATGCATGTATATCTAATAGATATAGATATGTATATATAATAGATAGGTATAGATATATACATGTATATAATATATATGAATTATTTATATGAATTATAAGTATAATTTTAGGTCCCTATAAAATAATGATTCCTTGAAATTTTATCAAACAACTTTGCTGTTAATTGTCCCTCATCCCTCCTTCTCTTTCTGTAAATATAACCTGTGGCCCAGATACACCCTTCTTTGCCATATGCCCAAAGGACTCTACAGACACTTTCTCAGCAATGTTCACTGCCACCCTATTCACAACACCCAGGAAACAGAAGCCACCTAAACGTTCTTCAACAGATGCATACATAACGAAAGGAGATGCCTATGCACAATGGTTCCTAATGATCTGCAAAGACAAGTGAAATCATGGACGGTTCAGGTAAATGGATAGACCTAGGAATTGGTGAGGTAAGCCAGACCCTTCAAGGCAAACACCACATGTTCTCTCCCACCTATGGTTCCTTGCTCCAGATCCTTAGAAGTGAGTCACAGCATGGAGATATACATAGGAGTTCTTACATTCTTAATCATAAAACAGAAGGCAGGTATGCTCTGAGTACAGAATATTCAAATCTTATAAACAGCAATACTTTCTGCTGCTTACAGCCCCCAAATTTAAGACAATCGAACTTTGATGAAAAATAATGACAGTTGTTACTCAAAGCCATTTATAGTCAGTAGGAAGATAATTGTTATCTCAATATTACTCAGAATACTATCCTGTGAAAATACTTATCCCAGAAGTGTTTTCAGGCTTCCCAGACTCCTAGCCACATATGCTTCCTTAAGGGCAGAAACTTTCTGGTCTCCACCATAAGAGCTGATTGACTCTTTGTTAAGATCTGATTCTCCAACTCTCCCTTTGATTTTCTGTGTTGTCCATGATTTTCCAAGACATGTTGTTTTAACATGATTTCTATTGGTGGCATCCTCGGGAATAAATAAGTCCTATTTACTTAATAATTCATCATTAAATCTTTAAGAAAACGCCAGTGAAAATATTGGGAATGCAATGGATAGAGAACCATCATGGTCAGCAGCTTACTGGGAATCCACTTGACTCTTAAAAGACAATGGGTTGACTTGAGAGTCTGGAGAGATGGATCAGAGGTTAAAAATGGGTAAAGCTCTTGAAGAGGACACAAGTGCACGAGTTCCCAGCACCCATGTCATATGGCCCTCAACCATACATGACTCTAACTACAGGAGATCTACTACCCTCTTCTGTGCACACATATACATATGCACACAGTTAAAAATAAAAGAATAAATCTTAAAAATATAAATGGTACACAATATCATTTAAAAATCATTGACTTGAAATTTAGTTTGATTTTTAAATAATGTGTATGGGGAATGTGGTGTGTGTGTGTGTGTGTGTGTGTGTGTGTGTAGGGGTGTGGTTTTGTATGTTGGTGTATGTAGTGTGGGCGGGTGGTATGTGTGGGTGGTATAGTTTTTGTGTAAAGGTCTGTTTTGTGGGGTGGGGTAGTTTTTGTGTATGGGTATAGTATGTATGTTTGAGTGGTATGGAGGGGATTTGGGGTGCTGTAAAAAATTGTTTCTTTGTAGAAATGCTGTAATGTGCACTGCTACATAATCTCCAGGCACTGGGCTAAATACTGTGATGAGCTAACTTAATTCTCAAAATAACTACCAATCTTCACAATGGACACACCCAGGTTTACAATCTTAAGTGACTTGACTAATAGCCTTTTTTTTTTGTCTCTGTTGGTTTTGTTGATTGTTTGACTCTAGGTCTCTCACATTCCAAAGTGTTCACACACACACACACACACACACACACACACACACACACGAGAGAGAGAGAGAGAGAGAGAGAGAGAGAGAGAGAGAGAGAGAGAGAGAGAGAGAGAGAAAGAGATTGATTTAAATAGGGACAAGAAGAAAGAGGAGCTGCTTTCAGAATAGCCAGTTTTTACATCTTTGTACAGTTTTGGTTTAACTAAATGAAAAACACATTTCTCCTGGAATCTTTACCCTTTAATTGTAAGAATCGACATAATGCATGAGGAATGTGGATTTCTAAGCTGTTTACCTTAACATCAAAATATCACATGCTAGAAACTGCTTGTGATCTTAGATGCCTCTGTCTTTAAAATCCCAGGATAACCCCCAATTCCAAACTACTTCCATTAATGAGTGTTATCGACATGTCAAATGTAAATTTGATTAAAAACAGTCACCTGATTAGTGAGAAAGAGTTGTAAAATTTGTGATGTAATTGTTACCCTTCACATGCATGCATCTGGAACACCAGGGCTCCAATGAGCTAGGCTGTGGTTGGCTCCTTCCTTGGCCTTCTTCCCAAATATCCCTGTTCCTTCCCACTAGCAATAATGTTATGAAATAAAATCCATGCCTGAAAAAGATTTCAAAAGAGCTTACCATCTTTCAAATTTAAAAACATAATTGTTTATGTTGTATAAAATGGTACCCAGAGTTCTGAAGATTTCCTGACAGTCAATAAAGACATGCCCTGGTTATCCCAGATCCCTGTCTAGGGAGATGCTGAGACACATGAGGGCGGTGAGTGTGTACTGCAGAAGTGCCTGGACAGGACAGGATCATGGTTTGGGGAAGCCAGAGGAAGATTGCTCTCTATGATTTGCTGGTAGAGATGGGAGAGGTAAGTCTTCCTGGAGGAGGTGACACTTCTAACCTAAGGATTAAAAGGCAAGTGGCATTGTACTAGGTAAAGAAAGCAAGGGATATGAGAGAGATATTTGGAAGAAAGCATTTTGAGAGAAGGGGATGTTAATAAAGACCAAGAGATAAGAAACAGTGAAATGGGTGGTAGGACCCATTTAAAGTAATTTAACACTGAGGGCACAGGTCTTCACTCTCAAACATGGATGCAAGGAATATGAATACCAGACTACAAAGCATCCAGCACCAACTATAGGTCTGTCTGTCTGTCTGTTTACGATTGTTTGACAGACTCACTCAGACTGGTACAGGTATCCCAGAGCACTTTCTGCAAGTATTAAGAGTCTTCACAGATAACGGGGCCATGATACCCCAACCTGTGCCAGCTACAACTAATCAAGAACCATCTGGAGGCCTGCTGACTTGTCATGGTTTGTCTTTTAGTGTCACACTTGACACACTTGAACATGTCTTCACGTGGACAAAATGAACTTAAAATGTATTTTTAGCATCACTGGGGAGTGTAAATTAGGATTATGTGAAGTAACAGAAAAGGAACAGGTTGGGACTCCTGCTTTTCTGGAAGATATATGTGTTTGGGGCACAGGAGGGAAAAAATCCTGCCTTTCAAGGGATGGGATGGGAAGAGAAATCCTTTCTAAAGGCGGGCTGCAAGGCAATGCTACATCCTGACAATAGCAGATGTAGGGTGGAACAGCTATAGGGGTTCCGTGACTCGCCCTAACATTGTGTGATGGGCTGCCTTTCAGAATTAGTCACTCTGATCCCCACCTGAAAAGTCATGACTATGACAGCAAACAGTGTCTGGAGCATCTCCTGTGGACAGACTATCTCCTGTTACCCACTCAAGCTCCAGCACAAACCAAACAACTCACTACACCAACAGAAGTTGCTGTCAGATTAAGAGGCCAAAGCGAACATTTGTTTTTTATATAAAAATAATTTTGTACATTAACAAAGTCCCAGAGGACCCTTTAATACAGTTGTTTTTAATCTGTGGGTTGAATGAAACCCTATGACGGGTGGGTGTTGAACAACCCCCATTAAGGTTTGTATATCAGATGTCCTGCATATCTGATATTTACTTTGCGATTCAGAACAGTAGCAAAATTACAGATATGAAATAGCAATGGAATAATATTGTGGTTGGGGGTCACCACAGCATGAGGAACTGTATTAAAGGGTTGTAGCATTAGGGAGGTTGAGATCCACTGACTGAATGGAACTTGACTTAACTGTGACATGTCTTTCCCCTAGTATCACATAATACAGGACAAGCAAGCATGCAGCTGAACCCTGAGATATCTTTGAGCATCTGATACAAGCCAGGTTCAGGCACTTCTATCTCCACTGGCTTATTTACTCCTCATCCTAACACTGTGGGATTACTATCTCCCAATTTTGTGGAAGCAGCAGCCCAGGGACAGGGGCAATGACTCATTTGGTCTGCTGGAAAGAGGCAGGAGCTTGTCATTCTAGAACAGTAGCCTTCTAGAGCCCAAGCACACATCTTATACTACACCATGAACAGAAGACGTATAAAGATGTTTTGGGAGATCACATGCAATATCACACTAGAGGAGTGGTTATGTTGGGGAGACTCAGCATTGGCCTCTGATAAAAACTGCTGGATGTGTTTGAGAAGTATTTTAAAAGAGAAGAAAAACAACATTCTATAATGAGTAAAACTCAGAGTTTATAATACATTCCTTGAAACAAATTTTACAAGTGTGCCACATCCTAGAATAATCCCAAACAATGACCTGTTTATTTCAAGAAATTTTTGATAAAATAACACAACACAAGTTGACATTTTTTAGAGTTTAAAGTCATAAGGATTTGCTTTAATTAGCCTGAACCCTTCACACCAACCAGTGGACAAGGCTGCAAAGGCTGTAGGGCAGACATCCTCTGCTGGGAAGCAGGCCTGTGTCTATATCTACCCTGGCAAGATGTACTGAGTCAGCCTGGGCGATATGAGGTATGAAACCTAGGTCTAAACACTTGGGGTATTTGGTCCACATAAGGGCAAAGATGACCTGCTATTGAAAACACTAGGCAACCAATTCATCTAAAGAGCAGGGTGGAGGAGGGCAGCATGGGCACGGATAACTAACACTAAAGACTTTTTAAAAGGCTGTAGGGTACTCTACCATTCTAGAAGTTTTCTAAACTATATAAAGATATAAGGGAGTTTAAAATGAGCTATTCTACATTGGGAGACATGTACTCTACCATTCTAGAAGTTTTCTAAAATATAAAAAGATATAAGGGAGTTTAAAATGAGCTATTCTACATTGGGAGACACAGTGCCTCTCCCTGATATCATAGGCTATCAAATTAAAAAGTCTAGGGTTTGTCAGTAGGATCCTACAGAGCGCTCAAATACTACAGGCCATTTTGACTGCTTTCTTCTAGAACTTGCTGGCAAGATCCTCTGTTAAAGACACCACATATTGCACCACCATTTTCAGTAGCCAGGACACAGGAACTACCAAAGTGTCCATTAGGAATGAGTGGATAAAAAAATTATGGTAAGTAAATATGGGGTATAATGCATCCTTTAAAAAAGAGGGGAGATTGGGCCATCTGCAACAAAGTAGGTAAAATAAGAGGGCATTATGTTAAATAAAATTAGCCAGTCATAGAAAATGCAAATACTTCAGAAGTCCATGCATAGACTCTAAACTGATAGAAATAGAGAATGGAAGGCAAGTGCCAGGAGTTATGGTTGATAAAATGGGAATGTTGCTCATGGGTATAAACTTGAACTTATGACTTGACTAACTTCTGAAATCCTAAGTATAGCATAATAACTATAGTTAACATCAAACATACTATGCTAAGTGAATAAATATGAAAAAATCATTTGTAGCAGTCCTCTTGCTCCTAGGTCTTATCTGTATTCACTACCATGATGCTTCCTGTGCCTTGGGTATAAGGATCACCATTTGGAGGTGGGCATTCCACAGTCACTTGCTTTCTGTACTTTAGACCAGTTGTAGTTCTCTGCATTCTGCAAAAAGAAGCTCTATGGATAAAGGGTAAGTGATGCACTTACCTATGGGTAGAAGAATAGGGATTTAGGAACAGTTTGATAGGATATCAATTTAGCAAAATGGTAGCAGTAGGTTCTCCTCTAAGGTCTACAACATCTCCAGCAATGGTTTTATGCAAGTTTTATAGTACCAATATGGCTGCTCTCCTGTTGTGGGTGCCTTAAGTCCATACAGGTGTTGGTTACATCCAAGATATTAATGCCATTGTTGCCCATTTAGGCATACCCTACCAGGCCAGTCAGTATTGTAATCTTAAATTATAGCTGAGTAGGAGTAGTGTTAACTTTTTTTCCCAGGCAGCCTATATGGCACCTTCTGACACTTTCAAAGCTAGTCATCATGAAGAAAACTTCTAGGTTAGTACCAGCTAGAATCGTCCAAGTCCTTTACCTAAGTGTGCAGTGTCTTCCTCCATAGGGCCCCACCTTCTGATTCTTGCAGACAATTAAGAGCAAGGGAAATAGTCTATATTATTTTGGGAGTCTCTCCGACCACTCTGATTAACGATTTGAAGAGTTATTCTATAATTGACATTGGGCTTTTGATAGTCTTTAGCTTCTAGAGGAACAACTCTCAGATGGGGTACTTCCAATTAAATATATACATACATATTTAAGAAAACTTATAAAATAGGCTTCTGTATGGATTTTCAAGCACCCTTGGTGTTATTTACATGTACACTATGCTTTGCCCTCTCATTCTTCCCTAGAGACGCCCCCTCATGTTTTGTCTTACCCCTTCATAGCACTTACAGTCTCCTATCTCCTTCTTTCTGCCCCCTCTCCAATGGCCCCCTTTTCTTCTTTCGTTCTATAGTTACCTCCAAGTTAAGCCGAAATTATCCAGTTAAATTTCTTTTACTTGCATAATTAATTAGTCCTCAAGCTTATTAAAATCTGAAAATATATATATATATATATATATATATATATATATATATATATATATATATATCATTCCCCTGAAGCGTGCTGTGCCTAAAAGAGCCACCATTAGTAAGCATATTCCTGGTATCTGGATCCCAGCCCACACTAGCTACTTCCAGTAATAATCTGTTTGGGGTAATTTTCCTATTGAAGTGTGTTGTGTGATAGGTGCTCTGACACCTTTGAAGGCAAATCCCAAGCTCTTCTGGAAACTATTTTGCAAAAGAGAAACAGTCTTGAGGAAGGATTACCAAGGGGAATTTTGGAAGCTAGCCACCCAATTAGGCAGCTTTTCTTCTCCAAGGACCTGTAACTTGTGCTCACAGTTTCAGTATTTATATGGACACAGCCCTCGCACTCTGACATTTTTAGAAGAAATTTAGTTCTACCAGAGATCTGGGCTCAGTGACAACCACATTGGTCTCCTTGGAAAGCAAGGATACTCCCAGGAAAAGAGAGGGGTCCCTCCCTTAATCACACCGCCTGTCATTTCTCATAAGTAAGATTGCTAAACGGACAGGAAAACACAATCTCTATTCTAAATGTAGAAGATGAAGGAAAAGAGGGAGAGGAGAGAGGAAGAGGGTGATGGGGGAGGAGGCTAGAGGGATGGTTTTTGGCTGAGTATTTAGGTAAGGATGAGAAAGATGAAGAGGAATGAGCTAATACAGAGAGGTCAGCAAGAGGACTCAGCCCGTGGAGCGTGTGCCAGTAACCAGGGGGTAGAAAAGGAGACAAGGCCTCTTGTCCACATGAAAAACAAGGAGACCTTTGAAGCAGAAAGAGTTGAGTTCAATTTCTGCCTCCATAGCTTTCAAGCCTAGAGGTCCTGGGCATTTTGCTTTGTTTCTATGAAGTTGGTTTTCTTCTGTAAAATCAAGTTAACAATCCTTACCTCACAGTGCTGTTATCATATCCCAGCTGGTACATTCTCCTGGAGGGGATACGTTGATCTTAAGATAGATTGCCTGGGATGTCTGGGGCTGAACTCTGGTTCTTCTATAATTTAGCTGTCTTGATGAAAGCCAGAGAGTAAAGCCACACCCCTCAAGAGTCAGGGTGGAGCATCCCAGAAGGAATGTGCTTCAAGGTTGAGATTTATTATTGGACCAAACCAAGGTCAGTCCTGAGACAGGGCATGAAGACAGAGGAGGTAGCTGCATGGGGAAGGTCTCCTTAGGGGCATGTCCTCCTGTACAGAGGTAGAAGAAACCGTAAGAGACTCAGGCTTGCGGTTTTTGCCAGAAGATATATTATAGGGTACTTTTGCTGGTCAGAAGAAAGATGATTTCTTTAAGAGTAGTGCCATATAGCAGTAAGGCAGGAGAGTCTGTTCCAGGCTTCCTTAGGCCTAGCAGTTATGAACAACCACAGCAGTTGGTCTTTATTTTCTGCTGCCAGTCTTGACTTTCCTGAAGCTTCTCGAAAGACTAAAGCCTCCTGATACCATCCTTATGGGCTAATGACACTAAAGGAAAGGTTAAGGGGAGAAAGTGAGAGTGACAGCCAAGAGAAACATGTATGGAGTGAAGGAGGTAAGGAGGAATCCAGGCACACAGGCCTTGGCAGCAAATAAGGGCAGATTCTAGGGTTTGTGACTACCAGGAAGGACTGATGAGGACATGGTTTGTCTGCTCTATGATGCCTCAGAAAAGAAGGAAGCCATTTTGATCAACATTGGACTGCAGCTGTTTAAAAGTAGGAATATGCTCCTTTTAATGGACACCTTTTCTGGTTACCCTTTATCCCAGTCTAGAATAAAAAGCTAGTAAATTGCCTTCCAGTAAAAGATTTTAAAAATTTAAATTTACCTTTTGTGTTTGAATGAGAAATGTTCTCCACACATTCATCTATTCCCCAGGCAGGGCAGGCTTTGATGTGGGGCTTAGCTGAGGAAGTAGGTCAATGGAGATAAGCCTTGAATTTTTTAGCCCAAACCTACCTCATGTCTCCTCTTCCTTCTACTACCACAATTGTCCAACTAGGCCTCACTGTAGGTAAATAACAGTTCTCCTTAATGGAATACATAGCTGCAGACATAGAGAAGGGAGCATTTAGGCAGGAAGGTTGTCACTGGCTAAGAAAACCTTCAGAGCTTAAGATAATACAGCAAATTAAAACATATGTAGCATATGGACACATTTTATTAAGTCCAATTAATATATGCCAAACAACTGCCATTTTCAGGGTCCCATATACAATTGATAAATACTATGTAATGGGTATTCATTCAATTAAAATAACTCTAGCCTTTAATTGTTGTGTATCTGATCACACTGTGAACCCCGGAGATTGTGTTAGGGCATGGCTCAGCCCTTAGCACACATCTTTAATCCCTCTGGCTGGAATAGAGACACACCCTTAGTATACACCTTCAATCTCAAAGAACAAAGGTAAAGTTGTTAGTTTGTAGAAGGAAGCACCCATGTTTTAAAATGATGTCTACACGTTGAGTGTCAGACAAAGTGATGAATCAGAAAAAGATTTGACAGAATAGGATATTCCAAACTCTCATGAGAAGAAAGAGGAAAGGGAAGCTACTGGACTGGAAAGACTGGATGTAGCAGTGTAGGGGAATACCAGGACAGAGAAGCGGGAGGAGGTTAACTGGGGCACAGGGGGAGGAAAGAGGGCTTATGGGACTTTCAGGGAGGGAGGAACCGGGAAAGGGGAAATCATTAGGAATGTAAATAAAAAAATATAGAAAATAAAAAATAAAAAAAATAAAAAAAGAGAGAGCAATGCAAAAGGAGGAGGCAGTTTTACTAGGAGGGTTTTACAAAGACAGGTAGCAAAGAGAACAAGCTAGACACAGGTGAAGCCAGAATGAGCCAGAGAACCAGAAGGAGCCAGAAGATGAGAACATCTTGCCTAACTTAGTATGAGGCCAAGCAGAGCAATTCAGGAAAAGCAGAGAGAAGCCAGATTGAATCGGAGTTTTAAGCCAGAACAGCAGACCTGAACCAGTCAACCAGAGTTCAGAAAGAACTGCAAAAGGGTGAGCTTATTAATACAGCAGCAGGTCTCAGAGGCTGAAAACATTCTAGGCCTAGGAAAGATTATACAGAGGCTAGATCCTTCCAGTAGTAGGTCTAGGTTAGCAGAACTTTTCTTCAAATCCACTGTGGTCATTTGTGGCCAACTCTCACTAGCACATGATTGGAGATCTCTCTGTCCATCAGGACCACCCATGGCTGCACTTCACAGTCCCACAGCACCTGGCTATACTTCCTACAGTAGTCACCAGTGTGAGCTTCTGCTTAGCCTGTGGGCCAGCTCACTTGATTCTCTTAGGCATAGAGAACTTCCAATGTCTAGAGTGGTGGTTGGGTACTGCCTTTCGACAGCTCCCGCTTCTCTCCCAGATACCTTTTACAAAGTCTCAGTGCCCCCCGACTCTCTTATTTTTTTTAATTTAATTTAAAATTTTTTTATTTTCTATATTTTTTTATTTACATTCCCAATGATTTCCCCTTTCCTGGTTCCTCCCTCCCCAAAAGTCCCATAAGCTCCCTTCCCTCCCCCTGTTCCCCATTCAACCCCCTCTCGCTTCTCTGTCCTGGTATTCCCCTACATCCAGTCTTTCCAGGACCAGGGGTCTCCCCTTCCATCTTCTTGGAAATCAATTGATATGTGAATTGTGTCTTGGATATTCTGAGCTTCTGGGTTAATGTCCCCTTATCAATGACTGCATAACATGTGTGTTCTTTTGTGATTGGGTTACCTCACTAAGGATGATATTTTCCAGTTCTGATCATTTGCCCAAGAATTTCATGAATACATTGTTTTTAATTGCAGAGTAGTATTCCATTGTGTAAATATACCACATCTTCTGAATCCATTCCTCCGTTGAGGGACATCTGGGTTCTTTCCAGCTTCTGGCTATTATAAATAAGACTGCTATGAACATAGTGGAGCATGTGTCCTTATTGCATGCTGGGGAAGCCTCTGGGTATATGCCCAGGAGTGGTATAACAGGATCCTCTGGGAGTGTCATGCCCAGTTTTCTGAGGAACTGCCAGACAGCTTTCCAGAGTGGTTGTACCAGCTTGCAATCCCACCAGCAGTGGAGAAGTGTTCCTCTTTCTCCACATCCTCGCCAACACCTGCTGTCTCCTGTGTTTTTGATCTTAGTCATTCTGACTGGTGTGAGATGGAATCTCAGGGTTGTTTTGATTTGCATGTCCCTAATGACTAAAGATTTTGAACATTTCTTTAGGTGCTTCTCAGCCATTAGAAATTCTTCAGGTGAGAACTCTTTGTTTAGCTCTGTACCCCATTTTTTTTTAATAGGGTTATTTGGCTCTCTGGAGTCTAACTTCTTGAGTTCTTTGTATATATCGGATATTAGCCCTCTGTTGGATGTAGGGTTGGTAAAGATCTTTTCCCAATTTGTTGGCTGCCGCTTTGTCCTTTTGACAGTGTCCTTTGCCTTACAGAAACTTTGCAATTTTATGAGGTCCCATTTGTCAATTCTTGATCTTAGAGCATAAGCTATTGGTGTTCTGCTCATGGATTGGCAGGATTAATATAGTAAAAATGACCATCTTGCCAAAAGCAATATACAGATTCAATGCAATCCCCATCAAAATCTCAACTCAATTCTTCATAGAGTTAGAAAGAGCAGTTCAAAAATTCATCTGGAATAACAGAAAGCCCAGGATAGCTAAAACTATTCTCAACAGTAAAAGAACTTCTGGGGGAATCAGTATCCCGGATCTCAAGCTGTACTACAGAGCAATAGTGTTAAAAATTGCATGGTATTGGTACAGTGACAGGCATGTAGATCAATGGAACAGAATTGAAGACTCAGAAATGAATCCACACTCCTATGGTCACTTGACCTTTGACAAAGTAGCTAAAACCATGCAGTGGAAAAAAGATAGCCTTATCAACAAATGGTGCTGGTTCACCTGAAGGTCAGCATGCAGAAGAATGCAAATCAATCCATTCTTATATCCTTGTACTAAGCTCAATTCCAAGTGGATCAAGGATCTCTTCTTTTTCACACCTCTCTCTCTTCATTATACAGTCCCCAGCACTTCCATTTGGCCTTTTGACAGGAAAGTAGGAAATGACCACACACACCAGCAAGGCTCTCAAATTGGCAAAGACCTGTAATTCCTTTGTAAAATGACAATATCAACTTTTGGTGAGCTAGGTTTCACAAGATGCTTGTGGGAGGGTAAGTTGTTTAATCACTTCTGAAAGTGATCTGCTAAACTGTCACACACTCTTAAAATGTCCATATCCTCAGTCAGAGATTTTACTGAGAGCAACTTTCTTGTGAGTCACACAAAATATAAACTAAAAACGTCACTCAACCTTACTAGTAATAAAAGAAAAGGAAGAGAAGATGCACCTAACCCCAGACAGACCTGAGGCCTTAGGGAGTGGGGAGGCCTGGAGAGGTGGAGTGGGGGTGGGAGTGGAGACATCATCTTGAAGACTTGGGCGGGGGGAGAAATAGGATGAGGAATTGTGGTAGCATGGACTGGGATGGGGGGTAACGACTAGACTTTAAAAAAAAATAAAAGTAATAAAAAAAAGTCAAATTAAAACACCATGGTTTTCTATTTTCATTCACCAGATTATAGAAGTTTAAAGGATTGATATAGTAGGAAAGGTATGGGGAGATGAACAACTTTAAAAAACATGTATCTGTGTGCATGTCTGTGAAGAGGGAGTGTATACACTCATGTACAGTGAAATTCAGAAGCAGATGTAAAATTTCCTGCAGCTGGGGTTCCAAGTACTTTCGAGTCATCTGACATGGGTGCTGTGAACCAAACTTGGGTAATCTGAAAGTACAGCAAGTGCTCTGAACTGCTAAGCCATCTCTCCAGCCCCGAGATGGGCATTTTTGTACATAGCTTATTTGAATATGAATTGGCCCAGCACTTAAAGACTCTTATTGAGTATTATATATTAATATTTGTTTTCTTTGAGCCAACAGCCCAAATTATAAGGTCTATCACAAAGAAACAAAAACTTTTCACATAAAGATGCACATGGATACTTAATATATCATTAGTAAATTCAAAGACTCAATCTTATGGGAACTAACTTATTATGGCATATTCATAATGTGGAATACTACACAGTCATTTTAAAGGAATTAAAGCTGCATGCATTCTCTTAGTACATTGATTGAGATATATATTAAATGAACATAATGATTTCAGAGGAATATGTGTAGCATTTGGTTTCTGGTGCTACCAATGATTACTGGAGACCTGGTAATTTATAACATTATTTTTCCTTGAAAAGTGAATAAAAATTCAATTTTCTACTTTTTTCCTAATGAGTATTTATTAGGGCATCCCTAGGTCTGTGCCAAGCACTAGAAACCTAATTATGAGAAGCCCAGATCCTGCCTCCTGTAGATTATTGAAGTACTGAACATCACAGAAGGAAATAGACCCAAAGAAGTGATGGAAGGGAAAGGAAGGATGATATCCATTTTCCTTTTTCATTTTTAACCTCTATTGCTTGAACAGTTTCAATAAACATTTATCACTTTTATGAGTGCATGCACTGCAATGATTATTTATGTATTTATTTTTGGCAACTTGGCCCGAGCTACAGTCATCCAAGAAGAGGAACGAACCTTGGATCGAGAGAATGGCCCAATACAATTGGTCTGTGCACAAACTTCTAGAGCATTTTTCTTATTGATGTTGACACAGAAGGGCCCACTTCCCTGTGGGTGATGTCATCCCTGGTCGGGTGGTCCAAGGGTATATGAGAAAGCAGGGTGAGCAACCATGGAGAACAGACCAGTAAGCAGTAGTCCTCCATGGCCTTGGCTTCAGGTCCTGCCTCCAGGCTCCTGATATACTGGAAATGGCAAATTGCAGCAAAACCCATAAATATCCAACAACTGCTTTACAAATAAAGGATAGCTGAGAATAGAATAAAATAAAATTAAAAATCATATTTTCATATTTTTTGTAAACTGAGAAAACATATAATTTCCTGGCAAACATTTATCTGTTTACTGTAATCTCTACTTCCACAAAACATGTAGCTGTGTTGGTATATAGGGAAAATTATTGAGAAGAGATATCCAGAATAGAATAGGTTTTCTGAAATCTGTGTTCCAGGCCACACAGCCACCTCATGGTAGAGCAGGACCACTGGTCCAATGACTTCTCACTATGTCTTCCAGCCCTTCACCACACCAGCCTGCTGGTTACCCAGATATAACTATGTGGTAGCACTATTCCATTCCTTTTCTGATCTAGTAATGCAAACACACACACACACACACACACACACACACCCCTCTAGGATTTTTATTGCCTTTAAATTATTCTTGTCAGGAACAACTGAAGGGCAATGAATAAGTTCAAAATCAGTTTCCATCCCCAGTCTCACAGAAGTGTCCTTCCCTAACCCCTTGGAAGCTTCTTACATGTCCACTGAAATTTGGCTTTTGTTTTAGTAGAAATTTGCTGTTACTCCTCAGAGGCAATAGACATCATGGTCCAAAGGAGACCTAAAAGGCTCAGCGTGTCTGTCCTGAGGCCCCACACAAACCTCTTTCTTGACTGCTCTTCTTCCCTCTGACCTGGGCTCTTCTTGGTTTTGGTCCCTTGCACATTCATTTTCATCAAAGGTTTAATTATGTTCCAGGATTCTGATCACTGGTTTATTAAATGTTCAAGTCCATAAATGCAGAATGATGATTTCTCAGTAATGAGCTTCATTCAGAAGGAGAGGAGAGGCTCGAGCCTGGGAGTAATCTCCTGGAGTTTGGCATCAGCCGTTTTATCTCTGGCAGGCTTAATCGTGGTTTTGGCTTCTCAAGTGCTCGACCTACTGGATTGTCTAAGGTCAAAAAGGGATGCCCCCAAATTAATTTTAAAGACACGTGGCTGCCAGTAGTGTACAGTGTTTGCTAATAATATTAAAACAGCTCCTTTGATTTCTCCTCAGATTATGAGCCAAAATAAGTTAGCTTGAAATAATAGCAGTGACATTCTAGTGTAAGAGAAAAATAAACAGGCACTACTATGTTTATAAGATAAAGCAAATCTTGGAGAAAACCTGCATTAAAACCAAACAAAATAGAGAGCTGAGGTTGTGGGGGAAGGGAGAGCTATCTAGGAGAGTTGGGAAAAGGGAAACATATGACCAAATATATATGATGTAATTAAAAAAATAATAAAAAGGGAAGAAAATAAAAACATCTCGCAGCTAAATCAAAAACTCCCCCACAAATACAAAACTGAATGAGTACAGAATGACTCATATTTTATGCATTTATTCAATGTTTCCTATGTATAGAACATAATTTTAGATATTATGATGAGTCAAACAATGGTTTCCTGGTTGGGTTTCCAGGATAGGGCAAAGAGATAAGAGAATTTGTTAACGCTATCAGTGTAGCATGATTATCAGAATGATGACAGAGGCCTACCATCTTTGAGTGAAGGGCTGGTTTGCATGTGGACATCAGGAAAGGACCAAAGTAGTATTTTATATTAGTTTTTAAATACAGATTTTAAAAGACTTTCTACTCTGTTTATGCAAGAAAAAAACCACAACTGTAACAAATAAATTTTCTAATAAGCTGAAACATTCAGAGATAAATTAAAAAAAACCCCAACAGCATTGAGTACCCCAGTTGTCTATCAAAACCAAATGGTCAGCACTGAACACATACATACAGCTAACAGTACACAGACTAGACAGGATATATTTATGTACTTAGAAATATGTATGTATAGACAGATACATCTATGTATATAATATCAATAAATGAGGAGAGAGGAGGGGGAAGTAATGAGAAGTGAAAAAAGGGGAGGGAAGGAGAAGGAGGGGGGAAAGGAGAAGGCAGAGGCCTTTCCTTTCTTTTTGTGACTCTTCAACATCTGGTTTTAAGCCCATGTAAAGCCTGACTCCTACTTGACCTTGACTCTGTAAGAATGTCTTAGTTGGGGTTTTATTGCTGTAAGAGACATTATGGGCCCAGCAACTCTTATAAATGGAAATAATGAATTGAAGCTGGCTTACAGTTTCAGGAGTTTTGTGCATTATCATTATGGCCGAGGGCATGGCAGTGCACAGGTGGTAGATGTGGTGCTGGAGGAAACGAAAGTTCTCATTTTGATCTGTAGGCAGCAGGAGATTGTGTGCCACACTGGGCATAGCTTGCCCATTCCTACAGTGACACACTTCTTCCAATAAGGCCATACCAAGTCCAACAAGGCCATACCTCCTAACAGTGCCAATTCCTGTGGGCCAAGCATTCAAACACATGAATCTAGGGAGGTTATACCTATTCAAATCACCATAACTTCCTTCTGATACATTTCTTTTGTCTAATCAAATTTCAATACATATTTTGTTTGTTTTGTGTCTAATACCATGCTACCAAGTGATCCTTGACTGAACACCTGTCAGGAGCAAAGTTGAAAAAAAGTCATGCTTTTCTACCAAATTTAATCTGAAAGAGACATAACACAGCTGTTTTAGTAAGAATTATGCTGGCCTGTTGTACCCTGTGTCAACAGCAAGATGACTATTACTATTGGACATTTCTTTCAAGCGTGAAGATCAGGAATTTTCTGTTTTCAATAAAGTGTTTCTCATTAGGCAGGGAAGGGAGGGAGGGAGGGAGGGAGAGAGAGAGAGAGAGAGAGAGAGAGAGAGAGAGAGAGAGAGAGAGAGAGAGAGAGAGAGAGAGAGAGAGAGAGAAGGAAAAGGTATAAACTCATTCTGGAGTGAAGGAAGACACCAGCAATAGACAATAAACTCCTAGTCTGGTAAGGGGGTAGACTTTAGAATGAGAATAGACATCACAGGTCTTTCAATGTCTTTGCTGTGAGGTCTTGGAAATAAGATCCTAATTTTGAATCATGTGGGCTAAAATCAACTGGGTTACTGGGGTGACTAAATGAAATAATGTAATGCACACACATGGTAAATATAGCCAAAGGTATGAATTTCTCCCCCAAACTCCCAGCTCTTTGTTTTCTCTTGGTTCAGGAATCAGGTATTTCTGATTCCCATATTTTCTAAGATTAGAGCTGTTCTTTACTTTTCTCTTTCTAATGCCACAGAGTCCAGACAGAGGCCCACAAAAGATCATGAGGTCTAGATAGAAAAAGTACCAGGAGAAAGTGACATAGTCCTGGAGTCAGGGAGGGTATAGAAGAACCCTTAGCATATAAAAGCTATCAGAGACAGAAATTTTAGTCATTGAGACCAATCATTGACATATTTTATGACTATAAATACTAACTCTGCAAATTACCATGATACTGTGCTGTTTGGAGACACAGCCCTCACTAACGTCATGAACTGAACTGTTTGTACATTAGCTAATGGTTTTTATATGTATAGTTCTTTAAGATGACAATATGGCCTTTTACAATGTAATGTTGATTAAACATGACCATATGTTGGAATTATATAATTACAAAAACTGACCAGTCCTCTCTCTGAAGACCTTATAATCCAGTCTGAACTGATTAAGAGATACATTCACACATATGCTTGAGAGACAATAAAGGAAAGCAATTAAAAAATTTAACTATGAATAAAATCACAAATTATTATGAAGTAATCATGATGCTCTTATGTACAGCAAATGAAGACTTTTTTATCTTTAATTTTAAAATAATTCATTATAAAAAGAGCAAGAGGCTTCTGGAAGGATTAATGCTGGGTTCAGAAGTAGAAAGTAGGACTACATTTGAGGTTGTCTTTATTATTGCTGCTGTTGTTGTTGTTGTTACTTTGATTGTAAGCCAAGTCATTAATGGCTGAGTCATTTCTCCAGATCCCCCCATTTTTTAAGTTTGAATATGCAAATACTTTTATTTTTATGTATTTTATTAGATATTTGCTTTACATTTGAAAAGGTATAACTTTTCTTGTTACCCCTCCAAAAACCCCCATCCCATCCAATCACATTTATAACTTTGGAATTGAGTCAGTCCTTAATAATAGATTTGGTTGATTTATTGACTCATTGGTTGGTCTGTCCATTAATTCATAAAACAAGAGGTATTTCATACTATATTCCAAGCAATAGAATTATACAGAGGAAGAAATAAGCTTTTGAACACACAGGAGTTTGTGGATAAAACAGACTTCACTTAAGTGTTCATTAATAGAAGAGAGAGGGTGCTGATGTTGAGCCTGGCTTAGGCTTTGACACTTCCAAGGCCCGCACGCTCACTTCTAGTGATATTGGAGGACAAAGGTCCTTTTTTCCTTTATTTTTTCCAAGGGAGGTATTCAGATGTACCACAAAATTCACATTGATTTTTGTACACATATTACTAGTACACACATCATGGTACAAAAGAGACCATATCATGACAATGGAAAGAATGGTATTTTCCTGATAAATGGGTCCCCTTAAACTGGAGAATTTAGAACCTGTTCTTTTTATAACATTAATTAGAGCCACAGTTCTCACTTGCTATTCAACTGGGAAGTGCTGAGGCACAGGGGAGGGCATTTTATTAGAAACTATCAAGCTAAGAGGCTACTATAGGGAAGGCAGAAGAGTCTGGGCTCCCCTTGCACTTACAAGTCTTTCTCAGTGATATCCACAAACATGCTCAGTTTTATCTGTGGTGAAAGTCTGTCACCATTGAAGATCCTGTCTGAAATGTGTACTTCAGAGCTACAGTGATTTGAAATCACTATCAAAATAAACTCAGTGAGCCAACGTGTGCTAAGTACAATGATGCATGCATATCAAGCCTCTAGGGTGTGGTCCAATACATATACTTTACATAGGAACATGGAGAAAATTCGCAATATAAGGAGGTCACATGAACAGCCCAGCACACAGGGAGTACTAAAACAGGAGTCAGAGACAGCTTTCTACTCTGAACCCTGAAAAATAATTCTGTACTGTTTGACCTTGAATTGGCCATTTTTACACTGCAGAATGGACACCCACACTTTATCCAAAGACCCTTCTGGTACTAAGGGTCTTTGATGAGTGAGCATGATGACCTATGCCAAGTTTCAGCAATCTATCAGATACAGAACTAGCAAAGCCTTGTTCTCATTCTTTAAGGTGTATCTTAACTCAATTGTTTCTTTGCTATGCAGGAGCTATTTTTTTCCTTGCAATCTCACTTTTCTACTAGGTCTTTCTTCTATTTCCTGGGCAATTAGAGTCATTTTTGGAAATTCCTTGCCCATGTGTCTATCTTGAGGTATTTCCCACAACATTTTCAGAGTCTCAGGTTTTACATTAAGGCTTCTGATTCCCTTGAATTGATTTGGGACTAGGTGAGAGACAGGGATCTGGTTTTACTCTTCTACAAGTGGACATCCAATTTTGTAGCACTATTTGTGTGCTAGAGTCTTTTCACTGGTGTCCTTTTCAATTTCTTTCTTTGCTGTTTTCATTGTTCTTGTTTAGTTTGTTGTTTCTGTTTTAAGTTTTTGAGAATTTCATATGAGTCCACAGGCTTTCCTGCTCTCTCATCCCCTTGAACTCCCAAGTTCTGCCCACTACACCCTCTCAAATTCCTGACCTCTTCTTGTATAAATATCATTGTTATATATCCTACTTACTTACTTATTTACATACACACACACACACACACACACACACACATCCAATTGGTGTTGCTCATATATACCTATGTTTAGATGTTTAGGGATGACCATGTAGGATTGGAAAATCTATCAGAGTCCTCATCCCTGAAGAAAACTGATTCTAATTCTCTTAATAGCCATTGATAGTCTGTAGCAGTCCATTTAAGGATGATGCATTATGACATTTTCTCCCATCCACGCTGGCATGCGATCTTGTGCAAGTCTTGGGTAGGCAACCACATGACTGCTATTTCATGAGTGTAGCATCCATGTCATGTCTAGAAGACACTATCTCACAGTCATTGTTCTGGCCCTCTGGCTCTTATAATCATTCTGATACTACTTCCATCATGTTCTCTGATCCTTCAATGGATGGGTTGTCTGTAGATGTATCAATTTGAGGCTGGAATTTTGGAGTTATAAATGTCTACATGAAAAAATTAGAGTTGGAGCTAAAGATATGGCTCAGTGGTTAAGAATAATGGCTGCTCTTCCAGAGAACTTGTGTTCAATTCCCAGCACCCACATTGTGACTCAGAACCATTAGTAATTCCAATTCTAGGGGACCTAATGCTTTTTTCTAGATTCTGTGGGCTCCCAGCATGCCCTTGATACACGAACACACATGCATACAAAACATCCATACACATTAAACAAGTAAATAAATAAATATTGATTGATTGATCTTAAATAACTTACTAATACTTAAGGATTTAGAAAACCAAGAAAAAGCCAAACCCCCAAATCAGTAGACAGAAAGAAATAATAGTGAGTACAAATCAATGCAAAAACATTACAAAGAATCAATGAAACAGAGTTGGGTCTTTGAAAATACAAACAAAATTGGGAAACAGTCAAACTAACCAAAAGAAAAAGAAAGAAGACCCAGTATAATATTAGAGAAAAAGATAACCTACAACAGATACTAATAAAATTCAGAGGATCATTAAGGCATTGTTTGAAATACTATATTCCAATAAAGTAGAAAATCTAAAAGAAGCAGGCACATTTCTAAGCACATATATCCTGCCAAAAGAGGATATATATAATTCACTTAAACAGGTATGAAATGCAAACGATGATTATAAATCTCCCAACTAATGATGTAAGCCGAGGCTCAGTATTGCTTTGATTCAAAAACTAGATAAAGAATATATAAAAGAAGGGAATTATAGTTTCATCTTCATGATGAACGCGGATACAAACAGGCCAGTAGCACCCTGGGAAACCAACCTTACTGAGACATTAGGAAGCTCATTCACTAGGATCATGCTGCCTTCATTCCAGAGATCTCTGCTTTATCCTTCCTTTCTTGTGGTCAGACTGGCCTGGATGTTGCCATCACGGCATACTGTTTATATTTCAGGCAAGACTACCATGGCTTCACTAGTAAATAAAGGCCACTCTGGTTGTGGTCTGTGTCCTCTTGCTAACCTGAGAGCACTGCTCACAGCGCCTGGAGTAGTGTGTAGAGACCCACTGTCATCTGCTGCAGCATTTATATGTCCACTGTTCAGCTTTGATGAGAAAGGAGATGAATACTGACAGTGTCTTCTCTTACTTTTTGCTTCATTGGGTCTAAACCAAACGTAGTTATTCATTTTTCCCGCAAATCTGTGTATTCTTTGTTTTAAAAAGCACCGGAAATGAATATTCTCTGAGTTCTAACTCTAAATGCCCCAGAGAGAGGGAGAGAATTTCTTTCACCTGATTAGATCATATGACTATACTTGCCCGATAAACTTTGACTAGGGCAGAAGGCTTGTGCAAGACATTTTATTTGCCAGGCTCATTCCATAAAGAAACAAAGTCCTCAGAAAATGAGTCATATATATTTTGGGCATAGCTTAGTGCAGGGACATGTTAGTGATACCAACGATAAAGTTAATGCCTTGCCTGGCTTTTGTGCTTCACAGACTCAAACCATTCCCATGATCATTTTTTAACCCCTTAAATCTACCCAGGGAATGAATAGTGCTCACATTCATTAAACATTGAGAAAGTTGAGGTTCAGAAGGATTAGATTTTTTTTTCTGTACCTATACTACCTTAGAGTCTAGTGCTGAGATCAAAATAAGGTTTCCCAGCAAATTACAAGAGTGAGACAGTTTTTCCCACATTCTGTTGTGTAGTACAGAGGGATCAATGAGAATTCATTCAAGGTAAGATATTAATGGCACAGCACCTCTCCACTCATTCCTCTTATTCCAAACCCAATAGAGAATCAGTAAGAGACAGTAGAGTGCAGACCAGAGCTACAATTCAGGGGATGGAACTGTTTTTTCATCTTGAAGGGGAGACAAGTGATAGGAAAGGCAAGGAGTAGGGCTACGTAAGACTCATAAGACTTATAATGCTTTGACAATTTTGATAATCCACCCTCCCAAGGCCAGGAAACCCATGGATTGGTGGGGTGTGGAGTAGAGGCAGAAAGTCAACTTGCAGAGGTCATCTCAATGTCACATCCTGTCAGCTTTGTGACTTCTCTTCCCACAATCCTCTCCTTATACAGAGAGTAAAGTGATGGCACTACTTAAACAGACAGAACAACGGAAGCCTGGCTGAGAATCCCCTCAAGCCTCCCAGCTCTGTAATCTATGATTTTAATGAGCTGTGCAGTGCCAGGAGACCGTGTACAGTTGTCTCTGGTGCTGTACTCTCACCCATTCCCAAGGGTGGCAGCAACTGTGAGTTAAACTCATTTTGTAGATTTCATTCTCAGTAGGTCATGCTTGTGGGAAATACCCAAATAGCCCAGCATGTCTTGCAGAGTGGGACATTGTAGTTATGATGGATATCCTGGTGGGTCTCTGATCATCACTGGCACTCTTACTAAACACAGGCTTGGTGAAGTTGTGATCTCATTCCCAGTAGATGGCCAGAGGAGCAATACACTGGTTAGGCATCACTCCTACACTCAGTCCAAGCATATTCCCAAGTGCATCAAAGCATTTGGGAGGTTCATGGTCTAAGAAGCTAACAATACCCCATAAAAAGAAGGGTAAGCTTAACACCATTCAGAGGATATTCTTTTCTTTTGATATTTACATTTAAAATGTTTTAAAAGAGAAATTTCATTAACTTCTGCCTTATCATCTAGGAGTTAGAGTTGATTTTATTTTTTTTATTAGATATATTCTTTATTTACATTTCAAATGATTTCCCCTTTCCTGGTTCCCCCCTCTCAAAAATTCCATAAGCCATCTCTCCTCCCCCTGTATCCCAATCAACCCTCTCCCACTTCCCTGTCCTGGTATTCCCCTATACTGCTGCATTGAGTCTTTCCAGGACCAGGGGCCTCTGCTCCCTTTGATGTCCAACAAGGCCATCCTCAGATGCCTATGCTTCTGGAGCCATGGGTAACCCCATGTGTACTATCTGGTTGCTGTTTTTGTCCCTGGGAGCACTGTGAGAACTGGGTGACTCATATCGTTGTTCCTCCTATGGTGCTGCAAATCCCTTCAACTCCTTGGGTCTTTTCTCTAGCTCCCCCGTTGGGGACCCTGTGTGCAGTTCAATGGTTGGCTGAGAGTATCCCCCTCTGTATTAGTCAGGGACCAGCAGAGCCTCCCAGGTGACAGCTATATCCGGCTCCAGTCAGCAAGTATTTGTGGGCATCAATAATAGTGTCTGTGTTTTGTAACAGAATATGGGATGGATCACTAGGTGGGGTAGTCTCTGGATGGTCTTTCCCTCAGACTCGGCTCCACACTTTGTCTCTGTATCTCCTTCTGTGGGTGTTTTGTCCCCCTTTAAGAAGGACCAGAGTATCCATACTTTGTTCTTCCTCTTCATGGGCATCATTTGATATGTGAATTGTGTCTTGGGTATTCTGAGCTTCTGGGCTAATATCCACTTATCAGTGAGTGCATACCATGTGTGTTATTTTGTGATTGGTTTACCTCACTTAGGATGATATTTTCCAGTTCCACCCATTTGCCTAAGAATTTCTGTGCTGCTATGAACATAGTGGAACATGTGTCCTTATTACATGCTGGGGAATTATCTGGGTATATGCCCAGGAGTGGTATAACAGGGTCCTCCAGTAGTATCATGCCCAGTTTTCTGAGGAACATCCAGACTGATTTCCAGAGTGGTTGTTCCAGCTTGCAATCCCACCAGCAGTGGAGGAGTGTTCCTCTTTCTCCACATCTTCACCAGCACCTGCTGTCTCCTGAGGTTTTGATCTTAACCATTCTGACTGATGTGAGGAGAAATCTCAGGGTTCTTTTGATTTGCATTTCCCTGATGACAAAGGATGTTGAACATTTCTTTAGGTGCTTCTCAGCCATTCGATATTCCTCAGGTGAAATTTGTTTAGCTCTGTGCCCCATTTTGTGCTCTCTGGAGTCTAAGTTCTTGAGTTCTTTGTATATATTGAATATTATCTCTCTGTCAGATGTAGGGTTGGTAAAGATCTTTTCCCAATTTGTTGGTTGCCGTTTTGTCCTATTGACAGTGTCCTTTGTCTTATAGAAACTTTGTAATTTTATAAGGTCCCATTTGTCGATTCTTTATCTTAGAGCATAAGCTATTGGTGTTCTGTTCAGGAAAATTTCCCCTGTGCCCATGTGCTCAAGGCTCTTGCCTAGTTTCTTTTCGATTAGTTTCAGTGTGCCTGATTTTATGTGGAGGTCCTTGATCCACTTGGACTTGAGCTTAGTACAAAGAGATAAGAATGGATTGATTTTCATTCTTCTGCATGCTAGCGGCCAGTTGAATCAGCACCATTTGTTGAAAAGGCTATCCTTTTCCCACTGGATGGTTTTAGCTCCTTTGTCAAAGATCAAGTGACCTTAGGAGTGTGGATTCATTTCTGGGTCTTCAATTCTGTTCCATTGATCTACATGCCTGTCACTGTACCAATACCATGCAGTTTTTAACACTATTGCTCTGTAGTACAGCTTGAGGTCCAGGATATTGATTCCCCCAGAAGTTCTTTTACTCTTGAGAATAGTTTTAGCTATCCTGGGTTTTCTGTTATTCCAAATGAATTTGAGAATTGCTCTTTCTAATTCTATGGAGAATTGAATTGGGATTTTGATGGGGATTGCATTGAATCTGTATATTGCTTTTGGCAAGATGGCCATTTTTACTATATTAATCCTGCCAATCCATGAGCATGGGAGATCTTTCCAACTTCTAAGGTCTTCTTTGATTTCTTTCTTCAGAGACTTGAAGTTCTTGTCATACAGATCTCTCACTTGTTTGGTTAGAGTCACACCAAGATACTTTATATTGTTTGTGACTACTGTGAAGGGTGTCATTTCCCTAATTTCTTTCTCATCCTGTTTATCCTTTGAGTATAGGAAGGTTACTGATTTGTTTGAGTTGATTTTATATCCGGCCACTTTGATGAAGTTGTTTATCAGCTGTAAGACTTCTCTGGTGGAGTTCTTTGGGTCTCTTAAATATACTATCATATTGTCTGCAAATAGTGATAGTTTGACTTCTTCCTTTCCAATTTGTATCCCTTTGACCTCCTTTTGTTGTCTAATTGCTCTAGCTAGAACTTCAAGTACTATATTGAAAAGATATGGAGAGAGAGGGCAGCCTTGTCTAGTCCCTGATTTTAGTGGAATTGCTTCAAGTTTCTCTCCATTTAATTTGATGCTGGCTACTGGTTTGCTGTATATTGCTTTTACTATGTTTAGGTATGGGCCTTGAATTCCTGATCTTTCCAAGACTTTTAACATGAAAGGATGCTGAATTTTGTCAAATGCTTTTTCAGCATCTAATGAAATGACCATGTGTTTTTTTCCTTTGAGATGTTTACATAGTGGATCACATTAATGGATTTCTGTATATTAAACTGTCCCTGCATCCCTGGGATGAAGTCATCCCTGGGTGAATGATTGTTTTGATGTGTTCTTGGATTCAGTTGGCAAGAATTTTATTGAGCATTTTTGCATCGATATTCATAAGGGAAATTGGTCTGAAGTTCTCTTTCTTGGTTGGATTTTTGTGTGGTTTTGGTGTCAGAGTAATTGTGGCTTCATAGAATGAGTTGGGTAGTGTTCCTTCTGTTTCTATTTTGTGGAATAATTTGAAGAGTATTGGTGTTAGGTCTTCTTTGAAGGTCTGATAGTATTCTGCACTAAAATCATCTGGTTTTGTGCTTTTTTTTTTTTTGCTTGGGAGAATTTCAATGACCACTTCTATTTCTTTAGGGGTTATGGGACTGTTCAGATGGTCTATCTGATCCTCATTTCACTTTGGTATTTAGTATATGTCTAGGAAATTGTCCATTTCATCCAGATTTTCCAGTTGTGTTGAGTATAGGCTTTTGTAGTAGGATCTGATTAATTTTTGAATTTCCTCAGTTTCTGTTGTTATATTTCCCTTTTCATTTCTGGTTTTGCTAATTTGGATACTGTCTTTGTTCCCTCCAGTTAGGCTGGCTAAGGTTTTATCTATCTTGTTTATTTTCTCAAAGAACCAGCTCCTGGTTTTGTTGATTCTTTGTATAGCTCTTTTTGTTTCTACTTTGTTGATTTCAGCCCTGAGTTTGATGATTTCCTGCCTTTTACTCCTCTTGGGTGCATTAGCTTCTTTCTGTTCTAAAGCTTTCAGGTGGGCTATTAAGCTGCTAGTATATATATTCTCTCCAGATTCCTTTTGGAGGCACTCAGAGATATGAATTTTCCTCTTAGCACTGCTTTCATTGTGTCCCATAAATTTGGGTATGTTGAGCCTTCATTTTCATTAAATTCTAAAAAGTCTTTGATTTCTTTCCTAATTTCTTCCTTGACCAATGTATCATTGAGTAGAGCATTGTTCAGCCTCCATGTGTATGTGGGTTTTCTGTTGTTTTTGTTGCTATTGAAGACCACCCTTATTCCATAGTGATCTGATAGGAGGCATGAGATTAATTTGATCTTATATCTGTTGAGGTCTGTTTTGTGACCAATTATATGGTCACTTTTGGAGAAGGTATCATGAGGTGCTGAGAAGAAGGTATATTCTTTTGATTTAGGATGAAATGTTCTATAGATATCTATTAAATGCATTTGGTCCAAACCTTCTGTTAGTTCCACTGTGTCTCTGTCTAGTTTTTGTTTCCCTGATCTGTCCATTGAGGAGAGTGGGGTGTTGAAGTCACCCACAATTATTGTGTGAAGTGCAATGTGTTTTAAGCTATAGTAAAGTTTCTTTTACAAATGAGGGTGCCCTTGCATTTGGAGCATAGATGTTCAGAACTGAGAGTTCTTCTTGGTAGATTTTTCCTTTGATCAGTATAAAGTGTTCCTCTGTGTCTTTTTGATGACTTTCGGTTAAAAGTCAATTTTATCCGATATTAGAATGGCTACTCCAGCTCGTTTCCTGGAACCATTTGCTTGGAAAATTGTTTTCCAGCCTTTTACTCTGAGGTAGTGTTTGTCTTTGACACTGAGATGCAGTTCCTGTATGCAGCAAAGTATTGGGTCCTGTTTATGTATCCAGTCTGTTAGTCTATGTCTTTTTATTGGAGAATTGAGTCCATCGATATTAAGAAATATTAAGGAATAGTGATTGTTGCTTCCTATTATTTTCGATGCAATTTTTATGTTTGTGTGGTAATCTTCTTTTGGGTTTGTGGAAAGAAGATTAATTTCTTGCTTTTTCTAGTATGCAGTTTCCCTCCTTTTGTTGGTATTTTCCATTCCTTGTCCTTTCAAGGGCTGGATTTGTGGAAAGATTGTGTAAATTTGATTTTTTCATGGAATACCTTGGTTTCTCTATCATGGTAATTGAGAGATTTTCTGGGTTTAGCAGCCTGGGTTGGCATTTGTCTTCCCTTAGTGTCTGTATGACATCTGCCCAGCCTCTTCTGGCTTTCATAGTCTCTGGTGAGAAGTCTGGTGTAATTCTGATAGGTCTCTATATCTTAATTGACCTTTTTCCTTACTACTTTTAATATTCTTTCTTTGTTTAGTGCATTTGTCATTTTAATAATTATGTAACGGGAGAAATTTCTTTTCTGGTCAAACCTATTTGGAGTTCTTTAGGCTTCTTGTATGTTCATGGGCATCTCTTTCTTTAGGTTAGGGAAGTTTTCTTCTATAATTTTGTTGAAGACATTCACTGGTCCTTTAAGTTGGAAATCTTCACTCTCTTCTATACCTATAATCCTTAGGTTTGGTCTTCTCATTTTGTCCTGGATTTCCTGGATGTTTTGGGTCAGGAGCTTTTTGCATTTTGCATTTTCTTTGTTGTGTCAATGCTTTCTATGGTATCTTCTGCATCTGAGCTTCTCTCTTCTATCTCTTGTATTCTGTTGTTGATGCTTGAATCCTTGACTCCTGACTTCTTTCCTAGGTTTTCTTCGTCCAGAGTTATTTCCCTTTGTGATTTCTTTATTGTTTCTACCTCTGTTTTTAGATTCTGGATGGTTTTGTTCAATTCCTTCACCTATTTGGTTGTGCTTTCCTATAATTGTTTAAGGGATTCTAACTGTTTACCTGTGTTCTCCTGTATTTTTTTAAGGGAGTTGTTGTTTATGTCCTTCTTGAAGCCCTCTATGAGCATCATGAACTGTGATTTTAAATCCAAATCTTGCTTTTCCGGTATGTTGGGGTATCTAGGACTTGCTGTTGTGGGAGAATTGGGTTCAGATGGTATCATGTTGTCTTGATTTCTGTTAGTAACATTCCTACGTTTGCCTTTTGCCATCTGGTTATGTCTGGTGTTAGTTGGTCCTGCTGTCTCTGGCTGGTGCTTGTCCCTTCCTCCTGTGTGTCTGTAAGTCTGACTCAGCGCCCCTGGGTGACCGGTTCTCCCCTGGCACAGAGTGCTATGGTGCTGCCCAACTCCTGGGTGTAAATGGGGCCTTGGCAGACCGTGTCCCAAGTGATCTTACTCTCGGGTGTTCCCTGTGTTCCTGGCTGCACCTATTTGCTCAGTCACAGGAGCAAAGATGGCAGTCTCACCTCTAACTGCAGGACTCCCTGCAGAGATATCCCCTGGCAGGATAAGTGTACAAATGCCTGTAGTGCTTCCGAACTCCTGGGTGCAGGTGTGGCCCTGGTGGACCGTGTCCCAAGTGATCTTATACTGGGGTGTTCCCTGTGTTTCTGGCTGCACCCATCTTCTCAGTCACAGGAGTAAAGATGGTGGCCTTACCTCTAAATGCGGAACTCTCTCTAGAGTTGATTTTAAAGGACTAACACACCAATCAGTTCAGCTTTGCCCTTGAGTAGGATCAGAGATGTCCCTGGCTATGGAGAGATGAACTTCTAGCTTAATGGGTAGGAGACGCAGCCTGAAGCCCTCACATAACACTACTCATTTTAGGTGAGTTTGGGGGTAGGAATGTTCTCTTGGGTCTTTAATTGGAAAGGCAAGGTAACATCCTCCCAACAGTCTGTGAATCACAACCCACCACAGAGTGCAAGGCCTATTAAGGAATGGGTAGTTCACTTGAACAAGGCACCTTCCTGCCCATGCTGTTGCTACCCTCAATGTCTAAGCATAAGAGCTTTGTCTCTAATACCCCTCCCATTTGTGACTACTTTGCTGTGAAATTACATAATCCCAGTCCAGCTTTTCATCCTCTGCTTGCTATGACATGTAATTTAGTCCCATTTATAATGCCAGCATTGTTGATCTCTCCCTGTTACTTTCTTCCATTCTCTGCAGCCATCTGAATAAAGCCACTTAAGTCCCATAGAGGAATTAGAAAGAAATGTAAGACTCTTCTGGAAGTACAGCCATAATTTGGTGGCCAAGGCATTGTTCTGGCGACCTTGAGTCTGACCCTTGAAAGCATTGTCCCTTTCCTTGTTCTGCTGTGACTCAGAGCTTTGCAAGCCAATCAATTTTTCCCCTCTTCTCTCATAAGTCACTAAACTCAGTCCCTGTATTGGAGGTCAAAAGCAATTTTCCATGATGCCAGGGGCATTTACTCCTACACCATTGCACAGATATCTGATTTCTGGGCCAACATTCACCTTTCATCCCAAGTAAAAATGACATTTATCCTACAGAGTGCCTATCAGAAGACTTACCAGCTTCTCTCTACCCTGGGTCCTCAACTAACAAATATGTATACTGTGCTACAGATATTTGACTTAATAGATAGATGCTCACTAGGCTAGATCCTTGATGTGTACCTACACTCACAATGAAGAGTGGAGGAATTGTGTTTATTTGTGGAATCCTTTTCCACAGTCCTCAGAAGAGCTGCTTCCTAAAGAGAACTGCATTTTCCCCCTCAGAGGACATTAAAATGAGACGTCTGTTCCCTGTCTGCTCCCTAGTGAGAGACTCACTGCCTCATGGCTGTAATGATAGTGATGGAGGCCACTATCGTTTTCCCCATACCAAGCCAACTATGGAAACATTTGCCTGATGATTTTTCTTTTTAACATACACAATAAAACATAGCTGTTTCCATCAACATTTTAGGTTTTAGGTTTCTGTGGGATTACAAAGAACAGATAGGTTACAGCTTATAAAAAGAATAGACTTAGAGATAGACATGTGTATGTGTGTGTGTGTGTGTGTGTGTGTGCGCGCACACACACACACACACTCACACACACACACACATCATTCTCTTCACATAAAGTTTACCCTTAAATCATAAAAGTAAAGGCTAGGTCTATTCTGTCCAGTGATCCTGAAGAGAATGGCACTCTTCCAGAAGGCAGCAGAGAGGATGCTGCTGTCTAGCCAATAGCCAGTTGTGTTATCCACACAGTGAGTGGTTTTACAATGGAACAATGGGATCACTCCCTGGGCATTGCTTTTGCAGACCTCACATTTTTTAAAGATGGTCAGTTACCAAGCAAACCAACTAAGTGCTGAATTTATGACACGTCAGAGGGCAGAAATTATTTCCACTTTTAGGCTAGAAATGTGTCCGGTATGATCCACTCTCAGCTAGATCAGATTCCCACTCCCAATCTGTAAACCCATTACCTAAAGTTTCACCTTAATGCTACAGAGCTGCATTACATACTTTGTTAAACACCATGCCTTCTATGTTTGGAAATACTAATTTTTCTTTATCATCTTTGAGAGGGTAAGGACCTTTAAGCATAAAATATGAAATCTATGATGGCAGAGATGGCTCAGAGCCTGCATCAGTGAAGCATGGAGGAGCCGTGGAGCTGAAATATCCCACACTTCATCGGCACTGTGCCCTAGGGACTGGACTCAGAAAACTCATACCTTGAAAAAGCCACCATAAATATTTAGTGAGCTGATAATCGAGGCAGAGCTGATGTAGAGCAGAGGCAGTAAATTCTACTCTTAAGACGTAGGAGAAATATTTTTCTTGGTTGAAATAATTTATGAGTACTGTAGGGGTAGAAGAGACGAGGAGTGAAGAACTGAACTCGTGATTTGTTATGATTCTTATTTCCAGGACTTGAATTTATTCCAGAGTGCTTTTTGTTCACTGAAGCACTGTGTGTGTGTGTGTGTGTGTGTGTGTGTGTGTGTGTACGTGCGAGTGCATACATGCATGCAAATCATCTGTCATATTCTTAAACAATGGAAATAAAATACAATGCAATTTCATGGAAACCTCATTCTGGGTTATATTCCAAGGTTTGATTTCTTCTGTTTCCATGTTGCTTGCTCTTTGAATAATCAGTGCAGAAGTCATGTCTACAGCCTTTTAAAACCTTCATACTCTACATTTCTGTCTCTGGTTCTATGGTTTCAAAACTCTGAGAAGGAAAGTTGGTGACAAATGAAGAAACTGAGCCCAAATCAGTACAAATGCAATTACCAGAGGCCACATGCCAGTATAAAGCTACGTCTCATGGGGTGCTGCTCATAGACACCCTCTGAGGAAGATTCACCTTAATCTACTATTACTTAATAGCTAGGCATGAGCTTCTAGAAAAAGCAGGGCTATCTATAACTTTGCATATTAGACAATATCTTCATGCTGCCTGGTACATACTAACAACGGTCAGAACCTATTTGAATAGCTCAATATTTCTCCAGTGTATTTCAGAGCATTTGTTTCCTATAAAATACCCTTCAAACAACGAATCTGTATGCCATGAGGCTGGACAATGTAACTCTTCTGAGAGACTCATAATACAGGAGAACATTTCAAACACTCTGAGATGCTCTGCAGAAAAACAGTTAGTTTGTATCTGGTCCAAAAGAAACCAGGGACAAATGGCTAACTATGGTACCTATTTAGCATACTGAAGTGCATGCTGGGCCCCCAGGCTCTCTCAGTATTGCAAGTGCCTGTTAAAGAGTCCATGCTGGCATTCTGACTCATGTTAGCTCTTCTCAACATGCCTTCCTCTCCCCAGCTTCTCATTTCTATGTAACCCTGCCATTTTGGCCATATCCCCTCTCATGGCCTTCTTTAGTGTACACTATTCTCTCCCTGCTCTGGACTCTTCCAGATGCCTCTGGCTGTATGCTTTAGCCTGGTTTTATTTAACCCAGAACTTTCCAAGCTAATTGGACTTCTAACTTTTGTTGATCTTCCCCTTTCAACCTCCAGAAAGCAGGCTTGTACCAACAACTCGTGATTCTGAGTAGCTGCAAGGAAAATTGTCATCTTTCAACTTTCCATGCCACTGTTCACCATGTCCCCTGCTTCCTTTGCTCTCTTCTTGGCCCATCTTTCCAATTCCTATGATTTCTTCGAGATGCCCCAGGATGGTCACCTACTATGGGAAGTTTTCTTTGTTTACCTGGTTTGATTGAAACTACTATTCTTTGTTCTTTAAACATATCTGTATGTTGCTGTGAGCACAGAGGACCCTGAATTGGGATATAAATTCAAAATTAAATACCTCCCACAAAAGACTGTTGAGCAGGGAATATACTTTTCTTTGATCTCTTAGCATCGTACAGTGCTGAGTCCAAACAATCCAACTGTGGTGTGCATAAAGGAGAAGTAACTGGATAATGTATATGAAGCTATAGTGCTGACATCCCCACACTTCTCCTGCGGTGGAGGGCAGTGGTTGTATTCTCCCTGGGTGTCATCAGTTTTCTGTGGACCTCACTATCTTGGTATCCTGCTTATAGAATGCTTACAGAGGAGGTCACTAAAAATAACCAAAGTTCTGTATAGCAGTCAACTAACCAAGTACATTGGATCCTGTATGTTCTAACAGAAGTGATAGATGATTTGTATATAATTAAAGATGGGGAAATGCACTTTCAGGAAGAGTGGGGCAGGGTACACTCCCAAAGAGTTCAGTGAAAAGACTGGACTAGTTGAAAAGAATGATTTCCACAGGAAGTAAAGTAAAGTCTGAAAGCAGTAGAAATAATTTAACTGTGTTTTTCCATCTGCCAGACTATTCTAACTTTTTTAATTTTTAGAGAGAGAGAGAGAGAGAGAGAGAGAGAGAGAGAGAGAGAGAGTGTGTGTGTGTGTGTGTGTGTGTGTGATAGTAGTTCATGTATCCCAGGTTGTCAGTGCTGGGATTACAAGCATGTGCTCCTGCTTCCAGTAATTTTACATGAATTTACTAATTTAATTCTCCCACAAAAATCACCAAATAGAAACAAAAGAATATACAAAAACATCCTCATTCGATGTTTGACCTAGTAAACAAAACTAATTTTGAGATAAACATAGACTCAGAAATCCACAAAACCAGCTTTTTTATATTTTCCCAAAGACAGCATTTTACATAGCTAATGGAGGAGTTGACATTGGTACTAATTGTAGACATCATGAAGAGTTCATTGACTTTCGTGTGTGTGTGTGTATGTGTGTGTGTGTGTGTGTGTGTGTATGTGTTATAGCTCACTGTAGTTTTTTCACATATATAAATTAGTGCTACCAAATACACACACACACACACACACACACACACACACACACACACAGTCTAGAGGCACAGAGAGATAGAGACAGATAGACAGGGAGACAGAGAGACAGAGAGGGGTAAAGGGAGAGAAAGGGGCAGAGAGAGAACTGCTCATCACCACACAGATCTCTTTGTGAGACTGATGCCTAACTACTGACACTCACAGCATCATCTGGCCATCATCTGCAGGGTAGCACAGCCTCTCACCGGAGCCCCAGGCCGCTGCCACCCAGGAGTGATCAGTGGCTTCAGCATACCCCTGGCCAAGACTAGAACTTCCCAGGCTTCAGCAGTATTAACTGGGAAGACCAGGACAGCACCTCCAGCAGATCAGGAAACAGCCAGACCTCCCCTTTCAAGTGGCGTTTCTCCTACAGCCTGCAATTCTAAGAAAAGAGTCTCTATTTTTGTGAAAGGTGTCTCTAGGCAAGCAATGTAGAGGAAAACGAACCGTGTCCAGTGATCCAACCCAGTCCCAGGTCTCTCATTCACTGCTGCTGTTCTCATTTCTCAGGTAGGCAATGCCAGCTTGTTCCCATTGACTCAGGAATGAGGAGGAGGAACCACTCCTCATCACTCAGCATTTAGAGACTGAGAACTAAGAGATGTATCTGCTAGCACTGTGCCTGGCCCAGGGTAATCGAATAGTAATAACAGTAAGAGGTTCCATTCATTGATTACTGTCCACATGGTAGGAAGCACCTAAGCTTAAAATCTCATTTAGTCCTCAGACCCAAGATCTGTCTATCTCCTGCCATATTCCTTAGTCACTTTCCTTCCTGTCAGGCATCTAATAACTGAGATCACTTTTATCATCACGTTTGTCACACACATCATCAACCTGTGCTACTCCATCATAGTCCAAACGGTGTTTCAGGACATAGAGATCTTCTACTTTGGGATGGAACACCCTCCTTCCTATAGGTTCGGAACTCATTCCTCAGGACCTAAGGGAGCAGGAACCAAGTCCCGACCAAACTACTATTTTATCTGCTTTCTTCTTCTCTCTTCCTCTCTGTCATAAAAGTACCTCCTAGTTTAATCCAGAGGCAAATTTGACTTCATCAAGGTCATGAACTGAATGTGTTTTAGTCATGCTAAATCCCAGCTTGACCTGGCTGGTACATTCAGGGACCTTTCCTTTGAAGCTTCTGACTTTTGGTGTAGAGAAGAGAGAAAGCTCTAATTTTATATAACTCTCTAAGTTTATACCTATCAGCTTATCCATCTAGGACTGATGTGAGAGCCACCCATGGATCTATGAGGGCCACCTACAGATTTGGCCAGGCTTTGCAGCTTGCTGCCTGAAGCTCTGAGAGAGAGGAAACCATGGCTTTCCTTTTACCACTCAGATGGTCCTTCAACCACCTGGCCTCTGTGTCAAAAGCCACTCTGTATCAGACAACCCTCCTGGATCCTCTGTCTTAGCTAGCCATGGCTCAACACACCTCACACATGACCCACACCTTTATCAAAGTGTCAAATTGACTTGGATTCATACTACCCTGGTGCAGCCCAGCCCTGGATATTACTGACCTCCATTTGTTTATTTGGCCATTGTAAGAAATTAAGACCACAGTCTTGAGAGAGTTTGACAATAAAAGTGGCTCCTGTTAGAAGCTGTCACTGAAGCCCCTTCCCTGATTCGCTCTTCTTGCATCTTCAGAAAACTTCCATGTAGCAGAACCTACAGTATTCTTAATAAAGCCTAGTGATGTTTATGTAGTCTGGAAACCAATGTTGATAGAAGTTCAGTGTCACCTGAAAATATTCTAGTTCTGAATACGAAGTTGTTTTGATCCTGTCATGAATAAAGTAACCAAGTTTCTGGGCTAGCTTACAGGGGGCTGAATGAGGGAGAGTGCTCATGATCATCATGACAATGCTACTCCTACAACTATGGATAATAATATCAACATGGAAATGAGCCCTGCACCCCCGGCCTTGTATTAGAAACAGTCACTTTCACTTACATGAGCTACAGATGTTCTGCACTGTTAACTTTAATCATTGTGTTTTATGATCATTGCCATTAAACTGCCCCAAAGAAAACAATGTTAATGCATCTCACCTGCATAGCACCCTTAGTAGAGAGACAGGGTAGATAAAGATGGGTGCCAATATATCATTCAGACTGGACACTTTGAAGACCAAAGGGAGGTATTGCTGATTACATCAAGATGACAAGCATAAGCTGTCCTCAGGGAATCTGTCCCCTGCAGCATGTAGAAAATTTTCAGAGTTTGGGCAACATGTCTAAGGCCACAAGGCCACTAAGAGAGGGTGTCTTGTATTGGCACGAGAACCGCTTCAGAGTGTGAACTTGAGCTATTGTGCTGGCTGGGCTAGATGGCTCTTCTGTTTTGCTGCAGATATGGATGGTATAGGGACCCTTATCCCCTTATCTCCCAGCTATGGGTAGAGACAGGAGTCCTTTCATAGGCAAGGGACAGGCTAGCTTTCTAGCAAAGTCATTCAGGTGTCATCAGGTACCTTAGCACCAATCCTACAATGTTCCCGAGGATTGCAGGCTAGCTGGTGCGCATGTCCAGGTAAGGGTACCGAGGCTGGGAAAGCTCCTTGCCTCATACACACTCTTCCCATCCCTCACTTCCAGAAGAACACTATTGATGACATTGTTCTTAGCTGAAGAGTACCAGGTTCCATCAGTGATGTCATGTGCAAGTCAAAACATTTTTTCCCCATCTTTGAAATGAAATGATCCAAAGGACCTAGTGAACTGGGAGTATCTCAATCTAGTAGCTCTGATGTGGGGAGTTCTCAGGCCACACAGTAGCTTCCTTGTGACTTAGCCAATGTCCTGTTTCTTAGATGAAACTTACATTCTCAGCACTCATTCACTATCACTCTATCCTTGCCCTGGGCTAGACCATACTAAACTCTGAATCTTTCTCTGTTCTTGACATCTGCTTGTACTATTACCCCAATTTATTCTATTTCTTTTCTTTAACATTCCTCTCAGTCTGAAAAACTCTACATCTCTTAATTTGCTGCCTTACTAAAGCCTTTCCAGACAGAATCAAGCCCATGTTTCCTCTCTATATCCATAGTATCTCATTAAAACTTTGGAGCTAGCCTCAATTCAGTTATCACCACTAGTTTTAAGGTTACTTTGTTTAGAGTTCAAATTGAGCTCTGGCTGTCTAGGAAGTCACAGTCACAGTACTCAAAGTACTCATCAACAAATGAATAATGTCCTGCAGGATTTTCTAGACCTGCCATTACCTTTCTCTTTGGGTACTGATAATGTTCTGACAATATTCTGAGTTTATGGGAAATTGAATCAGTTGGCAGTACCTGAGAGGGCTCAGTAAATGTTCCTTTCAACCCATACAATCAGTCTTAGGAGAAGGGTGGTAGTAATGCCATCAGACAACGACAGAGAGGTTCAGGAAAACATAATAATAGTCTCTCAGGGTCAGGGTGGAGCTATATTTGAATGCAAATCCATCTAACTCCACATGCTTTTTATCAGCTTACAGTGGAAAACACATATAGCCCTTTCTGTCAGGGCTTAAGGCAGAAGTGAGCAGCTCTACCCCCTCATAACAGCATCTTCTTGTGTCCCTCTTATTCTAACCCAAGGGGCCCTAAGATGTAGGCAGAGAATTTTGGTGTTCCTGTATCTGCACCTTCTGACCCCACACACTTATTTCTATCTTCCTGGTGCCTGGAGTTCCCTTCAAAGCCACCCTCCTGACTTCAGAGCCACTCTGGCTCAAACGTGATGTGATAAGCTCATAGCTCTTGGATGAGTCGTAATTACCTTCATTCTCTTAAACAGCTATGCCTATATCTAATACAGCCTTGTTTCCTCAGGAGCTAAAGATCCATGTGGAATCAACATAATAGCAGGAAGTACAGGTCTTGAGGTAGGGGAAGAAAAAGAGTCTAGAATAAAGGACCATTGCAAACTTATTGCATGTTAACCACATTCCTGTCCTCTCACATTACACAGACAGACAGACAGACAGACAGACACACACACACACACACACACACACACACACACACACACACCTTCTCTCTCCCTTAGGATCTATATCCTCTCCCTTCTACCCTACACCTATCCCAGCCAGCAGCATGTTCTCAGGGTCTTTGTTCTATAACCATCAATCCAAAGACCCAGGAGATGGTGGGAGTGGGGGAGTAAGGTGAGTTTAAAAATAGGAGCAAGTTCTATAAACATTCAACTCTCTAGAGCAGTAACTCGGAAAAAAGCAATATAAAAACCAAGCTGGAACACATTGGCAGGAAGGAGATGTCCTATAAGTGGAACTGATTTGACATATGTCCCTTGGCCTGCTAATAACAAGGAGCCAACACTTACTATCCATTGTATTCGAGGACACTCAGAGGCACTGAAATCTTCAAGGGAGAGGCTGAGAAATACACTGTTAGTACAGCCACATGGTAGATGAGCAAACTAAATCCCAGAAAAATTAAATACCCACTGTGAGCAAGTAACCAATCTATGACCTGGAGTTCTGTCTGGCTACCCATACCCCTTCAGGCACACCACTTTGCTCTCTTTATAATATTGCTACTTGATGTTTTCTTGGAGAACATGTGCTTACCACTCCATCTCCTCCCTTCCCTTCCCAGTCCACTGAACACTGTAAATTTAGACACAGCAGAGATCCTGTCTGCCCACACACCCCTCTACATTCATGTGTATATTGTAGTCCTCAGGAAAGATTTACATATGTGAAATGACAGAGATGGGACTGAGAATAAGCCTGTGTCATCCTGTGGTTCTTAGCCATGATGCTATTCTATTTTCCAGACAGATGAACAAGATGGTATTACTTGGGATATTGAAAATAAAGGCAGCAGTTAGTGTCCCCTCTTTCTTACCCATTTTTTTTCTTTTTTTAATTTATTTTCTAAGATTTTTTATTTACATTCCAAATCATTTCCCCTTTCCCATTTCTTCCCTCCCTGAAAGTCCCATAAGCCCCCTTCCCTCCCTCTTTTCCCCATTCAACCCCCTCTCGCTTCTCTGTCTTGGCATTCCCCTACATCCAGTCTTTCCAGGACCAGGGGTCTCTCCTTCCATCTTCTTGGAAATCTATTGATATGCGAATTGTGTCTAGGGTATTCCGAGATTCTGGGTTAATATCCCCTTATCAGTGACTGCATACCATGTGTGTTCTTTTGTGATTGGGTTACCTCACTAAGGATGATATTTTCAAGTTCTGACCATTTGCCTAGGAATTTCGTGAGTTCATTGTTTTTAATTGCAGAGTAGTATTCCATTGTGTAAATATACCACATCTTCTTTTTTTCTATCCAGCAATGTCACCTCCTCTAGGTAGACCAGCACTGTCACTGGTCAAGTGTATCTTCCCTATGTTATTCTGACAGATTTTTTTCTGATATGGTCTCTATATTTTCCATTATTTAATCTTATGATATAGGTTTGCATTCTGGTAGACTACAGTAGAAGTTACTATGTACCTCAGGCTGCCCAAAAACCTATAAGTAATCTCCTGCCTCAGCCAGTCAAGTGCTCCAATGACAGGCATAAACCAACAGACTGACAAGAAATTTTCATGAGAAATGAAAAAAATTGGGTTTCTCTCAAGCACTGGAAACACCCACAGTTCTATGAACTCATTAGAGTTCAGGCCAAGTGTGTGGTCTGGGTCTTGGCAAAGGAGACCTGCTTGTTCTCATTCAAGACAATGCAGATGCCCTCATGGTCCCTGGGGATAGCTTCATCCCAGAGGCTTCATTTAGCCCACATCAGTTTCCATAATGATAGACAGCACATACCCACCTGGGGCTGCCCCTATATTGTTTATTCCCTGGCTAGGATCACATCTGTCGCCAATAGGTACTGGTAGCAGATTCTGAAAGATCAGGATTAGCAGTGCCCCAGTCTCAATTTATATCTATCTAAAGCACCAACTCACCCCATTAAAAAGAAAAACCACAGGATATGGTGGTACATACCTGTAATCCAAGTACTTGGGAGGCTGTGACAAGAGGATTAGGAATTCAAGGCCAGTATTGCCTACATAGTTAGCCTAGGAAACATGAGACTCCATGTCAAAGAAAAAAAATATTTGAATACTTTGGCGGTATAAACATGATTACCATTACTTCATGAGAAAATAGATTGGTTTAGCCAGGCATGGTGGATAACACTATAACACTAGCATCTTGGCATCTTGGAGGTGGAAGTCATAGAAACAATGATTTAAATATGAACCTATACTATATAGCAAGGATAGCCTGGGCTATATGAGACAGTAAGAGGAGAGAGAGAGAGAGAGAGAGAGAGAGAGAGAGAGAGAGAGAGAGAGAGAGAGAGAGAGAGAGAGAAAGAAGGAAGGTAGCAGGAAGACAGGCTCTTCTGTCTATCAATATTCTGTCTTTGCCTTGTTCTCCACTGACTTCTTGCTTTGGACATTATGGTTTACCTCTGCAAAACATAGGTCTGGGTGAGTTACCTATATGTAAACCAGGTCATATAGATCCTGCTTCAACTCTTTCAGGTCACATGAGGCCATTCTGTGTTCAAAAGCCATCCTGCTCATCCTGACAGCACCAGCCTGTACAGGCCAAGGTTGGCATTCTGCTCCCAGGTCAGCCTGAAGCCTAGAGAGGGAGCATAAAGAAAGCATTTGGTAAGTCTATATACATCCTCTCCAGGTAATAAATGTCAACATAAGGATCTTGGCCACAGCTCCTTTCACAAAGGAGCAGCAGTCTTGGCAGTGAATCACCATGGGAACTAACAATGAAACAACCCACAAACATCGGAGGACAGCCATGTCACCATAGATCCAAATGACTGAGAAAGACTGTGGATAAGGGATCTTGGGCAAAGTGCTGGAGAGCAAATGGACTGTGGATAAATAAAGACTGGAGAATACTAAATAAGTCAAAGGCTCCAAGACGGAAATGTGGAGGTGGAAGAAGAGGAAAACAGAGTAATTCAGGAGGGTGGAGTGACTTGGCAAAAGCCAAAGCTTCGTGCAGAATGCTGGTGAGAAGCAGGACTGGAGAAGGACACAGCTGTTTGGCATATGACTCAATAACATTTACTTAACCCAGTTGAAGGAGAGATGGAATGTTCTTGAAATCCTAGTGATTCAGGTCACACTGAAAGAGTTTGGAACCATACCTATGGTCAAGGAAAAACCCCATATTTTCCTTTGCTGCATGGATATTCTTTTGTCTAGTTTTTAGATATTAATGTATCTCCAGAACCAATCTTTCTCAATTTCATTGTTCTTAAATCCTCTCAAGGCAACCTTAGCTGCTGCCATACTTTTAACGACAAAGCATATGCCAAATCTGCCAAGAGGATAGCTTTACCTACTTTTGGCATTTATTCCCTGAATCTAATTGTTTGCCAACCATCTCAATATATCTTAAATTGAACAATATAATCTTGGCAAGACTTAAAGATGTCTTACATTTTACTGCTACTCTTAAAGGTTAGCTTTCTTTCCTTTCCTTTCCTTTCCTTTCCTTTCCTTCCTTCCTTCCTTCCTTCCTTCCTTCCTTTCTTCTTTCCTTCATTCCTCTCTTTTCTTTCTTCCTTCCTCCCTTCCTTTCCTTCCTTCCTGTCTTCCTTTATCCTTCTTACCACATTAATTAAATATCTGCTATATTTTACACATCAAATGAAGTGGTCATTCATCTTAGGAGAATTCATAGTCTAGTTAAGCAGCTATTTCTTATTATTTAAAAACAATTTATACAATTACTTATAAAATAAATGTCCACAACATATCAAGATAAAACAGAGATACAGTTTTTGAGGAATCCAATCATTTTTAACCAGAACAATGTATTCAAAAACTGCCTCTTTCTCAAATAAAATCTGAGAAGAGCCTTCAATCTTGATGTTAGACAAAGAACAAAAGGAAACAGAATTAGTGTGATAAGACAGGAAAAAGGAGCCCATAATAACCTTGGTAACATCCTTCAATGTTGACTTATTACTTGCAGGAGCAGATCACATGCCCTTATATGACCTTCAAATCATCATAGAAACAGGGAGTTCCAATTAGACGTTGAGCCAAAATCCCATGGTTCCCTGACTCCTGAACCTGGACAATGGAGAAGGATAGGAAGACAGCGCTGGAGCAGTGAGCAGAAACAAGAAACCACAGATTATGAAAAGAAATGAGCCACCACACTGGGCTTCTACAAGCCGAGACATTACCAGGGGCAGACATTCCTTAATCAAGGTTACCTTTAGAGGGAGTCCAGGATTAGTTTAGAAGTAAGAGGCTTCATGAATCAGATGGTATGAGTAGGCTGCTATCACAGGACAGGTGACTTCTGTAGTATGGAGCAGAGCAGGATGGCCTCGTCATGGTGTGAGTATTGGGGAGTGGCTGGGCTGATAACATCTTGGGATTTGAAGATCATTGCTTTTTAAATATTATTAAGCACTTGGTAATTCAGTTACATATTACAGAAGGTCTGCATTCCAGGTCTTTCTAAATATGGCAGATAAAATTAATCAAGAAGACATAACCCCTGGCCTAGGGGGGCGGTCCTTGACGTAATGATGGAAATATTAAAATATTATCATAGAGAATAACCGTGATAGGTACATATGGACACACCACAATGAGCTTCACCACAGGTAGGCTTTTTATGAGAGGGTTAGTCTTCATCCCTCTGCCCTTCTAGTCTATCAAGCATACATAGCTGATGGTAAGGTTTCGCTATATAGTTCAGGTTGGTCCCCCAAACTCAAAAATGTCCTGTTTCTGCTTCCCAAGGGCTGGCATTACATATGCCACAAGGCAGGCCTGGCTAAAGGAGGACTCATATTTCTGGGTTTTTTTTATTTTTATTAGATATTTTTTATTTACATTTCAAATGGTGTCCCCTTTCCTGGTTTTCCCTCCACAAACCGACTGTCCCACCCCCCCCTCCCCCTGCTCACCAACCTACCCACTTCTGCTTCCCTGTACTGGCATTCCCCTATACTGGGGCATTGAGCCTTCTCAGAACCAAGGGCCTCTTCTCCCTTTGATGTCCAACAAGGCCATCCTCTGCTACATATGCAGCTGGAGCCATGGGTCCCTCCATGTGTACCCTTTGGTTGATGGTTTAGTACCTGGGAGCTCTGGGGGCAAATACCCATGGGAGGAGATACAGAGACAAAGTGTGGAGCAGTGACTGAAGGAAAGACCATCCAGAGACTGCCCCATCTGGGGATCCATCCCATATACAGTTACCAAACCCAGACACTATTGTCGATGCCAACAAGTCCTTGCTGACAGGAGCCTGATATAGCTGGCTCCTGAGAGGATCTGCCAGTGCCTGACAAATACAGAGGTAGATGCTCTCAGCCAACCATTGGACTGAGCACAGGGTCCCCAGTGGAGGAGCTAGAGAAAGGACCAAAGGAGTTAGAGAACTCACAATTCTAGCAGCTGGTCATCTATGTGTCCAGACCCTCAGATATTTCTAACTGTGTCCATAATTTTAATTTAACTCTGACTTATGTTTCTGTTATTATGTATCATATTTAATGTTCTAATGTATTTATTCATACAATCAATATATTCTCTGGGTATGCATCAAATGTCAGGCATTGTATCAGGCATAATTCTTAGAGAACTCCCAAAGCCAGTTAATAGTTTTAACTTTGGTTCCAAAATGAGAACACAGAGGTGAAGTCGCTGAATAATATTCTGAAACATTACAATACTTAGTATAGTAGTGTTAAGAATACCAGCTTTAAAGTTTCTGCATTCTGCAATACCCATCAATAGTGTGGTTCAGTTCATGCTCATGGGTTGGTTGCAAGAATCGATATGTAAAAATGGTTGGTTATCTAACCAAAAACAATCTATAGATTCAATATAATCCTCATCAAAGGACTAATGTAATTTTCCACAGAAATCGCGGATGTACAAAGGAAAATAGAACCAAATAAGAGATCAAAGAGAATTCATAAGAATGAGGAGAGAGGGGGATATCCTTAGATGAAGCATTCTTATATGGCTCAGGACTACGTACAAGGAATATATACAATGAAAATCTCAAACCAACTGTGGTCCATTCTGGGACCAAATGATGAATGAGAGACTGAGGCAGGTTTTCCCTTGTGAGGAAGAAGTACTACTCTTCTGCTCTAGCAAAGGCTGCTGTGAGGGGAGAATGACATTGTTCACCCTTCCCCAAGACCTAACGCCAGAAGGACACAGGCAGGGGGCCTCAGACAGGCCCCACAGGGCTGCCACCACTCAATGTGTCTAAAGTACAGATGATGAGAACAGCTTGCAATGTTCTTGTGATAACGATTGAGAGCTCCAAAGGACCATTTCCAGGGAGCACAGCTTGAGATCTCTCACAAGCTTCTAACCACCTCTGGGGGCCATCATACTGATTCTCAGCATAAGCTTAGTGACTAAGCCAGCAAAAGGAGAAGGGTGTTGGTGAGAAAGATTCCAGAGAAAATCAGAAGTCTCAGTGAGGGGCATCTCCCAAGGAACAACAAAAGCTTGTACCCAATATGCAACCCAGCAGTGTACACTTAATGAATGGAAGGGAGACTGTATACAGAGAGACTGACAGGAAGGTGAGTTCCCTACAGAGTTCAGAGGCTGCAGTTCCACTAGCTTTCACAAAGGTGTTTGAATGCCACACCTCTGGAGTTGAGTCCCTGCTGTTCCAGGCCTGAAGATCCTGCGAGAGAAGAACAGAGACAGACCTGACATAACAGGCCCTATTAGAGCCCCAAATCAAGGCCCTGGAGAACTATTGCCACGGTTTCACTCTCCTGGCACCTTTACAGCTCTGAGCAGTCACACATGTCTACTGGGGGTGGGGAGGGGGCATCAGTAGTTATTTCCAGTTAAAGCAGAGAAGGGACATAAAGGGCTCAGTTTCCAAACATGAGACCCCCTACAGATATTTCCCAAAGCTATCCCCCAGTCAACAAGATCCCAAGCCCCAAATCAGCTTTCCACAATGTACATGACATTCAGTACTAGCACACAAAAGGCTTATTCCTAAGTACAAAGGATAAAAGGAACTCATTCCTGCATCCACTGAGCTATCTGATATCTACCAACGTATCCAACCACTGAATCAAGCCCAACTGGAACCCTTTGCTGTGCTCCCAGCCTAGAAAAAATTTGAAGCTTCTCTTCATTCCTCTGATGAGTCTACAGCCAAAAGTCAAAGCACACACTTGCCCTTAGCAAGCAAAGCCTGGACTCTTAGGCTCCCTCTCAATGAGAAAGGTCTTTTCTCATGAGCAAGCGTGTTCTCACAAGTTAGATAATTGAGATAAATCTCTGGGCGTTGGAAGCATTTGGAAAATCTTCTGCACACCAGGGCCATTGAACAAACTGAACCCTTTAACTTTGGAGAATTTACACAGTTCTCACATGTCTACACAGAAGATGGGAGTTGTATCTCCCAATGCAGAGGCTTGGGGATGTAGGCCAAGTGCCCAGCCACAATAGCAGGAGTGCTCAACATAAAAAGCTCTGAGGTATGATCAGGGTCTAGAAAACACTCCAGTTGGGAAGACCCAAGTGATGACAGGGAGGTCACAAATAAGTTTACAACTGAAACAGAAGGGAAAGGCAGACCCATCTGACTTTAGGACTTTAAGACTCAAGGACTTTATAGATCATTGGTTATTAGTTATTAGTGTGGTCCTTGAGTTCAAGTACATGGCCGGTAATGTCCTCCTGGTCTGTCTTATTGGACTCCACACAAACCTAGGCAAAGGCCAAGAAGGTTAGAACAGCACCTGGGCTACTGGTTTCCACAGGAAGGAGGAAGGGTTAAATGTGTAAGCGCAGGGACCCAAGTTCCCAGTCAGTTCAGATTCTATGAATGGTATGGTTTTGTGCATTTTCTAAGACAGATCTTGATTTATCTCCTTTTAGACAAACTTCAGTTACTTAAGTGCTGCTCTGTGTACTGTTATCACAGCACTTAAGTGCTTGATAAACTTACTGCTGAGGTTTATCTTTTACTGACTTTTCTAATGCTAAAGAGACCTGGAGTCTGCACTAGCCCCCCCCCCTCCCGACCAAGCCCCAAGTTAATTGGGATTGGTAAATAAAGATGCCAACAGACAATAGCTGGGAAGAAAAGACATAGATGGGGTTGAGGTTTTACAGGCTTGGGGTCAGAGAAGAGGAAGAAGAGGAACTTGCAGGAGAGGAGAAAAGAAAAGCTGCCAAGGGTTAGCTAAGTCCTAAAAAAGGCGGCCATGTGGACTGGTCAATTGCAGTCAAGAGCAGCCCAGATGGAAAGCAGTAAATAGTAAGTAATAACTTAGGGTTATAGACAGGAAAGTAGACTCTAACAGCATGGAGGGTAGGCAGCTACCCAGCTATTTAAAGCTTATTAAAATTATAAAAGTTGTGCTTTTTTTCTTTTTTTTTTTTTAATCCAGGAGCTCAATTACCAAAGGCAGGATAGAAACCCCAGGTTGGGTTTTAAATATTTATTTACCACAACTTAGAATCTCCAACACAGGATTTTTAGAACACTGATAGTTTTGATGCGACTTCTGTGGTTATATTTGTTTACAGATTACTGTTGGATAACTGGATAGTGTGAGTGTTTCATCTTGCCCAAGAAGGAAGGCCACTCTTACTTAAGTAGTCAGTGAAATCTGGTTTGAGCAAGTGGGGATGACTTCCCATGTTATGACCTGTTATTACACCTCAGTGCATTCACTTTTGAGTTGACAAGAAACAGTTATACATTTATGGTGCCCCGCCATATTAACCACAGCCACCAAGCTGTACAATACATTGCTGGAACTTATCTTCCCTTATATAAGACTCTGTTCTTTAACATCTCCCTCACTGGACCCAGGTTAGCCTCCAGTGACAATAATACTCCAAGAGCCTTAAACTCCACATACAAGAAACAAGGAGGTATCTCTCTCTCTCTCTCTCTCTCTCTCTCTCTCTCTCTCTCTGCCTAGCTTATTTCCATCTATTTTCTCACAGATGACACAATTTCCTCCTTTTCTTTTTTAATCTTATATAATGAAATCAGTTGATGAACTTCATTGTTATTTTAAGTAATGGTCACAGCTATCCCATCTTTCAGCAGCTACCACTGAGAACAGTCAGCAGTCATCTATACCAAGACCCCCTCACTAGCAAATCCCTTCTTCTGAAAGGCTGAATTATATTCCATGTGTACCTATGCAATGTTTTCAAATTCCATTTATATATTGACGGACATTTAGCCTGATTCCTTATCTCAGCTACTGTGAAGGCTGATAAAATGAACATAGACTGTAGGTAAATTTTTGATATGCTGATTTCAATTCCTTTGAATATAAACCAAGAAGTGGAATCACTGAATCATGTTATAATTCTATTTTTAAATTTCTTTGAAGGAGCTTTATACTGTTTCCCACACACATGTATGGTTTCATGTTCCCACCAATGTGGCATACACAGGTTCCTCTTTCTCCACATTTTTATCAATGTTGCTTATCTTTCAGCTTTCTGATAGCAGCCAATCTAATGACTAAATGATATTGAGCCTTTTTAATATAACATCTAACACACATCTCTATGTCTTCTTTTAAAAAATGTTTATTTAGAGCCTATGTCCATTTATAGAATAGGTTGTTTACTGTACTATATTGGAGTTGTTAGAGCTTCTTATATAGTCCAGACATTAGTTATTAATCAGAGATACAGCTTGAAAATCATTTTTTTCTAATTTCATAGGCTATCTCTTTGCATATTATTTCCTTTTTTGTGCTGAGGATTTTAATTTGGTATGATCCCATTTTTTCTACTTTTGTTTTTAATTGCCTTGTGCACTAGGGTCACATACAGAATCACCATTGTCCAGAGTAAAGTTAAAGAACATTGCCATGTCTCCTTCTAGCACTCCAACAGTTTCAAGTTCTCTATTAAGTTTTTGATTTAATTTTGGGTCGATTGCTATGTGTGGTGTGAGATAAGGGTCTAGTTGCACTGCTTTCTCTGTGTGTGGACATCCAGTTCTTGTAGCATCATTTCCTAAAGGCACCAGGAAATCCCTTTTACATGTGGGACATCTTACTTGTCCTTTGTCATTTTTATCAAGGATTATTTTGACCATGTTTCATCTTTTGTATTTCCTTATGAGTTTTAGGGCATTTCTGCTCTATGATAATGATGAGATTTTTGACAAGGATTACATCAAGTCTGTGGATCATTTTGAACATTACAGACATTTTACCAATACGTTTCTTCCCATAGGTAACATAGGATATATTTTAATCCACTTGTTTCTTATTCAATTTTGTACAGTTTTTAAATATACTTTTTATTTTTATGATATGATTTTAATGCCACTATCATTCATGGAGAGCTGACATTAATGGTGTCATCTAAGTATACAAAAAAAAAAAAGAGGCTAATCACCTACCACAAGGTCACAGGGTCTTTATTTTCTAAATGCAACATTTAATATTTATTGGCTTGTATATGTTTAACCAAGAATAAATCTCATTTGATTATAGTAAATAATATTTTGACATGTTATTGAATTTATTAGTATTTTTCAATAAGGATTTTTGTATCTATATTAATCATGGGTATTTAGCTTTCACATAATGGAACAGTTGAGCTTAGAAAATGAGTTTGGAAGTGTTCTTATATCCTGATTTTTCTCCAACATAATATTTTTATTGATTATTTGCATCATATACCCCTATCAGATTTGGTTTCTAATCCTTACCTGTTCTTCTTCAACCCCAGTTCCAATTTCACCAGAGGAAAAAAAATCCAATTGGTGTTATCAATGCATACTCACTGGGGCATGGTCAAACTCTCAGTGGCTTGCCCCCTAAACAGAGCTGACTCCATTCCCTCCTGCAACTCAACTGGAAGTCACCTACTGTGGAGGGTGACACCCTAGCATCCTATCACAGTTCTCTCCGATGCCTCTCTATATAGGCTGTTACTATTTGTATTGCTGTGGGTTTGGGTGGAAGTAGGGGTTGTTACAGAAGTGTGCCATGTCTCTTTTTTCAACTATGCATCTGTAGTCATTGATATCACTATGTAAATACCTTATTTGCTGTTTATGAGTATTGATTATGGACTTCCACATGGTTTCTGGCAGCAGTATAGACTGTGAACAGGGCTCCTGGCTGCAGTAGACCCATGGACCCAGATAAAGCTCTCCAGTGCAGCTGGGATCACAGTCATCAACATGGCTTTCAGCAACAGCATAAACCACAGAAATCTCCCCAGCATTCAGTGGCAACACAGGCCATGGACTTCATCACAGACCTGGTATCACTTAGACCAGAGACCCAGAGTCCTCTGTGGTAACACAGACCTGGACATCATCATGGACTTAGGTGGCAGAGCAGGACACTCAGAGCAGTATGGCCCCTGGTGACAGCACAGCCCAGGATCATCAATATGGCTTCTGGCTGCAGCATCAAGTACAAACATCGTGTGTCCTTAGTGTCCTGAAGTTTTGGAAGCATTTGAGGACTAGTACTAATTCTTTTAGAGTGTTAGAATTCAGCAGTAAAGTCATTTTCTAGCTTATCTTTATCTTTTATTAGAGATACTTCTTTTCAAAAATTCTGTTGGACAGGGCTTCATATAGCTCTGGATGATGTCAAACACAGAAGTGCCTGAGAGTGACTTGCGCTCCTGACCCTCCTGTTATAGCCTATGTAGTGCTGAGACTTCAGCTATGTGGAGCCATGCCTTGATGAAGATTTTTCATTACTGACTTAACCTCTTTACTCATTACTGGTATGATTTTTTTTTAATATTTTATTTTTTTTAATTTACATTCCAAATCATTTCCCCTTTCCCGTTTCCTCCCTCCCCGAAAGTCCCATAAGCCTCCTTCCCTCCCTCTTTTCTCCATTCAACCCCCTCTCCTTTCTCTGTCCTGGCATTCCCCCTACATCCAGTCTTTCCAGGACCAGGGGTCTCTCCTTCCATCTTCTTAGAAATCTATTGATATGCGAATTGTGTCTAGGGTATTCCAAGATTCTGGGTTAATATCCCCTTATCAGTGACTGCATACCATGTGTGTTCTTTTGTGATTGGGTTACCTCACTAAGGATGATATTTTCAAGTTCTGACCATTTGCCTAGGAATTTCGTGAATTCATTGTTTTTAATTGCAGAGTAGTATTCCATTGTGTAGATATACCACATCTTCTGAATCCATTCCTCCGTTGAGGGACATCTGGGTTCTTTCCAGCTTCTGGCTATTATAAATAAGGCTGCTATGAACATAGTGGAGCATGTGTCCTTATTGCATGCAGGTAAAGCCTCTGGGTATATGCCCAGGAGTGGTATAACCGGATCCTCCGGGAGTGTCATGCCCAGTTTTCTGAGGAACCGCCAGACTGCTTTCCAGAGTAGTTGTACCAGCTTGCAATTCCACCAGCAGTGGAGGAGTGTTCCTCTTTCTCCACATCCTCGTCAACAACTGCTGTCTCCTGTGTTTTTGATCTTAGCCATCCTGACTGGTGTGAGAAGGAATCTCAGGGTTGTTTTGATTTGCATTTCCCTAATGACTAAGGATGATGAACATCTCTTTAGGTGCTTCTCAGCCATTGGATATTCTTCAGGTGAGAACTCTTTGTTTAGCTCTGTACCCCATTTTTAATAGGGTTACTTGCCTCTCTGGAGTTTAACTTCTTGAGTTAAACTCCAGAAACTAATAGAAGGGAAACTAGGGAAGAACCTTGAACATATGGGCACAGGGGAGAATTTCCTGAACAGAACTCCAATAGCTTATGCTCTAAGATCAAGAATAGACAAATGGGACCTCATTAAATTACAAAGTTTTTGCAAGGCAAAAGACACTGGTATGTTTTAATTTCCTGTTTTCTCAGGATTCAGGCATGGTAGGTTGTCTGTCACAAGGAATTTATCTATTTCTATCAGGTTACCAAAGTCTATTTACAAATGTTCACACATGTCTCTTGTGATCTCCTTTGTATCCCTGTGGTGTTTGTTGTAACTCCTTTTCTTCAGTTTCTGATTTTCTGTGACCTTCTTAGCATAGCTAAAGGTGCACTGAGGCATTTATCTCAGAGCTGGATCCTCTAGCAAGGCTTCTGTATCTCCTCCAGCTCTTACATCATTACTTTCTATCCGACACCCAGTATTTTCTGCCTCCTACTAATTTTATGCTTTCTTTCTTTCTTTCTTCTTTCTTTCTTTCTTTCTTTCTTTCTTTCTTTCTTTCTTTCTTTCTTCTTTCTTTCTTTCTTCTTTGAGATTTAATATTGAGTTCTGTATTTTGGAACCCTCCATTCTGATGCAGACATGTATTGCTATAAACTTCCCCCTTAGCTCTTGATGCCTTATGCTTCCATACACTATGGTGTATTCTTTTTAAACTTATTTACACTTTTTGTCTCAAGATGTTTGTTATTTTTTCATTTCTTCTCTGATATATCTTGCCCTGGGTTGTGTTTAAAATTTAACATATTTATGAATTTTCTAAACTTACTCTTCCTACTAAAACCTACTTTCATGAAACTATGGCTTTTCAGACACTTAAGTTTGTTATGACTTGTTTTGCAACCAACCCTAGAGAATGTTCCTTGTGTGCTTTAAGAAGTGTGTGTTTTCTCCTATTGCTGGATGTGTATGAAGTCCATTTGGCAAAGCATAAAGGATGAGGATGTGGGCGAGTGGGGCGACATTAGCACAGCACAAGGAATTCTAGGCCAGGCTAATTGAATTTGATTCTCTATGTGATTGAGTTCTATTTAAGGGACTGAAGAAAATGTACATTTCATGAGATTCTTTGCCTTGATTGGGAGACTAGCCAGGAGAAGGTAGGGCAGAGAATACATAAGAAGGTGTTGCTATAACCCAGATGAGAAAGAATAGTCAATAAGCAGGGCACACCTTCAGAGATAGTTTAGAGGAAAGGGTGAACCCCCGAAACACTTAGTCTATAATGATATGCTAATGTTTCAGGAACACGTAATTGGTGAAAACCCATGGGATTTAGTAAAGCATCAAAATGGCTTCTGGTTTCCTATGCACAGAAGTAAATATGTCTGAAACACTGAGAGTAGGAACTTAGAGGACAATAAGGGGCAAATTTTGTGAGGGGAATAGATAGATTATGTTCTGAATATCATTAACATAATAAGATTTCTTTGAATTTTATATACCTTGCTACCTTTAAGCCATGCTTAGGCTATGTAGCCCAGTCTGAATTCTGTGTCTATAGTAAGTTTTATACCACTCACTTGTAACTCAGTCTGGCCTCTCAGCCTCTCAGCTCTAGATCTGATAGGAAACTAATAAGTGGCTCAAATTTCTGAAGTGTTTTGCCCCTAATCAGAGAATTTTTGGAATATTCTTTTGTGTTGTGGTACACTCTATGTTCCATTGAAAAGCATTGCCTGCGCAGACCCAGGTATCCACTCCACAATTAAGGAAGGTGTACAGGTAGTTTTGAGTTGTGCTATTAAAAAGTAACTTGCGCAGAAAAAAAATATTGCCTGGGTTCCCTGATTTTACATTGAAAACCGTGGCATCCCTTCTGTTTAATCAAGTGCTGCTAATCATGACTGGAACTAAGGATTCAGCCACAGGCATGATACACATAAACTTTTGCCCTGGATCATCTCATAGGTTAGTAGGAATAAGAGCAAAGGTTGCATGTAAACTTACAGATATATTCCTTTTTTTCCTCATTCCTTTCAGAATTTTGGGGGCAATTGATATTATGACAAAGGTCATCTTTGTTGACAGACTCAATGGGAAGAATACTCTGCCTAAGAATTCATTTTAACCAAAGGTTGCAAACACTGCATAGTTTTGAATTTCCTATTCCTCTTTCATGCTTCTGCATCTAAAAATGATCAAGTAGGGAGAAAGGTACCATTACCTCATTGGACTATATATTGGGATGGTAGGGTATTGCAGATGGAGAGGAGACATGGTCATCTCTTCATTGGACTATATTAGGAAGGCTAACTACTATATATGGAGAGGAAACATGCCCATTGCTTCATCATTCTATATATTAGGATGGACGACCACTGTAGACAGAGAGGAGACATTCAGTACTATTCTGAACCAGAACAGTCTTTCAAAGAAATGGCATAGGGGTTCAGAAGCCCCAGGTAATTTTGTGTTTGCAGTTTGAAGATTATCTTCTTAACATTATCGTATGTAAAAGGGCTTGAGTCATGTGTATGCTGTCACTATCTATTTATTTACTCTAAAGATAACCGAGGAAGTTCAGAATGTTTTAGGGAGGAGAGAACACTTCTTCTTTTTAAGGTATTGGAGAGGATATGTGAAAAGCAATTCCATTGAAGCATATAGTCCCCAACTCGATGACTGTACTCTAAAATTTTCCATGGGGTTTAACAAATGCACCACATAGACTACCCCATGTATTGCTAACGGTGTTAGCCAAAGACTAACCCATGCATGGGAAAGGATAGATTCTCTCCCAAGTTGTACTCAACTAAATAACTTCAGAGAATATAGAAAAAGTGCCATCTGCTACTTCTAAGAATCCATTAACAGCCTCTCTGATAGTGAAATGTAAGACAACCAAAGGCATCACCAGTTTCTTTCCCTTCTGAAGCCATGGGCCAAACATTTGTTCATCCTAGTGACAATGTTCACCTGTATGACAGTCATGTAAGAGCTGTCACCAATGAAGATTTTATTTTAAGGGAAAGAAAAGAGGAAAAGAAGAAAGTGATGATAATCAAATCCAGATATGAGCAGGCTGCTAAGACAGGCCCATTTATGTAATAACAATATTTGTGGGGGTTTCTGGAAGTTGCCACCACTTCTCTAAGCTGGGTCAGGGTGCCTTTACCTTCAGAGGTTTTAAGAATCTATGAGACTGAGCATCTGATACAATTTTGGATCTCAAAGAAACAGCTTACCCACATGACAGTTATCCTGTCATAAATGGGGATAACAAAAGAAACTATTTATGAAATTCCTTTTAAAAATTATTTACCATCAGCTGGGTTTGGTATGTAATCTCCACACTTGGGGGGTGGTAATGAAGGAAAATAGTAAGTTTGAGGTTAGCCTGGACTACACAGTGACTTCCAAGCCACCATGAACTACATATTGTCTGTCAAAAACAAAGCAAAGCTATACATTAACAAAAAGATCAAGTGTCTCAAAATAACTAGAACCAACAAAGATTCACACACAGAATGCTGCAAGAATGTTCAAAGGAGCCTCATTAAATGGCTAATCCCACTCTTGTGTTAAGTCCAGTGCTGCAATAGAGAATGGAATTAGATACTTGGGACCCACAGACTGGCCAGCACTCCTCTGATGCAATAGACCACAGGATATGTGTAAAGAGAGAGACGATACCTGGCTAAATACAAAGTCACAAAATAAGCCCATTCTCAGTTGGTTCCTTTGCATTGTTTTGTTACAAAGCATGGCGTACATGAGGAGTTAGGGAGCTGTGCTTCTTACTACTCTGCAAGAACAAGACCTTGAGGAATTCTACAATCTTAGACAGGTGCCTCTCTGCAGTCCTCAGATCATCCCTGGGCCCCTGAGCTAATCTCAGAGAAAGCTACTCCTCTGCTCCACGACAGCATCTGTAATCTGTCCGAACTCCTTAAATACTCTTCTAGTTTCACTGTCACTTTGTCTACTATATAGGTGCTCAGTAAACACTGGCTGAATTCTGTCACAAGAATCCCTATCCCCTGCCATCTGCTCTCTTTGGCGTTTGGCCTGTTGCTCAGATGTCATCATTTGGGGTTTATATTTTAATTCCTTTCCCCACCTGTTCTGCAGGGTTTCATCTTTTCTCTAAAGTATGTTCTCCTCCCCCCTCTGTCTCCCTCCCTCTCTCCCTCCCTCCCTTCCTCCCTCCCTCCTCATTTTTTGTATTCTGTAGGCTTTGTAGCAAGAATATCCAGCATTCACTTCTACAGCTGCCTCCTGTCATCTCTTAATACCTCTAACAGTGCTGCTCTCTCCTGAATGACGTAACCTCTGTAACCTTACTTAGTTAAAGCCGTTTGGTTATCCACTACACTGCTTCTCTAGATTACATTTCCCTAATTCTCAACCTTATCAATCCATTCTATACTTGATTCTGCATCTGTACCTACTGATAATTGAACAGTGACTGTCACTGACATCTTTTGAAACTTTTAAAGAAACAGTCACCAAACAGTCACATTTTAACCAAAAAGTTCCCATTCCCAATCTGAATATATAGCACAGAGGTTATGATATAAGCTCATATTGAATAAATAATGGGCTATGTCAATTTTTCATTCTCAACTACTTATTGGGAAGTGAGGTTATTTTGGTAGCCAGGCTCCTTCTGCTCTAGAATTTAAAAATAAAAAGAAAATTCAATTAAAGGTATACACTCAATCTACCCAGAGCTGTGCCAGATCATCTGAGAATACCCTACATTCTAGCCAATCATAAATTGCAGTGTGCATATGCTAACTTAGGAAGTCAAATTACTTTAATTAAATAAAAGATTCATTGGTATATAGGCAAGACAGCAAGGATATCTTTTAAAGCAGCATACCATGCCTCCAAATTTCTTGCTCTTATCTTTTTTATTACTATTATTTAAAGAACTCAAAAGGATGGAACAAACTTGGCAATGTAACATCTTCTAATCCATTTGTTTCCTTCAGGAAGGACTTAATATCAGGATGTGGGGCACAGAAGTTACTTACTGTATTAGTCAGGGTTCTCTAGAGTCATAGAACGTATGGGTAGTCTCTATATAGTTAGAGAATTTGTCGATGACTTGCAGATTGTAGTCCAACTCCCCAACAATGGTCAGCAGTAGTTGTGGATGGAAGTCCAAGGATCTAGCAGTTGCTCAGTCCCACGAGGCAGGCCAGGAAGAGTCAGAGTAAATCTTCCTTCTTCCAATGTCCTTATATAGGTCTCCAGCAGAGGGTGTGGCCCAGATTAAAGGCATGTGCCGCCACATCATTAATCCCAGATGACCTTGAACTCAAAAATCTCCTTGTCTTAATCTTCTGGAATTCATAGCCACTATGCTTCAAGATCTCCATGCCAAGATCCAGCCCAGAAACTTGTATGTCTGAGCCTCCAGATTAGGATCATAGTTGAGTCTTCCAATTCTTGATTAGTTCATTCCAGATATAGTCAAGTTGACAACCAGGACTAGCCACTACACTTACCTTTCTATATGTAGTCCCCATACTAAAACTCAGGAACCTGGACTTACCATAGAGCTCTTTGCAAACTTGGACTCCTTGGTTTACTTAGAAAAGTCTCTAATAGATGTGAATAAATTTCAAAGCCTTATTCAGATTTTGCTAAGACCTCTGAAGAAACATTTTCTTTAAAGACAAACTGCTTTTGAGACTAGGACTAACTCATTTGGTACAATGCTTATATAGCATGAACAAAGCCCTGAGTTTGACCCACAGCATATTATAAACTAAGGATGGTGGTATATATCTCTAATCATAGCACTTGGGAGATAGAGGCAGATATAATAGGAGTTCAAGGCTAGCCTGTGCTACATAAGACCATATTGAAACAAAACAACCTAAAAATTATTAGATAATATTCCTGTTGCTTTGTTGATGAATTTTTGTTTTTGAGATAAGGTTTCATAAAGCCTTGGATGACCTTGAACTCACTGTGTTGCCAAGAATGACCTTGAGTTTTTGGTGGTTCCTGAATGATGGGAGTTCAAGCATGTCTTTCCATGCCCAGTTTGTGTGGTTCTAAGCATCAAAATCAGAGCTTTGTACATGCTGGGTAAGCACATTACCATCTGTGCTACAGCCCTGGTTCACTGTCAGTTTTTTTTTTTTTAAATGTGCATTTAGTTCTGTTCAATGTCTGTGATTAAAAGAATCCATTGGTTAAGATCATGCATTAATCCCAATGTTTTGTCATTTTGTACTCTTAACATTTGAAATCTGTGAAGTGATTATATACATGAGATGATGGCAGCGTTCTAGTAACTATGTCAATGAACTTGGCAGTGTCAACCACATGGTTCTGGTTTCACAGTGGTGAAAGATACAGAGGAATTGTTTGTGAAATCTTTCTTCATGGTTTCAGAGAGCAACTGAGGCCACTTGTGAAGCAGGAGGGTCCCTACATCGAAGCAACAATATAAATTCACGATAGAATTTCAGATGTAAGCTGAACTAAAAACCTTTTCCTCCAAAGATACTTTTGGTCATAGTCTTTATCACAGCAATAGAAACCTAACTAGGACACAAGCAAGGAAAGAGGTATTCCAACCAAGTTACCCCCTTGAGTGTTTGGGGGAGTCAGGGGTAAAGGAGAATACTAAGACAAAATCCACTCATGCTGAGAGAAGCTATTTGATGGTCTTTATTTCCCATCCTGAGCCTCTGAGAGAGTCTCTGTCATTCATTCAACAGTAATTTGTTGAACATCTGCTTTATGCCAGGAAATATTCTGGGATGTAGATACTAAAATTGTATTAATTCTTTCTTACTAATTACCTTTTCCTTATTCTATGGTTTAGGTATGGCTTGAGCATTGTGACTGACAGTTTGGCCTTTGGGGTGTTGGTATTTAGAAGCAGTCTTGGAATGAAATAGACCTTTAGATGTTCAAGGGTTGTTGGTAGTGTACTTTTGGAATGTAGCTGTCATGATATCTTTTAAGTTTTCTGGAACAGGATAAAGGGAACAAGAAGGGCCTCTCTATTCCTTTTGCTCCTGTTTGATTTGGAACGACTTGCTCCTACATGCCCCTGCCATCATATGACACAATCCCCTGTCCTTACCAGAGAACTAAGTAAATAGAGACACATGATCATAGACCCCAAAGTGGAACTAAGTAACCTCCCTGAGTTCCTAAGTAGCTGGGTCAGGTTTTTCATTATCACAATACAATGTTGGCCTATACTTTCTGTATTCTCAACTCAGTGCCTCTGTTTGGGTCTTTGTTGTTTCCTAATTGAGTCTCTACCATAGTCTCCCAAATGGTCCACAGATATCTGCTATTTGATCCCTCTACTCCAATCTTAATATGCACATGAGTGTTCTCTTCAATGCTCTAATCTGAACTACCTTCACTTAAAATCCTTCAGTATCCAGTATAAAATCAGAAGATTTGACAGAGCCTAGAGAGCCCTTTCAATGCCACCATTTAAAGATGATGTCACACCTCATTCTTCCTTACTAAGGCTTTATGTCTCATGTCTCAGTCTTATAGAGTTCCCTGCAGAGTTAAAGATGTGCGTTCTGCAGCCAAACATTCTGAGTGTGTGTGTGTGGAATACATATATGTATAAATACATATATATGGGCCTCTATTATATGTACATACATGTAGGTCTTTATTATACATGACATACATCTATGCTTTTTAAATAGAAACATTTGAGAATGTGGAGGAGCCATGCCTGAGAAGAGTGGGGGATGGAGAGGCACAGCCGGTGTATGAAGGAGCCGGGAGGATGCGGCCTAGATATCGATGGCCAATCACGATCCTGATATCAACAGAGATCTGGCGAGTATGGCGTGGGAAGGTGAAGACTGTGTGGAACTGAGTCAAAGAACAAAGCAAGTTTCCGGCAGCGTCTGTTCAGAGGGGAACCAAGCGGAGGAGGCCAGGGAGGCAGAAGAATTATCTTTACAGGGATGAGAGGGCCAGTGTGCCCTGCGTCCTGAGCTGGGCCCTGAGGGAGTGCCCAGCAGACGGGCACAAATACATGAGAAGCAGCTCCATCCTGGACTCTACTGGCCCTTTCAGTACCCACCACTGTATTCTGCATACATTGACACTGAAAGTACACACGAGTAATCTCAAAAACTGCCCGGGCAAGCCTGCAAACCATCATTCTGGAATCCACGCCCACAGTTTACCTAGCTTGACGAGATGCAGGAGCTGCTCTGAGGGTGCACACACTGGGGCTTGATCTCATTGATGAGGCTATTTGCAATGCTAATGTAACCGTAACCGTCGTATAGCAGCTGGCTAATGATCAGCTTGTAGAGCCGCTGGTGGTCCTTCAAACCCACTTTGGTTCTGTACATTTTGCAGATGACAGTTTCTCTGACTGCTGCAAGAAAAAACAGGCACTGAGTAAAAGGCAGAGGCGCATGCCGGGTACTGGAAACACAGACCTTCTAGGCCAGGCAGAAACACACACGTCCGTCTCAGCTTCTCAGCTTCAGTTGGCTCTTTATCTTTGGATGGTGACCTTGTTTTTCTCGGTTTAGGTTCCTCAGCTGGTACCTAAGTTACTGGAGGTTAATCAAAATGGTGCACAGAAAGTGCATAAACTATTCAAAGAATGTCACTGATGGATACAGTAGAATCCCTGACCATTTTTTCTTCCCTGATAAACTACCCACCTGCAACTTTTATTCTCTGTTGCTATCCCTCTGAATCTTCTGTTAACAGTGGAGTCTGCAATAGGCAGATAGCTATGTTTTGTCAGATGCCTGGACTTTACATCAGCTGGAATGTAAATCTATTAGTGACTGTTGTATTTATTTTTAAAACTTGTTTTCAGGCAACTGAGCTCATTATTATAATTTTACAACTTGATGAGGTAGTACATGAATACACAAATACATCATAAAAAAAACAAATGAGGATCACAAAATGAAAAATAAGCCAAGTTTGATGCTTTGGGAAGATCCTAAGTTAAACTGCTTAATTAAAATGTGTCAAATACCTGCCCCATGTCTTTAATCCCAGCACTTGGGATGCAGAGGCCAGCCTGGTCTACATATCCATATCACAGGCCAGCCAGGGCTACATAGTGAGACCCTATCACAAACAAAAAAATGACTACCATCAAAACAAATAAGAAATGTAAAAATCCGAACACATTATGCTCTTATTTTTATTTGGAAAGATCTAAGCTCTCCAAACAAAACTGAAGATGATGGTTTCTTAATCAACCTGGGTAGATAATTTGATAAGGATGTGTGTGGTTAGGTGTTTGACTATAGGAGTCTGGGGACAACAAGCAAGAAGGTAGCCTGGAGAAACAGCCAAGAGTTACAAAGCTTGCTGACAGACACCCCAGGCTCAGTTAAAAAAAAAAAAAAGACTAGCAAGGTCACACAGCATCGTACTGACCAGAGGCCTTACCAATAACACCATGCAGTTCCTACTGCCAGATAGGATGCCAAGCACCTAATGAACATTCAATCACTAAACGAAGTCATTCAACATATTTGGGTACATTAGAAAGAAATGGGGGCTGGAAAGATGACTCAGTGGTTAAGAGTACTGTCTGCTCTACCAAAGGACCTGGTTTCAATTCCCAGCACCCACATTGGCGGCTAACAACTGTCTGTAACTCCAGTTCCAAGGGGCCTGCCATCTTGACACCAATGCACATAAAATAAAGCTAAATAAATTATTTTTTTAAAAAAAATAGAAACATTTGAGTGCAGATATCAAGATACAGCACTTTATTTTTCTACTAAAAACTAGGATGTTTTCAAATATTAGGATGATTTGGGTTGTATTTAGTTTTTTATCCTTTTCAGTGGTAAATTCCATTATATTCATTTAAAGGAGGACATAACTAAGATTTATTAAATAATAAACTCTCAATAAGAACAGAGCATGCAGAAGCTTTTCTTGACATGAGGGATTTTTCAGCTCCAGCATGCCGGCTTCACCCTTATGCTCCCTTAGAAAACATTTTCTATCTTGCAGAAGTTACCTTCTAAGCAGGCACCGGGTTTTCAGTAGTTCTGTGGTTAAACAAATACATAGTTTGGCTGGATATTCCCTCAGATACTATAAATACCAATGAAAAACATCTTGCCTTCTTTCATAATGTCTTCTCTTGGATTTTTCTGAAGAATTCTGTCTTCCAAGTAGAGTTCATGTCTGATACAAGCTGTATAGCTCCATCTGAGGTAAATTAGGTGAATGGTGGGCATTTTTAACACTTAATAAAATTCAGCACACCATTTGATTCAAATCAGACAGAAAAGCAAAGTTCCTCCCCACCCCATTATCTCCCAATGCATACTGTAGATACAGAACTTCTCAGTGACCCAGACAGAAATGGGCATGTCACACTGGCTGCTGTTTGCAGCTTTAAGAGCAGAGGATAAACTGGTTGTCATTATTTGTCAACAAAGCAGAACAGATTTCTTTTCTTTCTTTTTTTTTTTGAGACAGGGTTTCTCTGTGTAGCCCTGGCTGTCCTGGAACTCACTGTGTAGACCAGGCTGGCCTCGAACTCAGAAATCCTCCTGCCTCTGCCTCCCAAGTGCGGGGATTAAAGGCGTGCGCCCCCACCGCCCGGCCAGAACAGATTTCTTAATACTAAGATATCCTCTTTGGCATGAAAGACACTAAACCTATGCGAGTCACTGAATACTGTTACACAATATGGTGGGTTTAGGCCTTGAAGAGGATAAGGTATGTTACCTTAAACCATACTGCTTTGATGTAATTGATTTAGGAGAAAGTATCTGAGATTGTTTTCTTCTTCCTCCATCTCCTTTTTTTCCCTCTTCCTCTTTCTTTTCTCACCTAGGGTGCCATGTCAGAAACTATCCTATTTTCTTTAGGGCCCAATTCATGTTCCTTCAAGCCACCTGCTACTATTTCACTAATACGTTCTGCTTCTAAGTTAGTGCGTACACTCCAAATGCTAGCCTCCCTCCACTAAGTTGTGCACCCATGTTCCAAATTTTAACCAACACTGTGCTACCCATCACAGAGTTTCATGTGTGAGTGTGAATGTTATGTGTGTATTGCAAGTACTAATGAACTTTGTTTTATCTCTTTTTACCAGCTTTATTTTACAGGGCTATAACCATAGAACATGATGGGAGAGAAGGAAAAAGAATTACCACTGTGATCAACTATAGCAGAGAAAGACAATAACAGCAAAGCAGAGAGTGGAACCAGAACCCGGGTTCTAAAGCTTCTGACTACTTCCAGTAAATATCATGAAGTATGAATTAAAATTCAAAAACCAAAAACCCAAATAAAACCCAGAAATATTAACCAAAAGCCAAAAAAGTACTAAAGAAAACAAAACCCACCCTGGAAGTTGGTCATGCAGTTTCTTCTGCTTTAAGTACTATTGCCCAGGGATCAAAGACCTAAGGGCACCTGGAATAGCACACATTTTGCATTTAATGGAAAGGAACTCAGCACCTCATCCAGAGAGGTCTCTTGGTTAGTTCAGAGTTTCCTTTGTTTTAAAATAGGACACTGTAAATTCTAATGCTTATAACTGCAGAAAGCATTCGATGTAGCATCTTATGAAATTTCACCTTAACAATAATTCAATACTCTTAGGGAGAAAATTCAGTTATGGAAGTTGAAAACTGCTAAAGCAGATAACAAATTGAGTGTAAGGCAAGGTTTCCCAGAATCCAGTGTTTTATATATATCTAAAGTGTCAAAGATAACATGATAAAAACTCTTTGTAAAAAAAAAAAAGCCTAACTGTAAACAACAAAAGAGGGATTTAATAACAATAGTAAAAATAGTAAACAGAAATAAAACCTTTTATGGCTATGGGCCACACTTGTCTTAGATACTGTGTTCCTGAATTTCTCCTCACTCCAGCCAAACTTCATTCCATCCTAAGCATTCATGGCTCTTTCCTCTGCAGTGAGCACATCCTTCCACTTTAGCCAGTCTAATCCACTAAAAATTCTAAACTTTTCTTCACATTTCAAATCAAACAGCATTCCTTGATGAAACCGAAACCTCCAGTTTCTCTGAGAATAAGTGTCATGTTCTTGTGGCTACAGTTTTCATTGTACAAGGAGATAAGAATGGATTGATTTGTATTCTTCTACATACTGTCAGTTGAGCCAGCACCATTTGTTGAAAATGCTGTCTTTTTTTCCACTGGATGGTTTTAGCTCCTTTGTCAAAGATCAAGTGACCATAGGTGTGTTGGTTCATTTCTGGGTCTTCAATTCTTTTTTTATTTTATTTTATTTTATTTTTTTAATTTACATTCCAAATCATTTCCCCTTTCCCGTTTCCTCCCTCCCTGAAAGTCCCATAAGCCCCCTTCCCTCCCTCTTTTCTCCATTCAACACCCTCTCCTTTTCTCTGTCCTGGCATTCCCCTACATCCAGTCTTTCCAGGACCAGGGGTCTCTCCTTCCATCTTCTTAGAAATCTATTGATATGCGAATTGTGTCTAGGGTATTCTGAGATTCTGGGTTAATATCCCCTTATCAGTGACTGCATACCATGTGTGTTCTTTTGTGATTGGGTTACCTCACTAAGGATGATATTTTCAAGTTCTGACCATTTGCCTAGGAATTTCGTGAATTCATTGTTTTTAATTGCAGAGTAGTATTCCATTGTGTAGATATACCACATCTTCTGAATCCATTCCTCCGTTGAGGGACATCTGGGTTCTTTCCAGCTTCTGGCTACTATAAATAAGGCTGCTATGAACATAGTGGAGCATGTGTCCTTATTGCATGCAGGTAAAGCCTCTGGGTATATGCCCAGGAGTGGTATAGCCGGATCCTCCGGGAGTGTCATGCCCAGTTTTCTGAGGAACCGCCAGACTGCTTTCCAGAGTGGTTGTACCAGTTTGCAATCCCACCAGCAGTGGAGGAGTGTTCCTCTTTCTCCACATCCTCGCCAACAACTGCTGTCTCCTGTGTTTTTGATCTTAGCCATTTTGACTGGTGTGAGATGGAATCTCAGGGTTGTTTTGATTTGCATTTCCTAATTACTAAGGATGATGAACATCTCTTTAGGTGCTTCTCAGCCATTAGATATTCTTCAGGTGAGAACTCTTTGTTTAGCTCTGTACCCCATTTTTAATAGGGTTACTTGCCTCTCTGGAGTTTAACTTCTTGAGTTCTTTGTATATATTGGATATTAGCCCTCTGTCGGATGTAAGGTTGGTAAAGATCATTTCCCAGTTAGTTGGTTGCCGCTTTGTCTTTTTGACAGTGTCTTTTGCCTTGCAAAAACTTTGTAATTTAATGAGGTCCCATTTGTCTATTCTTGATCTTAGAGCATAAGCTATTGGAGTTCTGTTCAGGAAATTCTCCCCTGTGCCCATATGTTCAAGGTTCTTCCCTAGTTTCCCTTCTATTAGTTTCAGTGTGTCTGGTTTTATGTGGAGATCTTTGATCCACTTAGAATTGAGCTTAGTGCAAGGAGATAAGAATAGGTCAATTTGCATTCTTCTGCACGTTGAAATCCAGCTGAGCCAGCACTATTTGTTGAAAAGGCTATCTTTTTTCCACTGGATGGTTTTAGCTCCTTTGTCAAAGATCAAGTGACCATAGGAGTGTGGATTCATTTCTGGGTCTTCAATTCTGTTCCATTGATCTACATGTCTGTTACTGTACAAATACCATGCGGTTTTTAACACTATTGCTCTGTAGTACAGCTTGAGGTCTGGGATACTGATTCCCCCAGAGGTTCTTTTGCTCTTGAGAATAGTTTTAGCTATTCTGGGTTTTCTGTTATTCCAGATGAATTTTTGAATTGCTCTTTCTAACTCTATGAAGAATTGAGTTGGGATTTTGATGGGGATTGCATTGAATCTGTATATTACTTTTAGTAAGATGGTCATTTTTACTATATTAATCCTGCCAATCCATGAGCATGGCAGATTTTTCCATCTTCTGAGGTCTTCTTCAATTTCTTTCTTCAGAGACTTGAAGTTCTTGTCATACAGATCTTTCATTTGTTTGGTTAGAGTCACGCCAAGATACTTTATATGGTTTGTGACTATCGTGAAGGGTATCATTTCTCTTACTTCTTTCTCAGCCTGCTTATCCTTTGAGTATAGGAAGGCTACTGACTTGCTTGAGTTAATTTTATATCCGGGCACTTTGCTGAAGTCGTTTATCAGCTGTAGGAGTTCTCTGGTGGAGTTCTTTGGGTCGCTTAAGTATACTATCATAACGTCTGCAAATAGTGATAGTTTGACTTCTTCCTTTCCAATTTGTATCCCTTTGACCTCTTTTTGTTGTCTAATTGCTCTAGCTAGAACTTCAAGTACTATATTGAAAAGATATGGAGAGAGAGGGCAGCCTTGTCTAGTCCCTGATTTTAGTGGGATTGCTTCAAGTTTCTCTCCATTTAGATTGATGCTGGCTACCGGTTTGCTGTAAATTGCTTTTACTATGTTTAGATATGGGCCTTCAATTCTATTTCATTTATCTACCTGCCTGTCAGTATACTAATACTATGTTGTTTTTATTACAGTTGCTCTGTAGTAGAGCTTGAGGTCAGGGGTGGTGATTTTGCCAGAAGTTCTTTTATTGTTGAGAATAGTTTTCGATATTCTGTGTTTTTTTTTGTTATTCCAGATGAATTTGCAAATTGCTCTTTCTAAGTCTGTGAAGAATTGAGTTGGAATTTTGATGGGCATTGTACTGAATTCGGCAAGATGGCCATTTTTGCTATACTCATGGGAGGAGATAAAAAGACAAAGTGTGGAGCAGAGACTGAAGGAAAGGCCATCCAGAGACTGCCCTACCTGGGAATCCATCCAATATACAGTCACCAAACCCAGACACTACTGTGGATGCCAACAAGTACTTGCTGACAGGAGCCTGATATAGCTGTCTCCTGAGAGGCTCTGCCAGTGCCTGACAAATATAGAGGTGGATGCTCTCAGCCAACCATTGAACTGAGCACAGGGTCCCCAATGCAGGAGTAGAGAAAGGACTCAAGGAATTGAAGGGGTTTGCAGCCCCATAGGAAGAACAACAATATGAACCAACCAGTATCCCAGAGCTCTCAGGGACTAAACCACCAACCAAAGAGTACACATGGATGGACCCATGGCTCCAGCCACATATGTAGCAGAGGATAATCTTGTCATCAATGGGAAGAGAGGCCTTTCTTCGGTCCTCTGAAGGCTGGATGTGCCAGTGTAGGGGAATGCCAGGGCAGGGAAGCGGGAGTGGGTGGGTTGGTGAGCAGGGGAGGGGGATAGGATAGGGGGTTTTCAGGGGGGAAACAAGAAAAGAGGGTAACATTTAAAATGTAAATAAAGAAAACATCTAATAAAAAAAGATGAAGAGATCTTACAGGTGGGACTAAGATTCTTATATTATTTACGAAAAGTTATCCTGGACAGATCATTCTTAGTTAGGGTTTCTATCGCTGCAACAAAACACCAGGGCAAATGAGCAAGCTGTAGAGGAAAGGGTTTATATGACTTACACTTGCACATTGATGCTCATCTCTGAAGGAAGTCAGGAGAAGAACTCAAACAGGGCAGGATCCTAGAGGCAGGGGCAGGAGCTGATGCAGAAGACATGGGGAGGGGTGCTGATTACTAGCTTTATACATGGCTTTGCTCAATCTGCTTTCTTATAGAACCCAGGGCCACCAGTCCAGGTATGGCACCACCTACCATGGGCAGAACCCTTCCCCATGAGAGCTTATATTACATCTGGATCTCACAGAGGCATTTCCTCAACTGAGGCTCCTTCCTTTCCAATTACTCTAACTTGTGTCAAGCTGGCAAAAAGCCAAGCACTGCAGCTCTTATTTAATGACTATCTGTCCTGGTTACTCTTCCATTGCTATGATAAAATGTCATGACCCAAAGTGACTTACAGAAGAGAAAGTTTTGTTGGCCCATGGCTGTAGACAGATAAGAATTCACCTTGGCAAGGAGGCATGGTGGCATTTGGCAGGCAACGCAGCAGTAACAGAAAGTTGAGAGATCACATTTCAACCTCAAGCACAAAGCAGAGAGGTCAGTCCAGAAGTAAGGCAACACGATAGACACTTTTCAGAAAAACAGAGGGAAGAGTGTGGTCCTCAGAATCTAACTGTAAGAATGGCGTTTCTAGAGGGGAAACCAGGAAAGGGGATAACATTTGAAATGTAAATCAATAAAACATCCAATAAAAAAAATAATCTGATCTTCCAGCCTCCCTTGGGTAGCCTAATGTGGCCACAGCTAAAGAGGACAAGTTAGCAGTGGATGTTTGCACTTTTTTTTTTTGGCTTTTATGAGATGTGAGACCTCCCATGTTACAATTTTAGTACATTTGCCATGGGAACCCCAAGAGGAGAGTTGTTTTGTGACAGTGGCCCTCCAATATTTTATGACTTTTGTCCTACCTATTTTCCTGCAGAGATGATATCTTCAGATCAAATGCCTACCAGAGGCCATGCTTACAGTAAAGCTCTTAATGTACTATTTCTCTTAAGAACTTCTCTTAAGAACTTAATGCAGCCAGCCCCACTCCTCCACAGATTGTTGTATCATAGGGAATGTCTTGAGCATGACTCTGTCTGTATTCCTAACTCCCAAGTCTTCAACCTTCCTCCATTCATTACTCTTTCTACTTGATTAATCTTTTATTCTAATTGAAATAGCTTCCTCTTCTCCAATCCATCAGTCCCTACGAGAGATTTCTTTTTCTTTTTTTTTATTTTCTATATTCTTTATTTACACTCCAAATGATTTCCCCCTTTCCCGGTTCCCCCCTCCCCAAAAGTCCCATAAGCCCTCTCCCCTCCCTCTGTTCCCCAGCCAACCCTCTCCTACTTCTCTGCCCTGGTATTCCCCTACACTGCTGCAACCAGTCTTTCCAGGACCAGGGTTCTCTCTTTCCTTCTTCTTGGGAATCAACTGATATGTGAATTGTGTCTTGGGTATTCCAAGCCTCTGGGCTAATATCCACTTATCAGTGACTGCATACTATGTGTGTTCTTTTGTGATTGAATTACCTCACTTAGGATGATATTTCCCAGTTCCACCCATTTGCCTAAGAACTTCATGAGTCCTTTTTTTTTAAATAGCTGAGTAGTATTCCATTGTGTAAATATACCACATTTTTTGTATCCATTCCTCCATTGAGGGACATCTGGGCTCTTTCCAGCTTCTGGCTATTATAAATAAGGCTACTATGAACATAGCGGAGCATGTCTTCTTATTGCATGCTGAGGAGTCCTCTGGGTATATGCCCAGGAGTGGTATAACAGGGTCCTCCGGAATTGTCATGCCCAGTTTTCTGAGGAACATCCAGACTGATGTCCAGAGTGGTTGTACCAGCTTGCAATCCCACCAGCAGTGGAGGAGTGTTCCTCTTTCTCCACATCTTTGCCAACACCTGCTGTCTCCTGAGTTTTCCATCTTAGCCATTCTGACTGGTGTGAGGTGGAATCTCAGGGTTGTTTTGATTTGCATTTCCCTAATGACTAAGGATGTTGAACATTTCTTTAGGTGCCTCTCAGCCACTCGATACTCCTCAGGAGAAAATTCTGTGTTTAGTTCTGTACCCCATTTTTAATAGGGTTATTTGGCTCTCTGGAGTCTACCTTCTTGAGTTCTTTATATATATTGGATATTAGCCCTCTGTTGGATATAGGGTTGGTAAAGATCTTTTTCCAATTTGTTGGCTGCCGCTTTGTCCTTTTGACAGTGTCCTTTGTCTTACAGAAACTTTGTAATTTTATGAGGTCCCATTTGTCAATTCTTGATCTTAGAGCATAAGCTATTGGTGTTCTGTTCAGGAAATTTTCCCCTGTGCCCACGTGTTCAAGGCTCTTCCCCAGTTTCTTTTCTATTAGTTTCTGTGTGTCTGGTTTTATGTGGAGGTCCTTGATCCACTTGGACTTGAGCTTAGTACAAGGAGATAAGAATGGATCGATTTTCATTCTTCTGCATGCTGACCTCCAGCTGAACCAGCACCATTTGTTGAAAAGGCTATCTTTTCCACTGGATGGTATCTTAGTGTGACTCTAACCAAACAAGTGAGAGATCTGTATGACAAGAACTTCAAGTCTCTGAAGAAGGAAATCAAAGAAGAACTCAGAAGACGGAAAAAACTTCCATGCTCATGGATTGGCAGGATTAATATAGTAAAAATGGCCATCTTGCCAAAAGCAATATACAGATTCAATGCAATCCCCATCAAAATCCCAACACAATTCTTCATAGAGTTAGAAAGAGCAATTCAAAAATTCATCTGAAATAACAGAAAACTCAAGATAGCTAAAACTATTCTCAAGAGTAAAAGAACTTCTGGGGGAATCAGTATCCCGGACCTCAAGCTATACTACAGAGCAATAGTGTTAAAAACTGCATGGTATTGGTACAGTGACAGGCATGTAGATCACTGGAATAGAATTGAAAACCCAGAAATGAACCTACACACCTATGGTCACTTGATCTTTGACAGAGAGATTTCTTAACACCATCCAACAAGGAAACTATTTCTTCCTCAACACTCTCTCATAATGCAGTAGGGCCTTCATGTTCTTCCAATAACATCATCCTTAGGAAGATAATGATTTGGGGACAAGTTTCTAACAGTGTAGACTGATGAAAATTCAAAGTCAGGTTCCTATCTTCTACAGCCATTTGCACTGTGATATTGATAGCTATTGGTAATCATTGACTCGATCATGGGCTTTACATTCAATGTTTATAATAAGAAAGAGTTCAAAGATAAAAGTTTTATTTCATGTAATTAAATACTACATCAAGATATGTCAAGCAGCATTAAATTTGTGCTGTTCCTTCAAGTATAATCTCCTTGAGGTCAAACGTTTATGTATTTTTCTCCAAATTACATTCCCAGAACCTAAAGTGTAGCAGGAAAATAATTAGTACCTGGTAATAAATATGTACTCAAGTGACAAATGAACAGAAGAATATGATGTGAGAGGGTAGGGCTTGTAACAGTTCCCAACTGTTGCCTAGTTTTACCTATATAACAATACTGAGCAGGTGAAAGACTCCTCTCCATACTATGTCAGGCATGCAGGTGACTAGAGGTTCTTTTATCTTAACCCTGTGGTTCAGATGAGTTTCTATTGGCACTAGAAAGAGTAGGGGACAGAAGTTATAAGTTAGAACTCAACCACATGGCTATATCTTCCTGGAAAAGAAGCTAGGGCATGTATTCTAGCTGCATTCAGGAAGCACTGGTGATGTCAGAATAGTTAGGTAGCTTCTACACTTGGGATGGTGAAAAACAGATGCTATTTTAAAAGAAAACCTCTTTTCCCCACATAGAAAACATCAGTTGTATTATTCTCTCTTCTTAGTATGTATACAGAAATATGTATTAGGGACCTACCTTGATGTGAATACAACCACTTGGTTGGACAAAGTCATTAAGATAGTCATGTGCTGTGATGGACCAGGCACTGCCACCACGCTTTGCTTCTTCATAGCTGACACTAAACATGGTAATTATTGAGAAAAGCCAAATAATCTATTCATAGCCAATTTTCTCAGCTTAGTATATGAACTGCTCCACCCAGAAATCTACCTCTCTTGCTATTCCCTAAGACACACTTTTACTCAAAAATCCATAGTAAGATGAACTTTGTGCAATACCAGAGCAGTTTCTCTGTCTCTTTCTCTGGTCTCACAGCTCCTAGTGACTGACTCTTGCACACTAAACCTGGGATTTTCTAAGGCAGTGTATAAAATGAATACTTGTATAGCATGGAATATAGTTCCTTCAGATCAGAACCACCATCTACTGTGTCATCAGAGCTAGGAACAAGGACATCATCAGTTCTCCCTGCTACCCCAGGCAGAATCCTTTCGCATGGCCTGGGTAAGGTCATGTGTGCTATTCTATCTCAGCATACAATTTAAATCTGGCCTCTTCTCTTTGACTATGCTGTCTCCTTAGTTTTGGGTACAGGTTATTTACTTTAAGTGATATAGCACATTTTGAAATGGCCTTTAGTCCAATGGTTTTCTAGTATAATTGATTAAATTTCCTTCTGCACTGAAGTTGTGTTTCTAAAGAAAAAGTTACTAGATTCCACCTCAACTTACCAAGTGAAAACAAATGAAGACAAACAATGAAGCCTTTCCTTTCCTTTCTGGGGAGTCTCAGTTAAGCCCAAACTTACTAAGGCTGGTATTTCAATTCAACTTCTACCATCACCCTATCCCAAATCCTGACTTACTATCTCTGTAACCTTTTTATCATTTTCCTGCCCTGATAATCGGTGCTATACTGATTTATGGTTCAATGTGCTCAGTGTAAGAATTATCTCTAACTCTCTTTCTTCTTTATTTTATGTTATTCCATTATTCACCATGTTGGTCTATCCACTGCTATTTACTCCTATAAAACTCTGCTTCATTAGGTATTATCTTGCTTCCTTGAGATCTTGAATACCTGTACCAGCTTCTAGTATAAACAGGATATCCTTTAACTATCTCAAAAGAATGTGAACTCAACTCGAAATGACTATCCCATGAATTTTCTCTCTTGAGGTTAAAGGACTGTACCAAAATTGGAAGCAGAAGTGAGAACATTACATTCTAGAACCCAAACACATTCTGCCTACCTACAATACTCTAGAAATTATCATCACTGCCATCATCATCATCATCACGATCATCATCTAGCTAATTCTAAACTGCCTTTAATTTCCTACAGACATACTTCAGTGTTTTCTTTGTTTGCTTTGTCTCTCAGGAATGTAGCCACCAGACAGCACAATTTTGTGAGATTATCTTGTTTCCCAAAAAGTTCACAGAGTGTTCCAACCTCATTGCTGGAGCTTCTGTGTTTCATCTTTAAGCCTTTAAGCTCACCAGCTTCCAGTCACAAATAAGTCTTCTTGAGACAAGGTCAGGATAGCACAGAGTTCAAGGGTGATTTTGCATCATCAGAATCATACATGGCCCTATTGAGCAATTACATTTCAAAATGCTGAAGTTTCACTCTGACTCAGAAATGGGGCTCTAGTCTGGGAATCCAAGGGAGTGAGAATGAAGAACTCTTTTTACTAATATCCCCTCCCCTTGTAAATCTGGTGAGTTATTCAGTGTTGGTTCAGACTCTCTAAATGTCTGGCCTCTGCTTTCCTTTCCCACTTAACCTCTTTGAGGTCCGTGTAGTTAATAGTTTACCTGAGATATATGATCCCTTAGATGCCATAAAACACGTGATGTTTTAAAGATGTTTTTGTGAAACACAACTTTCTGTTTTAGGAAGATTTTTTAAAGGCATACAATCTTAGCTTTACTTCTTCCCTGCTATTTAATGAGGCATATATTGGTTTTTGCAGCATTTCATTTTTTAAAGGAATTTTAAATATTTTTATTAATTCTCTGGTAATTTAATACATTGTATTTTTGTCATGCTCATCCTCTTCCCAGCTCCTTCCAGATCCACCCCTCCTATAACAACCCAACTCTGTATCTTCATTTTTGGTAAGCTCATTGTGTCCAGTTGTGTTGCACACATACTCTTGGGAGTGTGGTTGACCTCCCCGGGGCCACGCCCTTAGAGAAAACTAACTCATCCTCTCTTGGCAGCTCTCCGTTCCCAGCTGTTCCTTAGCCAAGGGTGGGACTTTATGCCCAATCCCACCCACCATCAAACTGGATTTTTGTCTGTCTTGAATTACATTTTACTTTTTAAAAATAACAACAGTTTCAAACTCCATACTAGTAATTTACTTTTTTTGGATAAAGAAATGAAAACTGAAAAAGTTCATCCCGAAGCCACACAGGCTGCTAAGTGACCTGCAAAGTACCTGAGCCTGGAACACAAATCTAATTCTATACTGATGAGAGCCTTTACATTTTATGAAGTGTTAATTTATTTTCATGTGGTCATTTTGATGCCAAAATGAAACACTGCAATATATGCCATTTTGATGAGGCTAACAGGTTGAGAGAGGGAAGCAAGCTTACACACAGCAAGGGAATATGCTAAAATATTTTTTCTGTAAACATTATTACAAATATAAAATACAGTGTTTTATATATAATATAATTTATAAATATACATGTTTATAAATATATATAAAATAATATATACACTTGCATGGTAAATATATAATATATTTATATAGTAAATATATAATGGTACAGCAAAGCATCAAGATATTATTTTATATTTATACTTATAACTAATTATTAAAATAATATTTTAATAATTTGCTAATCATTTTAACAAGGCTTTCTCAAGACATGCTGCTTTCTTCCACTATCCCTCTGCCATTAACTCATAGTCCATATAGAATACAAGCCTGAGAAAGATCTCTTTGGGGTGATGCATTTTAGCCACTTCCAGTCACCACTGAGTAAAGTCGAGGAATGACCTGCTAAAGATGATGAAACTCCTGACCCTCCCTCCTAACTCCATACAGCTCTACCTCACACAACCAACTTTACCTCACTCTGTCCAAGCTGTCTCTGCCTCCTCAGCCTCAGTGAGAACCAAGGAATACACAAGGAGTCACACCTCACAACATTCTTCCTCCACATTATGCTATAGTTCATATTACATGTCTTACAAAGGCATAAAATTTAAACACGTATACTCAATCTATCTTACAAAGTGAATAAAATTAAGTCAAGTTTCACTGAGAGAAAATGAAGTACATTTAGAAAAATGGAGTAGAAAGGAAGATACCTTTAAAGTTCAATTACCAAAATTTTTAAATAAATAAGATTATTAAGGTCAATGACTGTTGAAACATTCTAAAAAGATTAGTCTGTAGTTAAGTTTTGAAGAGTACAAACTCAAAGGAAATTTAAAAAAGGCAATTAAGGCTAGAAACTAAAAGGAGTTTTTAAACTTAAAAAGAATAGATAGTAGGTTAAATTTCTGTGTAAAATCTTTATTTCAGTTTTTAAAATTTTAAAACAAAATTTTATTTTATTTTTTTTTACAGTCCAGTCATTATCCCCATCCTGGTCCACCCTCCCACAGTTCCTCATCCCATTCCTCCTCCTTACTGTCTCCAAGAGGATGTTGTCCCCCTCCTCCCCCCTCCCATCCCAAGACCTCCCCACCCCCTTGGGCCTCAAGTCTCTCCAGGGTTAGGTACACCATCTTCTCTTTCTGAGGCCAGACGAGGCAGTCCTCTGCTGTATGTGTTGGGGCCTTGGACTAGCTACTGTATGCTGCCTGGTTGGTAGCTCAGGGTCTGAGAAATCTCAGGGTTAGTTGAGACTGCTGGTCTTCTTATGGGTTTACCCTCCTCAGCTTCTTCCAGCCTTTCCCTGTCAACCACAGAGGTCCCCAACTTCAGCCCATTGGTTGGGTGTAAATACCTGCATCTGTTTCAGTCAGCTGCTTGTTGGACCCCTCAGAGGACAGCCATGCTAGGATCCTGTCTGTAAGCACACCATAGCATCAGTAATAGTGTCAGGCCTTGGAGCCTTCCCTTGAGATGGATTCCAAGTTGGGCTGGTCACTGGACCTCCTTTCTCTGTCTTTTCTTTATTTTTGTTCCCCCAGTTCTTTTAGACAGGAACAATTCTGGATCAGAGTTTTTGACTGTGGGATGACAACCCCATCCCTCTACTTGATGGGGAGAGGGAACTTGTAGAGTCTATGTGTAAATTCTTAAGAGTAAGAATATTATTTATTCAAGAAGCGCTGGGCTGTAAGCCAATGGACAGAGAAGTAAGCTCCCTTCTTACTGTATACCAGGAGCTATGGTTCAAAAGGGGTTTCTAAATGTTCAGGGTAGATAGTAGGTATTTCTGACTATATTTCTTGCTGATATGTCTGCTTCAAACTGTATCCCAATCACCCCCAGAATGCCTGACCCATTCTCCTAATAAAGCAATGACTGTATGCTATTTGCCTGAATTAGAAAGGAGTTTAAAAATTCAGTTCAGCTGCTTCTCTCAGACCCATGTCTCATTAGGTTTCATATTGTTGTGTCTCAGTTGTATTCTACATAAAATGAGGAAAAGCAGCCCTGACTTATTGGGCAGATGTGAAAGACTGAGGTAATTTCAGTGAATCACTCAGTACAAAGCTAAATACATTTTCAGCACATGGTAAGTTTTAACTATTTAACTGTTTTTGATAAATGGGACTGAAAATAGACAGAATGCCTTCTTGTTCATTCCTATGAACAGGTAGCGATAGTGGGAGTTCAAATATTAGTCAAGTAAATTAACATACTTATCTTTGTAGTGTTCCTCATTTTCTCTTGTCCTTTTTGTCCTGTTAAAGCACATGCATATACACACACAAGTGTGGGGAGCAATGACTAAGAATCAAATATTCATGTATTATTAATGAAAATGTATAAGATGATAAGATAGTGTGTCTTTCTCAGATATGGTTTAGAACATACTGATTGCAATGTGGGGAGACAGAAGGCAATGAATTTGGATCAACTTTGAGTTATAGTAAGAAGAAAATATACATCATGGAAATAAATGGAAAGTGAATTAAAATGGGTTTCTGAGGTTACATGATAAGAGTCCCAGTGATAGATTAAATATGGCGAAGCAGAGAGTAGACGTTCTCTCTCTCGGGTAACACACAAATATCTCAGGTTCCATTCATCTGTTGGAGAAGACTTCAACAACTTGAAGGTTGCTCCCATTTCCTGGCTACTGTGTGTGGCAAAGGGCACCGCTGAGCAAATATCTGTGGTGTAGGAGGTTAAGCCTGTGAGCATGTGCCAAGGAGTGGTTCAGCTGGATCGTGTGGTAGATTTACTTTTGTTTTTTAAAGGATTTTTTATAGTGATTTTCAGAGTAACCACATCAATTTGCATCCCACCAAAAGTGAATAAGGGCTCCCATCGCCCCACAATCTTGAAAACTTTTATTGTCAGCTGTTAGAGCTATCCTGACTGGGGTGAGATAAAATCCCACAGTTGCTTTCATTTGCATTTCTATAATTGCTGAAGATGATGAACACCTTTTGAGGGTTTTTTTATTTAGCTCTTTACTTTTTTTCTATTAAGAATTCCCTGTTTAGATCCCTAACTCATTTTTTTTTAATTAGACATTTGCTTCCTTGGTGCTTTGTTTTTGAGGTAATTGTATATTCTGGATATTAATTCTCTGTAAAAAATATAGCTGGCAAAATCTAACATTCTGTGTGTTTCTTCTTCACTCTATTGATTGTTTCCCAAGCTGAACAGAAATGTTCTAGTTTCAAGAGGGACCAGTTGTCAAATGTTATTTTTTATATCTGGACAAATGGAGTTCTGTTTAGAAAATCCTTTCCTACACCTATATCTTAATAAGCTTTTGGCTGTGTTTTCTTCTAGTTTTAGTGTTTCAGATTTCAAATTGACATCATTTTTGTTCAGGGCGATGGATACAGGTATAATTTCATTCTTCTACATGTGGACATCCACTTCTCCCAGAATCATTTGCTGAAGATACTGTCTTCTCTCCAGTTTATATATTTGCCTCTTTCTCAAATATCAAAGAGCTTTAGTTATGATTCCTCATGTCTGAGTCTTCTATTATCTACCATTAGTATATATGTCTGTTTTGTGCCAGTACCATATTGTTTTTATTATGATAGCTCTATAATATATCCTGAAGATTGGAATAACAATTCATCTAGGATTCATTTGTGCAGGGTTAATAGATAGCCAGAGTCTTTTCTGATTCCATATGCATCTTAGGAAATTTTCCTATTTCTGTCATAGGAATTTTGATTTGGATTACATTGAATATGTAAATTAATGTTGGTAGGATGGTCATTTTCATAACATTAATTTTACCCTTCCATAAACATGGGATGTCTTTCTATTTTCTAGTGTCATGATATCTTTCTTCAAAGATTTGATGTTTTCACTGTAGAAGTCTTTTACCTTCTTGTTTGGCTTTATTCTAAGATATTTTAACATCTTTGATGTTACTGTAAATGAAAGTATGTCCATGATCTCTTTCTCAATGCTTGTTGGTGGTGTGTGAAAAGGCTGATGATTTCTTTGTATACTGATTTTGTATCCTGTCACTCTTGCTGAAATTGTTGATTGTTCTTGATATTTTCTGGTGGAATTTTTGGGATACCATACACACACACACACACACACAATCATATTTGGGATACCATACACACACACACACACACACACACACAATCATATGATCTGAAAACATAAATAATATGGTTTCCCCCTTTTCTTATTTGTATCCCTGTATTATTCTTTACAACCAAGATCAGGAAGATGGTGAAATGCATGAAATATAGCAAGCCCTAAAGAAAAAGAGAAGCACTGTTAGCAGAAGGGTGAGAGTCATGATGAAGGATCTCCAACAGATGTCAATGACAAAAGAGCAGCCTGGAAGATGCCTACTGAAGGCTGGAACTTTGTATCTAGGCTGGAAAGTCCTGGAGACAAAATAAATGAAAGAATTGTTTAGGAACAATGTGTGCAAATCATCTATAGGACATTATGGGGCATAGTCAAGTGCCTTACAAATGAGGTGAGAATAAAGTTGAAAGGATGGTATGACAATGGGAGCAATGGTATATTCATGGGGGGAAAACAGAAAAAGTCAAAAGAAAGTATGATTTCATCTGGAGTCTTCATATTTAAACAGAGGAAAAGGAGAACTCTACTAAGAGGAACATTTGTCAAAGTATAAAGATGAAAAGTAAGCAAAGGTTTGAGAAGATGGGAACTATAATTTCTTTTAAGAGTAGGAAGTTGAATGTGTAAATAATGATGCAACATTAGGTTGCTGTAGGTGGATGAGGAACAAGCAGAAGAATGAGTTCCCTTCATCCAGTGAAGAAGCAATGAGATCCTGGTCTCTGTGGTGGCAGTGTGCCACAGAGGTATTGGCTAGCACAGGAAGGATGCTGGAAGATAAAGGATCATTTGTAACCATGGGCTACAACATAGTGAGTAGGAGTGAGGGTCAGAACTGACACAGATTCTAGGAAAGGTGAGTAGAAAGGTGCCTAGCCAGCAATGGCAGGGAGTGGAAGGTAGACAGTTCAGTTCTGAGGATATCTGCCTAGACTTTGTGATTGATGATCATAATGTTATGGATGAAATGAGAGAGGGAGGGTGCAGAAGAAGACAATCAAAGAGATTATTTAGCTGATAATCTGTATGTATAAAGATTGAAAGTAAAGTATTAATGTCTTGGCTCTTTTTGTGGTATAACCTTCCAGAGATTGGGTAATTTTTAAAGAACCGAGATCTAGCTCTCATAATTCTGTAAACTAAGAATCCATTGTCAAGGGACCAGCAGGCCCAAGATGGTACCTTGGATGTTATTTCCTTCTTCAGGGAGGAATACATTACCCTCTCCTGATAGAAAGGTAGAAAAGGGGAAAGAAAAAAATCAAGAGACCCCACCAACCTTTCCAGTTTTCATGTTGAAGACGGAATCCTTGGGGATACAACCACTTCTCAGAAGCCCCAGTGCAATGATTAACATAGACAGTATTTTATTATAAATTAAATTTTATTATGTATTTTTAAAGGAACAGATATTCAAACAAGGGAAGTTAATGAAATAATCAAGAGCAAAGAGAGAGGAAAATGTCCCAGTCCTGAATACTGGGCAGCATCATGTGAGGCAAAGAGTGGGTTAGTCTAATACTTTGAGAATAAAACAAAGTAGAGGGAACTTTTAGAACAAAAGCAAACTGCCTTTCAGAGGTTTGGGGTGAAGTCAAGAAGAGATAGACTTAAAGATGAGAAATAATGAGAATGGGGTATTCAGAGAAGAGACCAAGACTGTTGGTTTCAGAGTAGCAAGCCAGGATAGAGTCCTGGAATGCAGGAAGAGGGTGGGGATACAGGATGACCAGGGATGAACAAGTTTGAGTTTTCCAGCTTTGATCTCAGTAGATCCAATTGTCAAGAGCAAGATTGGAGGATGTAGGGCTTAAAAAGTAAATAGAAAGAGTTAAAGCAACTGCTGTGAATTATCTATTATGATAACAGATGCTGGGATGGTGGAAAATCCACTAACTTCTCTTCCTTCCCAAAAATGTCTGGCTTTGTGCCCCAAACCACTGACTTATCCATCACCTTGACAGTTTGACAGCTACAGTGGCCAGGGGTCCGTTGACTTCTATCTCTTGACTGGGACAATACTCTTGATCTAATGACAGTTGTGCAATGGAATATCTGATTTGTTACTTTGTACATTAGATTGTCAGTACACAGCCACTTTCCCATTTAGGGCTTGATATGTCAGAACTCACGAGACTGTGGTCTCTGGGTCCAGGTCACTAAGCATGTGGCCTTAATGGACATTAGACAAGAATCAACATGACTCAGTCCCTCAGATATCTTATCATACAGCAAAGCCCTGTGATTCCATGGTATTGTTGAGTCATCTATAACTTTATTTTGTTTTTAGTTTCATTGCACACTGTGCCACTTGTAAGGAACTCAAAAATATAGAAAATAGATAGTAAACTCAAAATGCTAATTCAGTCATTTTGCTTCAAGATATCCCCATAAAATCTATAACATCTTAAATTCTCATGTAATTCATCAGTGTAATTGTTAATAACATGTAAATAGTTACATATTAATATACTCTAGTATGTTGATAATATGTAAATGTAAGATATAATAGTTTTTGATATACAATAAGAATTTCTATCTATGGAGAGTAAGTTTTTTAAATGATTTATTTTTATGTTATGCACATTGGTGTTCTGCCTGCATGCATGTCTATGTTAGGGTGCCAGATCCCCTGGAACTGGAGTTATAGACAGTTGTGAGCTGCTACATGGGTGCATGGAATTGAACCCAGGTCCTTTAGAAGAACAGCTGACATTCTTAACTGCTGAGTTATCTTTTCTGCCCCTAAAATATTCTAGAATTTTAAAATTAGTTTATGTGTATAAGAGTTTTATCTTCATGTGCTTCTGTGCACCACACATGCTGGAAATGACCAGCCTCCATGGGGGTACTGGGATTTTTTTTTACCTTTTATTTTATTTTAATTTATTTACATTTCAAGTGCTATCTCCTTACCCGGTTTCCCCCTCTCCAATAGCCTCCTCTCCTATTCCTGCCCCGCCCCCTGCTTCTATGAGGGTTTTCCTCCACCCATCCAACCACCTTCCCACCCTGGACCTCTCCTCCCATTGATGCCTGACAAGGCAATCTTTTGCTACATATGCAGCTGGAGCCGTGTGTACTCCTTGGTTGGTGACTTAGTCCTTGGGAGCTCTGGGGGTCTGGTTGGTTGATATTGTTGTTCCTCCTATGGGGTTGCAAACCCCTTCAGCTCCTTCAGTCTTTTCTCTAAGTCCTCTAATGAGAGACATTGAGGACTCAGTGCAATGGTTGACTGCAAGCATCCGACTCTATATTTGTAAGTCTCTGGCAGGACCTCTCAGGAGCCTGGGTCTGTTCAACAAGTGCTCTTAACCACTGAGTCAACAACACTCTAGCCTGAGACTAAGGTTTGACAACTGCTTTCAGTGTCTAATCTAAGTAGTATCTAATTTTATGTTTGTAAATCAAAGCCAGATTCTAGCCCTTCTCTTGCATTTATGATTTTTCATATTTACATGAAAAAGGTGGTGGTTGATTTTAAGTTCAAATAAGAAATTTCAAATATTAAGATATAGGTGAGTTTAGAATTTATATAAGTACTCCAATTAACTTTTAAGATATCTTTAGTCCCAAACTTAACAAAATCATGTTAAAATTTGTTTATAAATTATTCTTCTTATAAAGTTAATAGAAATAGCAAATATATATATATCATAAATGAAAATATTATTGAAATTGGTCATTTTGAAGTAAGTTTTAGAGTACTAACAATAAAATACCAACACAAGTTTTTCTCTACTTCCCCTCCCCTGACATAATCATTTTTTTTTAGTAATTTGAGAATTTCATACAATGAACCCTGATCACACTCGCTTTCCATTCCTCTCTGGTCCACCCTTCACCCCCTCTTACCCCCTCCTACCACCATCAAAAAATACACAAACATTTCAATTTCTTTTGTCAATATACTCATTGGAGCTTGGTCAAACTCCTGGTAGCCAAGATACTGAGTCCTTCCCCAAACCCCAGCAAAAGAAATCAACTGTGAAGAGTTACACTTCATCATCTTTATCACAATTTTTAAGTACTCTCTTCAATAGTTTCATGTCTGGACTAATTCTTTTGGGGGGGTTGGGGAGTTTGTCACCAAGGCCTTCAATATCTCTCATTCTCAGTTATGAGTCTGCAGTCATGGATACCACTGGGGAAAAAAAATGCCTCCCTGCCCATAGCAGCTGGCAGCAGCACAGATCCTGGACATGATGAAGATTTTTGAGCAGCATCAATCACAGACATCAACATGGCCTCCAAGGCGCAGCACGGGTTATAGACAACAGCATAGTTTCAGCAGTAACACCAACCACAAAAGTCTTTTAAGAAAACTTAATCCAGAAAATGAACCATTCTTCATCTTGAATATCTTGCGGTGACTGGAATTCTGGGCACAACCATCATGTTTGGAGCCTTCAGGCAGCAAAGCACCCCACTTAGGTGAGCCCAGTGGTTTCCTAAGTTCAGTAGCTCTAGGAATGTCTCTACTTGGGAAGGACATGCTCCATTGTCTACTGAGGCCACATTCCAATTGTTTTAGTTGGAAGGTTTTCTGCTAATGAAATGATTCAGGAGCACAAAATATCTAGATGGTAATGTGATGAACATTTATACCTTGTCACTGAATTTGAGAATGTATAGCACAGATTTGAATGATGTCAATCTGAACTTAGAATTCCACTTTTGTACCTATCCTGTAAAAAATGATATAATTTAAAAGCTCCTAATAGAAGTTTTAGGATTTTGCAATGAAAGTTAATAAGTCAGAAAACTTTTGGGCACTCTGTCCTGTAGGCCCTGGTCCCTGATGTTCATTAACTGTGGCTTCCGTAGACCCATTGGATGGCGTGCCTGGGTTAAAAACATATGAAAAAGCAAAGGGAATAAATGAAGTTGAAATATTCCTATTTGTTAAATAAAGAACAAACAGAATCGGCCACCTCCATTTATTTTTTATACACCCATCTTGTTATGTAATGGACATTGTGTGGTGGACTCAGAAAGTTAGAGTCAGGGTTAGAGTTTGTAAGAAATAACTTCCCTTAAAGAGAAATTATTGTGGTTGTCTTTTTATACAAGAGAAAATGGAACATCCCAGGGCTAGTATCTATCTCCACATTTCTCCAATGACCACATAAGATTTTTTTATATCTATTGCCGAAGGACTTTAAGGTTGAGAAAAAATGGTAAGCTCAGAATGAAGCATCATAGATGAAAGCACAAGCTCCCCTCCACAATAGGAAGGGTTGGGTCTCCTGGACCACTCATTTGCTGATACTGGAGCCAAAGTTGCTTCCTTACATATACTCTTGGAGACAAGAAGTTGCCAAGGCAACTAACAGACTAAGGAATACATTCTAAGAATAGTCCAGGTGCTGAGTGCAGTGAAACCAGGGGCACATGAATTAACTAATGACCAAAATCTTAAAATATGTTTCTGAAAGGATCTGCCTAATCACTGATGCTGTGAATTTATGGCTACTTCCAAATGCATTTCTACTCTCTGACCACATCGTGCTTCTAACATGGTGATGCTCTATTCCTAAACCTCATCCAAACACATTGCAAAGTCCCAGAATATAAACTCTGTTGATTTGTGATGAATGCAGAAAGGCACCAAAGAAGTAACTGTAGAAGAAAGGGGAACATGTAGAAGGAAGGAAATGAAAGAACAAAAAACCTTGTGTCCCAGGTTGTTAGCATGTTAATAAGAGTGAGGAAGAGGGCAAGTTCTTCAATCTAATGTTCTCTGAGTACTGAAACCCATGAAAAACTGAGAAAATCTCTGAGGTATGTTTAATATGCATACCACACTATGCATACAGATCCAAGATGTATATACATTTCAGGTGAGGAAACCATAAACTAGATCCCTATAGTTCCTTCTCATTCTATGTAAACAACCCCAGTATAAACTGTAATTGCCACCAGATACTGATAGCCAGTTGTTTGTATAGGAACCTGCAGCCACAACAGAGCATCATATAGCATGAAGGATATAGTCATTGTTTCAAGGGTTTGAATAGATCATGAGTACCTTCAGCTCCCTAAACATATGCACTCCACAAAGCAAATGTCTGAGACTACTTAAAGGTGCTGTAGCAATTCTTAGCAGGGCTTCTTTTTCTCTCCATCTTATAACCCAACCCCCACACCAAACATTCAAAGAAATTATAAGGGTTTTTTGTTGTTTGGTATTTTATTTTTTCCCTTTAGAAGAAGACTTAATAATGACTTGAAATGGGAAATGGATTTTTTTTCTAGTTTGGTTCCCCTTCCATTTTCTCTTATACAGAGGGCACGATACTAACAGAGGAAGTTCTCCTGACAGTGTTACATTTCCATGGTGATAGCAGAGGTCAAGGTTAACAAACCAGGGTACTGGGACCATTCTACTGCAGAGAGGATGTGAAGGAAGGCCTGGCAAAGTGTCACCAGGAGACCCGACTTCACAGCATCCTCCTTTGAATGGCCCACAGAGCCTGGCTTGTGCCTTTCTGAATGGACAAGTTTGTGATGTGTTGAGTATAATAATAGTTCCTTCCCTTCCCCCCTGTGCAGAGATTTGCTGTGCCCTTCCTCTCAGAGGCCAACAACTGATGCCTCTTACAACCAACAATCTGTGGATTGTTGAAATATGTATGTGCTCTTTGTATTGGCACCAGCAGTTCAGAGATGCCAAGTTTTAGAAACCAAATGTACTTTAGAAAAGCAATTTGATCTTTGGGAACAAGAGATGCTAAATAAGTTCTGACCATGTCAGGACAGGCCAAACAGATGAATTGATTAAATGGTGAATGGGAAGCATCCAGTTTAAATCAAGTATCAGATAACTCAAATAACACCCCCTCCTAAAATCTACCTCAGTTATTCTGTCCAAGACTAAATGTACTGATTTTACTGTTTTGTATTCTCTTCTACTTTTATGTGGGTGTATTGTATAGCTTTGTTCAGATTAGACTTTAAGAGGAAGAGATGTTGGGAAGAACATAAGCAACAATGGGCCAGAATGTTAAAAAGGTAATTTGGTCAGAAACCTCTGAGTTCTTTGAGAGGAAGCAGAAGCAGCCACTGCATAAATGAGTGCTCTTAGGATCCTAAATATAGAATAAAATAGACTCTTGTGCCTTATGGAGCCATGGTACAGGATACTCAAAAGGAAGGCAGCTTTTCCTATCTTAGAGAACATTAATAGATATTTAAAAGTTAAGTGTTCCATATACCCAATGTCTCCCATGATTATCTAAATACAAAAGAATCTAGAATTTTAATAGCCAGAGTTCCAGTTCCAAGCAGCAATTCCTATCAGATTCCCTGCTGAAATACACATCTAACAAATGAAACTCAATGAGATCAAAGTTGACCTTCTGGTCTGTCTGACTCTTTGCTGGCTTTCCCCCTACATCATTAAATACCACTGAGTCACTAGCTCCAACAGAACTAGAAGCCAACATTGCCTCCCCTTTCTCCATCATAAAGAACATCATGCAACTTTGTCTATATTCTCTTGTTAATACTGCTCAAATCCATCCCCTTCATCCTGTCTCCAGTTCTTCCTGTCCTATTTAGACCTGTATTCTCTCTCCAAAGAGTGTTCAAATCCTTTTGTACTTAGCCTTCTGCTTCCAATGTGCCCACATCTAACAATATCTTATGTTGGAGGATGTTTTTTTTTGAGAACTATGTATTCAAGAGCTGATTTCTGTGCCTCTGAAGATCTGCCTGAAGTCTGATTTTGGTATTGGTATTATTATGAACCATCTATGAACTCAATATTCTGTAAACATTGTTCTCCATTATCTTCTGATTAGTTAAATAAAGAGCTGAACAGCCAGTAGGTGAGAAAGGGAGGAAAAGGTGAGACTTATGGGCCCAGAGATACAGGGGGAAGACTGACAGAGAGAAACAGAGATAGATAGATAGATAGATAGATAGATAGATAGATAGATAGATAGACAGACAGAGAGACAGAGACAGAGACAGAGAGAGACAGAGAAAGATAGAGACAGAGACAGAGACAGACACAGACACAGAGACAGAAAGACAGACAGACAGACAGAGAGACAGACAGACAGACAGACAGACAGACAGACAGACAGACAGACAGACGGGGAGGCAGGCAAGCAGGAAGGCAGACAGACAGAGGGTCTCAGGTGGGGACCAGAGAGTTGCCATTGGTACATGGACATAGATGAAGAAGGAGGTGTCATGCAAGACTAAGATGGCAGGTAGGGGCCATGTGGTTGGGAAGTAGTTCAAGCTAGCATTGTCAAGGCAGACTATCTGAGCATCTGCACAGCTATAATGCTTGAAGCTTTTAATAAATATAAAGGTCTGTGTCATTATTCAGAGTAAGGATAGGCATAGAAAGCCAGACTATTACACTCTTCTCCAATATGTAACAAGAGTGGTCTTTAAGACTCAAATGTAAATCTAAGTCAAATGTAAGTCTAAGTCAAAGAAACTAAAGTTGAATGCAACAAACACAGCTTTCAGCCTGAAAGGGTTGAAGTGCCACTTATTCTGGAGCTAAATGATTAACCATAGATTTAGGCTACCCCAAATTCCATGCTCCAATCTGATAGCTGACTCTTACTGTTCTTATTGTCACATAACAGAAAATTCTAGCCCCAAATCTACATTATCAAATGCATTGGTAGAAATATGTACATAGGTTATAGCAAAAATGGGAAAGGTCTACTATAGGTCTTAGATGGTATTTGTTACCCTTTGGGGAGGTGGAAGCAACTGGTCTATTAATAGATTCCAAAATGACATATACCTCATAGACACAGGGATGTTAGGTTACACACAGAAGTGGGTGAGGAATGACAACTAAAGTATTTAAAGATAGCCCAAGGTAAATGATAATTAGGCTCTGTCCTGAAATAGTCCAGTCTTTCTATAGCTGTAGTACTGAAGCTGTTAGATAGTTAATGAACCACATAGAAATTTTAATATAAGGTGTGGATTTTTCTCCAGAAACTTCTTTTTCTTACTACCCAGACCATACACATTGCATAGATTCCCAACAAAATAACATTGAAAGGAAATGTTGGAAATACTTATTTTCTAAGAAAATTCTTGTGAATTAAAAATTGGCTCCTGTAGAAATTAAGAAACTAGCCCTTCCAAGAAACACGGGTGGAGTACATATTCTCAACATTTTGGGCATTTTTTCCAAGGCAAGGAATACATTGGATGGGAGAAAGGCCTCAAGATTATCTCCTTTGGAAATAACATACAGATCTAGAGTTTGCCAACTGCCTAAATATTTTCACCATGACACTTAGTAATCTCTTTAATTTCTAACAAATGTAAAATGTTTTTATAGAGTTACAGTGGCTAAGAGGGTCTGTAGCAATGGTCTGGTCCTGTCTGACAACTCCTATCAGAACATCCACCTAGAGCCATTCAAGTTTCTAAAACCCAGCGTTAATTTCAATACCTCTACTTGCAAAATCTATTGCTGTTTAACAGCTACAGGAGTAAAAGCATCATTAGGTTGGCTCACAGGATCTGTGTTACCCAGTACATACCACTCTTGAGGGCTTCATCTTGTCTGAGTCCTTTCATGTATTCTATCTCCCCTACATATGCCATGCTTCAGATATATCTTGCCCTTTCAAACTTCCACACCAGCGCCTACCCCTGTATCTATGAATCTTTCTTCCTTTACTGTCTTTGCCAACCACTGCTACTCAGTCTGCAGCACTCATTTTTTCGGTATTATGAAAAAAGCTATGGAGGACCCCAAGCTAGTATGAGAATCTGAGTGAAGATCATGGCAGCTTAACTTTATCTCCAGAGAGTGAGACGGAGCATTCTTCTTTCATTCCATGGATGGCTTATAAATAGATGGTGCTTTGTGAAAAACTTTAGATTCTCGGGAACCAAAAAATATTAATGTTCATGTGGTCAACTAAAAGGACCAAATTTCCCACCTAGTCGGGTATCTACCATTCTTGACACAGCCTCGTGCTCACCATGCTTCTGGGTAGCTGGAAGCTTCTATTGGCACATCAAGCTAGACAAACAACTCGATGTGTCCCTTACATCACCAGTCCCTAACTGTGCCAGCTTTGACTTCTCAGGCTGCCACTTTCATGACATCTGCCCAGATTTCCCAATTAGTCATCCGTAAGCCAGATTCAGGCTGAAAAATGAAATAAGGCATGTTTACTCAATGTCTTGGTAATAATAATAATAATAATAAAATAAAGGAAGCAGGCTTCCCAATCTATTAATGTCATCTTTGATTTTAGTCTTTGTAAATGGCAGAGAGTTTAAAAAGATAAAAATAAAATCACTTGGAGAAAGTTCAACTCAAACTTGAAAATCACTTAAGCCTCTATGTAACCTTTCTCAGTATTACCCACCAAAAAGCTAGAAATTTCTAGTTGACAAAACTGTCAACTAGAAACTCATTGTCAAAACTCTTTAGTGACAAGAAAATAAAATGACCACATGTGTGTTAAATTGGTACAAAGATCTTGTATTCTGAAAAAGAAAATCAAAACTTTCCAATTCTGAAACTTCACGGAAAGATCTGAGTTTAAGATTAAGTTTAAGTAAATGTCTTCAAAAAAAGTTTGTCTGTGTATATGCTTTATAATTGGGTCCTGGCTCATTTTCTCTCTTTATATATCAGTTTTCTGTTGTAAGTCAATAAAGTACAGCAAAGATGTCAGTGTCCCCATATAAAAGCTAGAATTTTCTTTTTGTCTTTTTGTTACAATTTCCCCTAGCTGGAAAAAATATTTTTCTTCTTCATCAATTTTATTGGGTTGTTAAATATACATTTATATATTAAGGAAAAATCTAGTGGGCCAGAATGACTTTCTGGGATCCTCCCCCCCCACAAAAAACCCTAAATATTCAATTGAATCCCACTGGAGACTCTATAAACTGATGAATGTAGGTAGGCCCTATGTAGGAAGTTATCCTGAATGGTTCACAAGTCAAGTCAGCAAGTTAGTGAGATGACTCCATCCCTGTGGTCACTGCAGTAACCTTCACAGTAACCAAGATATGCAATCAGTCTAGGTAGACAGATGAGGACATACACGATGGTGCATTTCAAACTACTGCAATAGAATATTACATGGTCATAAGAAATGGAATTTTGTCACTTGTAGCAAATATGGGTGGGACTAGAGGATATTGTGTCCAGTAAAACAAGTGAAGCATAGAAAATATAAATATCATATGTTGTCACAACATATAGAATAAAAATGTTAGTTATCCCCACTCATTTCACAAAGAAGCAGAGAGTGGATCAGTGGTTACCATAAGCTTGGAAAGGTTAAAGAAGAACATAAAATATAGTTAGGGGGTGAGATTGTGCAAAAAAGTCATTTCTTGTGTTTTATATATTTGTAAATAACCATGATTGATAACCAGTAATTGTACATTTTAAAGTAGCTAGTAAAGGGGGATTTGTTCCAAATCTACACACACACACACACACACACACACACACACACCCCACAGAATGCATGTACGTGCACTTGCACATATACATTTTATATAACAGATACACTACTTACTCTGATTTGATCATGCTACCCTACATACATATATTAAAATTTGAGACTATCTCAGAAATGTGTACAATTAATATATCAATTAAAAATAAACTGTTTTTAGAACCCATTTGCCACTTACACAGTCTTCATTGTCCTCACTGAGATTAGTCAGTGTGACAACTGTGCCTGATTATTTTTTTTTAATTTCTAAAGATTTCATTTTTATTTTTAAATGTTTTAATGTGACTTCTATTAGTGGAAACCATTGCAACTCCTATGGGAAATAAAATGCTTACATTGTCCCTTAAGTCCCAACTGCAAATGGTATACAGAAAAATAATGACACTTCTCTCTGTAAAAACCAGTTTAATTTCCCAAGAGTTTGTAATTATCTCTAGGGAAGTAAAAAATACAGCTTGACTACATGGTTCCAGGTAGAGAGGGCAAGACTTCATGTATCTCCATTTTTATCCTTGCTAAGGTTACTAGCTGGCCTTCCTTCCTTAAAACACACCTTTCCTGGGCATTCAAAAGAGATTCCAATGGGTTAACACTCGGAGGTCATGGCTGAGAAAAGGCTTGTCTTTGAGAACTTTGTCTGACAGTCAGGGAGCACCCTGCTGCAGAGGGTCACAACCCCAAGTTCTGTTTCATGTTAAGGAGTCATGGCCAAGGTTTGTCAAAACAAAGCCACATACAACATCCTAGTGCCAAACAGGGCAGGAGCTCTGGAAGTGCAAATGAAATCACTGGGAATTCCTTTGGAGTGAGCGTTCCAGCCCTGAGCTCTGTGGCTAAGCAGATGCAGATGTCTAATTGTGCCTGTTGCTATCTCCCTTAGGCACAGCTTGGAGCATCCTGATTCCCTTTGCAAAAATCCTTAAAGGATGCCACCCTCCTTGAACAAAGTATAAACTCTTCAACCTGCATGTCAACTTTCCCTATGTTTTGCTCCAATGTATTTCCAATTATGAGCCACGACTGGCCAAAGTGTCAATCATGATCCAGAATAGTCCAAAAGTGCCAATCATGAACCACAATAAGCCAAAAGTGTTAATCATCCTCCAGCCAACAGCCCACCATTTTCCCTGTTGGCCCAGCTCAATTCCAGACTCACCTCACCTCTTTGCCCATCACTCAACTATGTCACTCTCTATGGCATTTCCAACATCCTCCCCAACGATATTTGCACCAAATACCACCAACTCTACCAGCTCTTCAGCTTAGTAAGAATGTTGTTGAATATGATACAAGTTGCCATTTCTCTTTTGATAAATGGGAAGATTTTTTTTAATCCCTTAATTTGAGGATTAAATTAGACAGTCCCAGAAGAGCACTCATAGCAGTTTTGACCTATTTTTATTTTTATTTATTTTTCTTTTTTATTATTATTATTCTTATTGACCTATTTTTATTATGACTTAATTTTTTTAAGTATGTTGTGATATTGGGACCTGAACTGACTTGTATTCTCAGAATCCCTGTGTTTTCCACCTGATGAAAACTAAATATCATGTTGTTGGACTAAGTTTCTGATGATGAGATTCACAGTGTAAAACTGGGCATATCACATCAAGTAAAGCAAATGAGGTAGATCTCTGAAGGAGGAGACTCCCACCTCAGGTGGGTTTGGTTCAAGACCAAACTGCAGATCCCCAGAAGGTATCTGAGAGAACTATTACTTCCTTCCCTAAATTGGGAAGAACAAAAAGGGATAAAAATTATTCCTAGCTCTAATTCTCAGGTTTCCGGTCTCAGAATCCCTCACGTTTTTAAATATGACTCAGGACCCCCAGTGCTTTGTTTACATCAGTTGTGCCTGTCTTTCTTTCATGGTATTAAAAACTAAGTATTCATGAGAATTTCTCTTTAACCCAAAGTTAGTCAGGAGCTCAAGCTTTCCACAAGTGTCTTACGCTGTTCGGTTTCACAGGAAACATCTAGATTCCTGTATCTGGTTCTGCATTCAGTTGGTTGTTAAATTATTTTTATAAAATCATATGAATAAAATTAGCCTCACAGAGATGACTAATTAAAAAGAACTAGGACCTTGCTAAGAGAGAGTTAAAAGTGGGTTGTAGGGCAGAACCTGAACCACACAGGTAAAACTTTGCGCTATGTCATAGTAAATCCCATCAATTGTTCTTGCATTTTCAGTGGCTCTTTTACAGTGTAATAATCATAGAGAAAATATTGTATGGTAGAATGATGCAGGCCTTCAAAATGCTAATATATTTTATTAGACAACACAAAAATACTCTAGATTGTTAGCATTGTCAACCAACTTTTAAGGCGAGTCTTCTAATTATTTATTGGCTAACTTATCAGGATATTTTAAATATTTTTCTTTAAAACTCATCGTAATTTTTTTTTATCTTTGTAGGGGGCACACATGTGCCACAGCACACACATGAAGGTAAGAGAAGCGCTCTGGTCTTTCCTTGCTGAAAATATCAAGTTAGCAACTCCAAGAGTGAAACAGAAGGGAAATAGTTTTCCAACTCTGTAGATCAGAAACACATTGTAAGCATGTATAAAAATTACCAAATAATAAAAAAAATAAAAAACCCTTCTTTTCTGATAAGTCAGGGTACTCATAAATACTGATAAGTCATACTATTTATATGCCTCTTTGTATATAATTTTTCATGTATAATACTAATTTTATAATACTTAAGAAGCTGGTCTTGATTAAGTCAGTTTCTGGTTTCAGGATCTAGCCCAGGATCCCATGTTGGATATAATTGTCTCCCAGTGCCACCCTCTAGCCTAAGAGAGTTCTTAAGCTACTCTATGTCCTTTATGGCTTTGACACATCTGAAGGAAAGGCACTGTTTAGTTATTTTGATAACAGCCCATTCTTCTCTAAAGTTGCTTTTCTTTTAAGCCAATGTCTCATCATTAGTTTTCATTTACCAGATACATAGTTAAATTATACACACATGCAAGGTGAAATTTTGATCCAATTGTACATTTTGAAATAACTACCATTAATGAGGCAAATGCACATAGCCAGTGTCTCAGTTACTACTATTGTGTGTGTAGGTGGTCAGAACACCTGAGGTTTATTCACTTAACACTCATTTATGAATAGCATTCTTATTTATTCATTATAATTTCCAAGCATGCTACATATCAGGTCTCAAACCTTTATTCACCCTACAGAAGGGAGTCTTTCTTATGGGAAGAGCTGGGATTCCATGGGCCCAATTCTTATCATATTTTCCTTTTTTCTTATTATATTTTCATTTCAGCTCCTACGTGTCAAATGGAAGGCAGACTAAAAGCTCCAATTATTCCCAAGAGTAGAGGAAGGAGGAAGAAGAGGAGAGAGAACAAGAAAGAGGAGGAAGAGGAAGAAAGAAGAGTGCAGAGGGCAGGGAGGGGAAATGAGGAGCAGAACAATTATGTAACCCTCAGCTTCTCTCCTCTCACACATTAGAGAAGGGTTGGATTAGGACCACGAAAGTCAAAAGGAGGCTGCTGAACTTTCTTGATTCCACTTACTATGTGTTTACTGTTAACACATGTGTTTCCAATCACCTCTATCTTAAAAACAGTGCAAATGTGGGTGCTAAGAGAATCGGACCTGCCAAACATATCTGACATCACAGCACCCTTGGAAGAGCTCTCAGTGAAATCCATATATATGTGGACATCACAGCAATTCTATTTTATTAAACTCACAACATTTCCACCCCATTTAAACTCCCTGTGATAGCACACGTCGTCATGCATTTGGGTAGTGGTTTTCCTTCCAACTGGCATTCAGAATACTATATTAAGCCAGATCCGCATTTAAATGCCAAGACCAAGATTAGCTCTCTTTTCCACTTGGGTCTCTCTCTCGCTCTCTCTCTCTCTCTCTCTCTCTCTCTCTCTCTCTCTCTCTCTCTCTCTCTGTCTCTCATATGTATGCAGTGCTGGATACAACTATCTGTGGATGAGCTAAGGCTAGAACCTGGATGTGACAATTGCCGTTTCAGGCATTATAAATGGGATTCCTATTGCTTTGAATATATCTAAGATGTTGTAGCTAAGGGCAGCCTGTGTCTATAATCAAGTTGCATTAGTGGCCCCTAGACCATGTGTGGCTCACAGATGTGTTTTATTTGGCTAGTTCAATGTTAGAAAAGCATCTGAATTTGTGGCTAATATTTATGTATTAAGAGATTCTACATGAAAATCTGGAAAGACTGGATGTAGGGGAACGCCAGGACAGAGTAATGAGAGGGGGTTGAATGGAGAAAAGAGGGAGGGAAGGGGGCTTATGGGACTTTCGGGGAGGGAGGAAACGGGAAAGGGGAAGTGATTTGGAATGTAAATTAAAAAAATAAAATAAAATAAAAAAAAAAGAAAATATGGATTTCTGGCTTCTTATGAAAATTTTGATGTGGTCACAGTTGGGCCTACTTTTCCACATGGCAACAATTGGCCGGGGCTGCAGAGCAGCTGACTTTTTGAGACAGGCTCTGTACCATCTGGATAGCATCTCCATCCAGCTCACTTCTCCCATTTATGTAACTTGCCTCCTTTCTGTGGGTGTTTAGATTTTCAACACTGGCTTATAACAATGGAACTTTAGATTATCTAAGCTTCTGGTTTAACCAAAGTGAGAAAACCTGTAATGAGAATAGCTAATGACCTTTGTTTTAATCTGGCTTATTCAAAAGTAGACCTTGCAATGAAGATTCAAGTCTAAGTAATTTATTTAGGTGTTGGACCCAGGAACATTAGAAGGGAAACAGAGAATTAGGCTAGCAAGAGATGAAATCCAACCAAGAATGTGTCATGAAGTAAGTCACCACCATAGTCAACTAAAGTTTAATCCTTCTAGAGAATTCTGAGAGGAGATAATGTATGACCCAACAGAGGGACAAAAGAGTTGGGAAATGTAAGCCATTTCCCACAAGTTATCAGCTGGTGGTTCTCAGAAGTAGCAAACCTCAGTTTTTCTAGTCAGCCATGGTGGAAACAAATCAAAAAGAACACTCAGGGAACAAAAGGCGATGGTAAGTACTGGGAATCAATGCCAAGATTCAGTGGGATATAAGCAGTGTACTTGGAGCATCAGCTACATCACCTCCGACGTCATCTCCAAATGATGGGCACAATGATGGTTTTGTCTCAGAATAGGCAGCTGACAGTTGATATTTACTGACTAGCATTTCAAAGTTTCTCCTATGTGAATGTCTCATTCTTTGAACAGACACCAAAGATTTTCAAATTGGCCTTCACTTTCAATAAATACCTACACTTTGCATAAAAAGATTGTATTCAACCAAATTACCCCAAACAAGAGAGTTATATGAGGCTACAGAGTGTGACTTTTGAAAATGGCAGTGTATATGCTGGAATCACCTTAGTCACATTATTCTTGGCTCTTTAATGGGATAATTAGATACCATTCACTGTTGCTAACCATGTTGAGTCATGGAAGAATCGCACGTGCCTCAAAGCATGTATATGTAAGTTCTATATTTATGCTGAAATTTCCTTTGGTGAGAATCCTTCCTATATCCCAGCCCCGTGATATGTATAGTGTTATGTCACATATTTTTCTATTAGGTTGACTACACAATCTGACAAGAAGCAATTTAAGAGAAGAAGCTTTATTTGGCTTACAATTTAAGAGGGTATGGTAGGAAGACATGAGGGCAGGTCACATTTCTCAGGAAGCAGGAGGCATATAAGGGGGGCTCTCAGACTCCAAGATCTGTATCTAAGTAACTCACTTCCTCTAGAAAGGCTCTACCTTCTAAGGGTCCACACTTTTCCTAAGTGGAACCGTCAGCTGGGGACAAACGTTCATGCACATGAATTTATTGGTGACATTCCACATTCAAAATCATGATGATTTTGCACTGAAAAAGAAGAAATCTTATGTAATTATTTATGTAGTTTAAATCCTTTAGCAGCAAGTAGAAAGTATTCTACAAGGGGGAAGAGTCACACAAAGCATTTTCTCCTTCTGCTTTCTTTTCCATTGGGGCTTCTCAGACAGTACCCATCTCCACTAGGGATGGACTTTCCCCAGTCATTTTGCTGGCTCACCTTCCAATAAAGAAAAAAAATCTCACAGAAACATCCAAAGCTATGTGTTGATAGTTTATATTTGTTCCTCAAATACGGGCAAAATAAAACCCAAAATTAACTATCATGGCACCTGGGATGTTGTCTTAGTTAGGTTTCTATTGCTGTGATAAAACACCATGGCCAAAAGCAACCTAGGGCTAGAGTTTCAGTTGATAATTCATTAGTGAGGGAAGTCAGGGCAGGAATTCTAGACAGGATCTTAGAGGCAGGGAGTAAAGAAGAGGCCATAAAAAAATGATGATCACTGGCTCCCCCCCCCTTCCATTGCTTGCTCAGTCTGATTTCTTATATATCCTAAAACCATCAGCTCATAGATGACAGTGGACTGGGAACTCTCACATCATTCATTAATCAAGAATGCCCTATAGATTTGTCAATGGACAATTGATAGAGGCATTGAGCTTCTTCACAGATAGCTTGAGTTTACTTCAAGTTGATGAAAAACTAACCTGGATAGAAGGCATTTGATTTTAGATCTAGTATATTTTTCCTGAGCCAAGAAATAATTCTTTGTGAAAATATACCAGGTTGGACATAATTCCTCTTCAAGCGCTGGGTAGTCATAATGTTTTGTACTGACTACAGACTTACAAAGACTTTTGCTTAGTTGATTTTCTGATTATCCTTTCTACTGTGATGCAAATGCATTTAGATGAAGAAAATGTCTTAGAGTTTTTTATTGCTGAAACAAAAAATCATAACCAAAAAGTAAGTTTATTCAGTTGACATGTTCACAATACTGTTTGTGGTGCTTAAAATATTTTTGACCCAAGGAGTGGCACTATTAGGAAGTGTGGCATTATTGTGGTAGGTGTGCCCTTCTTGGAAGAAGTGTGCCACTGTGGGGGTGGGCAATGAAACCCTCCTCCTAAACACATGGGAGTCATTCTTCTCCTATTGGCCTTCAAATGAAGAGGTAGAATTCTCAGCTCCTCCTGCACCATGCTGGCCTGGACACTGCTCTACTCCCACCATGTTGATAATGGACTGAACCTAAGAACCTGTAAGCCAGCCCAAATTAAATGATATCCTTAAAAACATTGTCTTGGTCATGTTGTCTGTTCACAGCAGTAAAACACTAAGACATAAGTTGGCACCAAAAGTGGGGGTGTTTATAAGTATATAGGCCTGATCATGCTTTTGTTTGAAAGAATGTGGATTTGGGGACTTTGGATTTGGAAAGCAGTGGGATGCTTTAAATGGGCCTTGATGGGTTATCTTAGTAGGAATGGGGAAGATTTTGTTGCTGAGGGTGATTTGAACTGTGCAGACCTGGCTCAAGTAATTTCAATGGAGAAGAATCTCAGTTTGTGACTAAGATATTGTTTTTGTGGTATTTTGGTAAAGTATGTTACTGCTTTTTGCTGTTATCTGAAGAGTCTATCTGAGGCTAAGGAAAAGATATTTATATTAATTACATTGGCAAAAGAAATCTCAAAAAAGCCCATCAGAGACTTTGTTCTCTGGTTTAGTCTTATGAAGAACACTCTGATCAAGCATAGCAAGCTTAAAAAATCATACAAAATATATGGTTCAATGAACTGAATCTCTGAACCTGTAAGACAGTCCCAATTAAATGTTGTCCTTAAAAGAGTCACCTTGGTCATGGTATCTGTTCACAGAAGTAAAACCCTAATTAAGACACTATTCATCCCTGAAGGAGTCAGGAAATGAATTCAATCAGGGTGGAACCTAGAGGCAAGAACTGATGCAGAGGCCATGGAGAGGTTCTGCTTATTGGCTTTTTCCTCATAGCTTGCTCAGTCTACCTTCTTATAAAACCCACGACCACCAACCCAGGGATAGCACCATCTATAATAGGCTGGGCCCTCCTCCCAACACATTGATCACTAATTGAGAAAATGCCTTACAACTGTATCTCACAGAGGCATTTTCTCAACTGAGGCTTTCTCCTCTCTGATGAGTCTAGCTTGTGTCAAGTTGACACTCCAGTGACATAAAACCAGCCAATACAACTTACAAAAAATTTTACTCAGTGTTTATATATTGATGGCATTCAGATTCAATTACTCAATGTAAACCATAAAAAAGTCAATCCACAATGATGACATGTTGGTTATTATTTGATATAATCATTCAAAAAGAAGGACCACATTCAGAAAATAACTGCACAAAACATGGGCTCTAAATAAGTAGAGATGTAAGTATCCATGGGGCTATACCAAGAGAATACATCAGAATTACTTGTTCTGGTCAGTTTTCCATCAATATAGCTGAATCTCTAGGATATGTAACATAAAGAAAATAATGATTCATTTACTATTTTGGAGGCTCCACCCCATGAAAGATTGGGCCCACTGCTTTAGGGCCTGTGCGTATTATGATGCCAATGCATGGGAAAAACAAAACTATTCACCTCATGATCCTTATCAAGCAAAAGAGTAAGGAAAGGACCAGAGTCCCACAGTCCTTTTCCTTGAGCATGCCCTCTACCATCACTCCAGTGACATGAAGATCTTTAGATAAGCTCATTTCTGAACACTTCTATCACCTCCATGTAGTGTCACTCTAAGGACCAAGACTTTAACAAGAGTTTTGACGGGACAGTCAATATCTAAACTACATTATACCCAGACAATCTTTTCAAGTGAAAATTTCTTTTTATGTAAATTACACTGGTTGTGCCTTAGGATCGTGGAAAGTTCTACTCATCACATTTCTCCCTGAGTAAGAACACCCAGCATAGGATAAAATGGTCACTAGTAAGTGTCACAGTCAACATCACCACTGCCACTGACCACTACTGTATAGGTGGTGTCCTTAATCAAACATTATACTAATTAAACTCAACATAAGCCCTATAAGACTGTTACCATAAACAAATGTGTGGTGAGGGACAGACAGAGTAGAAGATTCTGATGTTTGAGTTATCATCCAAAGGCTAAGTGTATAGGACATGCCAGTAAGAAGCTATTGTGTGTATGGGAAAAGAATTAAAAGTAAACAAGAAAAAGCAGGTGTGACAGAGGAAAAAACAAGAGCTCATCTTTGGGGACAGCAGGTCCTGGGTTCAAGACTATTTGGAGGTTATGCTGCAGTGTGTGAGTAATTCATTTCTCACTCTTACTTTTCTCACAAATGGAAGCATCTTCTCCCTCTTACAGCTTTTGCAAAGAGTATAACAGGTCTAGTGTGCGCATTACCTAGACTCATTAGTGTATAACTGCAATTGTAGCTATTCAGAGGTCGAAACAGAAAGGTTCATAGCTCAATGGCAATGTTGGGAAACCATCTCTCAAAACCAAACCAGAAAACTGAGCCTAGAGGACCTTGGTATAGTTCCATGACTTACTCAGTGAGTGGTTATTATTGTGAGATTCTTGACACAAACTACCACTTTTCTCATGCTATGTCAAGTACATTGACTTAGCTTGGAAGACTGTTTCTAAAGGCATTGACTTCATCATTGAGTCATCCAGAATTGTACAAATCATTTCTCATGTATGGGTAGGATGTACAGTCTTTATTCTGTTTTCTTTATTTTATTCTCCATATAGAAAAAGGCTAGGTAGATACTTCTAGAATTATCTTTCACTCCTACCCTAGTATATTTTGTTACCACTGTCAATCATACTTTATTTTCATTAGTCTTTCTCAGTATCTAAACTCTGCTCACCACTCCATACCACATACTGAAATATACACACAAAGACACACACCCGCATGCACACACATACACTCATACAGTGTACATATCATACATGTTGACATACATACAGATACTCATATGAACTTACATTCATATATATGAACATGAATACACACTCATATACACATACATACACACACACATAGACATAATTAAACAGAGTCATACACACGCATACTTTTGCATTATTTTTCATTTCTCTATTCTTTCTAGATAATCCCATCACTAAATTATGAGTCTGTAGTTGAGTCACACATTTATCTGAAATCAATGAAGCACAAAACTCCCCTTGGACAGAAACTGCGCATTTCCACCTTCTGAAGGGAAACCCTGTTCCTTTCATTGAGGGCATATGGGGAAGAATGGCACAGACAGACAACCAGCACTTCATTTATATTACCTCAGAAACCCAAAATGAAGAAGTAGCATTTACCAAATTACATAATAATGTGAAGGCTGAAGAGTAAAAAACACCCAAGATTCACAGTCTGAGTAACTACTGCTTCTCATGTAAATGACCACAGATGCTCAGTGGACTGGAAAATTATATTTTTCTCACAATGTTCAAAACTCAGGATATGGTCTCAAGGCATACAGTTTTCATGAAACTTAAACATGCTACTCTAGGTGTGTGTGTGTGTGTGTGTGTGTGTGTGTGTACATGTATGTGTGCATGCATGCCTGCATATGTGCATACAATGTGTGTACATACCTACTTGCTAGTGTACATGCATTTATGTATGTGTGTAATGTGTCACAGAGACAGAAACAGAGACAGAGACAGGCTGTTACAGGAAGGACACACAGCTCCCTGTGGCGACTGGATATAGTCAGGGAACTTAGAGTTAACACCCTTACTGTCAGCAGTCATATGGGAGCCCGGCCTTACTCTCAACATTCCTAGTCTGTCATCAGTCTGCCTCACATACTCAGTGCAGTTCAGGGTCTGGTTTTCATTTAATCCTGTTCCATACATAACACAAGACTGAGACATGTCCACTGTTTTGCTATTAGAGAATGAGAGTAGGCACCCTCGCCAGTCACCCATAGGGGAGATAAGGAGCTGGGAAGGTACTGATCAGCTTCATGGCAAAAACCACACAAACACAACATCACAAAGTGACATTTAATCCCCCCAACTCATGAGGGATACCACAGTTTCACATTAGCTGTCTTTGTCTGTTTCCCCATCACAGCCAAACATATGTTCTCTGTGGAACCAACCCAGCCCATCTGAACCGGTTGCTATTTCTGTAAGAAGTGGGAGGGGGAGGTAAAATTTCATATTTCTCTTCTCATGGGAAGCTATAAATATTCACCCACAGAAAGCCACAGCGTCTCATTTGCATGGATGATATATTAAGACCAATTGTGCTTCTGTGACTGGAGACATCTCTCATCACACTGTCCAGGTGCTCAGTGGGTATCTAGGTTCAGTCACCTCTGCAGTATGACATTGCACAACCTTGACGACTGTATAATTCACAACCAATTTACCATTTCCCCTATCCTCCTCCCTGATTGTTATGTTTGCCTATGACATCACCTGCATCCACCAATACTTCCATTCAATCAGGTCATTTGGTACATTTCTTTATAAGTTTTTCACAACGTTGTCTCATTTTCATGGGCTGTTGTTTATCCATTATGCAGTTTAAAATTTCATGGGTCACGTACCACTATCCCCTTGCATATACCCTTAATGTTCATACCCCTCTCCTTTGAAATGCTTGGCTAGCTAAATGATTCACTAATTATAACTACCCCTTGGCCTACTTGGAAAAAAACATACTGCCTTAATGATTAATCTAAACCTATGAGTGCCATCTTCAAATGGGCATTCACTATTGCCCTCCAGCCACCTGGGTACCCCATCCTCTCTCACTTCTGACCTGATCAAGTCATCCTTCTATTCTCTTCGAACCTCCCTGAACCTACTCCCCAAACACAACACCCCCTCTGCAATGATGACTAATCTTAGTTGTAAACATGACATTCCAAGGAAAAGGGAATGACAACTGTGGAACTGCCTCCATCAGACTAGCCCGTGAGCATGTTCACATGGGCATTTTTTGGTTGGTTGTTTATGAAGAAGGAGCAAGCTCACTGTGGACAGTGTCATCACTACACCGATGTGACTGGGTTGTATCAAAGACGTAGCTGAGCAAGCCAATAAACAGCTTTTCTCTATGACCTCTGCTTCAGTCCCTACATTAGCTTTCCTTAATGATAGAGTGTAACCTGTCAGTCAAATAAACCCTTTCCTCCCCCAGATGTTTTATCACATCAACAGAGAAGCAAACTTGAGCACTCGGCATTCTCAATTTCAGTTATTGGCCTTGCTTAGGACTCTCCTAAGTACAATGGGATCAAGAAGAGAGAATTACCACCACATCCTACCTCTCCCTCTTTCCAGCTGTGTATCTCATTTCTGTGTTTCTGTGCATGGAGTTGAACACTTTGTTCATAGAGATGAACTCTTTCTGTGCCAAATACTTTCCTTCAGGCCTCCATCTAGTCCCATCCCAGCATGTTCTTATCCTAAGGTTTTAAGAAACCCTATATTGTAGGTATTCCCCAACTTTCCTATACTTCTCCCATCTCTTTAGAGAAAATTTCTTTAAGGGTACATTTTATAAAGCAATCATAAATTCTAAATAATTTCTTTCTATTTTTCTTCAACATACTTTGGTGTCAAGAATTTGTTCCAATTAAAGCAATCTTATCAAGTCTACACATATCACCAGACAGCTAAATGCAGTGGTCAGTTTTCCATAGGTTTGTGTGTGTGTGTGTGTGTGTGTGTGTGTGTGTGTGTGACACTAAGCCTCACTTTCTTCACATGTCAACTAAGACAATGCCTATTTCTGAGCTGACTGTGAAGACTGATATTACAGAAAAAAAGATTTAGCAGAAGTGCTAGGTTGCAAACAGTGATAAGAGATTTAACCACATTCAGAGTAAATATCTACAAACATTCTGAAGCTGCCTTAGTGTTGATTCTTAAAGGAAAGGTGTGATCACACCAGGTAACTATGCCTTGCTTTTATGGAAAGACTGCTTCCAAGTTTTTTGAAGAAAGGGTCTATATTTTCCATTGCTAGATATTAAACATAGACACACTGAGAGATGAGAATTTTTACTGTTTTTTAATTATACTGGAGAGTAATGAAATGGGTGGCTAGACACCTTTATAGAAGAGATTTTAGCACATTGAGTTTGTTTTTTAAATACAGCATGTGTGCAGCCATTAGAAAATAATTACTATCTCATTGAGAGAAAGGTGAGGATGAAGTAGGTGTAAGAAGTGTGTGCTAAGGTGTGGTGTTTTGAATATGCTTGGCCTAGGGAATGGCACTATTAGGAGTGGTCTCATTGGAGTGGTGTGGCCGTGGAGGAAGGATGTCACTGTGGGTGTTGGCTTTGAGGTCCTCCTCCTAGCTGCCTAGAAGCCAGTCTACTCCTGTTTGCCTTCAGAACAAGATGTAGAACTCTCAGCTCCTCCTGTGCAATGCCTGCCTGGAAGTTGCCATAACCCTGCCTTGATGATAATGGACTGAATGTCTGAACCTGTAAGCCAGCCCCAGTTAAATGTTGTCCTTATGAGTGTTGACTTGGTCATGGTGTCTCTTCACAGCACTGGAAACCCTAACTAATGTATATGGCTATCTGGTTTGAGGAACTGAAAAGTTGGGTTTACTAAGTCAGTCTCATAGGCAAGGAGATCTACTACGGAGAACAAGGTAGAACAGTGGTTCTCAACCTGAGGGTCATGATTCCTTTGAGGGTCGCCTATCAGATATCCTGCATATCAGATATTTACATTATGATCCATAACAATAGCAACATTACAGTTATGTAACAGTAACAGAATACATTTATGGTTGGTGTTCACCATAACATGAGAAACTATATTAAAGGGTTGCAACATTAGGAAGGTTGAGAACCACTGCTATAGAAGATTCAGAAAAGATTCCCACCATACTCTGGATTATACATTCCTGAAACTCCAGGTACAGTTTGGCAGTGTACATCAGAAAACTCTGAAAATTGTCCTTGAATATAGTTGTTCCTTCATAAGAATTTTTATAATAAATAATGTTTTATAATTTTATTTATTTTACACTGTCACTGTCTTCAGACACACTAGAAGAGGACATTGGATCCCATTACAGATGGTTGTAGGCCACCATGTGGTTGCTGGGAATTGAACTCAGGACCTCTGGAGGAGTAGTCAGTGTTCTTAACCACTGACCCATTACTCTAGCCCCTCATTCATAAAGATTTAATCAAAGAAAGAAAACATAGATACGACACAGACTTAGGAACAAATAGAATTGCTATAATGTGGTTTACCATATTAAAAAAAATAAAACAGAAAAATCTAAATGTCCACTATTGAGGAATTAAATACAATTTTTATAATGTTATTTAATATATCTAGTCATTAAAATATGCTACCTATTTCTAAACATTGGAATGTGTCCAAATGCATTGTTAAATGAAAAAAACCCCTCAGGTTACAATATAGTATATAAAATGTAACATATTTTTATAGATTTATAAGAAAAAATATATAATGATTTTTATTTCTTTGCATTTATATTTTATATTCCTAAAATTATTTCTCTAGGAAAAGCTGATTATACAAAGGAAAGGCTTTGTTGTTATTTTTGTTGTTGTAACTATAGAAAATATCAGCCTCTTATGTTTGTCTTGGTTCCAACCAAATATGAAAAGGTAGAACTGAAGAGTTATACATGCAAATCAAAACTACACACCGAATTTGACATTTCACTCCTGTCAGCATGAGGGAAGTCAGGGGAAAGAAATACTATATAATGCTAATGGCCATGGAAACTAGTGAAGGTACCAAGATGTTCATTCAAACTAGAACAATTACATACCTCAGCTTCAACCTTATTCTATGTCTGGGTATGCTTCAAAAGGAGTCTAAGCCAGCATTCTACAGAGCCACCTGCTGATTCATGTATACTATGTCACTATTCACTACAGCCTTATCATGTAATCAGCCTAGATGTCCCTGATCAAGTGAATGAACCAAGCAAATGTGCTGTCTGTGTACAGTTGAGTTTGATGCAGCTATAAAAATGAAATTATACTAATTGCATAAAAATGGTTAGAATTAAGACAGCAATGTAAGCCAGGCCCAGAAAGACAAATATAGTATGCTTCCTCTAAAATATGGAAGTAAATTATATGCACGCACACACACACACACACACACACACACACACACACACACACACAGCATGAAAATAGATGCAAGGCTATTTAGGAAGAGGAAGGGGAAGAGACAGGAGATGAGAGAGAGAAAGGGGGAATGAATGTAGTCAATGTATAAGATATGCTTGAGCAGAAACATTATTATGAAGCCCACTGCTTTGTAAAACTAGTACACACTCATGACACTTTTCAATGGGGTCACACATGAGCCAATGAGCCAACAGCATGCAGAAGATGATTGGGGATGTTACATACACAAGTGTGAAGCATTTTTAGACTCTGTACAAGTGATCAGCCACGGTAGGATTCTTACGGTCATAGCCCTCACAGAGTTCTGCATTTATTAAAGAAAATAGAAATTGAGGCAACTGTTATGGAAGTATAAAGATCGCTACATGAATCTTCAGGCATAACAGGAGCATATGAAAGGATTTAGTCACAATGAGGAATATAAAATCTTTTCTGGATAAATTATTTCCAGCCAAGATATGAAGAGTGAGCAAAGTTGGCCACAAATACAGGAAGGGAGAGAGTTCGGGGCAGAGAGGTCAGTATGAACAAAGGTCAAGTTAATATTAAGACAAGGCACATTTAAAACAGTGAATGAAACACTAGCATTGAAATCACAAGGACAAGCCCACAGGAAAGGCCAGCCTCCTATAGTCAGGTCCCAGTTAAGTATCAGAATTAGCAATGAGAATTCTAGAAGGCTCCATTGGGAATCATAGTTGAAGATCACTACCACAACTCAAATGGATAACTGAAGAAGTCTAACCTAGACAATCCCTGGGCACTTCAGGGCTCTTGGGAATGTGCGGCCTGGCAAAATATTCTTCTAAAGTATTCATAACTACAGTCAATAGACACTGGTGTGAGGGTCAGGTATTTGTTGTATTCTTCAAGTGTATTTCCTACTGAACATGTCTTCCATTTTCTAAAGTCTGGGAACTTATTGTCATAAATTGACAGATGAGAAATTTGAGGCTTGGAGGGGTTATTTTTCCAAGATGGAAAAACTTGTGAACAGCAGAATGAAGGTTTAACCCTAGGAGAGTTTGTTCTAACCAGAGTGAAAAGAAAGAGAAAAGGGAACAGGAATCCTCATGGTCATCTCTTCCTGCACATGGACAAGGTTCCTTCCATTTCTTTAGCTTTTATGAGGCAAGCTAAATGCAAGATGAATTCAAGCACTTACTCCAAGGAATTGCTAAGGAAACAGAACTCAGCATTCTGAAGACCTCCCTGTCCTTTCCGGGCTGTTCTCTACCTAGAGGCCGTGGGATCTGGGTGAGAAGTCACTCTGCCTCCATTGTCTCTGCTCCTGACCTTTCTTGGAACACAGGCATGGCCTAGGGGTCTCTAGTGAGGATGCCTGTCTCCAGTCTGTTTCCGGGTACCACTTTAGAGGCCCTGACATCATCACAGTATCTCCCAGAGCCTGCAAACTCCTTTTCCTCCCCTGATCTTCTATATCCCTGGTCTGAAGCACAATCTCTCTTGTCCTTGTCTTCCAAGAGCTTCTCCTCAGCTCTTGGACTCTGGTAGGCTTAGTGTATTCAAGATTTGGAGGAGGAAAAATCCTTGAAAGAATGAATCCCATGTCAGACCAGAAGCAGCTCAGCTCTTACATAACTCTCAAAGAGCATATCTTTATTGTTTTCTTGGAGCCCCCTTGGTATAAATTTCCTTCTCCTTGGTGTACCTTCTAGAAACATCTGCATCCCTGGTCTTATGCTCAACAACTTCAGGTTTCAGATGCATGGGAGGGACACCCTAGACCCAAGCTTGGGCACATTCCACCTTTCTGATTCCTCATACAACGTGTCTAAAGAAAACTACCAGTGGTCTGATTAGACACTGGTTTGTTGCAGACCCCCAGACTTACAATAGAATCACAGCTCCCAGCTATGAGTATGCACTGCACCAGGAGTCAGCAGACTCATGCAAGCACTACCTCAAGCCCTACCTGTGTGACCTCAGGGTGGTCACTTATGGAGAGGTTTACTCTGAGTATTCACAGGAGCTAGGTAGGATGCAGGGTTCAGCAAAGACTGATTGACGTCATAAGGCCAGAATGATTCCTGAGGGAGAATAGTAATCCTGATGTGTGAATGAGCCTAGGCAAAATCTAAGGGGCTTTGGTTAAGGTTGGGTGAGGAAAGTCAGAGAGTTCCAGCCCAGAAGGGCTTGTGTCTTAAAGGAATAGGAATTTGTAAGCTGAGAACAGGATGGACTCCAGGGACAGGAACTTTATCCTTCTATCTATTTTGACTCAGAAACCAGTCACACAAGTCACTCTAGTATATAACAAAGTTTCCCCAAGTCTGGGGGAAGACAGATGGGGCAGAAAGCACCTATATCCTCAGGAGCATGTTGCCCATCACTTCAGGACATTTTAAGGCCCCTTTAACCCTATCCGATACCCTTGCCCTCTATTGATACTCCTTCCTTCTCTCTTCTCTTTTATTGTCTATTATCACTTTCTCCTTCTGTCCTTCATTTTTTTTTACTTTTCCAATCCATTTCTTACTCCACTCCTCATATCAGTCCATTTTTCTGAACCTATATCTGTGCAGGTATGACCCCCTCGCTCACAATATCCAGGCCATCACTGCATGTTGGAGCCTTTAAATATGCCCCTCAGAATGAGGGGTCATTTATGGACCAAACCTCACATCTTCCATTGACTACAACTGTATCTTTTGACAGTAACAGGTCATCTCTTTTACAGTGTGAGGGTTGTCTTAGGCTATGAAGTAGAACAACTATCAAAGCTTTTCAACTATTAACCATCAAAGCCAAAGAAGCAAGGCTTTCATTTGCAGAATTCATTAGCCACCATCCTGAGAACATGTGAGGGCATTCTTTGGGGAAAGGTTCTGGGAGGCAATGATAATTCGACAAGAGCTATGGTTATTTAGGTAATGATGTCAGTTCTCTAGAGTAAGGGATATGATAGCACAAGAACTCCAGATAAGTTAGCCTTAGAACATGGAAAATGTGTGTCTGATCATTTATCCCTATATTTTAGAGTCTAATATTGCTGATCTCATTTAGTAAAAGATTTGGGCAGCCTGTGTTTTACACAGTGGGTGTGCAATAAACCACACAGAGAAATGAAGAGATGGACACACTCAGAGCAATCCTGGTTCTCTGATATGCAGAATTAGCAACTGAGCAAAATGATAGGATGTGCCTACTCCTTAGGGATGTGGGCAGTCTGCATCTACCATAGCACAGAGAGAAAGAGCACTGGGCAGGGCAGATCATTAGATACATTTGTGTTTGACATTTCCTTCAAACATGTCTGGACAGCTTCAGGCTTGAAAAAACACACACTAAGCTGTCCCTTCAATGGTTCCAAATGGTGGTGGTATTTGTCTTGGATTGACTTTCGAAAAATCACATATTCTCCTAAAATAGGGCAACCTGCTTGTAGTGTTGATTGGCTTATTTTCCCTCTCTCTAGAGTCCAAACGTCTCTTCTTGGTCTCATTCTTCTCAAATTGTCATGGAAGTACTAGGTTTAGAATCAAAGACTAGATTAGTGAGTCTAGTCTGTGAGTCTAGAGTTAGCTAGTCTAGAGTCACTAGCTAATTGACTGGATGATCTTGGACAAGGTCTGTCCTGAGAGGAAAGGCAGAGATAATGGGCCTGTATGATGGAGATACTGTGGGGATCATGAAGGGATGTGTGTAGTTGATCTGGCAGAAGTCGAGGTATGGGAGGCTCTGGGAAATGCTAACTCTTCCAGATAAACAAATAATGAAGAAATTAGTTACAATTTATCAGTCTTTCCAACTAGCGCTGCAGCAATGGCGCGTGGGAAATGAGGCTGGAAAAGAGAAAGGCAGAGCACCCCTGTGGGTGGGGAGGTTATATGTATGTGGCGAGACAAGTCAGCAAGGGGAGGTCAGATGGAATACGGTGGCCTGGAGGGCTGGCTGAGCTGAGAAATGGGAGCCTTAACATCATCACTTAGTATCAGTTAGTATTGCTACTAACAAAGACAGCTATCTGTTGCTAAGGGTGTACAGTCTGCCGAGCAGAACACACAGCGTTCATGTTTCACATCAAGGTCCATGACTTGACTCTATGAGGCGATGACAATTAAACCCAAGTTATAATTTAAAAACCAGTCACGGAGTTTGTAAGAAACGTAGGCAAAGTTGCATGTGAATAATTTTTCAGGCTGTAGCTCAAATCCAGGTGCATATCTGACATCCAAGCTTGCGCCAACCTGTTGGTCTTGGTCTCTGAATGGATGGAAAAAAAGAGACTTCTCATTCCAGATCCCAAACTGCGGAGCAGCGGCCCTACCTGCATGACTGTCACTGCTTCTCATCTGTTTACAGGGCTGCCGGGACCTACCCACCTGGACTCCATGACCCCATACACACAGACATGCGCGCACACACAGAGAATGCTGGAACACCAAATGCCACTCTTGTTTGGATTACATTAAAATTCTGTTTCAGCTCTTAGTCATGATACAGTCGCTAGGTCCTTCCCAAGGTTCTACAGTGTAACTGATAATCTCTTTGTGCCTGAGTCTTTTTAATCTACTGAAGAAAAAAAATACTAATATATACTCAAGAGTATAAATAATCAGGAGCAGTTAATCTAGTGAAGACAAAAATACTAATATATACTCAAGAGTATAAATAAGCAGGAACAGCAATAGACTACTGAACATAGCCATTCTCCATGAAAAATAACAGTTTAATAAAGTTAAAATGAAACTGTCCATCTGCCTTGGACAGTAGGAGATAACACACATCATGTAGTTGCAAAAGCTTTTTGGGTTTTATATGGGTAGATGACAGGGAGAGGCTACTCAGAGCTGGGATAGCCAGTGGTTAGTGCTTCAGAGTAAGGAACATTCAGCCAGCCATTAAGGGCTTCTGAGAAATGCACTAGGATTCTGTTTTCTAGCAAAACCAGTTCAGGTGGAGGTTGAGTCACCACCATCAGCACTGCTACTTTGGGTCTATTTTGCAATCTAAAAAAGAGGATATTGTGATGGTTGAGTTAATATAGGTGGGGCTCTTGGAAACATCCCTAGGATGTTGGGAGAATTACTACACTGTGAAGTGTTCCTCTGAATAGTAAGGTAGAGTGAAGGCCCACCTCTTGGTGCTTCTTCTTCACAAGAATTCTGAGGTAATGTTCAGTTTAGACTTACTTCTTTCTGCCTTCAAAGATAACATGATTATTGTAGTATTGTTTAAGAGATAGGCCAAAAATGAGCAAAAAAAAAAAACCCCATTTGAATGTAAATAAGTTAGGCTCAAACCTTAATTAAGAAGAGGATTTATAGATTAATGCAAAGATTTGTAAATTACACACATACCCAGATAGATAGATAGATAGATAGATAGATAGATAGATAGATAGATAGATAGATAGATAGGTAGGTAGGTAGGTAGGTAGGTAGGTAGGTAGATAGATAGATAGATAGATAGATAGATAGATAGATAGATAGATAGATAGGTAGGTAGGTAGGTAGGTAGATAGATAGATAGATAGATAGATAGATAGATAGATAGGTAGGTAGGTAGGTAGGTAGGTAGGTAGGTAGGTAGATAGATAGATAGATAGATAGATAGATAGATAGATAGATAGATAGATAGATAGGTAGATAGGTAGGTAGGTAGGTAGGTAGGTAGGTAGGTAGGTAGGTAGATAGATAGATAGATAGATAGATAGATAGATAGATAGATAGGTAGGTAGGTAGGTAGGTAGATAGATAGATAGATAGATAGATAGATAGATAGATAGATAGATAGGTAGGTAGATAGATAGATAGATAGATAGATAGATAGATAGATAGATAGATAGGTAGGTAGGTAGGTAGGTAGGTAGGTAGGTAGGTAGGTAGGTAGATAGATAGATAGATAGATAGATAGATAGATAGATAGATAGATAGATAGATAGGTAGGTAGGTAGGTAGGTAGGTAGGTAGATAGATAGATAGGTAGATAGATATATAGAAGATAGATTAAAGATAGAGAGTCTGAGCTCTAAGACAGAAACGAAGTGTCACCTTGTTTGGTTACTTTTTCTGGGTAGATGTCAACAACCATGAATACACCCCAGATAGCACACCAAAGAAATAATCCTACCAAAGTCTAAGTGAGCCAGGAAGTGCATCATGGCTACATACAGGAGCATGGGTGTGGTTACTTACAGGACATGGGTGACTCAAAGGCAGCTTCATTACTGACAAATTTCTAGGCCAGCATGGGGGGACTCAAAAAAGTCTCATCTCTGGAACTCCCTACACAAGACTTGCAGGCACCACAGATGTCAATGTCTCTCCTCACCAGCAGTAGGGTAGTGTGAATATTCTGTTTTGTTAGCTTTGTGGACTGGTTAGGTTTACTTCTAGAGTCTTGTAAGTTTTTATTTTTATTATTATTATCACTTTTATTTTTTACAGTCCAGTCATTACTCCCTCCCAGTTTGCCCTCCCACAGTTCCTCATCCTATTCTTCCTCTCCCCTGTCTCCAAGAGGATGCCCTCTCACCAGGCCTCCCTACTCCCTGGAGCCTCAAGTCTCTTGAAGGTTAGACAGGTCTGCTCTCACTGAGACCAGACCAGGCAGTCCTCTGCTGTATATGTGTTGAGGGCTTCATATCAGTTGGTGTATACTGCCTGTTTGGTGACTCAGTGTCTGAGAGATCTCAGGGGTCCAGGTTAGTTGAGACTTCTGGTCTTCCTATAGGGTAGCCCTCCTCCTCAGCTTCTTCCAGCCTTTCCCTGCCAACTACAGGGGTCCCCGACTTCAGTTCATTAGTTGGGTGTAAATACCCACATCTGTCTCAGTCAGCTGCCTATTGGGCCTCTTAGAGGACAGCCATGCTAGGATCCTGTCTGTAAACACACTATAGCATCAGTAATAGTGTCAGGCCTTGGAGCCTCCCTCCCCTTAAGATGGATCCCAAGTTGGGCCATTCACTGGACCTCCTTTCCCCAAGTCTCTTCTCTATTTTTGCCCCAGCAGTTCTTTTAGATGAACAATTCTGGGTCGGAGTTTTATTTACTTCCTGAGTCTTAATGAGTTTCCTTTCTCCCTTCGGGAGAGAATTTGCCATTGAAGAAAATTCTTATACCACACAAGTGTTGTTCCATTTATCATTGATTGACAGGAGAGAAGATCCTATTGTTCCCAAATAAGGTTACTTTTGCTCTTTGTAATATCAATGCTCATAATAATAACCATACAATATAATTAGATCTACACAACTTAGAAACTGGCTATTCCAAGTACTCTTTATTGAATAAAATAATTCCATGGAAGATTTAAAAATCAGTTATTTTATTTGTACCTACCCAAACTGTTGCTTTTCTTTTACTGATGCCATAAGATGAGAGCCAAGTAGTTTGATTCACTTCTTAGTTTGGCCTCTAATTGACTGCATGACCTTGGGAAATTCACATAACCTCTCTCTGCCTCAGGTTCTTTGGCTATAAAAATGAGATTGTACATATTGACTGAGATCATTGCCAAGTTAAGTTAATACATGTGACACACTTGGAACTAAACCAAGTAGATTGAAGAGCTATTATACAGTGAGGTGTAACTCCAAATAAAATACTTAGATTCTTGCCTGGCATGTAATCCTAGCACTTTAGAGGCAGAATCAGGTAGAAAGAATGCTTTAGGTCGGCTTGGGGTACACAAAGAGATCATTCTTCAAAAAAGAATAGATTATTGATTAACTATTCCATCAATAGCTTTATAGGTTCCTGGAGTGGTTTAGAAGAGTGTTACTGGGCTGGAGAGATGGCTCAACAGTTAAGAGCACTGACTGCTCTTCCACAGGTTCTGAGTTCAATTCCCAGCAACCACATGGTGGCTCACAACCATCTGCAATGGAATATGATGCCCTCTTCTGGTGTGACTGAAGATAGCTACAGTGTAATCCTATAAATAAAATAAAGTCTTTTAAATAAAGAAGAGTGTTACTAAGTTTTATTGAGAAAGAGTTGATAAAGCTCAGAGTAACAGACATGCCAAGGAAGTTCTGTGTCAGATCCAATTAAATCTTTCTTTGCCCCTTAATCCTTTCCAGAGCATTTAACCAATCTGTTTTAACATGAACTTAGTTAGATGATTTCCTATACAAAGTCCTAAACCCCACTCTTCCTTTCAGTTCCTTTGCTCTGCTGCTTGTAGAGCTGAAGTCTTACATGTGTCCTTGGCCTCTCCAATGTGAATGACAGCCATGGTGATTTCTCTAGGACCTGGCAATATCTTAAGGTCCTGACTTGCAGTGCCTCTGGATGTAGTCCCTACCTTGGTCATATATGGGAGGTGTTATATCAGTGGAGCCAAAGATCTGGTATCTCTGCTAGTCTTTCTCCAACCCCATCGATGTCATGAACTTGGCAAAAGGTAGTATAGTGTAAAGAAGATTGAAAGTTTTATATTAAAATAAAGTATGCTAGGATAGATAGGTGGATAGATTACTTGAGGTAACCAAAAGTTAAACAAAGGCAATCAATACTTGTCAAATGCTTATAGCTACTCAAAGTGTTTCAGCCACATTATCTCCTTGGAGTATATTTCACTCTTAGCTGTGAGCTGATTGTGTCCACCTTACAGTGAGGAAATGATGGTCATGAAATAGAAGATACCTCTTTAACATCACTGAGTCAGTGACTGGCATGGTTGAGACCCAAAGCCAGGCTCTGCCACTCCAGAATCTCTGTATATCTTACACTCTGCTGCCAGGCACTGAATCCCAGGATCATGAAGCAGAGAGACCTAAGAACTGGTGAGAAATATAAGAAAGAGAGGTAGCTTTAGGGTGCATGCTCTCTACATGCTTCATGATAACATAACACCTGGCACCAATGGAAACTCATCCCACTGTGGAGTTAAAAAATAATTTCATTAGAAATTGCATTTTTTTTCTCCTCATTTGCTATAGTTCTAAATTCAACTTCCCATATCTGTCTTGAATTTAAAGAGAAACATCCAACATTACAATTCAACATGCAGTGAGTCCATGTCCCTGTGAATCCATGCTGAAAACAGCTGGAAAATAAGACTGGACACTGAACTCAGACATCAGAGCCCATTTTGTCATTCAGGATGACTGGTGAAAACAGAGAACATACTTCTATGGACAGGGTGAGATACCTAGGTGTGGGGAACTGATGCTTCACCATGGGTATCCCAGAAAACAGTGTCTGTGAGTCTAAGAACTGAGCAGAAAAAGATAATGGTTTTACAAAATTTTGCAAAGTTTGCAAAGTACTGTGTCTATTCACAGAATCACTGATGAGAGAGAGAGAGAGAGAGTCACTGATGAGAGAGAGAGAATCACTGATGTGTGTGTGTGTGTGTGTGTGTGTGTGAGAGAGAGAGAGAGAGAGAGAGAGAGAGAGAGAGAGAGAGAGAGAGAGAGAGAGAGAGAGAGAACACTAGCATATTCTATTAAACAAGAATATTGGCCTGGGGAGTCATCCAAATGAGGGTTTAAACCGCATCTTCCTCTTCATAAGCTTTGTTTCATACATCGCCTTAGTCAAGGCTACTATCACTATGATAAAACACCATGCACAAAAGAAACTTGAAGAGGAAAGGGTTTGTTTCATTTATATAACCCAAACCACAGTCTATTGAAGGAAGCCAAAGCAGAAATTCCAACTAAGCAGGAACCAGGAGGAGGCAGGAGCTAGTACAGAGTGCTGCTCATGGCTTGCTCCTCATGGCTTACTCAGCTTTCTATCTTATAGAAGTCAAGACCACCAACCTAGGAATGGCCCCAGGCACAATGGGTTGGGCTCTTCTCCATCAATCACGAATTAGGAAGATAATCTACAGGCTTTGCCTACACTTTGATCTTAGGGAAACATTTTTTTTTCAATTGAAATTCCCACTCTCATTTGACTCTAGCTTATATCAAGACAATATAAAGCCACCTGGCACATATACTTACTTATGGTTTGAGTGTGAAATGTATTCCATGTACTCATGTGTTTGAGTATTTTGTCCCCAGCTGTGGCACTGTTTTGGAAGGTTATGGAAACTTTAGAAGGTGGCATCCAACTGTGGTAAGTAGAATCTTTGCTGCCTTGAGGATTTTCATGGCTGTGCTCTTTGGTCCTCTTTCTGCTTCCTAATCCATTGAGATGTGAGCAAGCTGCTACCACCACAGCCACTAGTGGCACATACTGCCATGCTTTCCAAGCCAGGATGGATTATACTCTTAAAAATGAGCTAGACTAAATCTTACCTCCTTTAGTCCCAGGAATAAGCAAAGTAACTGATTCACACACCATAATGGGGGAATCCAACAAAATGAATGTTTGTGTCCTAAGTTAATTATATCTATTTGATTCAAAGCTACCATAAATAATAGGAAAAGACAGACATGATTTATGTGCTATACAGGCTCAGTTATTCAATCAAGAGATATTCTGGCCAGCAACAACCCACAGCAGAGGCTGGCGAAACACACACACATCAACAGAGCTAGACTAGTACCATCGCTCACTCATGCCCTCCATAATACCATGCCAGAATCTAAAGCCCAGAAGGGCCAAGGCAGAGGTAGAGCCCATGGATCCTAGGTGGCCACATTCCAAATCCAGCTCAGAATGTGAACAGAGTAAACTAGCAAAGAGACAGCCAGGGGATGCCGGCCCTTTTCTCATGCCTGCCAGGAACATCCTGGAATCCTATGGCTAAAAGCCCAGAATGCCTAGGAGGAGCCTGTTGCCAAGGAGGTGAAAACTAGAACCCAAACAAGGGGGGCAGCCTGGGAGCTGGGGACTGTTGCAGAGTGAGGTAAATGTTTCTTTCAACCTCATTTGGGAGGGCACAGAGGGAAGGGCATCATAGAGGATGAGGAAGGCTATTTCTGTCAGGAAAATACCTCCCTGACTAGGCCCATGAATCCAGGAATCCAGGGAAGATGGGGTTCCTTATGTGACCAGTCAGGTCAGGTGCATGGGTTGGGGTAGAAACTTCTCCTTTGTGTGTATAAACTTAGTGTTCTGGAAATCTAACACCTTACAGAAATATTTCTCTGAGCTAGAGTCCAAAGTTAATCTGAAGGTCCTTGTGGAGAGTGAGAAATTGCCCCAGACAAATGCTTCCTGAAATGGACATGGTGGAGTTCATTATTCTTAAAGAAGCAAAGGCCTCATTTGGTAAAAGCTGACAGATACAGGAGAAAGGATACAGCTTTCGTGAGTGATCCCTGGGTTAGAATCCGAACTACCTACGTACCAGTGACACAGTCAAGTGACAGAGTCTATTTGTTAAGTGTAGATGGTGGCACCTTCCCAAAGGAATGTTCTAAGAAACACAGGCACTATTTAACACATGTTTACAATGTGCAAAGTGTGCTGCTAGGGTTTCATAAACACCTCACTGAATTCTTAGAGCCAATTTATAAACTGGATTATTTTCCCACCTCCACCCAGCTCCCTAGTTGACAGATAAGGAACCCGGAATAGCTTCCCTGACACTGAAAAGTTAGGGAAATGGCCAGAAATTTCCCAGCTAGTGACAAGGGAAAGACAATGGTCATGAAGGCTCTTGGCACTTACTTCATATCAGTTTTTAAGACTGAGTTTTAGTCTTTCATGTCTTCTCGCTTTGCCTCTAGAGCCAATGCAGGAGACTGCTCAAGAGTCGCGTTCCTGTTTGTTTCTCGAGTGCGCTGTTTCCAGGTTGTTTATTCATGTGTGTGATTTCCCTAGTCTGGCATGTTCACTACAGAAGTAGTCATTGTAAGCCAATTTGCATTATTTGGAAACAGATAGGACTGGAAAGAAAGAGTTCTAAAGGCAAAATAAATATCCTAAACATAAATAGTTCCAAGAATACACAATGGACTTGTTGGGAATTCCATATAGTATCCAGGCTATGATTTTCCCCACCTTTAATGTGACAGCAAATTCACATTTAGGGTAAGGATTATGTTCGAGAACAGATAAAAGTCATATAAACTGAAACCATTAAATGGGTAACTGGGAAAAGTGTGCTAAGGTGTAATAACAGATCACTTACTTAGGGCATGGAAATGGGGGCTGGGAGGAGGTTAAGAATGCTTACAACACTTACAGAACCCAAGTTTTATTCCTAGTACCCATATTGGGTGACTCGAACTTTCTGTAACTCTAGCTCTGTGGGATCCTTTATTCTCTATGATCACACAAATACACAAATACATACACACACGCATAAATAAATAAAATTATTTTAAAATATATAAAGATGAACTGGGCACAATAGCTCATATCTGTAATTCAATTCAAAGAAGGCTAAGGCAGGAGGATCAGAAGTTCAAGGCTTGCCTCAGCTACATAAGGAGTTGAAGACCAGTCTTGGTCCAATGATGGCACCCTATCTCAAAAGAATCACACCTAAATTAAATAGAAAAATGATTCGCTTTCTAGTGGCGCTCATAAATTGCCTAGAAGAAATATTGAAGAATGCCAAAACATCAGAAGATTTTGTTTACAAAGCCACAGAAAGGAAGTAGTAATTTGAATGAGAAATTTTTCCCTCCTGGGAGGAGTGATGAGTTGCAAGTCGCAGATTCTAAGTGAGGGAAACCATGGCAACCATGGGACACTCTCAGTGTGTTTATGAACACTTGACTGACACTTCAAGAAAGCACAGGGGCACAGAGTGAGTCGTGCTAGGTGCCAGAGGACTCCCGTTTCCTTGTTCACAGCAGTGCAGGCTGCTGTAGAAAGCTGCACCAGGAACTCTCAAGAGCCAATATTGGATGAAAAATGAAGAACTTTGGACAGAGATTGACACATGCACAAAAAAATATTTTTTTTCTTGCTAACATGGCTAGCTAAATACCCAAAATTAGTTTATCAGCCCAGATCTAGCTACGCAATCATTTTTAATTGTTCAAAAAGACTTTTATTTCAGTGAATATTCATGACCTTTTTGTGATATAGGCAAGGCAAGTAACATTAGTAAATTTATTTTCCAGCTAGGAGAGTTTAGTTAAATTAGTTAATTGACTCCCTGAAGGTCACTCAAAGCATAACTCTTGAACTCTAGAACTGATATCTTCAATTTTCAAATTTAAGCACCTACTACTTGTCTATTATCTTTACTCACAACAACACAACTTCCAGGTCATCTACTGCGATAGGGAAAGACAATCACGGTGAGTGTAGCAGTTCTCATGAACATCTCAAAAATAGCTCTGGATGCTAGAGGAGATTCTTCCAATAGAATTTGAGACCTGAGAACTTGTACACTGAGCATTGCCCTCTTGGTTTTTTAAATATCTATTTATTTAGTTATTTTTATTTATTTACTTTATATCCCTCTTACTGCCCTTCTCCTAATCACCCCCTCCCACATTCCCCTTTCTCCTCTAAGCCAGTGGGGTGGGAGGCTGGGTATTTCCCTACCCTGACACTTCCAGTCTGTTTGAGGCTAGGTGCTTCCTCTCCCACTGAGGTCAGACAAAGCAGCCCAGCTAGAAGAGCATATCCCACAAGCAGGCGACAGCTTTATGGACAGCCCCAGCTCCAGTTGTTCAGGGCCCACATGAAGACCAAGCTGCACATCTGCTACATATGTGCCGAGAGGCCTAGGTCCATTCCGTGCATGTTCTTTGGTTGGCGGTTCAACTGGATGTCTCCATGTAGAAGAACAAAATATATCCGTGTTTATTACCATATATTCTTGCAAAACTGTTTGCTTTCTGTTTTGTTTTTTGGTTTTTTTTTATTATTTTTCTTTTTTCACAGAGATCAGCGTACACTGAGCTCCTAGCTGTCTTCCTGAAGCATGCACCTTGGCAGCAGTTGCAAGAGTCATGCTGTCTTCCCACTCTAGCCAATTTGCCTGCAGGGCAAATAGGACTCAGCCACTCTCCGGCTCTGCTCACTTTTTCTGCTCCTCACTCCCAGCAATCTGACCAGGCAGCCAGAAACCTTGGCCCTCTGAAGCCCTGAGACTCCAGTCTCCTTTAGCTCCTGTGCTGACTGTTGTTTTTGTCAATTTTACATAAATTTAGATGTAGTTGGGAAGAAGGAACTTTAGTTAAGGAATTCTCACCATCAGACTAGCCTATGGGCAATTCTGTGGGTCATCTTAATTAATGATTGATATGGGAGAGCCCATCACGAAAGGATCAAAAACTTTTGGTTTGAAAAATATGTTAAGGACTGTAAGAGCAATTTCTTAAGTGGGTTGTTGACTGTCAAACAGTCGTCACCCAAATACATATATAAGTAACAGTGTATAGACTGAACAGGTTCTATTTAGGAATACATATGTATCTACATAATGTATATAACATCCATGTAATATCAATTAGTACAGGGAGGGATATATGTGAGGAATTAGAGTGAGAAAAAGGAAGAAATGTGATTTTATCCTAATTTCATTTTTATGCAAAAAATTAGTTGTACAAATAGCCAAAGGTTATATGAAAGGCTGACAGTATTAAGAATTATAAGGAAAGTGTAACTAAAAATCACTACAGAATAACCTCTCATATTTGTCAGAATGGCTACTATAAACAAACAAGTGTTGGTTGCACAAGGATCAATGGTGTCCTAAAATACTGTTGGGGATAAATAAATAATTTATGTCATTGTGAAAAACAATAGCAGTTCCTCAGAAGAGTTAAAGGTGGCCATATGATTCTGCAATCCTTTATGCAGCTATTTACCAAGAGACTATCAACATCTCAAAGACTACCATATTCCCTGTGACTCTGTTTCCGTTAACCAAGTTATAGAAATAACCTTAATGGCTAGTAATAGATGCATCAGAAAACATGCTATGTACATGTAATGTAATATCATTTAGTCTTAAGGTAGTCTGCAATGTGTGACAACATGATATTTGAGTGTCCAAAAGAGTCTTCACAGAATCAGGGAGTGTGGCTATCAGGCAGTCGGGGAATTTGTAATCTGGTAAAATTTTTTAATTGAGCAAGATGAGTAAGTTCTAGGGCTACTGTGCAGCATTGTATAGATAAGCACTAACCATTGCACACTTGGATGTTAAAATGCTAAAGACGGATGTGGGGTGGGGACAGGAGGAATTGGAGGGGGAAAGAGATTGCCTTAATGCACCATTTTCATATGTAAAATTGGCGAAGAATAAAAGGTTTAAAACTTCTTTAGGGGATAAATCTCACATTAAATGTTATTACTAAAAGAAAACAATGTTTTAAAGGAGATTAGCGTATAGTCTTGTGTAATTTATCAACTTACAAAACAGCCTTTAGACTAAACTATCTGGCAATTCTATATGCCAGGGATCCTGCAGTATCTGTTCCAGAACTGTTTGTTCATAGCTGAGGAAGCCTGAAAGTGATGTCAATTCACCACAAGACAGCCATTCCAATAGTGTTGTTACCACTACTTCTAGTCTACCACTAACAATCCAGTGGTTGCAGCAAAGTTGGGGTTCACCAGGTCCTGGTGAACGAATAGGCAGTCAAGGGTTAGATGTAAATGGTGCAGCCAGAACTTATATAAGAATGATGGAGTCTAAGTATCCTGTCCCATGAAGACCAATGGTGAATATTAACAGTAAGAAACCACTGGTAGGTAAGTCTGAGTCAAGACCTTAAGCAATTAGGCAAAGAAGATAAAATCAGATTAGAAGGACAGAAATCTGGAGGAAAAGAAGCAATTTTATACTCATTTGCATAATAACTTAATACAAGTCTCCCCTATTCAGCAAACCTCCTTAAAGACATGGGCTATATTAATTTGCTGGTGATCGTTGCTATGTGGTTTCCTCAATACCAGATGTCTTCTGACAAGTCCCCTTAAAATTTAGTACCAGCCAATGATATCCCACTCCTTGATTGTATAGCTGCTTGCTTGAGAATTGTAAGCTTATGATTTAGGCCTATGAGCCAGTAGGCCTAGAAACACTAAAGACAATGTGATACAAAATAATGCTAACTACAGTGTCTGTCTCTGTGAGAAGCATCCCAGAACCCTGGAGTTCCAATACTAGGACATTCTTCCTTATCAGCGAACTAGAAGATTCTTCTAGACTACAGGCTCTGGCATGGTTGGAGCCATTCTTCATGACATGGAGATTTAAAAATGTATCGAAAGTTTGTGTGAGTGCAGTAGTCAAACACCATGCACTAGAAAGTGGTAAAACTGGGCATTGATACAGAGTAGGACAAATATCATGGCAGTGAGTCCCAAGCCAACAGATGCCTATGTCCCCTACACCTGCTACCCTCACAGAGGGGTCCTCTGTGAATGACGGCAGATACAAAAAGAGCATGGGGGTAGATTTACTGCTTTTACTCTGCCATCATGAGCCAACTGAGTATATATTTTTTGGTACTGCTCAAGATGAACTACTGTTGATCACAATTGTACTTGGGCATGACTTGTGTGGATAGTGTCAAAAGGACCTCCTGTTTATTAATAGAGCTTAAATTCATACAGATGGACATTTACTTGGCATGAACTGGCTGAAGGTTGGGAGAAAATAGTAAATTGCTTCTTTGGTTGACTAGAGTCTTCAAGAAGACTGACTGAAAGGCAGGAGGCAAGGAACTTGCAGGGAGTAGTGTGTGTGTGCCAATGAGAAGGTCCACTAAACATGTGGAACTTCGTTACTTCATGTAATGCCACCAGAAGAAAAGCCACTCAGCAACCAGGTAAAGAGGACAGCCTGCTATGAGGATGTCAGACAGCCTTTAGCCATTGCTGTGCTTGTTAAATGGGCTATTCATGTATTCTAGAAGCTATGCCCAGTAGTATAGAATACTTTTTTCCAAGGTTGACCAAGCTATTATCATATGTGAGTGTCTAAATTGGCAGCATCATAAGCTACTCTAAGTCTTCAACATAGTATCACCCATGAGGAAACTAGCCAGTCACTGGACACAGTCCTAGAGAGGCAGTCCTTCATGCTCACATAGAGGATGGATGATCTTCAAGGAATGAATCTATAACTCCTGCTTCAGTACCTCTGCAAGAACTTCTCTAGGGGACTTATAGGATGCCTGAATCAGCAGCAAAGGGCCTTGTGCAGCAGTTTTTCAGACTTATAACAATAGACACAAGGCCACAGGAGATTGGCTTCATCAGGATCCTCATCACCGGCATTCAGCTTGTCTAGAATGATGATGTTCTACCTAAAGCTCATTAAGAATGGTCCTAATGACTAAGGATAATGAACATCTCTTTAGGTGCTTCTCAGCCATTAGATATTCTTCAAGTGAGAACTCTCTGTTTAGCTCTGTACCCCATTTTTAATAGGGTTACTTGGCTCTCTGGAGTCTAACTTCTTGAGTTCTTTGTATATATTGGATATTAGCCCTCTGTCGGATGTAGGGTTGGTAAAGATCATTTCCCAGTTAGTTGGTTGCCACTTTGTCCTTTTGACAGTGTCTTTTGCCTTAGTCATTAGGGAAATGCAAATCAAAACAACCCTGAGATTCCATCTCACACCAGTCAGGATGGCTAAGATCAAAAACACAGGAGACAGCAGGTGTTGGTGAGGATGTGGAGAAAGAGGAACACTCCTCCACTGTGTGAGTTCCTCTGCAATTAAAAACAATGAGAGGCAAGTAACACTATTAAAAAATGGGGTACAGAGCTACACAAAGAGTTCTCACCTGAAGAATATCTAATGGCTGAGAAGCACCTAAAGAGATGTTCATCATCCTTAGTCATTAGGGAAATGCAAATCAAAACAACCCTGAGATTCCATCTCACACCAGTCAGGATGGCTAAGATCAAAAACACAGGAGACAGCAGTTGTTGGCGAGGATGTGGAGAAAGAGGAACACTCCTCCACTGCTGGTGGAATTGCAGGCTGGTACAACCACTCTGGAAAGCAGTCTGGCAGTTCCTCAGAAAACTGGGCATGACACTCCCGGAGGATCCGGCTATACCACTCCTGGGCATATACCCAGAGGCTTTACCTGCATGCAATAAGGACACATGCTCCACTATGTTCATAGCAGCCTTATTTATAATAGCCAGAAGCTGGAAAGAACCCAGATGTCCCTCAACGGAAGAATGGATTCAGAAGATGTGGTATATCTACACAATGGAATACTACTCTGCAATTAAAAACAATGAATTCACGAAATTCCTAGGCAAATGGTCAGAACTTGAAAATATCATCCTTAGTGAGGTAACCCAATCACAAAAGAACACACATGGTATGCAGTCACTGATAAGGGGATATTGACCCAGAATCTCGGAATACCCTAGACACAATCCGCATATCAATAGATTTCTAAAAAGATGGAAGGAGAGACCCCTGGTCCTGGAAAGACTGGATGTAGGGGAACGCCAGGACAGAGTAACGAGAGGGGGTTGAATGGAGAAAAGAGGGAGGGAAGGGGGCTTATGGGACTTTCGGGGAGGGAGGAAACGGGAAAGGAGAAGTGATTTGGAATGTAAATTAAAAAAATCAAAAAAAAATAAAAAAAAAAAAAACAAAACAAAACAATGAATTCACGAAATTCCTAGGCAAATGGTCAGAACTTGAAAATATCATCTTTAGTGAGGTAACCCAATCACAAAAGAACACACATGGTATGCAGTCACTGATAAGGGGATATTAACCCAGAATCTCAGAATACCCTAGACACAATACGCATATCAACAGATTTCCAAGAAGATGGAAGGAGAGACCCCTGGACCTGGAAAGACTGGATGTAGGGGAATGCCAAGACAGAGAAGCGAGAAGGGGTTGAATGAGGAAAAGAGGGAGGGAAGGGGGCTTATGGGACTTTTGGGGAGGGAGGAAACGGGAAAGGGGAAATGATTTGGAATGTAAATAAAAAAACTTAGAAAATAAATAAATAAAAAAAAAAAGAATGGTCCTAAGCAGGTTACTTACCATACTTATTATAATGTACTAAGGCATAATAAGAGACTTAAGATTTAAGATAAGCTAAACACATTTAACTAGTAGTTGTCATACAATGCTGGATATCAAGTAGCTAGAACGCTCATGTTACAAAGCAAAGGGATAAATATAAAACTGGCCCTTCAAATCACCATCTCATAGATCCATCTATGGATTTTTTGCTTTTATCCTCATACATTGGCATGTTTCCAGATTCAATGTCTTGATCATTGATGTGAAAAGAGACTTCTACTAGGACTCCAAATTATGACTGTCTATGGGTTCCTCACACCAGTGAGCCAATAAACAATGAAAAGATAACAGTGACTAAATGCAAGTCTAACTACTTTGAGAGGCTAGTGTTCTGTCATACATTGTAGAAGAGAACTTGGAAGGTCCATTATGGGGACTCCAAATCCAAATCTATGCCAATCAATAATGATAAATAAACAAGAGAATCATCCAAACCCCAAAGTAGTTAGGCAACTGAAAAATTCAATCACTTTAAGATGAAAACCGAAGTTGTCATCTCTATCAGCAAACTGAACCAATGGAGCTGCCGGATGATGGTGTGGATTGTGATCAGAACAGACTTTCTGTTGTAGCCTTGGAAATTTCTGGAGTGGTGGCAATTATATCTTGTTCCACCAACTCACAAAATTGTAGAAACTGGAACTAGTTAACCATGGATTTGACTTACTACAGAGTATAAGATCCAAAGGTAGATATAATAAGGTTGCCTTTTTGTCAAGGTCTTAACCTGCTCTCAACTTTAACTTTGTTCCAGTTCCACTTGGGCTTCTCCCCACTTTGAATGACAAAACTTCTTAGATATGTACTCTGGACTTTGCTGAAGGATAGTTAAAAGAATACTATGGATAGATTCCTGTATGACCCCCAAGCATGAAAGAGCTAGTCTCAAGAGGTGACAGTAAGTGAATGGATAGTAGTAACCGTGGGGTAGGATGCTCCCCTTTGTTGATCAGGTTGACTGCCTCACATTTGTGCAAATAGTCCTGAGAAGATTCCCAGTGGGATCAAGCACTGCAGTGACCACTGATGTGCTGAAATGTCCTTCCATTTACATCTCTGCTTCTTAATCATTGTACCTGGTCTCTCACTCTTATTCCCTTGGATCACATCCCAAAATAAATCATCTAAACACAAGCCCTTGTTTAAGAAACAGAGTTTGCAAGAGAAGTCTAGGCTTAAGCATTCCCATAGTCAGCTTTTCATAACTGATAGCTTCATTCCAACCACCACACAATCTCTACTCCCTTAATTCCAATGCATGTAGGCTTTGCAGAAGCTTTTGTCTCAGCATCTCTTTGTCCCATTTTGTTTCTCTCCCACCTCAGATACAGGCAGCCCTTTAACCATCTAATCACCATTTCCTTTGAGACACCTCTGGGATTTTTCTTGTAGGATCCTTCGTGGAAATTCTCAGGGAATGACTTTTACAATTTTCACTCCTAATGCTCATCTATTTCCTCTGCTACTAATGATGGCTCCCCTAACGTTCTCCGAGAGCCAGCCTTTCCATAGCTAGGCCCGCAATGACACAAGTAGAACACAGGATTTGAAGCTAATAAATTTATTTATTTTTTTCTCTCTGGCTAGAGTGATCAGTTTAAGCATCAACAAATAAGCCAATCAAGACCAACCAGAATGAATGGCAAGGCTTTTGCTAGAATGACAAGGAGTAGAGAGTTTCTGCTAGAGAAACTACAGCCTATTTCAGAAGGGAGACACCCTAGAGGAAGCAGAACTGAGAAACATCATGATCCTTGTGATATCAGCAAAGTCTCTCTATAAATCTTACTATAGACAGCTAGGCACACAGGCTTTTCAGTTCTTCAGCTAATCTATTAGTTGCTTAAGCTACACTGGTTCCAGTTTTCTGTCACTTGCAATTAGAGTCCTAATTAGCGCTCCTAGACAAGACACAGTCCAACATCTCTGCTTTATTTCATGGAGATCCTGTTCCAAATTTAGTATCCAAAACAAAAGGCTCTCAACACCACCTCATAAATATATATAATGCATGCATACATGTAAACATATGTGTATTTTTTTATTAAACTCTATTTCTTTTTTTTATTTTATTTTATTTTTATTTTTTTTTATTTATTTATTTTCTAAGTTTTTTTATTTACATTCCAAATCACTTCCCCTTTCCCATTTCCTCCCTCCCCGAAAGTCCCATAAGCCCCCTTCCCTCCCTCTTTTCTCCGTTCAACCCCCTCTCATTACTCTGTCCTGGCGTTCCCCTACATCCAGTCTTTCCAGGACCAGGGGTCTCTCCTTCCATCTTTTTAGAAATCTATTGATATGCTGATTGTGTCTAGGGTATTCTGAGATTCTGGGTCAATATCCCCTTATCAGTGACTTCATACTATGTGTGATCTTTTGTGATTGGGTTACCTCACTAAGGATGATATTTTCAAGTTCTGACCATTTGCCTAGGAATTTCGTGAATTCATTGTTTTTAATTGCAGAGTAGTATTCCATTGTGTAAATATACCACATCTTCTGAATCCATTCCTCCGTTGAGGGACATCTGGGTTCTTTCCAGCTTCTGGCTATTATAAATAAGGCTGCTATGGTGTACAGAGCTCCACAAAGAGTTCTCACCTGAAGAATATCTAATGGCTGAGAAGCACCTAAAGAGATGTTCATCATCCTTAGTCATTAGGGAAATGCAAATCAAAACAACCCTGAGATTCCATCTCACACCAGTCAGGATGGCTAAGATCAAAAACACAGGAGACAGCAGTTGTTGGCGAGGATGTGGAGAAAGAGGAACACTCCTCCACTGCTGGTGGAATTGCAGGCTGGTACAACCACTCTGGAAAGCAGTCTGGCGGCTCCTCAGAAAACTGGGCATGACACTTCCGGAGGATCCGGCTATACCACTCCTGGGCATATACCCAGAGACTTTACCTGCATGCAATAAACTCTATTTCTTAAGGACTATTTTTCTTATTTAAATAGCTCTATCTAATATTTCCAGTTCTCTTTAAGTCTTCGTATTCTCTTTTCTCAATATTCATGACACATTTACCTGAAAACTCATTAAACAAATCAAACTTTTCTAAAAATTATGAACTCATTCTATAAAATTCACTGAAAGACAACCTAAGTTGTTTCTTGGAAACTCTATGAACTATAACTCTAGTCTTAGTTTTAAAAAACTAGTATGTTGTTGATGCTCAGCAAGTATTTATTTAATGAACAGTGATTATCTAAATACAAACCACATTATATATATGTTGATATATATATCAACATATATATAAATGTTGATAATATATATCACACACATATACATACATACATACATACATACATACATACATACATACACACACACATATGAGAAAATAGTCAGGTTTTCCTTTCCTCATAAGATACAGAGTACAGATCATGGAGAAGGTTTTGTTTGCTCTTTACTTATTTTGGGGGAATTGTTGGAGATTTAACCAAGAGCCTCATATGTGTGCTATATCTCCAGTTTGGGGGTGAAAGTTCTCCTTTATAGAGAATTCTCTCCATCTTTAACCCTCTCCTGATGCTCCCAACCCTTTCACTGAGACTATTCCATTTTGGAATAAAGTTCAAGGCTACAGTAGTTGGACAACAAACAAAAAGTATGATTTTTTTTCTATGTCTGAGTAGAAATAAGAATCATAGCTGTCTAGATTCAACCAGGACCTTAGAGCTGATCTACTCCAAATACATTGACAGATAAGGAAACCAATACTAGAGGAAGTTAGACAACATTCTCAAGGTTATATGGAACAGATGGATCTGGGTCACTGTGATTTTACTACTTCCTTCATGAAGGCTTAATACCTAATATGTTCTTATGGGAGTTGACAGTTTAGAGACCTGGACTTAAGGCACTGGCCTACTAAGACACAAAGTTGGAATATACTAAGCACAGAAAAATGATGTTGGCTGTGATTCTCATGAGTCTTTCTGTTTTCTCTCTCCACGGCCCTTCATTTACACTTGTAAACAGGAAGTGGGTAGAAGAGCAAATGAAGAGGAACACAAGCAATATTCTTCTTCTTGACCTACCATGCCGTTTTCACAGGTTCCAACTCCCACTGCTAGACTGGTAAATAAAAGTGTTTCTGCCTATGTCCCAAGCCAAGCGCTGAAATCCAAATAGCCCAGAAACACTAGAGGCTAAACTGTCTCAGCATATAACTTGTAAAAATCAGAACTAGAGCTAAAATATACTTTAAAAAATCCTGATTCAGAAAAAGAAGGAGCTTGGCCTGTAGAAATTCCATTTCTTACTCTGTCTGCAAACTTACGGTGTGAGAAAAAGCTTTCAGTTGATCAATATCCATTAAGAGCATCCTACGTGCTGGGGGTTGTGCTAGGTTGCTGGGGGGGAGACCTCAGTGAATTTCTATAGTGGTCTGGTTTCCCTACAGAGGTCTCCTTATGGCCAAATGTCATATCTTTCTTTATCCTTCAAATCAATGCTTTCTTTCAAATCCCTGCCACATTCTATTTAATCCTCAATCATTTCTCCCCTGAGTTTGGTTTGCTTTGCTGATTGGATTTAAGGGGGACTAGTAGTCATTGTTTGGTTCTGAGATAGGGTCTCATAGAACCTCCAAGTCACTATGTAGGCAAAGATGACCCTGTATTTCTGATCTCTCTGTGTCTACCTCCAGAGTTGTTGGATTAGAGACAAGACCCATAACATCTGGTTTATGCAGTGCTGGGATCAAACTCAGGGTCTTGTGCATGGTAAGCAACCACTCTATCAACCATATCCTCAGGCCAGTGGGCACTTACTTTCTTTTTTTTATAAAATAGATACAGAACTCAGATTTTAATACTGCTTTACATATTTTGTTTGTGAAATAATTCCTATAGTTTTATTAACCAAAAATGCCAACTGGCAACAGATTTGTTGAATGTTCACTCATCAAGCACAGTGTAGAATCTTAAGGGGGGACGTGACAAAGGCTTATATACAATGATGGAGGTTCTTACCCTGCACACCGCGTGGAGGTGCATGTGATTCCTTTTTACATATTCTCAAAGACATTCAAGTGAAGACAAATAAACTCAGACTGGATGATAAACTCTGTTTTTATTTATTAGATATATTCTTTATTTACATTCCAAATGATTTCCCCTTTCCCAGATCCCCCCTCCCCAAAAGTCCCATAAGCCCTCTCCCCTCCCCCTGTTCCCCAATCAACCCCTCCTGCTTCCCTGTCCTGGTATCCCCTACACTGCTGCATCGAGCCTTTCCAGATAAACTCTTCATTTGGTTGAGCTTCTTTGTTTTCTCTTTTTGTGATAAGAAAATTCAAAATTATTCATCATGCTTTCATCAAAAATTTTAAGAGCTGGGTTAAGCAGCTCTTCCCTGGATTTTAGTCTGTAAGTGTAGTGGGTTCTTTGTCTCGTATATAGCCCATGTCATCGTAGTTTCCGCAAACTTTTCTTCCTGGCTCCCTGCCTGCCTGCCCTTTAATTGTGACTGCTTTTCTCTTTAGCTCAACTGCCCTCCTGTCAGATTCCACCCTCCTCTCATCCACTCCACTGTCTCAAGAACCTAAAGCTAAAGTGCTCCCAGGAGATTGGACTCCCTTTTTTCCATTCCCAACTCCAAGAGTTTTCTTTGGCTCTACCAGAGTTTGGAATTACTGTGTTTCCCAGCTGCTTTCCTCCGGTTCCAGAGTTCTTTCTTAAACTCAGCCAAAAGGACCTCTTACCTCTGAATCCACGAAAATTACCTGGCCCTCCCCCCTGCCAAGCTCTAACTGACCCGAGACAGAGAGAGCATCAATCAAAACCAGACCACTTCAGGAGCATGGTGTTAGTCAGGGTTCCAACCACTTTCCCTTTTTGTAGTATCATCTGGGTTTTTCCAGGCCACACTGCACAAAATAGGATTGTAGTAAGAAAACAAAATTCCTACATTCAACCTTTAAGAAAGCCAAGGTCTTGACATTCCTCTCAAATATCTGTGGGAAGGTCCAAGCTCATGCTTTGGCTGGCACTTATCAGCCCTTATCTTCCTTCTTCTTTGATCTTCCATTATAGAGCACAGCCATGATGACTTCTGTCACCACCAATGACAAAGCATCTGCTGTGTTGGTGGCTCCCACCAGCCCTGCCAAGGCTGCCAGTTGTATAGGGCTGCATGCCATCCCGACACCAGTTTCCACCCCATGACACATTCACTCTGCTTCAAGGACACTGATGTTACTAGCACAAGTACTATCTCCCATTTTGGATGGCACCAATTCTACTGCCACCAGGACTCTTTGTGGCCCATGAAAATAATATGAAACCAATCCTTTGTATTTTTGTTCACTTTATAATGGAGCTTTATAAACTTAGGATTCAGATATGGCTCTGGAACTGCTGAATCATTTGGTGATTGAATGGCCAGTGCCTGTTTCTTTCCTTCTGTATGCATCCATCATGCCCCAAACCCAATACCAAGTTCTCACCCATCTCTCTTTAGACTCAGCTATCCTCCCATGGAAAGATCACTGGAGGTTTCATGTCAACATGACACAAGCTAGAGTTGTTTTGGAAGGTGGAACTTCAACTGAGAAAATGGGTCTACTAGATTGGCCTGTAGGCAAGCCCCTGATACATATTAATTAATAATTGATGTAGGAGGGCCCAGCTCATGGTGGATGGTACCACCCTTGGGATGGTGGTCCTGGGTGCTATCAGGAAGCAGACTAAGCAAACCATAGGAAGCAAGCCAGTAGGCAGCACTCTGCCATGGCCTCTACCTAAGCTCTCCCTCAAAGTTTCTATTCTGAGTTTCCATCCTGACTTCCCTCAGTGATAGACAGCAATGTAGAACTCTAAGCTGAAATAAACCCTTTCCTCACCAAGTTGCTTTTGGTCATGATGGTTTTACCACAGTAATAGAAACCCTACCTAAGATAAGGTTTAACCTTCCACTCACCCAAGCATGAAACACAAAATGCCCAATAAACAGAACAAGTATACATTCTAGAGGAAGGAACGACTGAAAAGCTAACCATCCATCTATTGTAAGAGATGTCCTCATAGACAGATGCATGTGGCCTAATACACTGCTCTCAGCTGCTCAGCTACCCCAGAAGAGAGCAGCACTCATTAATAAAAGAACGGAGCCTGTCCGGCCATTTTGTTTGCTCAAAGAAATTTCTGTCTCTTCACTGTAGCTCTTAGTGACTGGCAGCTATTGCATATCTGAGCATCTACCCTAGTGGCTGTGAACAGCCAAAGTTCTCAGCAGTGAATACCTTCTTTAAAATTATTAACTAAACTCCAGGAAGCACATGTTCACATTGTCCGAAAGCTTCCTGCATTAAGCCTGTGCTTTCAGGGAGATATCTGCAAAAGGGGCATGAGTCACTGTAGTATATGAATCTTTTAAGCACCCCAAGTTCTTCCAAGATCCCTACTTATTGTGCCCAAATACTGTATTGCCAATTCCCTAAAAAAAAAAAAAGTTTGTTTTTTTTCTAACATTTTTCTTACAAAGATGTATTTATGACAAGGAGCTCTATTCGTTGTATAAACCTCTTCTGGTCAAGCTCTGCTAAAGAAGGTATCTGATTTTCTTTTTTTTTCCTTATTCTTGATTTTAGATTTTGCACAATCAGCTGAGACACATCCTAAAATCTCTTTATTCCCCTGTAGTGTAGCATTGCTAATGGAACCACAGGCATCCCCAGGAGCCAGAGATGTCTTGATCAGAGACAATGAGTTCTTGCTCCTTTTTGTGTGACTGTAGGTATGATTTGAATCCGTGAGATTAAGCTCATGGCAGACTTTCATATCCACCTATGCTAGGCCAGTTTGATTATGCCTTTTGTGTGCCGCTGGTTCTCAACACTCCCATACTTAACCTCTCCTCTGAGAGCATCTATGCAGTGGTTTATCATACAACTTCACAGGGGCCTGAAGTTGGATAACTTAACTATAGCTTTCTATCTCAAATGCTGCCTGCTTTGTAGACTTTTAAATCTGGATGCTGAGTAGAAAGGGTATGTGCACACACAGAGCTGGGATGTAGGAATCTACATCAATACTATTTACAATGTGGTGTGTGTGTGTGTGTGTGTGTGTGTAGTAAATACATAAAGGATATATATGTGTCATGTCATATGTGTGTGTGTATCATATGTGACATATGACAAACTTGATTCCCCAGCAAAACATATTTAAAATATGCTATGTATTATATGCTATGTGTGAGGACTCAAAAGTTTTTTTGTTTAAACCCTGTCTGAGACAGCTGATCATTTCCCAATAAATACATCAGCTCCCTTCCTTCTCAAATCAGAATACCCCTGTGCTGTCATTCCTTGGGAGTCAATATCACATATATCAATATCACATATGTTTATAGAGGCATTTTGGAAACACATTAATGACCATGAACCTGTAATGAATTTGACTCTAGCATCATAGGGTAGAAAGAACATCTCGAGGCTGGAGAGATGGCTCAGTGGTTAGGAACACTGACAGTTCTTCCAGAGGTTCTGAGTTCAATTCCCAGCAACCACATGATGGCTCACAACCATCTGTAAAGTGATCAGATGCCCTTTGCTAGTATGAAGACAGCTCCAGTGTACTTATATACATGAAATAAATAATTCTTAAAAAAAGAAAAGAAAGAAAGTACATCTCCAGAAAGAGTTATTTTCTTGTGAAAGGACTACTCTTTGCTCTCAGAGTCAGCATCTGATAGACAGAAGTGTGGTGAAGTTCACAGATACTTAGGAAGTCTCCTAAACCCAAGAGACCCCTTGCCACCTACTCATTGTTATCTGAACTACCACCAATCATGAAGGACACATTCAGAGATGCAGCTGTCATGAGCTGGAGCCTGGGGTCAGGGCTGAATGTGAGGGGGCCAGGCCATCTTCACATGGCATACCAAACTCTTGGAGCATATGTATTTTGATCCTTTCTCAGGAGTTTCTCATTCTTGTTCCATCTATTCATTATCAAAATGGCATTATTAAAAGGGAGCAAATAAGCAGGTGCCTCCGATGATCACAGGTGAGGGTTGGCTAATGAGATTCCACCATTAAAGGGACTGCTGGCTAATTTCATATGTCCATAGGTGGGCTGGAATCCTTAAATACTCTGTTACCAAAGCCACTCTGAGTCACAAAATGTCAGAAGCAAAAAGGTGTTTTTAAAACTTAATAAAAGACTCAGTAACTCAAAAACTCATAGAAGCCAAAAGGGGGAGAGAGAGCGAGAGTATCCTTGTGTGATTAGGGTGGTGTAAGTTAATATACGATGGTAGAGTCGGGGTTAAGACAAAGGGTGTGTGTCTTGCTATAGGCAAACCTCAAGCTTGGTAATCAAACAATACATGTCTACAAAGTGACCACAGTCAATCAACCAGCTGCCAGTTTGTAGCTTCTGACCCAACTCCTTCACTGTCAAGGTGACTAATAGTCACGTGAGCCTGTAAAGTATAGATACTGTGTCTCAGCATCACTGTAAAAGCTCAAACTCCTCCCCTCCAAGTGACTCACAGTTGTTCCTGAGGACATCACAGCATTCTGTCTTAGTCACGATGTGCTGTCTACTCTGCTCTTTAAACTTCTTTCATTGGTTTTATTGAAATCCTGGGATTTCAGCCTTAATGCTGTGGAAGGAACTTCCCAAGCTAATACTGGCAGGGCTTTTGTGAGCAACGGTACTATTCCAGTGTGCAACCCCAATGCCCTCAATGCCAACTTCCGCAGTGCACAGAAGACTGACCAACTCAGCATAGCACTGGGTACCTGCACTCCCATGTAGCACTGGGTGAGCCCAGAAATGTAGAGGCCTCTTTCAAAGCAGCCACTTGGCTTCCTTTCTCCATGTTGTCTCTCATACGACAAGCACAAACATCGTCCATCAAAACGAGCCACTACTCAGGCAAGGTGCAAACAGTGCCAGAAACATTCTCCCCACCCACCCTACCAGCAAATAAACAAAAGTGAAATTTGCCAAGAAATTGCTTTGACTGAAACAAACCCAGGAATTTACATGAATCCAGGGAACCCAGCTACTTTGTTTAGAGCCTGGAGTGAAAAAAACAAAACAAAAAACAAACAAACAAGAACCCCTGCCTAGTCAGTGAAGGGAGTGGGGACTTGGATGTCATTTACACAGCTATGGAGTGTATTCAGTTGTTTATGGCAGAGAGAAGGAACGCTCTTCCCTGAGAAGCACTGAGTCTTGACTTTCAATGGCATTTATAATTGGCAGTTTTCAGCCAAACTGTTTCAACTTCTACCCAGAGGATCTTCAAAGAATATCACAGTTGGGTCTCAGGATTAAAAAACAAATAAACAAAATACCAAATTTCTCCAGAGAAGTCATGTCTAACAAACATATGAAAATATTAGGAACACAGAAATAAAATGAATGCAATACTGCCTACCAGCCTGATTACTGAAGACACAAAATATGGTGCCATCCAGCACGCAAAGAAATCAGTGCCGTTTAAATTACTGGTATCAAGTGATGCACCTGTCTTTGAGAAGTGCAACAGTCCCTCAAAACAGTTATCACGGGGTCTGGGCAGTTCCACTCCTAAGACAACTCTACCCAAGACAATGAAAATGTGTGAACATAAACAATCCAAACCCCAAAACCTAGTGCATGGGTGTTTGTAGAAGTATTTGCTCTTATTAATTAAGGCAATAATAATAATAAACCAGGAACGATAGGAAATTAACAGCTACTGATAGAACAATTTCAATAATACAGTATAACAAAAGCTATACCGATGTAAACTTTTCTGTCTCAAAATACATTATTGAATGTATAGGTTTAAGAGCCTCAGTCTATGGCTCTTCCCTTTCCTTATGGAGTTGAGATGGTTCCTGTTTTCACTTAGGGAAAGATCTCTACCTTGATATAGTCAAATTTCCAGCATCACCATTCTGTTGGCATGGTAACCAATACCTGTAACTAAGGGGCAGGTAGCATATACATTGTATACATATTGAACAAAGAGATGGTTCACATCCTAGGCCCATGATTAAATGGTATGAGACTTCTTCACGCTATTCAAAATCATGAGCAATTTATAACTTATGAAGTCTCATTTGAGAAAAAAGCAAGTCAGAAACGCTTGAATTTGATGTGGCTTAGAGGTAGGGAGGGCCCTTAAGGCAGAGATGCTAAAACTGTGACTTAAGAACACCCTACACCAAAGTTAAACCTAGTCAAAGAATTGAGACACTCTGGGTATTAATCACCAACTTTTTAAATCAGTGGATGAAAAATTACAAGAGGTGGAAAATGGAATAATAAATGCATCTGGTGGGATTTGCCTAAAATCACTGATCAATAATATAAATCCCATCTCAAAAGTGAGACAGTCAAGTGTTGCTGTCTCATGATAAGTAAGAGTAACGTGATGACATCAGCACATCCTTGTAGGAAAAAGGCCCAATCACAATCCTGCCAAGCAAAACAAAAATACATAAATATATCTGATTTAGAATGTAAACTGTTCTACTAGACTTTAGTTTTTTTTTTAATTGGATATTTTTTTTGTTTACATTTCAAATGTTATCCCCTTTCTCCTCCATTGGGGACCCTGTGCTCAGTCCAATGCTTGGCTGTGAGCATCCCCATCTGTATAGGTCAGGATCTGGCAGAACCTCTCAGGAACAGCTGTATCAGGCTCCTGTCAGTAAGCACTTCTTGGCATCAGCAATAGTGTCTGGGTTTAGTGTCTGCATGTGGGATGGATCCCCAGGTGGGGAAGTCTCTGGATGGCCTTTCCTTCAGTCTTTTTTCCACTCTTTGTCCCTGTATTTACTTTAGACAGGAGCAATTCTGGGTTAAAATTTTGGAGATAGGTGGGTGGCCCCATCCCTCAACCAGGGGCCATGCCTAACCTCTGGATATGGATATGGGTTCTCCCTCCCCTCTGTGGGGTATTTCAGCTAATGTCATTCCTGTTGGGTCCTGAGAGGCTTTTGCTTTCCTGGCATCTGGGACTTTCTGGTTGCTACCCCCAGTTCACCATCCCCCATTGCTACACACCTCTGTTCAATTTCCTGACCCTCTGTACATCTCCTCCATCTCCTCCCATATCCAATTCTGTCCCTCTTTTTCTCCTCCCCCTCTTTTCTTCCCAAGTCCCTCCCACCTCTACTTCCCATGATTATATTGTTCCCCCTTCTAAGTAGGACTGAAGCATCCACTCTTTGGACTTCCTTCCTCTTGAGCTTCATGTGGTCCATGAGTTGTATTGTGGGTATTTTATGATCTTTGCCTAATATAAACTTATCAGAGAGTGCATACCATCTATGTGTGTGTGGTTTTTTTTTGTTTTTTTGTTTTTTTTTGTAACTAAGTTACCTCACTCAGGATGATATTTTCTAGATCCAGTCATTTGCCTATGAATTTCATGAAGTATTGTTTCTTAGTAGCTTAGTAGTAATTCATTGTGTCTGTTAAATCCATTTGGTTCATAACTTCTTTTAGATTCACTGTGTCTCTGTTTAGTTTCTGTTTCCATGATCTGTCCATTGATGAGAGTGGGATGTTGAAGAGATCTGTTTTGATTAGACTTTACAGTTTGAAGAGACTGTAGTTGAAGAAACTACAGTCATGAGTTAGAGAAATGGTTTTCTAAGAGCACATGCTGCTCTTGCAGAAGACTCCAGTACAGGTTCCAGCACTCAGCTGTCTGCAATAACAGCTCTAGAGTGCTCCAACAACCCTGGCCTCCTGGGCACATCCAGCATGTTCACATAGCCACTGAGACAAACAGGTGAGTGAGCACATGAACCTACAATTAAATTTTAAAAAGGAACTAAAGTCAAAATATATTGTGGAAACATCAGGCCTAAAATTTAAGAAATTATATAAAGATTAATGGAGAATTTTGAATATGCCTTATATATTAATGATATTAATGACACATTTGTGATTGTGTCAAGTATCCTTATAGCCAAGTGGGCATTCTTTTAGTCTTAAAGGATTTATTATTTTGTGTATACGTGTTTTCCTGCATGAGTTTATATGTACCACAAGTATTTAGGAACCCACATAAGCCAGGACTGAGTGTTGGATTCCCTTGGAACTGGAGTCATAGATGTGGTGGGAACAAAACCCAGATCACCTGCAAGAGCGATGAGCAGAACTTTGAACTGCTGAGCCATCTCTTCAGTTCCTAAAAATTGGTTTTATTAATGGAATATATATATATATATATTCATGAATGATAGTATAATGCTCAGAATCTGCAGCTTGTCCTGAAATTTTCCATAGTGACAAACAAAAGGGACTGAGGCAAACATAAGTCCAGCAAAATGTTGACATCGAAGAAGACTAAACGCAAATGAGGATTCAGTATGCAGCCTCTGTTGTGGCTGAAATTTTCTACCAAAAGAGATAAATAAAAATAACTCACTGTAATTTTAAAAAACTATCTGGATGGTTAGATAGAGTGATTTATTAAAGTTTATTATTGGAGATTCTATGTACAAATAGTACAACTTAAAATTTCTTGCAATGGGTAAATGATTGAAACAAATCATGCTTAGCCATTGTATGGATCTCAGGAGAATAAAAACTATGCACTCACACATATACAGCCATGAAGAAGCTTTGAAATATCATATGACACTATAAATAAGGAATGTACTATATTTATACTGTTGTGTTCACTTTTTCTTTTTATTACATTAATTATAAATCTTACAGGATTCAATGTGCTGATTGACTACAATGTTATCACTCTATGTACTCATCAGAGAAAGAGAATATACACAGTATATCTAATAAAGACCTAATATACTTAACTAGTTACACAATGTGTAAGTTCTGAATTGTGCATTTTTTTGGAATTTTCTATTTACTATTTCTGACTGCAGGTAACTTAACTGCACTGCATAAAGTAAACCTATAGGCTGGTGGGGAATACACTATGTGACATATCTCTTGGCCAATTCTCCGAGACAGACATTCTGTGATTAGATTGGCTGTCTAAAGCTTGAGGGAGGAGCCTGGAAGGGATGATAAGCTAGAGCAGTGGGTATGGATTTCTTTGAGGAGTGCCCATTATACAAACAGAGAAGATATTGAAAGCTACTCAATTGAATATCAAATAAAGTCAACTTTCAACCAAAAGTTATCAAAAAGGATAAGGAAGGACACTTCATACTCATCAAAGGAAAAAATCTACCAAGAAGAACTCTCAATTATGAACATCTATGCTCCAAATGCAAGGGCACCCACATTCATAAAAGAAACTTTACTAAAGCTCAAAGCACACATTGCACCTCACACAATAATAGTGGGAAACTTCAACACTCTCAGCAATGGACAGATCATGGAAACAGAAACTAAACAGGGACACGGTGAAGCTAACAGAAGTTATGGACCAAATGGATTTAACAAATATCTATAGAACATTTCATCCTAAAAGAATATACCTTCTTCTCAGCACCTCATGGTACCTTTTCCAAAATTGACCATATAATCTGTCATAAAACAGGCTTCAACAGATACAAGAAAACTAAATTAAAATAGTCCCATGCATCCTATCAGATCTCGATGGTCTTCAATAACAACAAAAACAACAGAAAGCCCACGTATACATGGAAGCTGAACAACGATCTACTTAGTGATAGTTTGGTCAAAGAAGAAATAAAGAAAGAAATTAAAGACATCCTCCCACTGAGGTCCAACCAGGCAGTCTACTAAGGGGAAGGAGATACAATGGTATGCAATAGAGTTAGAGACAAACTCCTTTTCAGTTGTTAGGAGACCCACATGAAGACCAAGCTGCACCTTTGCTACAAATGTGTAGGGGGCCTAGGTCTCTCATTGGCTTAAGTTAAGTACACATAGGTTGTTATATAGGAGGACTTTTGTTTCCATTTATGGCTTTTTTGATTACCTTTGAAATTTTTCATGAGCCTAAGTATTATATAAAATATGCATAGAACTCAAATGTTTTACTGATAATAAATCATAAAAATTGTTTTAAAACAATATTTGGTATACATATAACTTTATCACTTAGTTTTAAAAGCTTTATTTTTTAACTTATATGTATGTTTCTGAGTAGGAATCTGAGCGTCCAGAGAGGCCAGAAGATGATATCAGCTTCCCCAGAGCTGGAGTTACAGAGACCACCAGATTTCCTTAACTGACGAGTTATCTCTTCAGCTATGATTTTAGCACTTACTAAAGAAATATGAATCATGACATAGGTGTTCTTAGCTATATCTTCATAAAAATATTAGTTGAAGATTTGAGTACTGAAGAACCTAGAGCATACTCAACATTTCTGAGTTAATTGATATTTCCATTTTTATTGTTGATGATACTATGTATAAATGCATAATACAAAATGAAATAAATATGTGCAAGGTGCTACTTCAGACACTGCTGCAAAGTGTATCAACTGAGAGAGAAATTCTTTTCATTTATGGAACTGAAGCCAGAAACCCAAACAGCCATTTTCCAAAAATCAAACAATCCAATCCAAATAAGCACTGGCAGATGCGTAAAGGCTAGGGATGAAAAAAGTAAAAGTCTTTTGTATAAAAATGACGTTTCCGCTTCCGCGAACTCTGTTCCCGCAGACTGCACTGAAGAGACAGGTACCCAGGCTCTCCCCCAATATAACATCATTTGGGACACGGCCTGTTGGGGCTTCCATCTGCGCCCAAGAACGGGTCAGCGCTGTAGTCATCTGGGTGCCAGATCTGCAGGCCATCGCGTCTGCAGGGTGAGCAGCGCCATGGAGAGTGTGCAGAGTGCACTCCGCCATCTTTGCTCCAGTGGCCTGGAAGTTGGGACAGCCAGTCTCTGAGACAGACAGGCATAATATCACTTGGGTCTTGGGCGGATTGTGTGCACGTGGCTCCCAAGAGCTGGGCGGATCTGCAGTAACCAGCATGCTAGCTCTGCTGTGGGACTTCTGCCTGGCAGAGGGACGCCCCCTCCCCCCCCAGGAGAGATCACACACCCCTGCACAGGGCAGGAGCCTACCAGCCTCCCTTTGGCGACCTCTGCTCCAGGAATCCACTAGGCTGAGCCTTTGGATGTGCAAGGACTCCCCAATATAAGATCACTTGGGGCAAGGCACATTAGGGCTCCAAAGTCACTCAGGAGCAGGCAGGCCCCAGAAATCGGTGCCAGGGGAATCCTGGTAATCCGGGGGGGGCAGAAATAGCTTTGCAGGCTCACAGGAGGTCCAACCAACAGCCAGTGGCAGCAGGACCAACGAACATCAGAGGTATCCAGATGGCAAAAGGCAAACGTCGGAATGTTACTAACAGAAATCAAAGTAATATGGGACCATCCGAACCCAACTCTCCAACAGCAGCAAGTCCTGGATACCCCACCACACCCGAAAGACAAGATCTGGATTTAAAATCACTTCTCATGATGCTATTAGAGGATCACAAGAAGGACACAAATAAATCTCATAAAGAATTACAGGAGACCATGAATCAACGGTTAGAAGCCCTTACAAAGGAAACACAAAAATCGCTTAGAGAAATGCGGGAGAACATGGATCAAAAGATGGAGGCACACAAGGAGACAACACAAAAATCGCTTAACGAGATGAATCAACGGGTAGATGCACTCACAAAGGAATCACAAAAATTGCATAAAGAAATGCAGAAGAATATGGGTCAACAGACGGATGCCCATAAGGAGGCAACACAACAATTGCTTAAAGAAATGAATCAACGGTTAGATGCCCTTACAAAGGAAACACGAGAACTTCTTAAAGAAATGCAGGAGACGATGGATCAACAGATGGAATCCCATGAGGAGGAAACACAAAAATCGCTCAGAGAAATGCAGGAGAACGTGGGTCATCAGGAAGAAATCCTGAAAGAGGTAATGCAAAAATACCTTAAAGAAATACAGGAAAATACAAACAAACAAGTGAAGGATCTCAGCAAATCCATCCAGGCACTAAAAAAGGAAGTAGAAACAACTAAGAAATCACAAAGGGAGACAACTTTGGAGATAGAAAACCTTGGGAAGAAATCAGGAGTCATAGATGCAAACATCAACAATAGAATACAAGAGATGGAAGAAAGAATCTCAGGTGCTGAAGATTCCATAGAAAGCATCGACTCAACAGTCAAAGAAAATGCAAAATGCAAAAAACGTGTAACCCAAAATATCCAGGAAATCCAGGACACAATGAGAAGACCAAACCTAAGGATTATAGGTATAGATGAGAGTGAAGATTTGCAACTTAAAGGGCCAGTAAACATCTTCAACAAAATTATGGAGGAAAACTTCCCTAACCTAAAGAGAGAGATGCCGATGAACATACAAGAAGCCTACAGAACTCCAAACAGACTGGACCAGAACAGAAATACTTCCCGTCACATAATAATCAAAACACCGAATGTTCTAAACAAAGAAAGAATACTAAAAGCAGTAAGAGAAAAGGGCCAAGTAACATACAAAAGAAGACCTATCCGAATCACATCAGACTTCTCACCAGAGACTATGAAAGCCAGAAGATCCTGGGCAGATCTCATGCAGACACTAAGAGAGCACAAATGCCAGCCTAGACTACTATACCCAGCAAAACTCTCAATCACCATAGATGGAGAGACCAAGATATTCCATGATAAAACCAAATTTTCACAATATCTTTCCACAAATCCAGCCCTGCAACGGATAATAGGTGGAAACCTCCAATACAGGGAGAGAAACAACACCCTGGAAAAAATGAGATAATAACCTTCTTGAATCAAACCCAACAGTAGATAACCACTCAAACATAAAGATAGCGTCAAGAATGGCAGATGGCAATAATCACTATGCCTTAATCTCTCTTAATATCAATGGTCTCAATTCCCCAATTAAAAGACATAGACTAGCAGACTGGATACGTAAACAGGACCCAGCATTTTGCTGCATGCAGGAAACGCACCTCAGTGTCAAAGACAAACACTACCTCAGAGTAAAAGGCTGGAAAACAATTTTACAAGCAAATGGCCCCAAGAAACAAGGTGGAGTAGCCATCCTAATATCAGATAAAATTGATTTTCAACCTAAAGTCATCAAAAAAGACACAGAAGGACACTACATACTGATCAAGGGAAAAATCCACCATCAAGAACTCTCAATTCTGAATATCTATGCTCCAAATGCAAGGGCACCCTCATTCGTAAAAGAAACTTTACTAAAACTCAAAAAACACACAATGCACCGCACACAATAATAGTGGGTGACTTCAACACCCCGCTCTCTGAAATGGATCGTTCAGGAAAGCAGAAACTAAACAGGGACACAGTGAATCTAATTGAAGCCTTGGACCAAATGGAACTAACAGATATATATAGAACATTTCATCCTAGAGCTAAAGAATACACCTTCTTCTCAGCTCCTCATGGTACCTTCTCCAAAATTGACCATATAATTGGTCACAAATCAGACCTCAACAGTTATAAGAAGATAGAACTAATCCCATGCCTCCTATCAGATCACTATGGAATAAGGGTGGTCTTCAATGGCAACAAAAACAAAAGAAAACCCACGTACACATGGAGGCTGAACAATGCTCTACTCAATGATAACTTGGTCAAGGTGGAAATAAAGAAAGAAATCAAAGACTTTTTGAAAGTTAATGAAAATGAAGGCACAACATACCCTAATTTATGGGACACAATGAAAGCAGTGCTAAAAGGAAAATTCATAGCCCTGAGTGCCGCCAAAAAGAAACGGGAGACAGCATATACTAACAGCTTAATGGCACACCTGAAAGCCCTGGAACAAAAAGAAGCAAATACACCAAAGAGGAGTAGAAGGCAGGAAATCATCAAACTCAGGGCTGAAATCAATCAAGTAGAAACAAATAAAACCATACAAAGAATCAACAAAACGAGGAGTTGATTCTTTGAGAAAATCAACAAGATAGATAAGCCCTTAGCCAGACTAACCAGAGGGCACAGAGATAGTATCCAAATAAATAAAATCAGAAACGAAAAGGGAGAGATAACAACAGAAACTGGGGAAATTCAAAAAATCATCAGATCCTACTAAAAAACCTGTATTCAACACAACTAGAAAATCTTGAGGAAATGGACAATTTCCTTGACAGATACCAAGTACCAAAATTAAGTCAGGATCAAATAGACCATCTAAACCGTCCTATAACCCCTGAAGAAATAGAAGTTGTCATTGGAAGTCTTCCAACCAAAAAAAGCACAGGTCCAGATGGTTTTAGTGCAGAATTCTATCAGACCTTCAAAGAAGACCTAACACCAATACTCTTCAAACTGTTCCACAAAATAGAAACAGAAGGAACACTACTCAACTCGTTCTATGAAGCCACAATTACACTAATACCAAAAGCACACAAAGATCCGACAAAGAAAGAGAATCTCAGGCCAATCTCTCTTATGAATATCGATGCAAAAATACTCAATAAAATTCTTGCCAACCGAATCCAAGAACACATCAAAACGATCATTCACCACGATCAAGAAGGCTTCATCCCAGGGATGCAGGGATGGTTCAATATAAGGAAATCCATCAATGTAATCCACTACATAAACAATCTCAAAGAAAAAAAACACATGGTCATCTCATTAGATGCGGAGAAAGCATTTGACAAAATTCAGCATCCTTTCATGCTAAAGGTCTTGGAAAGATCAGGAATTCAAGGCCCATATCTAAACATAGTAAAAGCAATTTACAGCAAACCGGTAGCCAGCATCAATCTAAATGGAGAGAAACTTGAAGCAATCCCACTAAAATCAGGGACTAGACAAGGCTGCCCTCTCTCTCCATATCTTTTCAATAGAGTACTTGAAGTTCTAGCTAGAGCAATTAGACAACAAAAAGAGGTCAAAGGGATACAAATTGGAAAGGAAGAAGTCAAACTATCACTATTTGCAGACGATATGATAATATACTTAAGCGACCCAAAGAACTCCACCAGAGAACGCCTACAGCTGATAAACGACTTCAGCAAAGTGGCCGGATATAAAATCAACTCAAGCAAGTCAGAAGCCTTCCTATACTCAAAGGATAAGCAGGCTGAGAAAGAAGTAAGAGAAATGATACCCTTCACGATAGCCACAAACCATATTAAGTATCTTGGCGTGACTATAACCAAACAAGTGAAAGATCTGTATGACAAGAACTTCAAGTCTCTGAAGAAAGAAATTGAAGAAGACCTCAGAAGATGGAAAAATCTGCCATGCTCATGGATTGGCAGGATTAATATAGTAAAAATGAGCATCTTACCAAAAGTAATACACAGATTCAATGCAATCCCCATCAAAATCCCAACTCAATTCTTCATAGAGTTAGAAAGAGCAATTCAAAAATTCATCTGGAATAACAGAAAACCCAGAATAGCTAAAACTATTCTCAAGAGTAAAAGAACCTCTGGGGGAATCAGTATCCCGGACCTCAAGCTGTACTACAGAGCAATAGTGTTAAAAACTGCATGGTATTGGTACAGTAACAGACATGTAGATCAATGGAACAGAATTGAAGACCCAGAAATGAATCCACACTCCTATGGTCACTTGATCTTTGACAAAGGAGCTAAAACCATCCAGTGGAAAAAAGATAGCCTTTTCAACAAATGGTGCTGGCTCAGCTGGAGGTCAACATGCAGAAGAATGCAAATTGACCCATCCTTATCTCCTTGCACTAAGCTCAATTCTAAGTGGATCAAAGATCTCCACATAAAACCAGACACACTGAAACTAATAGAAGGGAAACTAGGGAAGAACCTTGAACATATGGGCACAGGGGAGAATTTCCTGAACAGAACTCCAATAGCTTATGCTCTAAGATCAAGAATAGACAAATGGGACCTCATTAAATTACAAAGTTTTTGCAAGGCAAAAGACACTGTCAAAAAGACAAAGCGGCAACCAACTAATTGGGAAATGATCTTTACCAACCTTACATCCGACAGAGGGCTAATATCCAATATATACAAAGAACTCAAGAAGTTAAACTCCAGAGAGGCAAGTAACTCTATTAAAAAATGGGGTAGAGAGCTAAACAAAGAGTTCTCACCTGAAGAATATCTAATGGCTGAGAAGCACCTAAAGAGATGTTCATCATCCTTAGTCATTAGGGAAATGCAAATCAAAACAACCCTGAGATTCCATCTCACACCAGTCAGGATGGCTAAGATCAAAAACACAGGAGACAGCAGTTGTTGGTGAGGATGTGGAGAAAGAGGAACACTCCTCCACTGCTGGTGGAATTGCAAGCTGGTACAACCACTCTGGAAAGCAGTCTGGCGGTTCCTCAGAAAACTGGGCATGACACTCCTGGAGGATCCGGCTATACCACTCCTGGGCATTTACCCAGAGGCTTTACCTGCATGCAATAAGGACACATGCTCCACTATGTTCATAGCAGCCTTATTTATAATAGCCAGAAGCTGGAAAGAACCCAGATGTCCCTCAACGGAGGAATGGATTCAGAAGATGTGGTATATCTACACAATGGAATACTACTCTGCAATTAAAAACAATGAATTCACGAAATTCCTAGGCAAATGGTCAGATCTTGAAAATATCATCCTTAGTGAGGTAACCCAATCACAAAAGAACACACATGGTATGCAGTCACTGATAAGGGGATATTGACCCAGAATCTCGGAATACCCTAGACACAATCCGCATATCAATAGATTTCTAAGAAGATGGAAGGAGAGACCCCTGGTCCTGGAAAGACTGGATGTAGGGGAACGCCAGGACAGAGAAACGAGAGGGGGTTGAATGGAGAAAAGAGGGAGGGAAGGGGGCTTATGGGACTTTCGGGGAGGGAGGAAACGGGAAAGGGGAAATGATTTGGAATGTAAATTAAAAAAAAATAAATAATAAAAAAAATGACGTTTCCGTAAAAGCAGAGATGTGTATCATAATGATGACATTGCCGAGTGTAAGTGCAGTGGCCTCAGATGTGACCTGGAGTGTTCCATGCGACCGACTGCAGCTGCGGAGCATGGAGTTGCAAACAAGGCAAAGTGCGCATGCGCATGCTCGTGCATCCAGACCCAAGCTGTGGTCATGTCCGGTGACTCAACAGAAGCATCTGTTGCCAGAAACTCCTTAGACTCACTAAGTACTTGGTTCCAAATTAATTTTGGTCATCATGCGTTCAGAAAACTTTTCATTGTCACCAAAACGCTAACAACCACCATGGTAATTTACATGGGCTCCCAGGGACTCCTGCAGCACAGCCAAAGAAGCTGGGCTTTCCAGAATCCTTTGTGATCCTTTCCACATCCACAGGGACAACTGTAATGGTCTCCCATCTTTCACATGAGTAACTTGTGTCTCTCTCTTTCTCTTTTATTTTTTTTTTAGTCTGGCTAAGATTAATCAATGTTACAGATCTGTTCTAAGCCTCAGTGTTAGACTTTGCTGAACTTATTATTTTTCTATTTTCTATTTTATTTGTTTCTGATTTTGGTTTGTTTGCTCTTTTTGTTTTGTTTTGATATTTCCTTCCTTAAGCTTCCTTTGGATTTACCTTGCTGTTTGTCTTAGCTGCATAAGCAACAACTCACGTGCTGACTTTAACTCTTCCCCTTTCCTAACGTGCACACTCAATTCTATCATTCCTGCTAAGAGTCACATTCTCTCTCTCTCTCTCTCTCTCTGTCTCTCTCTCTCTCTCTCTCTCTCTCTCTCTCTCTCTCTCTCTCTCTCTCTCTCTCTCTCTGTCCTATCCATTTTGATAAGCTGTATTTTCACTTTTAACTCAAATCTGGCCAAAACCACTTCTCAGAGATTTTTTTTTTACCTATGTATTACTAAGAAATGTCTTACACAATTGCAGTATTGGGGTATATTGCTCCGTGCTTGGTTGCTATCTTAAATCTACTGTGGTTGGATGACAATGTGTATGCTGTCTCACTTCTGTTCTTTCAATGCGAGGCTCATTTTCAGAATCAGTCCACTTTGATGTTAAGTGTGAACACAAGCAGTGCTGTGTGCTCCATGGTTGTTGGAAGGAGTCACACATGGATGTCACTTAGATATGGCTGGGCAGTCCTTCTGATAAAAACAACTTATCCCTCCAGATTTGCTGTCACTGTAACTGTCAGCTGCCGATATATGAGTTTTTAAAAATTAATTAATTAATTTACATCACAAAGGCTCTCCCCCTCCCAGTCCCTTCCTCACAGACTCCCTGCCCTCACCCCTCCCCTTCTCCTCTGAGAGGGTGGGGGGCCTCTGGGTATCTCTCCACCCTGGCACATCAAGTTTCTGCCTGATTAGGCACAGCCTCTCCCAGTGAGGCCAGACACGGGAGACACGAAGACTGAGCTGCTTCTGACAGAGGAGTCTAATGTATCTGATAACAGTCATAGACTTGTCCATTTCTTCTACATTCCTCTCAGTTCTGCCTCCTGGACTCTATTGTTAGAACATAAATATTAGGGCTGTTTATCTTCTTAGTGAACCAACCCCTCTGACTCTCTATCCCTGGCCATTTCCTTGTTCTGATAACAAAGGTATAACTTCCTATATCGAATACAAAATCAGAAATTATTTGTATTCTAGATGATCAACTAAATTAGTTCTTAGATTGAATGGTTAAAAACACTGGGTGGATAAAAGGGAAAACTAAAGAAACCTGATTTTACACTACATATTTAGGTAATAATAGGATTTAAAATAGAACTCAACTGAAATAATTAAATTATAACCAAGTAACTAAATATAGCTTAACCTAGAGAGGGAAACCATATAATAACAAAATTAATATTCCACTAGAAAGATCTATGCATACACACAGACAGACAGACAGACAGACAGACACACACACACACACACCACAAACACAACACACACCTCAAAGTATCTAAGCATTCATACTTGTATTCCCAGCATCATTCAGGAAGCAAAAACAAAAGGATTGCCATGAGTTTAAGGCCAGCCTAGACTACATAGCAAGTACCAGGTTTGCCAGATCTACATAGCAAGACTCTTTCCCTGCCTCAATCAATCAATCAATCAATCAAATTCCAGAAACTAAAAAGCATACAAGCAAAATATTGACATACTTACATGAAGAAGTTTATAAACATCGTGCTATAACTGATTTAAATGAACTCTCAAAAAGAAGAGGCAGATAAGAAAATTATAACAATGTATAAAGTTCACATTATAATCAACAAATGTAATTTGACTAATACAGATAGCTGTACTTTACAAATAAGTATGTTTTATTTTCTAAATAATATGAATTGGCTACCCAAAATAATCATGTTAGGCAAGTTTGTTCAGCTTAACAAAAACTAAACTCTAGACAGGGGGAGGAGTCCTGTGTTTTATTCCATAATACCCACTCCTGAATAAAAGCAGGTTGTGCACCTCATAGCAGAACAAGGGAGGCGGCTCAAACTCAAACTCATTTGGCCAGAGCAACAAGCTGAAGGGAACACATTTGCAAAAGCAGCCTCACGATGGAAGATTAACCTCTTCTGAAGAAAAGGTTCTGTGGATATGTTCTCTGATAACAAGAAAGATGCTTTCTGATGGGTGCTGAGGACATACAGAATCTCCATATGTAGTTCAAGTTGGTCTCCTGTCATAGCTTCCCAAGTGCTGAGATCACAGGTCCATGCCACATGGCTGGCTTGAAACATTGTTTGTTTTTTTTAATGTAAGCATAAGCATTAAAAACATACAATTTTTTGTTGCCATTTGTAGGCCTCTTCACCTCACTGTCATTCACAAGAAGAGTCATTTGAGTGCTGTGAACATTGACCTCCAGGTCAATACCACACACTTCCACATGCATACCCAGGATGAACTAGTTTTCCTCTTCTAGCTCCCGCCTACCTCAGCCAGCATCAGCAGAAAGGGTGAAAAACATCTGCCTTTCTCTTCTTCCACAATGTCTCTGCTTCCCAACCAGGTTGTCTCTAGGCAGGCAGTTAAAGGTTACAAGTAGATTCAGCAGGAAAAAAAGGGAAAGTTCCAGAAATACCCTCATGAATATGGCAGGATTCTTACACTCCAACTTCCCTGACAAGAAAATAGGCTCACTGTACATGAGCTATGGATGCATCTCAGACAGTTCTGTCCTGGGGACATCACTTAGTTTTCCTACTGGGATCATATGATTCTTAAAGCAGCATTATCGAAAAGCCCAAGGCCCACACTGTCCTCAATAAGCATAAACTAGTTTCTGGGCATTCCTTCATCTTTGTTCTACTGAGGGTGGGGGAACTCCTGCTTCCTCTTGGCTCAGCCTGATCGACTTATCTAGCAACAGCACATACTTTTACTCCTAAGGGATCCCTACTCCTCCAGCATAGTGCAAGGTGCTTGAGTTCTTTTGAGGCCCTCTGATTCTCCTGGATACAGGAGAGGTAGGGGCAGAGGCAGAGCTAGAGAGAAGGAATGTGCAGTGCTTTAACAACTATCTACACAGGCATCCATTGCCACTGACTGAATTCCTCTAAATGAATGGTGGCTTTAGAGTACCAAAAAACAGTTCCTACAAGCAGCTTTCAAGGTCTAAACACCCTATTCGGGAATCTTCGCATCCAAAGGAGGCCATCCCAGAACACTGTTACATAAGCATCATCATTATTAAGCAATGGAAGAAATAAATGCAGACAGGAGGATCTTTCCCTTAATGCTTCCCCTTTTCTAGAAACATGCATTATACATTGTGTGGTGCTCTAGGGTCTCCTGACCTTAATCCAAGGCTTTTGTGTTCTGGGAACACCAGGAAGTCATGCCAGGAAGCAACGAAGGAAAATCATTCACAGGCAAGAGAGTCTGCTCCTTTGGGCTTTCCTGGAGTGAAACCTCATCCCATCAGTGATTGGCTAGTGCTGTGAATTCACAAACTGCTTATTTTTCTCATTCCGTATTCATTGTGTCCCCTCATGAACCTGTGCTATTATCCTAGTTTCTGTCCTCACAACAGTCTATCGAGGCCCAGAAGAGTTAAGTCCTGGTTTTGAGTTCTGCAGATGGTTCATAGCACAGAACTTGAACCCTTGCCCTCTCAGGATGTCACGCTCAAGCCTATCCACACATGAGCCCACACAGTCTCGGCTTCCTCTTACCAAAAGCTAAGATGGCAATGTTTCAAAAGAGGAGGGAGGAAGAAAAGGCTAAATCTTCCTGCTATCCAATCTCACGGTTCAAATTAAGTTCCACTAGGTAATTGCAAATATATTTGGAGTTGTATATTGCAGAGTCTCTTAGATATATGGTTTCCTGGGACTGCATTTATCATGTTTAATGTTCTCGCTCATTTCTGAGATTGGAGATAAGTCTCTGAAAAATGCTGGTCTAATAAGGAAGAAGCACCAAGCAAAGGCATCCAGATAGAATGTGGCCCCAAGGCAGGTCACACAAAGGTTTTGGTTGGTTTGTGATGTAGCCCACATTGTATTTTCAAAACAAATTAAAAGATTTTCCTCTAGTTTATGTCCCTAACACTGTGTGAACTACTTATGGCCGTCTACTTGCCAGATGGAGCAGTTTGGAAGAAATAACTGATCTCATATAAGAGCCAGGGAGGGAAAGCAGTGTGGTATCTGTGGTGTGTGGTCAGAGCTCTTGGCTCCCATATGTGTCTCTCACAAATGGCTTTTGTCAGAGGACCCATGACAGAATGTGTGCAGCAAACACCCGGGCACTGTGACCAGCCCACTCAGCTGAGTCTCTCATTGATGATTCTAACCCAGATTAAGCCCATGACAGCAAGGTGTCTAAGACACAGTTTTTAACTCTTTTGTCATGATTAAAAAATCTTGTGTTTTCTCAAAAAATAAATTAGCTTCGTATTTTTAATTTAATTCAAATTGGGGGGAGAGACTGTATGAATACAGTTAAATAATTACTTTTTAAAAGTCTCACTAAGAGCTGGAGAAATGCTTTAGTGGTGAAGAGCACTTGATGCTCTTGCAGAGGAGTCAAGTGTGACCCTTAGCAGCCACAGGATGGTTGACAACGATCCATGATTCTAATTCCAGGTAATCAGATGCCCTCTTATGACCTCCACAGACACCAAGCTTATCTATGGTACCATACATACACGCAGACCAAACACTCATACATAAAATGATATAAATAAATCTAATTTTAAATGTTTCACTACACGAAAGCAGAATCTCTTTTAAGGTCACTCATGGTTGATTTTTATGCTTTAAGTTGCAGTCAGCTGACAGGTGCTGTCTGTCAGTCGACATGAACGCTGAGTTCAACAACTTGGGCAATCAGTCAATTGATCTATCATGCTTATATAATAAGGTATCAATAAAAACTCTGAGGTTTGGGTGGCAATACCATTTGTATACTAATTCCATAGCAGAGGACAACAGAAATAATGTTCTGAGTCTCTACCCTACCCATCTCTTCCTTTGGCTAATTTTTATCCTTTATTAAGCCATAGCCATGATAAGAGTGAGTTCTATATGTCTTTCTGGTGAATCATTGAATCATTTAAAAATAATATTTACATTTATTGGTATGTGGTTGTGCGTGTGTTTCTCCTTCACCCTGTGTGTCTTAGTGTTTTACTGTTGTGAACAGACACCATGACCAAGGCAACTCATAGACAACATTTAATTGGGGCTGGCTTACAGTTTCAGAGGTTCACAATTATCACCAAGGTGGGAGCATGGCAGAATCCAGGCAGACATGGTGCAGGAGATGCTAAGATTTCTACATCTTCATCTGAAGGCTGCTAAGAGAAGACTGGCTTCCAGGCAGTTAGGACAAGGGTATTAAATCCCACATCCACAGTGGCACACTACTCTAATAAGGCCACACATACTCTAACAAGACCACATTCACTCCAACAAGGCCACACCTCCTCATAGTGTTATTCCCTGGGCCAAGCATATTCAAACCATCACACTGTGGGATCCAGGAATGGAACTCGGGTTCTTGGGCTTGGCAACCCACTGATGGATTTGGACACGTTCTGAGGATAATGAGGTAAGTAGATTTGCTTCACAATACCCTCCCCCAACATGATGTTCTACTGCTTGTTCCTCAAAATCTATGAGCTTTAGAGAATGCGGACAGGCCAACAACAGTGACGAGGACAAGTGATCACAGACTGAAACTGTAGGAGAAATGAGTCAGCATATCCTGATTGGTGGCCCATAGTAGCCCCGACACACACAACAGCTACTTCAGCATTCAGCAACCTTGAAGTCTGCCTGACGCCAAATGACAACAGAGCCCATGAACAGAACATTGAATCAGATGGTGCCAGCTACAGGGAGTGAGATGCCATGGACCAATGGGGCATGGGTGGAGGGTGTAAAGGCACACCTCCATCATGCAATGAGTCTGCTTCTGCTTCTTACCTGACTGCCAGAGTCTGTGCCATTGATTTCATGCCTTCTTACCCCTAAGAACCATCTCAAGGGGCCAAGGTCTAGGGCAACATAAAACTATAAACTAAAATAAATTTCATCCTCAAGTTAATTTCCTGGATATTTGCCAGAATAACAGATCATTAGCCAGCACAATTTCCACATAAATATGCTCAAGGTGGTGCAAAAAGGAGAAAGGAAACAATAGTATTAGCTTGACTATGAGCATGAGTTTAAGTTGTAGTCAAGTGTTTAGATTGTTAGAAGTCATATTTGGTCCCTGTGATGCACAGACACATTGTCAGTTAACCTTCAAGGTAGACAGTCGGGCTTGTTGCTGTATTCATTCCATAGATGGTTAAGGTGAAGTGAGAAGTGTCTAGAACTATACGGAATCAAAACCCTAGTTCAAACCCAAGCCCATCCAGGTTTCAAACATGCTGCCTCTGAAGTGGTCATAACCATACCTTTGAAAGCCTGCCTTGGACCAGGTACACTGCTGATCGATCTCTCTCCTGCCAAGTCTTTAGAGATGATAATTCAAAAGAACAAGCAATAACACGTCCATTTCTGTCCTCAGGAAGCTCACACAGCCTCCTCTTATCATTGAATTGTGTTCACAGGCGACAAGTGGGATAGGGAGTATTGGAAACCATGCTGTGGAGGAGTGGAGATGATACTGTAGACAATGCTAAAATATATGCACTTTCAACGCTGTCAACTGACCCTCAGGCACTTTCTATCATATAATGAGCTTTAGTCAAACTGGAGTATGATTCATCTGTCAGCATTAACAAGACTTTCCCCACTAGAGCTAAGGTCTAGGGACCCTCTCTCATTAATGTTGGGGACACACGCTTGCTTCCAGGCATGGACATATCCGAGGGCTTCATGTCCTCACTCCCATTGCTAGTCACTATTCTGCTTTATTCTCACTGTGATGGGGCAATGCTAGAGACAATTCTAGCCTAATTACACTAACTAATGACCTGTTACAGCACAATGAACCATAAAATCTTTACTTAGCGAAGGGTTCCAGGTTTGCATATTTATTCTTAATTATGACATGTGATGAAGTTAGAAGAACTTAGAATTTGCTTTGTTGTGATATTATGAACCCCAACTACATCATACTTCGTTTGGGGTGAGTATTCTCTATAGATGCGCTCCCTAAAGGAGCTGCGTCTATAGAGTTGCCATCACATGACCCATCACTACAACAAGAAGGCCCTTGCAATAATCACTAGTTATGCGTATATTTGGAAGACTAAAAGGAGAAACATACTCAATGCAAGCTTGATCTGAGGACCTGAGTATAGCTCTGTAAGCATTAACTGCTTAGAAGCTTAAGATGGGCTCTCTTACTTCTCTTGTCCTCATTTTTTTCTAATGTTCCATTAAAATTATGATTAAGATAGGTAGTTTCTATGAATTTGGAGATATACTAATCAATCTTCTCTCTCGGGAAGCATCCATACTTTGTCAATGGAAACTATCCTGTTGAAAATATTGCAAAGAGAAATATACCCAACCTCTTCCCCTCCTGGCACCACCCAATAGACTTGACACTCTCCTGGATAGAGTCTCTTCTTAGCATCCTTTGCAGTATCATCTGGGGTTTTTCATCATAGCCCTACCTGAAGTGGTATTGTCCAGATTTACAGATAGACAGGTGCAGGAAATGGATGCCATTCTCAGTTTTGAATGGTGCTAAAACCAATCCCCAACACCCATTAGGAGTTCGGAGGAGGGGCAGCTCAACAGCACTTTAAAGCACCTGACAAAAATGATGCGGAGGACTGCAGGTCCTCTTCAGAGTGTAGAGAGAAACACCTCAGTCTGGGTGAGCTGGAAGTCCCGCAAGTGCCATCCCGGCCCCAAGAGAAATAGGATGTCATCTAGAAGCCAGCCAGTACACATCTGTCACCTGATCCACTAGCAAAATGAAAACTGACAGCCATCAGACATATTTTTCTTGGCCCACATAATAGTTTTTAAAATTCATATTGGTTGCCAAATATTTAAAATGTCAGAGTTCACACACAACTCTAGGCCTACAGCTAGCTTTTCTTTCTTTTTTATCTAAGTTTTCCTGACACACAGTGGTTGCACATGCAAGAGTAGATAATGTCCTTCAGAGACAGCAGGTGCTCCATTCTCCAGCATGTCTTTCCTTTCTATAATTCATCTCTGTGACTTCTGGAACCTCTAGACATCTGAGTGTAAATATCACTCCTGTAACAGGTGCTTTTGGGGGGGCTCTGCTAGGTAGAAGGTGTATAATACAGGACAGTAAAGGAGAAAATTCTGAAAACAAGAACAATAGTACTTGGAGGCTCTGACAAGCAGTGTCTTATGGAGATCCAGAGAGAAGAAAGAACAGCTTACATCTGTAGCATACTGAGAGGCTACTATGTGCCAAGCTTTTTGCCTAAGAAGACAGAGAAGGCTTCACAGGAAACTATCAGAGTAGGCACTCAAGAATAGAAAACTATCTGATGGGGAATATTTTAGATAGAATTCTATGATCAAAGCCTTATATACCAGTAGAGAGAGCTCAGATAACATAGAAGCCATAGTGTGGCTACAGCCTGTGATACACAAGAAATCAGAATAAACAGGAGCAATGAACTCAGTTTGAGGATAAACAAGGAACAGAACTCTATCCTAAAACCAACAGAATAGCATTCAATTTTGTCTTTTTATTTCTTGAGACAGGGTTTCTCTACATAGCCCTGGCTGTCCTGGAACTTGATCTATAGATTGAGGTTGGTCTCAAATTCAGAAATCTACCTGCCTCTGCCTCCTGAGTGCTGGAATTAAAAGCATATGCCACCACCAATTTCTTTTTTAAGTCTTAAGACATTTGGATGATGCTAAACCTGGTGTCTATTCAAAGTGTACAATGATTCTGTATACATTGGATACCGATTGTCATAATCTAATTGGCTAATGTATCCATCACTACCCACAGTGAACCTTAGGTTCACAGAATGTGCTCATCTGATAACTAAAAGCTTGTGCTATTTTCATCAGTATCATCCAAAGTTCTATGTCCTGCCTCTGGTCACTACCATTCCACCTTTTGAACTATGGATTTACTGATGAATCTGATCTTACAGTATTTTTGTTTGATGAGGTACTTATTTCACTTAGCATAGCATAATCTAATTTCATCATTCTTTCTGTAGTTAAGTAGCATTCAACATATACATCCACCCACAGGAACACCCTCCCCATGAATCTAATATACTTGATTTACCCAAACATTAAAGCCTACTTTAAATATGTTCAAGACATTTATATTAGTCTACAATTAGGAGAAAATTATCTAGCAAAACATGTTCCTTAATAAAGGGCTGACTATATCATGGCACACTGTAATGAAGAACAGTGGCTGCTCCCTTTGTGACTGTGTGATTGATTGATCTGCAGCTCACTGTCACTGCCCAACATGGTGACAAGGCACAGTGCCACACTTTGGTAGCCTTGGAAAGTTTAAATTTCAAAGTACAATTTCTACAGAATACTTTGTGTACCATGGTAAAGCCAACAATACTGTTAAGTTGAATCAAAACAAATCAAAGGCAGACTGTATGATGAGTTCAAAACAATTCTCAACTTAATAAGATCTAAACTTTCCTGGGGAAGGAGATCCTATAAGCGACTGTTTAGACTAAGATGGACAGTGGGCATCCTTGTGAGGTTAATGGAGGCAGGAAGACCCATGGTAAAGGAGGGTGACATGTTTCCCTGGGAACTGGTTCTAAACTGCATGAAAGGAAGTAAGAAGGCTGACTAAGCATGATTTTGGTTGATCTTTTTCTTGACTACAGAAGCAACATGGCCAGTTGCTTCAATTGTCTACTGCTGTGACTTTCCACAGTGATAATCCACAACCTCAAACTGTGAGTTGACATAAACCCTCCATTCTCTACATCATTTTTTTATAGGGTGCTTTATAACAGCAACAATAAAGTTACTAAGACAGGGCAAGTCTAACATAATTAATACAATAAGAATGATGGCCTCTGGCAATGCATTTGAAACCATATGGTACATTTTCCTGTATAATAAGCTGACAATGTGTCTTCCCCTGTCAAAGAAGTGGCTTATCCCCATGAATTTACACCATTCCACTCAAAGCTGTGCTTAAATACTTTTCACAGACACATGTTTCCATCATTTCTCCTTCTAGAAACTTCCATGTTTTTTCCTGTTTGTGAATTCCTTCTTTAGGAAACACCCACTTATGCTAATATGCAAAGGGGTTCTGGGGATTGTCTGGGGCTACTTTGCCATGCAGATTACTTAGGAGAAGCAATGTGAGAGCCCTCTGGGAAATTCTCACATGTAACAAAATCAGAAAGTAATATCCTGTTTTGTCTGCACTCTGCACTAGTCTCCGTGTGTCCTGTGGAGGAATCCCTGAGTTTCGCTCCACTGGTTGAAAGATCAACAAACTTTTGGCTCCTAGCCCTACCCTAAAGCCACCCAGGGAATTACCCTGAAAACAAAATGTCATCAAAACTGAGCCAAAGCTAAAGAAACAAAGCCTTAAAGGTCTCGCCACCAGCAGATTGAGAATCCAAGAGCAAATGTGTCCACGTTTGTATGTAGAGCAAGCATTTATACCAAAGGTCACATCCCTTTAAGGATGTCCCGTTTATCATCAAATAATTTCAAGAATCAGAATATCAGATGATCGTTATTAAGCACCTGAGGAAAATGTAGTGATAGAAATACACCAGCAATTGAAAAAGACTTTTAAAGGAATTTTAATAGTCTTCATCAGAACAATGACATTTTCACACTGAACACCATCAATGAATGTACCTACCTAGGCCATACCTCTTCTGCTTGGTCTAAAGCATTAGGAGCCTCCCCCAAAAGGATACCTTTAAGAGTTTTCTTTCCCACACTCTCTCCCCAACAGGAGTCTTCCCCCTGCAGACTGAAGATCATTGTGATTCAGGAGAAACAGCAAGGGAACAGTGCCCTGTGTTTCTCTTAGGTTTGTTTTTTGTTTTTTCAAAGAACAGAAATCACTGTGTTATCTGTAGAAAAACGATGAGACTTGGTCAAAGCACTGTAAAACTGCTTTCTATCAGCCTGCCTGTGCTTGCCGGAACCACCACCTTCTTACAGGCTACATTCTGGAATGTTCTATTCAGTATACATACCATCAATGAACATTTATCTTTAGGGTATGTGGCTTCATCTTGAGATTTAAAGGGAGTTATGAAGCTTCCCTGCTGAAATCTCATACTCCATGAAAGATCAGAGTTTTCTGAACGTAACACAAGATAAGGCATAATAACATGGTTACAAAGAAGACATCCCCAGGATATCACAATCTCTAATCCAATGCAAAATCTAATCTTAAAATGTGTTTGTAATCCATCAAGTAATATGTCACAAAAATGTAAAATTTGACTATCAAATGATAAGAGGTATGAGATAACATGTCTTTATGTTTATTCAAGGGCTATGAAGGCTCAAGATGCTAAATGAGATCAATTTTATAAAAATCATAAATGAAGTATTATAATTCAGAGAAATGATAAGGTCTTCCCACTAGGTGAGTTCATAAAGAAAGCTCTGCTGGGATGTAGCCTTGGAAGACAGAAAGGGTTAATTAAGCAATTCTTTAGAGCTGGTATCTGGGATGATTTTAGGGTTCCAGTCCATAATTTACAATTACAGAGAAATAGTCCTGTGGTTTACACCTAATATGGAAAAATTTTACAATAGAGGCCTGAAAGACTCTTTGAAAGAAGGTGAAAGGCTTACTTATATTACCAAGCAACACAATACAGTGAACCTTAATCCATTATGACTAAAATCTCACAAGAAGAAGAAATGCAGACATAGATAATATAAAGACTGAGACAGATGGAGACCACCTAAAGGTGATGATCAATTCAAGACACTTTGGTCTTGAATTGCTAGCCTCTGAACTGTGAAGAAATACTTTTGTAGTCTGTAATTTAAACATTAAATCCTTGTTTGTTCCCATTCTAGCTCACAAATAATTGACACAAAGATCTATTAAGTTTATGAAAAAGCTTTAAGTCTAGGCTGGGCAGGTTCTGAGCTATTCTAACCCTCCAAGACAAATGCCCCATCACTTGCCAATCTGGTTTTGCCTTGGCTCGCTCTGGTCCACGTGTGTCCTCATGTCTGCTCTCTCATCACAACCTCCTGAGGAATTCTCCTGGTCTCTGTGCATGATATCTCTACTCTCTTTCCTTGTCCTTTTCTTACTTCTCTCTCCCTGAGACCCCTGGTGGGGACTGGAAGTCCAGTCTTTCCATTTCGTCTGTCCAGCTAATTGGCTGATCTGTTTTTTGTGGACCAATCAGAAGGTGATGGAGAAGAATGTTACAAAACACTAAGACAGGTAATGCTTCATAAAAATAATACCAAAGTCTGGCCTGTACTTAACTTTCTGCCAGGTATAGAAATCAGCATTTGAATAAGACAGGACAATCTTTGTGCATGCAATACACAAAAACATCACTCCAGTCTGTTGTTTAAATCAACAAGTCTATGACACTTTGTTATAACAGTGCTAGGAAGTCAGTATGCTCCCTATATAGTACAGATTCCTAACCTCAAACTCACCAAAACCAAGTTAGCATTTTTGACATTTTTGTGCAAAAAAATCCCTTGGAATTTTATACCTAAGCATCTCTCCACCTTACAAATTCACCACTTTTCCGTTTGCTACTAGCAGCTATCTTTGCTTGCTCTCTTCATACTTAGCACTCTCTGGAACCTGCTCAGAGAATTGTACTCTTACAAAAGGTCCTTGAAGACCTAAGACATTTGCTGATGTTTTCTCATCTACCTGGATAGTCTTTATGACTTTGTATTCATAGCATTCTCTATTATTCTTAAGAGCTCAATTCAAAAGCATATTCTGGGTAGGCTGCCCAAGATTGCTATACCTAATTCTTCTTACATGTTCCGAACATAACCATTACTATTTATATGCTTGTATCTCACTCCCAAAGCTACAAGTTCCTTTATAGACAGTGTCTGGTGCATCTCACAAAGATTCTGGTAAATACCAAGTACTCAATCAATGTTTATAACATTCACCAAGTTTAATCAAACAAATTCATATCAAATTCACACTTAAAGGACATTTCATGGGCAGTAAACTTTAAAGCAGGAAAAAACACACAATAGACATCTATTGATAGAGCATTTAACTCTTTCCTAAACACTTTTGCTATTATCCAATATACACAAGCATGTTTAGATTTATATCTGTCCATTATGGATTAAAATGATTTTAAATCTTGAACAAAGTATCTTTATTTGGAACAAAAGCAGATGTGTCCAAAGGCACATTCCTAGTCAAGTGGGATACATGCAATGAAAAGGTATACACTACACAGCTTCTTCTTCTTAATCAAGTTGCCCATATAGTAAATATCCATATACCATATAGCCCTATAGTAAATGTCAGCGCCTCCATGAGGTATCTTCCAATTATTCCCATCCACACTACTATATCTCCTCTCTGGTGTTTCAATAGGCTAAATGTAGAGTTAAATTAGCTTTTGGCTCTTGTACTTCCTTTCTTACTGAATGCTCCATAACTGTCTTTTCAGGAATGGAGAAGCAATAGAGAGGATATAGGTCTTAATCCCAGCTTTTCACAAATATGGACTAAGAATGAACTGGGCTGGATACTACCAGAGAAATGATATTGATGGAACATCTTCAGAATGACTTATATCCTTAAGGCTATAAATAAGAGATTCAGTACAAGCAGAAGTAACTGTGCCTTGGGATGTGGCCAGTGAGTCCTTTAGTAGATTGCCTTCATGACCAGAGACTCTGGTTACAAGTATGATAAAATATGGATTCCCCATCTCTTTCAGAGAGTGCAGGTCACACACCTGTCAACAGTGTTGGTCTTCACACCTCATGACTACCTAATATTAACCCAGTTCTATATCCACAATAGGAAGGACAGGGTGTGGAGGCCCTGCTTTACCATTCCTTTCACTGTCCTGGGCTGGCTTATGTGTCACTTGCATTATGTTATAGCCATCAGAGCCCTGGCAACCTGAGGCTACATTGTGACAGTCACTGGTGTCATGTGACTTCATGATAGCCAGGATGACTTATGTGAGAAAACGCTGTGCACAGTCATCCTCTCTTTGCATGGAGGTATGAGTGGAAGGTATTTGGGGGGACAGGGGTACATTGCATGAGGAGCTTTTCAATAGTCCTTAACATAGGCAAAGAAAAGCTGGCATTAGGTTGTTTTGCCCTTGATTATGAAGTTACAATTTGTGGTAAAATCATATTATTCTGACAAGAAAGATGACAAATGAGAAGGATTGTCTTTGATAGGGTCATACTTGAAACCAATCAGTTGGAATGCTGAGCCTGGAAGCAAAAAGAGAAGTGACTAGATTCTACTTGTTGGTATTAAAAATAGACTTAAATAAATGAAGGGATAAAACAGAAATACCAAAAGGAATATAACAAAATCACCTTACTTTACAAATTAACTGGTGGCCATTGCAGCGATCACTTAGACAAGGGGTTTGAAAAGCTCATTTCCATCTCTGGGTTAAATCTTTCCGTGCAAAGTCTCTAAGTTACTAAACATATTAAATCTGACAAAGGAGATATAAGCAACATTTAGAATCTCTGGAAGAAGAAGGAACCATGGGAATAAAAAATGAAAAGATTAAAACATTAGAAAATTGATATTTAAAATGACTGAACTGCAACAAAAAAAAAAAATTCCACAGATAAAGTAAGGGAGTTTAAAGATAATGGGTGTTCCGGCAGATGAAAACATGAGCTATGTTCTAGAGTAACTGGGCATCTTTGTCAAGTGAGACAATGCCAAGAGAAGAAGAGCACAGACTCCTGATCCCTTACATAGCCAAATGATGCCATTGATAACAAAGTGCACATATGTGGCTGATACGTGGAAGAAAAGTACTCATGATTGGCCAAATTGAACAAAAGCAGATGTGCCACTTGAGCTTTCAGAAAGGGTATTCAAGGCCTTAGCCATCCTGGAAAGACCAGGAGATTTTTGTACCATCAGATCACCAAGTCCAGTGCTGCATTCAACGAGGACTTCTTAGGTGTCAAAGCAGCCAGTGTGGACCAGATATCTCCTACAGAGAATCCAAGTCTCATGAAGTTCATGTCTTCATTCAAAACCATGTCTTCCTCTAAACAGATAAGAGTTTACCCTTTTACTCACAGCTCTGCTAACTTCTCTGAACCAGCCTCATTCACATGTTTCATTAAGCCTACTTTGATGGAGCAAGTGTGGAACCCTATAGACAGTAACACACTCTAGGATGTACATGTTCTTCGATATGGCCTCACACACATGAAATAGGGTCAGTTACTTACTCTAGGTTTCATTCTTGTCTCTCTCCTAGTGGGTACATGAGTTAAAAATTGATTTATGGGGCAATTTCAAAAGTAGAATCTCCTTCCTATTCTCACCCTACCTCAATATGCAGTTCCTACACAGAAAATGCTCTGATACTTCCACTTAATAAATCCTTCTTGTGAAGGTATCCTTGATATCCTTATCTTGACAAATACCATCTGTAACACCAGTCCTGAAGTAGTAGCTAAAAATCTTAGTGCTGAATCCATCCTTAGATGAGCATTCTAGAGCCACAGCAAGAAAGGTGGTGTTTTCTAGGATTGTTTTAAATGGTACCATTTTCTGATGGATTGCTTGATTTAAGTGACCATAAATTTGTTCAAATTGAAGCTTCCTAGAAGCATAGATCTTAGCATAATATTTCTGAGAACAGAGATGACTAAATTAGGAACTGGTAAGTGAATATGTCTTATTTTCTTTAGGTAATGGAAAGTAATGCATCTTGGTTGGATTAATCTGTCTACTCTAACATAAGTAATGACATCATTTTGATGGGCAGTTAAGAAGCTAAGATCTGTTTGCCAAGAACAACATTTTCTGTAGATGTGAAGAAATAATGGAATAGTTGGTGCATAAATTAATTTTCATTAATTTTAAATAAATAAATATTCATTTTATATTACCTACTCTTTATGAAAACTTGAATGAAGAGCAACCCAAAGCCAATATTTCCTTAAAATCATCTGTACACAGTGTGCTCTGGGCCCTTAAACACCGTGAATTGAAAAATATGAATGAATTGAACAATAAGTCTTTTTAAATTGCTCTTTTTATTTCTTTTACTGAAAATAAGGTTCTTTTTCATACAATATGTTTTGATTATACTTTTCCTTCCCTTGACTCCTCCCAGTTCCTTCCCACTCCCCCTCTCATTTAGATTCATGCCTTTTCTGCCTCTTTTAGAAAATAAATAGGTGAAGACATAATAATAATAATAAAATAAAATGACATACAAAATAACCAACAAGGAAAAGAGCCAATGAGAAAGCACAATATATTCCGATAGATGTAGAGACATACACATTTGCAGACTCAGGGATTCTATAAACCACCCAAGACCAGAAGCCAATATGTACAAAGGACCTATATGGTAGAGAAAACACCAAAACAACAACAATAGCAGCCACAAAACATCCTGACTTAATATTATGAGGCAAGGAATCTCACAAAGATGCCATTGAGTTTGTTTTCTGCTGGCCATCTACTGCTGGGCATGGAACCTTCACTTAAGAGTAGTTTGTTTCCCTAGTAAGACTCTCTTAAACAAAACTAATATTTCAATTGCAAGTTGTTATCAATGGGAAATAGTTAGGATTGAGTTAGGGATAGAGATACGTATCCACTTCTCCTTTCAGCCCTTGGACCCCACTGGTGCAGACAGCCCTGTGCATCCCGACACAGTCTCTGTGAGTTCATAATGTTTCTAGAAGGCATTGAATTTTGTTGTCCTCCATTCCCTCTGACTCATATTATTTCCATCCTCTCTTCTCTTGAAAGGATGGATTTGATGGAGACATCCCTTTTAGGGTAGAGTGTTTTGAGGTCTCTCGTTCTGCATATTTTCTGGGGGGTGTCTCTGTATTTGTTCCCATCTGCTGTAGGAGGAAGTTTCTCTAATGACAGCTTAGGAGAGCATGGATCTAGGAGTATAGAAAAATGTCACTAGGAGTCATTTTATTGTTATGTTCCTTTAGCAGAACAGTAGGGTTTGGTTTTCCCATAGGTTCTTGACCTATTTAGTCTCATGTTCTTGGCGACACAAGTAGTGTTTGTTCCATCTCATGGAATAGACTTTAACTTAAATTGGATATTGATTGGTTACTTCCAAAAGCTTTGTGCCCCTATTGCTCCAGCATATCTGGCAAATAGGACACTCTCAAAGATCAGAGGGTTTGTGACTAGGTTAGTGTTTACCTGTCTTCTTTTATAGCATGCAGAGTATGTAGCATGCAGGTACTATTATAGACTAGTATCATGAATACTAGTCTACAGGGGCAAAGGCACCAGGTAAGTACTAGTTCAACTTCTCCTTGTTCAGTGACTGGAACTAGGGGGGAAAATCACCCTGGAAAGGAACTAGAAAAAAAATTATCCTGAATAAGGTAACTCTGACCCAGAAAGACAAATATTGTATATATTTGTTTATATGTGATGCTATCTATTAAGTCATTGGTAAGCAAGCACAATCCATATGACAATAGAGGTTAGGCAGAGAGTAAGGGACTTGGGGATGGGGGACGGTGGTACACAGCTCCCTAGAAGAGGGAATAGATAATTATGGATGGACAGTGGTGGGGAGACTGGAATGAGAAGATCAAACATGGAGGTGGAGGAAAGGGAATGAGGAAGGGAATATGTTCAGGGACAGCTAAACTAATGGCTGTTTAAGAGTTCTGATAGAAACCTAATACAAAAGAAGCTTCCTATATATACAAATATATGCAGGTGATATCAATGAAATCACCAGATAATGGCAGAGACAGAGCCCCAGCTGACATCTCTGGTAACCAAATGAACCTTCTATTACTGAGAATGAGTTACATCTATCTAGTTGTCAACCAAAGGGGTCCCTATTGGAACCACCAAACAACCCAGACTATTACCAAGGCTATTGGTGGCTCTCAACAAACTGACAGTAAGGCCCTGTTGCTGAAGAAAACACCTACATAAAACAGTTTTCTAAGTTATAAGGCTAACTTTTCTGAAATGCAGCACTAGCGTTTCCTGGTAGATTTATGGTAAAGATCAGAATTCCTTCTGGGTTTCCTAGTCTTTGCCCTTGCTGTTGAGAGTGTCTGATATGGAACACCACAGGTCTGTTCAAGTCAGCTGAGTATAGTTCCAGTTATAATCATTATAAGAGCTAAAATTAAATTAACGTTGGCACTAGACACTGGATGTTGGACACTCTTTTATCCATTTACATATATTAGTTTTGTGAGCTCTGAAAGATTAGTTCCTTTTTCTCCTTCTTAATCATCAAGACACGAGAAAGCTAAATTAATGACTAGCGAATGAATAGCTGTGTTTTGAACTGCCCCTCCTCCAGCCAGTTCTCACTTTTTCTTTTTGTTCTCCTCACCTCAGTAAGGACAAAGTACACATTCATAGTACACAGTGTCTTGTGCATAAGAAATAGATGTATAGTTTCACCTTGCAAGGGCAGATACTTTCCATCTAATTATGTAAGAGCACTTATGGCCTTGGGCCAAGCCAGTTATTTTCCTTTGCCTATGCTGTCTTATGATCCATGATCCATGCTCACTGATCAAGATGGATAGAATTACCTCAATGATATTTTAACTCAAACTTGGGTACTCAATATAGATCACTGGCCCCACTAACTACTTCTGAAAGAACATCCAAACTGCATTTCTAAGGATATCTGCCAGTCTATAGCCACTATTGGTTAATCCTGAAAAATATTAAATAAAATCTTACTAAGATTCCTATAGAATAGGACAGAGTCGATGCTGAATGTCTTTTAAGGGCATCATATTTTTTGTGTGTGGTAAATTTCAACATTATAGTCTTATTTAATCTTGTATCAAGTTGTCAAAATCTAATGAAATTCCAATCTACATTTCTTTTAGTATTAGGCGTTTTATACACTGATTAGACTGACTAGCTATTGGGTATTCATTCATACTTTCACCACCAATTACAATGTCTCTAGTTATGTTAGGTTTCAGAATTTACACAAAATGTTAATTTTTAAATAGAGAAGTAGAAAAAAATCTCTGGTCCTCTCAGGTTGTTTTCAGTTTTCTCTTAACATTTGTTTGTTTCTAAGAGTCAACTCCCAATCACTGGGACCACAATTCACACCCTATCTCTTTCTAGGATAAAATAAAGACTCAACCTAGAAACCTGTGGATGGCATGGTGACCAAAAGATACAAGGAGCAAAAATGCCAGCAAAGTAGAGAGATTTGTTTGTAGTCATCAAGAGTTGATGACTGACACAGGAAAGAAGTGAATGCACACATGCGGTGCCTTGGGAACCCATGGGAACATCTGCCCTTCTAACATGTTGACTGACCATACAGATCAAAACCAGACCTTTCCGCCTGGATTATTTCTTTCTCAAAGTCATTGCTGTGTGAGATTTCTGAAACATTTGCCCAGACCGTTGAAATGGAAACTTAAGGGTTCTCAGGAAAGTCAGTTGTGTTAGATGGTATTTTGTTAGAACAAACATGTGAAGCAGACACAGATGAAAGGATGTTCTACTAAAGCAAGCACATGAAAGGATATGTGATGAAGGATGCTTCACTAACAATGCACATATATTACTCTACCTTGCATTGTGTAGTTTAGCTGCATTTGTTGGGACTCCATAGAGACAAACACACCAAAAAATTTCTGGTGGTGTGCTGTAGTTTCTTGCCCCTTCTGTAGACTCAGGCTGATTGACAGAATGATGTCAGCTGAGACAGATGCACATGCTGAGGCAAGACATGTGGAGGACACGTGATGTTTTGAGTATAAATAGGACCCAATGAACTATGACGGAGGCGGCACTTGGCTAGCTCATACAGATAGCAGTACAACACTTATTGGTCTCAAGTCTTTGCTGATCTCTTCTCTTTGTTGAGAGAGGCAGAGCTGAGAACTTCTCCTGGCATCCCTCCTAGTCCCTCTTGCTGACTCATGCTGAGGCTGAGTCTCTTCTGGGTAGTGCCACCACTGCTGATTCATGTTTGCTTTCCTGACTCTACCTAACTGGACTGCTGGTAAATCCATGAAGTGTTTGCAAGTGGATAGAGATGCTGACCTGTGAATTGAACTGCTAATTTCCTAACAACACTGATGGGAGTTGCTCCAAAGAACCATTTCTAAGCAGGCCCACTTCCCCTGTAACCTTTCTTTTCCACTATCCCTAGGTGGGTAGTGGGCTAAAAGGGAGGTTAAAGTGTTTAAGAACCCCAGACACTATTGTGAATGCCAAGGAGTGTTTGCTGACAGGAGCCTGATATAGCTGTCTCCTGAGAGGCTCTTTCAGAGCCTGACAAATATAGAGGCAGATGCTTGCAGCCAACCATTGGACTAAGCATGGGATCTCCAATGGAGGAGTTAGAGAAAGGACTGAAGGAGCTGAAGGAGTTTGCAACCCCATAGGAAGAACAACAAAATCAACCAACCAGACACCCCAGAGCTCCCAGGAACTAAACCACAAACCAAAGCGAACACATGGAGGATCCCATGGCTCCAGCCACATATATAGCAGAGGATGACTTTGTTGAACATCAATAGGAGGACAGGCCCTTTGCCCCAGTGTAGAGAAATGCCAGGGCAAGGAGGCAGGAGTGGGTGGGTGGATGGGTGAGCACCCTCATAGAAGTAGGAGAGGGAGGATGGGAGGGGGGTTTTCTAGAGGGGAAACCAGGAAAAGGGATAATATTTGAAATGTAAATAAATAAAAAATCTAATAAAACATTTAAAAAAATCATTAAAAATAAGTTTTGAAAAAAAATAAAGTTACCGACCATGTCCAATATGCAATTGTGGATAGAGGCTAGATCTCTGGACCCAGGTATTAGCTACTTTCTTTGCCAGTGCTGGAGGGCAACAAGACCTGAGAGATGAAGTAGAGATGGCCACTGTGTCCAGCTGAGAGCCTTTAACCCATGTGGAAACAACTGAAGAGAAGGTGAATGATGCCAGGCTAAAGGCCTGGCTATCCCAGGCCTTCACTGATGCTGATGAAGAACCCTGGTCACCTCTTTTTCCCTTTCCTAACTGAAATCTGTTTATATTCAAGTTACTATACAAGTCTAAAGCAACAGACAAGATGAAACAAAAATTAAGAAATGCAGAAAATAGTCAAGAATCTGGACATTATAAAAGGTTCTTTAAAAAATATAAAACACTTCAATCATCATTTGGTTTGGGTTTTAGGTTTGGTGGTGGTGGTGGTGACTGACTGTGGGCCATATTCACACTAGGTAAGCATTCTGCCACATGCTGGCCCACATAGTCATTTTGAAATAAATGTTCAATAACTCCTTTGTGATGTGTGTGTGTGTGTGTGTGTGTGTACAGTGTGCTTGTGTGTACATGTATGTGTATATGTATGTAGATATATTCACCTATAAATACAGAGACCAGAGGCTGACTTCAGGTATCTTCCTTTATAGCAATCACTTTATTTATTTATTGAGATAAGATATCTCACTAGACCTGGAACTTGCCATTGAGATAGAGTCATCTGGCCAGTGAACTCCTAGACTTGACCTGTCTCCCACCCCCAAGTACTGGGGTTTACAGGCATATACTTCTGGGTCTGACACTTATGTGGAAGTTGCGGACTGAAACTCAAGTCTTCATGCTTGCGCTTGTCCCAGTGAGCCATCTCCCCAGCCCTCAGATCACTTTTAAACACTAGTATCCAAGTCCAGCTAAAATGAGTGGCAGGCTGGTGAGATGGCTCAGCAGTTAAGAGCACCGACTGCTCTTCTGAAGGTCCCAAGTTCAAATCCTAGCAACCACATGGTGGCTCACAACCATCCGTAACGAAATCTGACTTCCTCTTCTGTAGTGTGTGGAGACGTCTACAGTGTACTTATATAAAATAAATAAATCTTTAAAAAAAACCCAAAAAATGAGTGGCAATTGGGAGATAATTCTCCATGGATCTCTTGTATGTCTGCACATTTTGCAAGTAGAAGAACTGATTCCCAGTTACTGAGAACTACCCTTTAGAGTCCTATGAAACTATCTTGGAAACATGTCCCCTTCCAAGAGAAACATCAGGCACAACCACTGCAACATAAATACTAGGCAGGAAAGGCAGCTTTAGAAGGCAGAGGCAGGGAGACCTCCAAAGAGGCTGGCTAGGTAGACTAGTCCTGTCTATGAATGAGTTATGGGTCTGATTAAAAAAGTCACTTTCTCCGGTGATGTAGCTATTAGCAAGTTGCCCTAACCCAGCAAATAACCTTTCATATGTGCTCAGGTAAGGAAATCTAATTAAGTCAGGGGGCCATATATTAACAAAGACAGGCAAACAAAAACAGGAAGGGGACTTATTGAGACAAGGGATTCTCTGAGAGAGGGGTGGGGATGAGAGAAAAGGATGAGGGTAAAAAAAATTAAAATCCATTATATAAATGGATGAAACTCAAATAGAAAAAACAGTTTAGAAATAGGAAAGACCATCCCTCAATGACTAAGGTAGAAGAGCAATTAAGAATAATGCCGGACATCAATCTCAAATATCTGCATGTGCATGCATACATACTTGCATGCATATATACATATACATGTAGCTTCACACATACAAAGGCATGTGCATGCATACCACACAAAAATGAAAATGGGAAAGAAAGACCACAGCATAGGTGGATATGCACACAGAGAGCGGATGTGAAGAATGGGAAGACTCCGGGGCCATGCTTATTTCTATTGGATATATCTACTCACTGAGACTAGACAATGATAATAAAAGGAAGGCATTATTTAGAACTTGCTTTGAAAAAGTTACTACAGTGATTCATTCTGGAGACAAACAGAAAAATAATCTTGGGGTGATGTGTCTTGTAATAAACCCAACTGTACTACTCTGCCCCCTCTCCACCTCCCCCCTTTCTCTACCCTTAGCTGTCACAATGAAAAATTGGCCAGGGTCACCAAGTCCAAAACTGTTCTTCTGCATGGCATTTTCTCTGTGAAGAGCACTTCCTTCTGTAGGAGAGAAGAAATAAGTCCTGGGGAGAACAGCTGTTCCTTTCATTGCACTCTGCCACATGCTGGAGATGAAGACACAGGGGCGTACACAGCATCTTCATTCCATTTGCTGATGTGCCTGGCACAAATGCCAAAGACAGCTACAAGTAAATTGCTCTCCAGGCTCCAGTGAACTAGAACATCTTCATTTAAGTCATGCATAGCCTGGAATTTTTTTTTTTTTAAGAAGAGAAAGATGACTTTATGTGGTAGTTGCTAAGCAGCCAGGCTCTCTTGGGGGAACTCAAACATACAGCAGTTTGCAGAATCTCAGTGGGAAGCCAGGCTGTCTTCTTTAAAGCACTCTCCTCATGTGACCCTTACTATCTTCTATGCGGTCTCAGTTCCCTTCTTTGTTTTTAACTACCCACCATTGCTACACCTCATTAACTTGTGATGGACTGGAAGAGGATTTGTGTTGCTTGCTCAGCTAGCCTGGCTCATTGAGAGCCTTCAGACAGCCTGATCTGACTGTAATAGTGAAAGTGAGGACTCATGGCCTTTCCATTACTGTTTGTTGTTGTTGTTGTTGTTTTTATGCACAAATGGAAAACATAGAGAAGTACAAGGCAATAAAATAAAAATGCAGTTTCACAACAGAACACTCAGTGATGAATTTGGTGCTATTCTGCCCATTATAGACATGTAACAAAATTATGTCAGTGCACATCTAGGAATTAGCAGGCACTTCGTTCTGATAAATACTGCTACTGAATACTGTAAGAACACAATTTTATGTCAGGTTTGCAGTGAATCTCTTTACATTACAGATTCTCATACTTGAGCAATGTTTTGTCACACACATGTGCACATACCATTTTTTTCTATTACATTTTTTAACTTTTTACTAACTTTTGGCTGAATGGTCCTTTAGAGAATGGTTTTACATGATGTTTTGTCAATTAAAATCTCAGTTAAGGTGCTTTCAAAACTATTGACATCATCTGCTATGTTATTTTTTACTGTGTTAGCATATTAATTACTTTCAGATTTCATTTTTGACATTTTATTTTGTTAAAATATAACCTGTTGCTAAATATATGTAATTTTAATGTAATATACCTTTTTGTTATATTTAGTGTCTAGGTTGGTTTATTCTCTTGTGAATTACAAACCAATGGTCTTCCAGTGTGTTTTCCTCCTGTCTTAGTTAGAGTTTTACTGCTGTGAATAGATACCATGACCAAGGTAACTCTTATAAAAGACAACATTTAATTGGGGCTGGCTTACAAGTTCAGAGGCTCAGTCCATTATCATCAAGGTGAGAGCATGGTAGCAACCAGGCAGTCATGGTACAGGCAGAGTTGAGAGTTCTACATCTTCATTTGAAAGCTGCTAGTGGAAGACTTACTTCTAGGCAGTTAGGATGAGGGTCTTATAGCCCATACCCACAGTGAAACACCTACTCTATCAAGGCCACACCTTCTAATAGTGCCACTCCCTGGACTGAGCATACACAAACCATCACATCCCCCTAAAGAGGGGACTACACAAAGGTACGAAATAGGAATCACCCTTGAATATTTCTATCAGACCATCTCAACACTGAAAAGCAGCCCTTAGTTGCACCCAGCATCCAGCTCTTGAATATACAAGTATCAGAAGTGAAGAACATTCAGGGAACCTGTCTCCAGGGAGCTATCAAGGCATTTGTTTCATTTGTTTTACTCCACCATCCGAGAGAGGCAGTGAGGGGAAGGATTCTCTCCTCACTTCCAATCAAGTGAGATTAGAGATGTCCAGATACTTCTCAAAGATCAATGTGTATCTCCTGAAGGCTGTGGACATGGGCTATGAAAATTTGGGCACAGAAGCTTTCTCAGAAGATGGAAGATAGAAGGGGCCACTCTCAACTGACTACATTACCTCCCACTTGGGAGGGAGAGAGAGTATCTCATGCATCAGATGGAACAGGAAGCTATGCTGACTCTTCAGCGAGGGTCTTGTTGGCAGACGGCCTACACTGGATGGATGGGTAGACTGCAGAGGTCCAGGGTCTGAGGGAGGCATGAAGAGCAGCTGTAGAAGAAACCACAGAGCTTCTTACAAATCCCCATCTGAGGGGCTCCAATGGTGGTGTTCTAACAAACTCATGGAATAATCTACATTAGAAAGAGGCCTCGGATGGGAAGATGGCTCAGTGGGTAGAGTGTCACACAGCATGAGAACCTGAGCCAGGTCTGTAGCTCCCTACAAAAGGGTGAAGATGCATGAGCCTGTAATCCTAGTGTTGAGGACAAAGAGACAAGAGGATCTCTGTGACTTGCTGTCCAGTCAGGCTACTCAAATTTGTAATCTCCAGGTTCAGAGAAAGCCTGTCACAAAAAATAAGGCGGAGAGTAACTGAGGAAGGCATTTGATATTGACTTCTGACCTCCATACACACATGCTCTCACATATGTGGACCAGCACAAATGTGTGTGTGTGTGTGTGTGTGTGTGTGTGTGTGTGCGTACATATGTGCACACATACATTTGTGTGTGTGCAGGAGGGCATGTGTGTACACATGAACACATACCTATACACATGCACATGCCACTTTTGTCACAGCCCACAGGTTCCACCCAGTTATCAACATACCAGGCAGCAAGTCCATTCTTACCCCTCTTCCCTCCTTTCTCCTCAAAGAAGTCAGGGAACTTTATAAAACTAATCGTTGAGAAGCAAACAAGACTCCTTACAGTGAGGACAAGTGGACATGTTGTCCCATCGCTGGAACCTTCTGCTCAATGCTGAGGAAGAAAATATATTCATAAATAAAACATTTAATTATGAACTACATATTTTGATACCTGTATACCTGTGTAACGATCTAAAATCATCTAGTCTTTATATAATGTAACTTTATTTTATAAATTTTATCTATGTACTTAGGTTTTACCTACAGGAATACAAATGCATATAAAAATAATAAACTAAAAGTGAAAGAATTATGTTCATGGTTAATTTTCAGGATAGGACAAATGAACCATTTTTTTAATCCTGTAATTGTTAATATTATTAGCTAACATTTTTAGCCCTTGTCAGCATTTAACAAAAGAGAGTCATTTATGCTCACTGGGAATAACATATGCTAAGTTTACACAGATTGTTTTTTTTTTCTCTCTCTCTCCCTCTCTTTTTCTTCCCCGCGTGTGTGTGTGTGTGTGTGTGTGTGTGTGTGTGTGTGTGTGTGTGTTCATTTCAAGATAGTGGGCACTAGAAATAGAATCTGGGATGTTGTATATATGAGGCAAGTGCTCCACTATGATTCAGCCTCCTGGATAGTTTGGATCTTGAAGTCTATACCACTAGGCTTGGGATTTATTTTGGATAAAGTTATTAACTGAGGGGATTTCCAGACACAGTGAATTTTAATTTCATGAGTTCATTCATTTTGGTGAAGCCTTTCTTGGTGCCCTTCTATGTAATACTGTAGTATATAAGTATAGATCCTCAGCTACTTACAATTAGATCTGAAGAGTGGTCCTATATCCCAAGTAGGAATTACCAGAAAAGACTCTTAGTCTTCCCTGTCAGCCATTTTAATCAATTTGTGGGACAAGATATACATGTCAAATTTCAAAATGTCACAGAGCTAAGAGAGAGGAGGAACTAAGTGGTCAAAAATTATCAAATTTGAGAGGGGAGAGGGAGGTAATAAAGAAGGGACGAAGGAAGTGAGAAGGATAAGGGAGCAGTTGGAGAAGGGGAAACCATGATCAGAGTATATGGTATACATTTTTTTAATAAAAAGGAAAAGTAAAACAATGTTATATGATAATAGCTTGAAACAAAATATAAATCTAAGCTAAACTGAAAAATTGGGTGAGGTCTTATATAAATAGATCTGTCACACAATGATAGGCTGAGAATCCTCAAACTTGGCAGATGTTCAACTCAGCATCAACAACCAAACACATCCTGTACATCCTAAAATAGGAGACAGAGGTTGATGCAGGGGGGACTGGTATGATGTCATAGATTAGAGGTCCAAGGAGCATGTGGTGCAAAGCAGGTCATCCTTCAGGAATAATATTGGAATAAATGCCTGTGAAATCCAGAGCAGGCAAAGCAAGAAGTTGGGATTCAGATCAGTGACTGCCTTGACCAAACTCACAGTTCTCAGAACTAGAATGGATTCTAACAGATGCCCCAAGTGGTCTAAGGAGATGGAGTCTTTGTACTCCTGCATTAATCATTTGCTGGATGTGGACTGCCCAGGGAAAGAAGGGGACATGACCTTGGAGGAGGAAGATCTCTGCAGTTGAGCAGCCTCTGAAGGGCTGACAGCTGAACCTATCTACAGACAGCACTGCCGGCAGCTGGGTCAACAAATCCTTCGGTGAAGGGGTTTCTGGGCCATGCATCACAGTGTCCTCCACAGTGGGAAATCCCAGCGCCTGCTCCAAGCCCATAGAAATGCTGGGAGAATATATTTTTTAAGATGTTTTTAATACATGGTTAAGCATAAAAAAGCAAGAACAGATGCCAAAATGAAGAGTGAGCTCAAAGGCAAAGCCCAAGATCAAGATGCTGCCTCAAGAGACAGCTTAAGTTCCTGGAGAAGGAAATGAAAGCTCTCAGCCGCTAGTCCCCACCGCCCACCAGAAACGAAATGACCTGCCACACTACCAGTGGGTGTGTGGCCAACGCTTATGTCTCTTCAGGTACAAACTCTAAAATGAGACCTTAACATAAAATTGATCCAAATGGTGTCTCATGCACAGAGCCTTATCTGAAGGAGAACACAAACATTCTCCACATGGTGTCCCTACACTGAGACTTCCCACCTGAGTCCCCATGCCAGCCAGTGCTGTTGAGCATGAACTCAAACGAGCCCTAATAATGACAGGACAGGGAACTTGGAAATGCCAGCATGTAGCTATATAAAACTTAGATTATCCCATGAGAGACAAATACTCAGAAACTAAAGAGAAATAAGAGAAGAATAAAATACAGAAAAACAAACACATTTGGAGAAAAGAAGTCACAGTCCATAATTTTAGGAAGTAAAAGTACAGACACTGAAAATTTTTATTGTACTAAATTAGAAAAAAATGGTTGTAAGAGCCCACCTGGCTACAGCCTACAAAGACAGGTCAGTGGAGAGGATCCACTGTGATCAGGAATAACTATGTGATGAAAACCTCTTTTAACCTATTACATATAAATTGAATACTTACTATGTGCTCAGTGCTATATTAGATATTATAGTAATGATCAACGGGACATGACATGGGCTCAGAATATTTATGCTGGCTTTGTCAAAATGTAGCTAATAATAATGTAGCTTTCTAATCCATGACACCTACAAAATTAAGCAAATAAATTCACTAATAAAATGTTAAAAGATCTATCTGATGATAGTCTGGATGATAAGGAAAAATGTATTCCATTCTGGTTTTATTGCTTAACTGTAGCTGAAGTAATATGAATCCTTCTAGATACCCAAATTCCAGGCCAAATGTTGACAAGTTATAAAGAAGTCTAGACTCAGTAAATATGGACATGAGATGTCCAGGGATACACAGTCTTTATTAAATAGCTAATGGATGATCCAGTTGGAGAAGAATCTAAGTAGATAATAAATGCTCTAGTAGTTTCTGACCTGTGTTCTAATTTGGCTCAAGGCTTCTGAATCAGAGATGAATAGTTCTTTCTGTTAGCCTCAGTGCAAAACTGTCACTCTCAGCTTTCTCTTGAAAAGACCAGGCATTCAAATCACTAGAATGGTGCAAGTAACTGTGTGCTGCTTCTGACCTGGAGCTTAAGAGTCCCACAGTCATGGAAGTCCTTACCACCTGGTGTAGCACAATCCCTTTGACCAGTGATGGAAGTGGAAGAGGCCCCAAGATGGAAAGTGTCTCTCAGTCTCAAAGACACCGAGTAGGTGACATGTCTAACCATCAGACACATCTCTGCAGCCTTTACATCCTAGAGAAATGCATTTATTCTTACTGTTTGAATATTGTACATTTGTGTTCTTTTAGCTTCATACAGGTAACACATCTACACTGTAGTAAGATTTAGCGAAGGCACATGTCAGTGTATACACACCAAATTCTTACTTACAAACCACTAAAATGTATCTTTTGTAAAAATTAGCTTATATTTTTTTCCTAACACAGTATCTTTACACAGAATTCCCCATCCAATTTTCACACTCAGTTCCTGTCTGGCTCATCCTAATGAATTCCTGATCACAATTCTATTGCCCTCCTACTCCCTTGCAAGGGAAAGCTTTTTTTTTTTTTTCCTGCCTGGACTCTATTACAGGGACTGTTATAATATATTCTAAGTGTTTTCAATGGGAGGGATTTTCTTATCCATCACCACCAAAAACTGCATCAGAAGTTTCCCCTCAACTAAACTGATGACCTAAAAGGTCTCCCTCATATTCCTGTTTATATCTTCAAGAGTTCCCATGGGAGTAGGTATAGGGCAACTGATTCTTGACCTGGTTAATAAGCAATATATCTGGCTACCAATGAGAAGCTACGATTCTGGTCTCTTAGCTTCCTCAGAAGAAAATCAGATGCACCAATATTTAGCAAAAAAAAAAATGCACAGTATACAGAGCACATTATAAACATCTATTCACATATATAAATATAAAGGAAATCAGGTTGACTTCAAACCAGCTCTTTTCATGAATAAAACTAACAGCTTCCTTTGTTGTTCTTGTAAGATCAAGGAAACGGAATGTGTGGTTATTTTTAAAATCCACCCAGGGTTCCCCTGAGCAAATGGTCCCTCACTAAATTAGTAAATGAATAACGGCAATGTGATGACTCTGGGACTCACACATGTCAGAAAAGCACAGTGCTCAGGAACAAAAGAAAACAAGCAACCGCGTCTTTCAGGGGACCTTAATCTTCTGATACTGAGCAAACACATCTGTCCAGCTCAAGGCCAAATAGTTAATATGATCTTTATGAGTATAAATAAAAATTTAGACAATGCTCAAGGGTAATGCATTCTTACCTTTGCCTGGGATTTGTACTGGAATCAGAAATGAGAGTAAGAGAGGAAAAGATGGTCTTCTTTATTATTTTCAGAGACTAAAAGAAAAAGCTGGTGTGTGCTAGATGGAAAGCATCTAGCTACAGTGCATCTTAACAAATGTTCTAGAGACCTATTCCTTGTCCCTCAGTCTTCTCTTCCTACACATATCATGGAGCACATGTGCTGTGCCTTGCTTCAGTTGCCTTTTCTTTACCTATCTATGTTGGTCAAACATTTGACCAAAGGGAATTAGACTTCAGAAATGTTTATTAAATGCTTGATAAATAATCTTGGAATTTTCCTAAAAGCATCACACTAAATTATGATGAAAATTTCTCCTTGCTATAAGTAAACTTGAAAGAATGAAATATAAAACTAATCAACAGTCATGTATGGCCTACTATGACTATTCTCTGAAAACAGGAACATTGTCTCAGGGTAACATCCTCAGCATGTAAGATCTCTCTTACTCCATACTTTGGGAATTTTCAATCAATCACACAACCTATATCACAATGAAAACTTGACATTTTCCTGATTCCCTCTGTATGTAAATAATTTATCTGACTTTCACAATGTATTTGTTTTTCATCACTCTCAAATTAGCAAACTTTACAACTTAAAAATAACCTCATGCTTAGTAGCTGTTGTGTGACAGATTTTTTTCCTCTGGAGAGATGCCTCAGATAGGAAGCCCACAACAGAACAAAGTACAGACTCCATCAAAAGTCCCACAAGGTGAACAAATGAGTTTACTGGGATTTCTTATGGGAGCAGAAATGACTTGAGAGTTGCATCGCCAAACCCAACAAAGAGAGTTATATCACCAGACTCACAAAATTGGGAATCCAGAGCATACTGCACAGCCTGAAGACAAGTCAATAGGTTGGAAAGTGTCCTTATCCAGTGGTTCAGTTGGTCTGAGCCTCTTCCAGGCATCTCAGCTGGTCTCTGCTTCTTACAGGTAGCTTAGCTTGTAACTCTCAGCAGCCTTTATTGTTTAGTCTTGGAAGGGAGAAGTCTAGAGAATCTGGTCAGTTTCAGGAACTTCCTGAACTATTTTGAGTTGTTCATGTTCTGACTTATGGAACTTCCTTTTAGAATGGAATGTTTGAAGCTTGGAGGAAATTGCTACACAACAGTAGCTCCGTGCTCTCAAGGCCAAGAAGTCTAGATGAAATCAGTCTGGTTCTATATATCAGTGTCTGCTAGTCTGGGCTCTCACCTGAAGACACTAGGAAGAATCTACATCCAGGCTCATTCAATGTGTGACTAAATTTGCTTTCTTGAGATTTTGGATCTGAAGTCTGAGTCCTTGCTAGCAGTTGACAGAGGTCATATCCAACTTGTAACTCAATATATATGTATACACCAATAACTCTCTTCTATTTCACACCAGCAGCAATAAGGTGAGTCTTTCTGATACTTTTCTGTCTCTTTAATCTCCCTTTCTGCCTGTCTTGCCCCCTGTTTTCTACTGCTGCCTTTAAGGGTTGATATGATAACCTCAGGTCTACTGGGTATCAACATCATCTAATTATTAACCTTAGCTTTATCTGAAAAAAATCCTTCACAGTGGTGTAAGATTAATGCTAATAATCAAGGAATAGTATTTTGGTGAAGCATCATTAGAATCCTTAAGAGTCAATAGTGTTGTCTTCCTATCTCAGAACCTTATCTTGACAGTGGCATCTATTGCTTTTGCATGCATGCACACTCACACACACAAGGAAGTAGGAGAAAAATGTAAAGTTATTTGCATCCAGTGAAAACCTGCACCACACATTTTTCACTGAGATGAACATGGGCCCAAGAAATAAGAGAGGAGGAGGAGGAGGATAGTGAAACCAGACTACAGCCAGATCACCAGAGTGTGCAACTCATTGCCTAGTCACATGTTTAGCCAGTCTGATCCATGTCTACCCTGGAGGCCTAGACAGGTGGCCAGCAAGGCCAGCCCAGACCTGCTTCTCCTCACTGTCACTGTGTTTCTCAGTCTGGCTGCCCTGCTTCACTCAGCCTTGGTTCTATTTCTAGCTTCCAATACACAGATTTGGGTGATTTATGAGCCAAATGAGCCAAATTCATTTCCACCATAGCCCTCTGCCCTTTCTATTCTTGAGCAAACCCTGCCTGTCTCCTTGCCTTTCATGTGTCATGCAGTACTTCCTTCTAGAAAATTCTGGCCTCCTAGACCAAATGTACACTGACCCACAGCCCCAACACTATCGCATCAACCTGTCTTGTCTTATTTTAGCATTTGACCTTCAGTGGGCTCATACTACAAATGTCAATAGAGATGTTCTGTGCGATAAGTAACTATTGGATGAAAAAAAAAGGTGGGGCAATGTATTGGTTTGTTTTTGCTGAAATGATGCTGTACAGCTACACATTGGAAACCGTGATGTCGTCAAACAAGAATCTTTCTTGCCTCAGGATATGTAGAGGTCAACTTGAATTGAAGTTGATATTGTGTGAGCTCAGTGGGAGCTGGATCCAGCCCTGTATTTCATTCACTCTCACTCCATGTGTCTCCTTGTGCTCCTCCTCGACATTTAAAGCACAAAAGCAAGGCCCTGGGAAGTCAAGGGATGAGATCAAATGTGTTAGTGGAAGCTGGGTCTAGGGGAAGAAATATCCTACCCAGAGGTGAAAGCATGGGTATGTGTATACCTAGTGTGTGCTCTTCTCTCCACCCATTCCTGCGAGCAGGGGGCAACAGAAGCATGCCATGCTTCTTGAAGGCTAAATAGGGATGGGCAAGCACTTCCTTCTGTGTACTTTCTGTTGGTCAAAGAAAACCACACGACTAAGATTCATCTCAGTGGGATGAGCGAGCAAACATATCCTTTCCGCTCTTGCTTAGGACGGTGACACTGAATTGAAAACACGTATGCAGATAGAAAAGTCCAGATTACTGCAGCTGAACAAACAGTGTCAACGAATATGTATAAAGAATTTAATCTGCTGGAGATACAGCTCAGTGGTAGAGCGTTTGCCTAGCATGCACAAGGCCCAGAGGTCAATCCCCAGCCCATCAGCAAAAAAAAAGAAAAAAAAAAAAGAACTGAATCTTGTATAATCATTGTCCAAATGAGAAAACAGATCCACACAGAGAAAAGAGAATGAAAAGATACTCTAGAGTTATATGGCAGATGGGCAGCTGAATGAATCAATACAATGGAATGAGGGAAAAGGGGTCCAATAGGGAGTTAGACATTTAAAGCATGAAAGAAGAGGCAAGGCTCTGGGGAGTCAAGGGATGAGATCAAATGTGTTAGTGGAAGGGGAAGAAATAGCCTGCCCAGAGGCGAAAGCAAGGGCATGTGTGTAGGCAAGCTTCCAGGTTGTAAAAGAGGGCAAATGTGAAGAAGGAGAACACAACACTCAACTGATTGTTCTAAACAGCAGGACCAACCATAGTCAGATTCAGGGATGACATGGTAGATAGTGTGTTCCCAGAACTCGGGGACAGCTGGCTGCTCTACCTAGCAGCACCAAGGAAGGTTTGCTGTCTGTAATCGCCTGACTGTGCCTAACACAAAGTTAATGTGTGTTTCTATACATCTGGTAGAATAACTTTAGTCTCTCAGGGATGTATGAGAGTCTCTTGTTAAGATGAAGGCAGTTAGGGTGTGATGGTTTTTATATGCTTGGCCCAGGGAGTGGCATTATTAGATGGTGTGGCCTTGTTGGAATAAGTGTGTGGGCGTGGGCTTTAAGACCCTCTTCCTAGCTGCCTGGAAGCTAGTATTCTGCTAGCAGCCTTCAGATGAAGATATAGAACTCTCAGCTCCTCCTATACCATGCCTGCCTAGATGATGGATTATTTCTGCCTTCATGATAATGGGCTGAACCTTTGAACCTGTAGGCCAACCCCAAATATATGTTGTCCTTTATAAGACTTGCCTTAGTCATGATGTCTGTTCACAGCAATAAAACCCTAAGACAGGGTTACCTAGGTGGCCTCAGATACATGGGGTGAAGGTTTGGCTAAGTATCTGAGGGAAATGATCAACATCACTGGAGATCTGGTCCAATGGGGCTGGCTGGACTACAAGAAAGCAATCAATTGGAAGCAGTTACACCCATGTGGCTGAAGAGAATTCCCCCATGCTGCTCCATTCAGCTACATATGGGCTATTCATTGAGAATGATGAGAGGCAAGTGTCGGTTCCTAGTTCCAAACAGATTAAGCTCTGATCCATACACACTCTACATGGGTTAATGACTAGAGAAAGCTCTGCTGCCATCCAGAATTTAAAACTAAAAGCTGAGGCATGGATTCATGCAAATGTAACCTTTCTGTCTCATTTGCCTGAATCAAATGTCACTGGCATTTAATTTCCTAATACATTGCAGCCATAGACTGTGTTTGAATGCAAAGTTTAATGTAGTCAATAAAATACAGGCATCAAAAAGCAGAATGTGAATCCCACTCCTGTCCTTTGGTACTTCACTGAGAGATAAATGTCATTTGTCCTGAAATAATATTGTCACAAAAGCATTTCGAAGAGTTGTAGCTTCAATATCACAACAAGATCACTGACTTATGACAGTAAATAAAAAACAGAGAGACAAACCTTTATTGAAGCTGAATAAATATTAAGCATCAATGTGGAAGGATGATGATGCTACTCAGAACTTTGTTGTGGGTTGGGATATTCATTTGCTGAAGACCCAGAAGAAACGACTAGCAAAACAGAAACTAATCCCAAATCCTCAACTCCCATTCCAAGATTATTCTGTTGCCCAAGTCTGTTTCCTTAGCTGTGCTTGGCCAGAGGATCAAGCTGGGGAGGATCTCAGAGAAAGAACAGCACTGAAGGGCTATTCACACTATCATCTGTACTGCATTTGATGAGCAGAGCCTCCAAGGGGAAGAGGAGATTCACTGTAGACGGACAAACAAGTCACAGTCAAACATCAGTCCTTTGTGGGAGGCAGTGGGGCCAACAGAGCCAGGGATCCTGCCATTCAAGAGAGGATCCTGCCACCTAGAATCTATACCATCTAGAACCTTGAATGATTGGGATAACTGTAAGTCAACTGAAAGTGTGGTTTACTTTTTTTTTATCTTTTCAAAACATTGTAAAGTCTTTGACATAGCCACTATGAGAAGGAATTCTGCTATTCCAACTCATCTTCCAGGATTTAAAGCAGGATTTGATGATAATGGATTATTTCATGATCTTGTTCCAGTCCTCTACAAGCCACCTAAACACATCAAGTGTAACACCAGGATGCGTGCTAATTCTGACTGTCTTACCTTCCATGGGGTCTTCCCATATTCCCAGTACATTCTGCCCCAGTTTTTAGGAAATCTCAGATCTTGGCCCGGGTTAAGCCATTTATAGGGTACTTTGTGGTTTCTGTTACAAATTCCACTGCACATTAAGAATGGGTGTAAAATAATTGAGAACTTCAGAATATTTACTCTGAAAAATCATGTCCCCTTATAGTCTCTGTCTCTGTCTCCTGTCTGTCTCTCTGTCTCTCTCTGTCTCTCTCTCTCTGTCTCTCTGTCTCTCTCTCTCTCTCTCTCTCTCTCTCTCTCTCTCTCTCTCTCTCTCACACAGACACACACACACACACACACACACACACACACACACACACAATTTTTTTAAGTTTGGCTTCTCAAAACAAAAATGTTCCATTGGGCTAGGAGAATGGCTCAGAGGGTGAAGTCCTTGCTGCACAAGCACATGGACCTGGATTTGCACCCAGCACCCATTTAAAGCTAGATGTCATGACACAAAACTACAACCCCAGTGTTGGTGAGGCAGAGATAGATGGATCCCAGAGTCTTTCTAACCAGTTAGTCTAGCATCAAGCTTCAGGTTCACTGAGAAACCTTATCTCAATAGAGGAGGAAAGCAACGGAAGATAACTCCAGATATCAACCTCTGACACTACACACACACACACACACACACACACACACACACATACACACACACACACACACACACACACAAAACCACTGACTTACACACACACAACCACTGACTTACACACACACACACAAAACCACTGACTTACACACACACACACACAAACACACACACACACAGATTGATATTTATAGAAATTCTTTACATGATTGTCATTTTTCGAAAAGTCAGTGACTATAGTAAAGATGTTGAAGATAATCAAAAACCTTGTAGATTATCTAAGCATGAACATGGAATTAGAGAACACAAGTCAGAACAGCATGGTACTGTGAAAGCTGGAAGGGACCCCAGGTATAGGTTAGGGAGAGGCTGGGGCAGAGCAAAATCTATACATAATTTATAGGTTAGCTGGAAAGCAGCTCGATTCAGAAGTGACAGTTCCTCAAGCAGTAGGAGTGAGTGCTCTAAGAGGGGAAAAGCTGACAGGAAGCTCAGACTCCAGAAGGGAAAGGCTGGATGCTGTGTCAGCAAAGCCTGGCCAATGGCTCCTGTGCAGTGCCTTTACCATTATGGGGCCTGATACCAACAGAGAAATCCTAGGCACCCAACTTGGCATGAATTTTTCTACAGGGTCTCAGAGCATTTGGTGGCTTGGCCTAGAACCAGATTGTGGCAGATGAGAGAAACATGGAAAAAATAGTGAGACCGAAAGGTAAGCCTTCAGTTAGAGACTGTTGACAACCTGCTGGAGTCCCAGGCAACTTGATACAAATGATAAAAGACTAAGCAGAGACTAATTGTAGCCAGTAAAGTAGGGTGGAGATGTATCACCAATGTTAGCATCTATCAAGACAAGCCTCTTTCTAACTCTATGAAGAATTGAGTTGGAATTTTGATGGGGATTGCATTGAATCTGTAGATTGCTTTAGGCAAGATGGCCCCATTTTTACTATATTAACCCTGCCAATCCATGAGCATGGGAGATCTTTCCATTTTCTAAAGCAAATATCTAAAAAAAAAAAAAAAAAGACAAGACAAGCCTCATCACTTACAGCCCAGGATTCAAATCCAGGGGAGTAAGACAGCACCTCAATAGCCCAAATTGTGCCCTATAATCCCCATAGCTGGAAAACTTCCTGTGTTCTAGATACTAAATTTGCATGGCTTGAATGGTGCATTCCACCAGACAGAAAGCTCTTCTTTACGGTCAGTCAGCTCTGCCTCCTAAGGCCGAGGTGTCATAGATGAGATGGTAATGATCCCTCCTATCTTACCATTTATGATGCCATGATCAAATCATCTTGGCAAATGAACTCTGTTCTTCTGTCTATAAAATTACCAGTGTAACTATGTTAGAATCCTCTTTATTATGTTAGAGGCCTTTTAAATGTTATAATTTGATGCAGACGTTAAAACCACTACTGAGTGATGCCTCTGAATTCAATTAAGCATTCAAACCCTTAGAGGACTGGGATTCTGCCTTGGGAAGCCTGAGAAGATCTGTTAAGTCGGCAGCAGCGGGTATCAAGATGTCTGCACTTTTGCATGTAAAGCCTATTATGTTTCCCTCTGTTATCATAATAGGTAACACTATGGCATTTACCATGTGTCTGACACTTTGCATGTATTCTGCATGCCTCGATTTGTTCCATTCTGACACCAGCATTTGAGCTAAAGAATATTACATCCATTGGCAGCTCAGGTACAGATGGGTAAGAGCAAAGCAAAAGCTTGAAGCCACACAGCTAGCATTGACCAACTCACATCTGCAGACCTCCAAAGCCTTCCACCGGCCCCAGTCATTCTGCAAACCAATTAAGACTTTTTTAATCCCCAGTGCAAAATTTCCTAAGAAATTTGATTTAAAAGAAAAAAATAACTGGTCATTTGGGGACACAATCTATAAAATTGTATTTCTAATTCAGAAAGAAGATGCGGGGGATGGCATCCAACCATGGTAAGCAATCTGTTCAGTCCCCATGGCATAAAGTCTGATTTTTTTTCCTTCTATCTGCTTTTATGCTTAAGGGAATTAAAATGTCAGGAATCATGCATTCCCGGTGGATGGCAGAGACATAAATAACTTCCACGCCACTTTGCACAGATGCAATAGCTAAATTGAGACCAGGAAAGACAGAGACAAGTGTAACAACACACTGATGATGTATCTATTTTTAAGAAAAACTGTTAAATTAGAAAGAGTTCTCAACGTTGGAAAAAAATCCTTCAGAGGAAATAATCTGGGCACAGTTCTGAGAGACTCAAAGGTGAGCTGGAGTTGGAAGGAATGAGCAATCCATACTCCAGAAGGGGCTGAGGGAATCGGTTCCCAGATTTAAACAAAACTATGAACATTTTTAAGGTATAAAAGGCAAAGAAAAAAATGTAAGCCTTAAAGAGCTTAAAAGATTACTTGGAACCAAGAAAAATGTTTCTGAAACAATAAAAACTATATATGATAAATGAAACAAATGCTAATAAATAACCTCTTCTAAAAACTATAGGATATATGTTGCTTATCAATCTTTAAGGAAATTTATACTTAAAACCAAGATACAAATAGTTGTTGCAAATGAGTTCAACTTAATTTATTTATCATGTATTTTATACCAGTCCAGCTCAATAGTCGAATTCCTGAGTATTTGTCCTAACGTAATATAAAAAGGACCAGTCACTGGGAGACCTTGGGACGGTCAGTCCTAAACAGTTGTCTCCTTCCTCAAACCCCTCCCATCAGGGCAGAAGAGGAGACAGAAAGAGTGTAAAAACTGGAGAGAATAAATGCTACCACAGCAACTGTCATCCAGACACAACAGACCTGATGCTCATGTGAACTCACAGACCGTGGAACCATTCATGAGGCCCACACAGGTTCAAGCCAGACAGGGTCCTGGGGCTGAGGGGTGGAGTGCATAGAAGGTCCCAACCATAGCCCAGAAGCGATCACACCTGCTTGCAGAGGAAAAGTTAGTTTTCTCCAACAAGGTCTCACTGGGTATACAGCCCACACTTAGGGAATGGTAAGCCCCACACCAAGCCGTGGATGGATGGCCAATACAAAATGAACTCAGTGGTATTTTTGTAAACCTTTGTTTCATGTTGTTTTGTTTGAACATTTTTTTAACCTTCCTGGTCTTTTGCTTGCATATTATACATTCATTCTCTCTCTCTCTCTCTCTCTCTCTCTCTCTCTCTCTCTCTCTCTCTCTCTCTCTCTCTCTCTTTCCCTCTCTCTCTTCCTCCCTCCCTTCCCTCCCTCCCTCCCTTCCTGTGAGTGTGAGTGTGTGAGTGTGTGTGTGTGTGTGTATGTGTGTGAATTTCTTTTCTTTTTTCTGTTTCTTTATTCTAGTTTGGTTATATTGCTGTTATATATGAAAAAATTTTCAACTAAAGAAAGTATCAGTCACAATGAATGTGCAATAAAACATTACTTTTATAGCAATTTCTAAAAAAGGAACCAAAATATAGGAAAGTAGAAATCTACCAAAGCAGCCATTGTCTGATCACTTTGCTAATACTATATTAGCAGTAATAATATAGATACTATCTTTATAATGAGAAGATGAGCTCAAAGAGTTTGTTACCTATCAAAGATTAATCTCTCAATAATAGAGGATCAAAGTATATTCTGAAGGACATGAAATAGAAGGATGTTTAGTTAACAGTACACTATTGTTATTGTAATAGTATAATAAGTAAAAACAGTAGTTTTGTATATCAATTAAAATTAATTTTTCTGAAGACTCTTAAGAAGGGAAAGTGCGTAAGATTTAGTATTTATACCTATATATATATATATATATATACACATATATATATACATACATATATGTTATAATGTATATTATATATATAATATGTTATAATATAAATGTTATAATGTAGTATGTATATATATACACAATGTAATATATATATAATTATATATATATAATAATATATATATATATATATATATTATACAAGCAAAAGACCAGGAAAGTTAAAAAAATAGCTCAAAAAGTAACTGCCTCTAGTCTATAATCAAATTTGTAAAATTACACTTACAAATGGGCAGTAACTAGACATGAGGGAAGCCCATATTTATCAAAGGTAGTTGCTTTCCTTAATTAAAAAATTTTGCTGTTCCTCCATTTATTGGAGACATACTTATTGAAGGCCTATTTTAACACACAAAATAAAAGCATGTCTTTGTAGAGACAGTATTCTGATAAAAGAGATAAATAATAATACACTTATCACATGGACCAGACTAATGACTATGCTATGAAGAAAAATAAGGGCGGGGGCTGCACTTAAAAACAATGGACAAGGAAAATCTCCTTGTTGAGATGGCATCAGTGGAGCCAAAAGGAGTGAAAGCTACATGTCGTGGGAGACTGTCGGAATACAGAGGCATGTGGGGGCCTGTACTCTGTAAGTGCAATGGCTCTCAACCTGTGGGTCATTACCCCTTGGGGAGTCAAATGATCATTTCATAGGGGTCATCTAACACCATCAGAAAACACATATATTTACACTACGATTCATAACAGCAGCAATTTTACAGTTATGTAGCAGCATCCAAATAATTTCATGGTTGGGGGTCAGCATAATACAAGAAACTGAAATAAAGGGTGGAAGCACTGGGAAAGTTGAGAAACACTACTTTAATGGGGTGCTACATGGATGTGGAAGTATTTGTAGTCATGTTAGGTTAAAATGGGGTAAGAAAAAAGAGCTTAATAAAAGCATGCCCATAATAAGCAAAGACACAGAAAAGGACACTGATAAATCCTTTTACAGTGTTTAAAAGTATGACAATAGATTGATAATGAGTTATGTGAGTATCATCTTACAGACTTAGAGACATCTTAGAGATGATGTCACCTTAGATGACATCATCATCAACACAGTCTCTTTCTTACTTGCCAAGTAGGAACAATAGTAACAGTAGCATTGGTTGGTTCTATAACATTGTGAAGATGCATAGATCACAGAGCAGTGCATCCAAACACCCAGGCGGGGAATCCTCAGAACCTGTTGCTGCACCACAGAGGGAAAGAAGCTTCAGATAGAGGATAGCAAAACATCTTAAAGATGGAGTGGGAGAGAGAGAGAGAGAGAGAGAGAGAGAGAATGAATGAGACTGGTTTAGGCTTTGAAGATGGACTTCTGGAAGGTAGAAAAGCAAAGAAGCATTCTTTTCTAGATGGCCCAGAAAATAAAATAAAAGCAAGATGTATCCCTTGAGTTTAATCTACTTAACCATGTTGGGCTCCTGATCTAAAGAGCAATCAAGATAATAAAGTGTTGTAATGTGCCAAATCTATGACTATTTCCCAGAGCAACAGTGGAAAATAAATAGAAAAGAACCTGGTCAGTTCCAATGAGTAAATACTTAGGACAGAACTGGCACATGTTAATCAGCCCAAAAGCTCTTATGATACAAAAGGCGATGTCTCCTCCCATATCTTCTGATACTTATATAAGGAGGAGTGGGGAGATGCCACCGTTGATTGACAGCATGCCATGCAAGCACAGGAACCTGAGTTGGATCACCAGAGCCCATGAACAAAGTCAGGTGTGGGGTGAACACTTGTAAACTCAGTGCTGGGGTGCTGGAAACAGGAGGATTTGGGGATGTTCTAGCCAGCAAGCCTACCCTTGGTGAGCGCCAGGTCAATGAGAGAACCTGTTTCAAAATACAAGGTAGACAGCAACCTTGAGAAATAACACAGGAGGATGCTCTCCGGCCTCCACACATCATGCACACACGTTTACCATTGGGTAAACACATGGACACACACACACACATACACACACACGAATGCACAACAAACCAATAATTGCATATGAATGAAATTTCACCTTTAAAAATAAGCAGGGAAGGATACTAGAAGGGAGATAGCTTTATCATGAGTGTCATGAATGCAGAGGAAGATTTCAATTACTGAACAAAAGAAATTGAAATGTAAAACAGGAATAATGAACACACATGCATATATATATATATATATACATAGGCATGTGCATAGACTCTTATGCCTAAGTTACATTCTTTAGTTGCTAACAAAACACAAGTGGCTGGGAACTGGACTAGATTAAAAGACATTTCATTCTAGATGTGATTTACAGTCTATGAGGAAAACCATGGATCCATCAAGAATCCAGATGTGGGTCAGTAATCTAAGCCACGGAGGCCAGTAAGCAACTTTACGGACAAGGACCATAAAAGCTTGGAATTTCACTCCCAGTAAAAGTCTCTAGGAATTTGTGAATTTCATTTTCATTCCAACAGAAAGTGACAAATCAAACTGTATCAAGTCCACAGAAAGCACCCCGCCTTCCATTCTTGGCCCCACCAGGTCTCTAGGGCACTTAAAAATTTCAATTCCTTCCAAACGCTTCACAAGCATGTCCCATATGTATGGCCAGACCCCATGTAAGTAGCGTTGAATTTGCAGACGGTACATAATCCAAAACATTCATACTTGAAAAAGGTACAGCTTCGTTATTTTACCAGATTGGAACATTTGTTGCTTGTGCTCCAATTCTTCATTCAAAAATATTTATTGACTGACCATCCGAATATACTGAGGAGTATTGCATGTATCCTTGAATGGATTTTAGTAAAGGAATGGGCAATTTGGTCGATTTCTTGCTTTACTACTTTGGAATTAGCTTCCAATTCCTCATCATTTAGATACTTGGCAAATAAGTGACAAATCCCTAATTTTTGAAGAATTATAAAGCAAGATGCTCATCAAGTCAGATGTTAAGAGGATATTTTCTTGTCTTTGATTTCATGTTATATACATATGTGTGTGTGTGTGATATTTTTTATTTACATTTCAAATGTTATCCCCTTTCCCAGTTCCCCCCCTCCAGGAAACCCCCTATCACATCCCCCCTTCCCCTGTTTCTATGACAATGTTCCTCTACCCACCCAACCACTCCCACCTCCCCGCCCTCTATTCCCCTACACTGGGGCATCTATCTAGCCTTCACAGGATCAAAGACCTCTACTCCCATTGATGCCTGACAAGGCCATCCTCTCCTACATATGTAGCTGGAACTATGTGTACTAGCTTAGTCCCTGGGAGCTCTGGGAGTGGGGGGGGTCTAGTTGATTAATATTGTTGTTCTTCCTATGGGGTTGCAAACCCCTTTTAGCTCCTTCAGTCCTTTATCTAACTCCGCCATTGAGGACCCCACACTCAGTCCAATGGTTGGCTGTGAGCATCTACCTATGTATTTGTAAGGCTCTGGTGGGGGCCTCTCAGGAGACAGCTATATCAGACTCTTTTCAGCAAGCATTTCCTGGCATCCACAATAGTGTCAGGGTTTGGTGATTGTATATGGGATGAAACCCCAGGTGGGACAGTCTCCGAATGGCCTTTCCTTCAGTCTCTGCTCTACACCTTGTCCCTATATTTGCTCCTGTGAGTATTTAGTTCCCCTAAGAAGGACTGAAGCACCCACATTTTGGTCTTCCTTCTTCTTGAGTTTCAAGTGGTTTGTGAATTCTATCTAGGGTATTCTGAGCTTTTGGGCTAATATCCACATACCAGTGAGTGCACACCATGTATGCTCTTTTGTGATTGGCTTACTTCACGCAGGATGATACTTTCTAGTTCCATCCATTTGCCCAAGAATTTCATGAATTCATCATTTTTAATAGCTGAGTAGTACTCCATTATGTAAATGTACCACATTTTCTGTATCCATTCCTCTGTTGAGGGACATCTGAATTCTTTCCAGCTTCTGGATATTATAAATAAGTCTGCTATGAACATAGTGGAGCATGTGTCCTTGTTCTATGTTAGAGAATCTTCTGGGTATATGCCCAGGAGTGGTATGGTATAGCTGGGTTCTCAGGTAATACTATGTCTAATTTTCTGAGGAGCCACCAGATTAATTTACAGAGTGGTTGCACCAGTTTGCAATCCCACCAACAATGGAGTGTTCCTCTTTCTCCACATCCTTGCCAGCATCTGTTGTTACCTGAGTTTTTGATCTTAGCCATTCTGACTGATGTGAGGTGGACTCTCAGGGTTGTTTTGATTTGCATTTCCCTGATGACTAAGGATGTTGAACATTTCTTTAGGTACTTCTTGGCCATCCAACATTCCTCAGTTGAAATTCTTTGTTTAGCTCTGTACCCCATTTTTAATAGAGTTATTTGATTCTCTGGAGTCTAACTTCTTGAATTCTTTGTATATATTAGGTATTAGCCCTTTATTGGATGTAGGATTGGTAAAGATCTTTTCCCAATCTGTTGGTTGCCATTTTGTCCTATTGACAGTGTGCTTTGCCTTACAGAAGCTTATCACTATTTGCAGATGATATGACCATATACTTACATGATCCCAAAAATTCCACCAGAGAATTCCTAAAGCTGAAAAACAACTTCAATAAAGTGGTTGGGTATAAACTTAACTCAAACAAATCAGTACAATAAACAGGCTGAAAAAGAAATTAGGGAAACAATACTCTTCACAATTGTGACAAACAATATAAAGTATCTAGGTATGACTCTAGCCAAAAAAGTGAAAGACCTGTATGACAAGAACTTCAAGTTTCTGAAGAAAGAAATCAAAGATCTCAGAAGATGGAAAGATCTCCCATGCTCATGAATTGGCAGGATTAATATAGTAAAAATAGTCAGCCATCTTGCTGAAAGCAATCTACAGAGTCAATGCAATCCCCATTCAAATTCCAACTCAATTCTTCATAGAGAAAGAGCAATTTGCAAATTCATTTGGAATAACAAAAAAACCCAGGATAGCGAAAACTATTCTCAACAATAAAAGAACTGGGGGAATCACCATCCCTGACATTAAGCTGTATTACATGGTGATAAAAACTGTATGGTAGAGGCTGGAGAGATGGCTCAGCGGTTAAGAACACTGACTGCTCTTCCAGAGGTCCTGAGTTCAATTCCCAGCAACCACACAGTGGCTCACAACCATCGTAATGGGATCTGAGGGCCTCTATTCTAGTGTGTGTGAAGATAGCTACAGTGTACTCATACATACAATAAATAAAAACCTTTAAAAAAACTGTATGGTATTGGTACAGAGATAGACAGAAAGATCAATGGAATAGAATTTGAAGACCCAGAAATAAACCCACACACCTATGGTCACTTGATATTTGACAAAGGAGCTAAAACCATCCGGTGGATAAAAGATAGCATTTTAAACAAATAGTACTGGTTCAACTGGCAGTCAGCATGTAGAAAAATGCAAATTGATCCATTCCTTTTCTCAAGTCCAAGTGGATCAAGGACCTCCACATAAAACAAAATACAGAGAAACTTACAGAGGAGAAAGTGGGGAAGAGCCTTGAACACATGGGCACAGGGGGGAAATTTCCTAAAGAGAACACCAATGGCTTATGCTCTAAAATCAAGAATTGACAAATGGGACCTCATGTTTATTCTCATTTAAGTGATGTGTTAAAAGGGAACTCCTCCCCCCTGACATCTGCTTCCCCATCCACACAGCCTAGAAACTGCCCCTACCCCACCCCCGCTCTGGTGTTGTTGTGATTGTCATTTCTGGCTTTCAGTTTCACATTTTTTTTATTAGATATATTCTTTATTTACATTTTAAATGTTGTCCCCTTTCCTGGTTCCCCCCTCCCCCCGAAAATCCCATAAGCCATCTCCCCTTCCCCAATCAACCCTCCCCTGCTTCTCTGTCCTGGTATTCCTCTATTTCTAAGTAGTTTATTTTATACTGCTTATTTACACTCTTTTAAATTTTAAACTGTCTATTGTAGTGGTTCTCAACCTGTTAGTCATGACCCCTTTGGGGGTTGAATTTTTTTTTCACCATGGTCAAATGTCAGCTATCCTGTATATCAGATATTTACATTATGATTCATAACACTAGCAAAATTACAGTTATGAAGTAGTAATTGAAATCATTTTATTCTTTGGGGTCACTACAACATGAGGAACTGTATTAAAGGGTAGCAGTCATAGGAAGGCTGAGGACCACTATTCTATTGAGTACTTCTATGTAAGATTTGAATTGAATTTTTATATTCATACACCTCACACTCTCATAAACATATATAAATATCTCCTAGCATTCACAGGGAATGGGTTCCCGCATCCACAAGACTGAGACTTGCAGATGGTCAAGTACCTTTTATAAAATAGCATAGTATTTCAACATAACCTTTATACATCCCTACCTCACACTTCAAGTCCCATCAGAATGACTGCGCAAAGACTCATCTAATTGTTTTATTTAGAGAATAGTGGCAAGAAGAACTTCAGTGTATATTCACTATAGATACAACTAGTTTCAAAGGTTTTTCAATCCCATGTTGCTCATGATGCAGATGCAGAATCCATGGAAATCAAGGGTCCACCATAAGCTTGTCTTCTGCTAGTCTTCACTCTGTTATGTGGATCAATGTTTACTATATAGATTTTAAAATGCAGGTTTAATTTGTGTGTGCATGCATGTATATGTCACACATACACACATGAATACACATGTGAGTGTAGTGGCCACAGAGTTCAAAAGAGGGTGTCATATTCCCTGGAGCCAGGGTTACAGGCTGTTGTAACAGTGACTGGGAAACAAACTTCAGTCCTCTCGAAAACAGGAAGTACTTTTAAACCCTGATCCATCTCTCTAGCCCCTTTCTGTTTCATTTATGACCACATAAAGCAGCACAGTGAGTGCAGTTCCAAATAGTATACTCTGGTTTGTATTGTTTATTTGATGGAATTACTGATTTCCTCATTGAATCCAGTTGTTGGACTCACTATATAACTGTTGCTCATTTCCAACTCTAACAGCTAAGTCCCTCTCAGCAGGAAGCCCATTTGTGTTTTATTTCACTCCATTTTGTCTTGCAGACTCAGGAGTTGCTCCCTTATCTTGCTTCTATGGTAAATACTTTGTTTTCAAGACATTTTACCTTCTCTTTTGGATGATGCCCTAAATTTAGAGAAATTTGCCCTTCAAACAGCTCCTGAAAGTGATGTTCAAGCACTCAGTGTTAAGAATTTGCAGTTCCCAAGGTGTCTTTATTTTACCTTCATGCTTGCTTGCTTAGTTTGGCTGGGTATAAGAATCCTAGTTTACAAATTGAAGGAGTTAAAACATACTATTCTGGTATATTGATGATTAACATTGAGAACACTTGAAAAAAACAAAACCAAAAGATTACTTTGCCATCACTTTCCCAAAAGTAAAAATTCTGTTTGAAGATATGGTAAGATCAATTCTACATAAATCTTATTAAAATAGATCTTGTCTTTGAAGCCTTCCAACATAATTTAATTGCCTCTTCATAGCAACTACTCTTATTTTACTTTAGTATGTAGTTATAATTTCCTTAGGTCATAAATTAATATGCTATTCTTGTCAATCTATTCTTTAGGCACACCCACAACTCTAAACAAATGTATCACTTTTTAGTTGTCTGTTGTTTGTTTTCTAAAGTGTTGTTCTGACTCCTGATCATTTCCATACAACTGATGGTTACTTTAAATACATCCACAAATTTCCACAAATTTCCACAAATTTCATGTGCTGAAAACTTAATCATTTAACTCAATAGTGTTAGAGGTGGGGCATATGGATGATAGGGTAACAAGATCTGTTATGGATTGATGTTACTATACGATAGTATTGGTTATCACAGAATATATTCAAGGACTTCAGTTCCTTCTTGTGCATGCACTTTCATGACCTGTTGCCCTTCTGCCATGAGGTGATAAAGTATGACATTCTCCCATATTTCTAGATTCATCAGCCTCCAGAACCAAATAAACACATTATTTATTGATTATCTAATCTCAAGTATCCTCACATAGCATCACAAAATGTACCAAGTTGTAATTGTTTGTCTTCTTCTCTGGATACTTTAAGACATTTTATTTATCTTTGATATCCTAAAATACTATTTTCTTTGTTTGAGCTCACATTTTTTTTATATACTATTTAGTTGCCCAATAGGGAAGCTTTGAAAGTCAATGCCTATAATTCTGGGAAATGTTTTTTAATATGCTCATAATCATATTTCTTTATTTCCTTCTTGGAACTTCTATTATTACATATGATATCATATCAACTACTCATCCATATTCTTGTACTTACCCTCCTCCCCAGCACACACAATTTTAGGAGAAATATTCTGGAATATTTCTGAGATTCACTGCCCAAGCTTCCCATTTTAACAATGTTTAATTTGTTCTATTATTTTTAATACCTAAGAGATTTGCTGCAAGTTATTCTTTATGGGCAGGTTTTCCTTTTATTATGAAAATATTAAAAGTCTTTCATTTTCTGTTTATAACTCAAGGTCTTTCTTCAAATATCTGATAATTTGTGGATACCTGACTGAAATTAAATGCTTCTATGTAGGATTTCTGACCACTGGGCTTCACCACCAAATGGTATGATAGAGACAAGGTTGTCTTTTTTGATGGATCATACGTGATCTCTATAGAAATTCACAGTTGAAGACTTTGTGTCTTCCACATTGGAATCTTTTCCAGTCTCATGACTCAAGATAAAGGTGCTGATTCCAAGCTCCATGGGCCTCATCCAGGAAGCTGAGAGATCCTAGATTAGAACTTCCATTTCCGGGTACAGACCTCTACCTACTTCCTCCTCTTGTCAGACAAATGGCTCTATCTCATCTGAAGAATGCAGTTCTGGTTTGGTGAACCCTGTGATTCACCCTTCTTGATGCTAAATCCTTGGCCAGAGGATAGAGGGACATTTGCCTTGGAAAAAAAGGACCTGGAGATCTAACAGCTAAGACAAATGAGATTTCCAACTAATCCATCTGTTTTCAGCCAGAGCCAACACTTCCTACTTTTCCAGATACCTGTGGTCTCAAATTCCTGAGCCTTTTTGGAGTTCTGCAGATTGGATCTGTTTGCTTTTATTGGCTGTCCACACTGTAAGCTTAGATTTCTGCCTTTCTGAGTCAGTAAAGTCAGTTCCCTTCTCATCCCTCCAAACTCCTGCTTCCAATCTAAAAATCAGTAGACCCAGGGCCTTGTTCCCTTGTAAATGTATGTCCTTAAAAAAAATCTCTGTTGTCATTCTAATGAAGCATGGAGAGGTGGGACAGGGCAACACAAAAAGTATCTGTGCCCACCTGGAACAGTACCTATCATTTTATTAAAAAATTTATTATGTTTTTATTCTTGTGATATTTGGATATTGTTTAAGTGGAAAGCAATTTCTTAAATAACTATTGTGGTTGGAAGCAGAGGCATTCTTAATCACCGATGTCCATTTCACTCTGAAATGGCTTTAGAAAAGCTGCCTTTTCATAAAATTGTATTAGTAACAGGATCTATCTCACATTAAAGATTTCATGAGGCAACTTATCAAAACTATCCAAAGAATAATAAGTCAAATGTGTTTTTATCAGGTAATAATTTAATGTCTTTACAGGCCTAAAGTACAGTCATTTTCCTTGTGTTCAGAACATTTTACCTTGCCCATCTGAATGAGTTCTACCATTTCACCAATTTGCATTCAAATCCCCTCAAATTAAGAGTTACTATAATGAGACAGCTAGGTGATAAATTCTATCATTTGAATTTTTGTTTTGTTTTGTCCCAATAATGAGTAGAGGGTAAGAAGAAAATGAAAGAGAGAATATATGGGCTGCTAAGTTTCAGTCTCAGACAGAAGAACACTCAGCAAGAGATCTGGAAGAAAGTTCTCAGGGTCCAGTTATGGGTTCAATTATGTACCCTATAATTCCCTATCTAGGATAACATCCCATCAGTCATAAGGCACAAGAGGTACTTAGAATATCAGATGTTTAGAAAAAATGGTGGACATGGTATTTCCTTTTGGCAAAGATTAAGATTCTCTTTCCACTTTTGATATGAATCAGAACCCATACACTGATATACAGAAGCTAAAAGCTTATTGCTACCCAAGTCTAGTGAAACATGCCCACAATCCCTAGGTCAGATGAAGCAGGAAGATCACAAGTTCAAGACCAGCTTGCGACTTAGTAAGACCCTGTCCCAAATACAAAATGAGAAGAGTACTTAGTACTTAGTAGCTAAACAGAAGAATGGTGTAGGCCTACATTCAATCCTCAACACCAAATATTAATTGACTAGTTAGTAAATTAAATTAAATAAAAAGCCTTTATACTACCATGTCACATTAAATTGCAAGTAATGCAAAAATGTGTCATAAGTTCTATCAGAGAGGGTCACTCCATTTCTGCAATGAGCAAGACCAAGGCTAAAGGAACAACAATAACAATGGCCAGTGGTGGCTTCTGGTTGACAACCATGATGATGGTTCTGTAAATGCTGCTACCCAGCATCCAAAATCCAGCAAGCTAGACAGGTACCATTTCAGCATCTCTGCTGGGTCCCAATACCAGAGACACACCCTCACTGGCTGAGATGAATGAAGTGATTTGCCAGGATTTGTAATGACAGTGGTCATCAGCTTTCAAGAGGTACTGTGTGGTGGTCACTGTTTAGATGTTTGATCTATAATAAGCTGACTCATCCCACTAACTCCATGAGGCAGAATCAATAAGATCTCCACTTTAAAGAAAAGGAAACTAGGGCATGGAAAGGTTATGGTACTTTGCTCTCAAATGCCTACTTAGTAAGTTACAGAGCATGTTTCATTGGTTTCCAAGTATATTCTCTAAACCATCACGTCTCAAGGAAGTCATAAAACAAGAGGCTTTCCCTACTAGGCAAAGGAACCAGTCACTTCGCTGCCTTTGTAAGTCAAGGGGGTGGAGGTGACTTCTCACTTGACCCTTCTCACTCAGTCCTGGACTCTGATGTAGAAGACTGAGATTCTTTCACTGTTCCTTATGGAGTGCAAGCAGATGTTTGAAGTCTAGAAGAAGTAGGTGTCACATGGCTGGATGTGACAAGATTCAGAGACTCTGAGGACTTGAATATATATCTGCACCCTAAATAATCTTTTTTTTCTGATTGTAAAGCCTTCTCCACTGTGTTCAGTCTGCACCAGCCCCATTCCTAAAGCACCTTCCCGCATGACCAAGTCGCATCTTAAAACCAGAATCTAATTTGGTTGTGGTATTGTTGAGTTATAGCTCCATTAGTGACTTTGGCCTTGTTTACAGATTCTCCCTAAGGAACACATGTTACTTATTTCATTGGGGGAGAAGAACATGTTTTTAAAATGTGTTCTTAATCAGATAGCTAATTCTTGGTCCTTCGTAGTTTCTAAATATTCAATTTCATAACTGTGTATTTTTAATCTGGCTCCTTCAAATGATATTTTACTTACAAAAGATCCAAACTTATAATAGTCCAGGCTATCTACACTATCAGTAGGCACAGAGCTTTACTGAAGGCAGTCAGAGTCTATACATCAGGTCCTCTAAAAGTTTCCAAGCAACATGTCATACCATAGATATCCTAAAGGACAGTTTCATGAGGCCAACAATCTTCATTCAGTGTCTATATAAACAGCAGGAAACCATGCCCAAGCCCCAGAGCCAAGACCCAAACTCTCATTTCCTAGTTCGAGATCCTGTATTTTTGTTTTTCTAAAAGGGATTGTCCAGCTGGCTTTGTGACTGCCCTGGTTGCTATCTCAAAACCTTTTTCTATTTTACAAATTCAGAAGAGTTGGTGATCATTCTGTCTTTGTTAAGACAGGAAATTCATGCTTCCCACGAGGAGTCTTTTAGGCCTGACCTAGATAAAAACTAAATGCCCTGCCTCTGGATTCTTACATTCCTCTGGACTCTTAGAACAGCAGCAAATGCCTAGGAAGGAAGTGTGCTTTAGCGTGGGGTGCAATGAATTTCTGAGTCTTCTTTAATTAAAAAGGGATTTGGGGAATTTATTTTATCAAGATCCTCAGTTAAGTCACAGAACACTTTTTTTTTAGATACATGATCTTGTTACCAAGAGCAAGCAGTAGGAGATATTATTAAGGGTTTCATAAATATTTAGAGAATGACAAAGAATGTTAATGATGCAGGACAGAAAAGTTCCCTTCCCCTTAAAAATAATTCACACTAATGGAAGACCTTGAAAGACATCTCAAGTATTTCATTCCAAGCCTTGAGCACGTGATCTGAGAAAGGGCTGCCAGAAAGAAGCCCCTCATTGAACTCTTTTATGCTTCAATCCTAGCCTTACATATCAAATGAAATCCAAAAGGGATGAGCTGTAGGGTATCTTTCCAGGACCATCTATGTGTGTTCATAAAGCCGTATGAGAAGATATCAATGCTGTCGACTCTCAGCATGTCAGGTATTTTCATCAGAAATGTTTTAATACTGGCTGGAGACTAGCTGCATGATACCATCTCTGTCGGTCATGAGTTCACATGCCCAGACAAAAAGTGGTTTGATAAATAATTTATTCCAATCGATTTACCTGGCCATCAGGTCAAGATCATCTAAGCCTCACCAGTTACAAGATCATCCCCTGTCCCTGAAAGTCACAGGGTTTTCATTATAACACATGATAATAAAGAAAACAATTATAAGATCTGATTATTACTGTTTGGGGGCTTTATTTGGTAATCTCTTGAGATTGGAGATACATGAGAGAGAAACTTATCCTCAAAACTGGTAACATTCTTTATAGTAGCTGATGGAGAGAAATTGTCACCCCTTGGAAAAAGAAAACCTAGTTTAGTTTGCTTTCTATCGCAGTGATAAAACACTATGACCCAAAGCAACTTTAGGAGAAAGAGTTTATTTAGCTTATCCTTATATTCCATCACAAAGAGTAGCGAGGGCACAAACCAAGACAGGAACCTGGAAGTAGAACCTGAAGCAGAGGAACACTGCTTACTGGTTTGCTCCATTCAGCCTGGTTTTTCGTCTGTTTTTTTTTTTCACAATCCAAGACCTCCAGTTAGACAGACCCTCACATCAACCTACAAGAAATCTGATGGAAGCATTTCCTCAGTTGACGTTCCCTACTCTTAGATGAGCATAGTTTGTGTCAAGTTGGTAAAAACTAACCAGCACATCTTCCATAAATAATTGCTATCAACTTCCATGAGTAAGTTACATAAATACCATAGATGGTTTAGGCTACCACAAAACATAACAGTATCCCCTATCATAAATAACACTATAGATTGAATGGTTTAAGCAAAATATATTTATTTTTTTCATAGCTGTAAAGTCAAGAAGTCCAAGATCAGAGTGCCATCACAGTTACATACTGGAGAGGAGACCCTTTGTGAACTTGATGATGTCTTCTTAGTGTCCTCATGTGCCAAGGAGGAGAACAGGTAGTGAGAGAGATCTCTAGACTCTCTTCTTATAAGGACACTGGTCTGAAAATGCGGGTCCCACCTTCATGATTCCATTTAAATCTAATTATAGTCCATGGTCCTTATCTCCAAATACTGTGATGTAAGGTGAGAGCTTCAGCCTTTGAAGTGGGAATGGTAGAGGATGGGGCAGCAACAGTTCAATTCACAGCAACTTATTTTGGCAGGAAGCAGAGACTCTAAGTGCACATGTGAATTAAGACATTAAAAATTATCATTAAACTGTTTTATACTAGGAAGGACTTAGCATTTAAAAAAGAATTAGATGCATATGCAGCATAGGATGGCCTTGTTGGACATCAAAGGGAGGAGAGGCCCTTGGTCCTAAGAAGGCTAGATGCCCCAGTATAGGGGAATATCAGAGGAGTGGGTGGATTGGTGAGCAGGGGGATGGGGGATGGGTTAAGGGATTTTCAGGGTGGGGGGAGAACAAGGAAAGGAACAACATGTGAAATGTAAATAAAGAATATATCTAAGAAAAAAGAAAAAAAAAAGAAAGCATTATGATCCAGTCCAATATCCAATGGTTGATTGGTAGTAGTGTGTATAGGGTACAAGAAATCAAACAGAAAAAAAATTGTGAGACGCAAAGAGAGAATGATCAGCTAGTGAGACAGACAAAAGAACAAACTGGGGGAACATTCTTTTGAATAAGGATTGCCCAACACTCAAGCCTAAATCTGTTTACACTTGTTTTAGTGAACACTCCTCCCACTCATTCCTGTTTCTCAAAGTCCCAGTCGATTCTGCAGCACACAAATGTGCTCTGTGGAGCAACTCTTACTACGGTACTTAAGGAAAGGACCCAGGTTTAAACCTTAGCCTTCTATGAGCCAGAGATAGATGTAAACTGGAAAAATCATCCATGAAAGTAGAAAATTACCCACTACCCCCATAGATCAGTGCATCTTGAATCCTCATTTAAGAAGCTTCTATTTGCAGTAGATGTTGACTAACACAGATCCACAACTGGCTGAGGTTCAAAAATAAGTGACTGCAATTCTCAGTCCCAAATGGAACACATATAGCAAACCCCTCCTCCCAGGGCTTAGGGACCACTGCAGAATAGAAGACAGAAAGAATGTAAGGCAGAGGCAGAAGTTAAGTAGGAAAACCGCCGTGTCTTAGGGACACAGCAGAACAGCTGCACATATGAACCCACAGCAGTTGTGACAGCATCCGCAAGGTCTATACAGCTCATGCTAGACCAAATCCCAGAATGCAGAGGGGAGCATGCACATAATCCCACCCCAAGCTCAGAAAATACTAACAATTGTTAGCTGCTGAGAAAGGAAGAGTTGGTTTTCTCTAGGAACGTAGACCCCAGTAAGTCAACCATACTTCTGTGGAAGACTACACATCCAAAAATATTCAAGTGACAAAAATAGGTCTTGGTGGAGAGAAACAAAAAGACATAAAGTTGGATGGATGGGGAAGGGACATGGATCTAGGAAGAGTTAGTGGATGGGGTGAATATGCTCAAAATACACTGTGTATAATTCTAAAAGAACTAAGAAATTTTTAAAAAGAAAGGGAGGAAGAGAAAGAGGGAGGGAGGAAAGAAGGAAGGAAAGAAGGAAAGAGAGAGAAACTGGAGAATATAAGGTGACTTGGAGAATGTGTCTTCTCTTAAAGACACAATCAGAAATCAATACTTACTGACTTGTAAGAAGCAGAGTTCCCTCAGCTAACAGAGGGTAAATAGAAAAAAAAAATTACAGGTGCTTTATTCAATGTGGATGAATATGAAGATACAATCAGGACAGGTTAGGTAGAAAACAGAAATCCCTCCCTGAATATTCTACAGCTGTGTCCAGACTTTCAGTTTTCTCCTAAACAATTCCCAGAGAGGCAGCTGCCACATCAGCTGCTCCGTGTGTCTCCTAGTCATCAAGATCACGTAAAGGTTCTTTTTCAAAGTTAACATATACATAGAGTTTGTTTGCTTGGTTGTTTGAGGGTAGGAGAAAGGGAAGAACTTCTAAATTTGTCTTTTCTTATCCCTATATGATCAACACAAACAAGTGCTTGCAAAATGCTTTTTGAGAGGTATGTGTTACTCCTCCAAGTCCTCATGAAAGATGATCTGAATGGGAAGGAGGAGAGAAGCTTTTCATTTATTCCAAGTATTTCATCTAATGAAAATGCCAATTTGAACTCCCTTTCATCAGGAGCTCTGCATTCTGCCTCTCTAGCAGAACTCTTGGCATGGACACTTCTGATGCCTGTGGGATTCTATGAGGTCCACTCCCTCTCCAAGTTTCTTGTTATCAGAAACACCATCACCCACTGAGACACAGAAGCCTCCTTCCTGCTTACACCTTTATTGTATGTGCTGCCCACCTCCACATACCAAGCCTTCTCCAAGCCCCTCTCCCTCACTCCAGTTCAGCACACACCTCCTCTCTTCAGGACTCTCCCCTCTTCCTGGTCATCCTTCTGTGTGGCTCTTAACCAGAATCTGCATTTGATGAATCCTACAGACTCATGGCCTTCCTTTGAAGTCCGCACAGCTTAATTAAGCATGTCTACCCTAAAACTCAGAGATGCCCCTTTCAACCTATAGGTTTTCAGAAACTTGTTATTGAGACTCAAAGCCACATTCTTATATATGACCACTCAGAAAGGTGAGAATCCTGTTAGAAGGAAATGGGAATAGCTGCCCTGGTTGAGCCTCAGCGAGGATGACAGAGTTTTGGCTTTATATACAGAGGGGCAGGAGTGAGACATGGCTAGATCCCAGCTCTGTGTAGCTGAGACTGATTGTGGGCAAACACTTTGTCAGATCATAGAACTGGTAACCATGCCTTATGGCCATTGTGAGTAAGAATTACCTGAAGCAGTACAGTAGCTGACATGGTTTGAATGTAAAATGTCTCTGTTGGCTCATGTGGCTGAACACTTGGTAAGCTGGGGATGCCATTTGGAAAGGTTGTAGAACCTTTAGTGGATAGAGCCTGACTGGAGAAAGTGTGTAGCTAAGAGGCTTAATACCCTGTCTGCACCTCCTATTCACATTTTCTATCCTGACTGAGGACACCATACGCCCACCCACCTCGCATTCCTGCTGTCATGCCTCCACAGCAGTGATGGACTGTCCTTAAACTCTTAGCCAAGATCCCAGGTATTTGGTCACAGCAATGAGAAAAGTAACTATTAAAGATATTTCCTAGGGGACAAAGCATGTTCTCAGAAAGCACTGCCTTATGCTCTCATCTCCAGTGATCAACCTTAGTGAACTGCAGAGTGTTCTCTGGGAAGCTCATGGTGACCCTCTTTGTCATCCCATGGAAGTTACTATGAATCTGAGAATAAGAGTAAGTACTTGCTGTTTAATACAATGAACCATTAGCAGTCAATGCTCCAAGTTCTAAGGGCAAAGGCTTCATGAGAAAAAATAAAAACTATCACATGCTACTATCTATACTGGGGAATGCATACATTTTTGTAGGTATTATGTTCTATATTGTACCTAAAAGAAAAGTAAGACTCTGAGAATGCTAATGGCTTGTTTAAGGTCTTATGTCAGCCAATGTGTCCCAATAGACACAGTAGAGCTGATAAGAGATGATCAAGTATCCAGAAATTAACAGTTGAAAGCTGTTAACTCTCTAGGGTTGAATAGGCTAGAGAGAAGTTGCTGTAGATCAATGTTGTTATTGTACTCCAAGGAGAATAAGTGCCATAGAAAAGGATCCACCCAATAGGACCGACTTTCATGCCAGGGAGGCAAGGAAGCAACCATAGGCAAGGAAACAACAAGGAGCATGTACACTGGAGTCAAACCCTCCTATATCCCAGCTACTCCCTTCCCAGTCTCTGTTGATATCTTCCATTGAGTGAACCCAACAGGAATCAGAGAGCAAGAATGCTTGGGTAAGGCAGCCTATATTAGACTCTCAGGCTCAGAAAATAACACAAAGGTGTTAAAAAAAATAGAGAGAGACAACCTAGAAGTTCTGCAGCTTCTAAGCAGTGAACCTAGAACCTCTCTCAACAATTGCTGTATTCCAACACTAGTTTCTACTACATGGATAAAAAGTTGTTAAAAAATGGGTCATTCCTGGTTGGGGGTTCACCTACAAAGGGGCTGACAGAAAATTACAGGATACTTTCAAAGAGAGCAATAGGGAAAAAATAAAGCTGACTTTGAATGGATGGTTCATTACTCATTCATCTGTGCCCCCTATCTGAGGACTCCAGGCCAGTCATTCACTATTTTTCTGCTTCAAAGGAAGCAGCCCTGTTAAATCCTCTGTTTGACCCACAACCTCACCCAATAGACAGAATTCCAATGAACTGCACATTCTCCTTCTCCTTACATGGAAAAAATTGAACAAACACCTACCATAGGCTACAAATTCCTCAAGGAATGGGTAAGAAGTAGGCAGCCATTTCTGCCTTTGCGGAGCTTGTGTTGAAGCAGAGGAGCAAACCATAATATATCAACCAAGCAAAGCAGGTCCTATAAGAAGGAGGGGGTGACTAAGGAAGACAAGCAGAGATAGGAGATAATAAGAATTCCTGCTTACGCAGTGTGGTCAGAGAAGGTCTCACCAAAAAGCCGAAGAAGTTCACAGATTTCTATGTTTGATAAATGTTAGTTATTAATACTGTTCAAAGAAAATTTTAGCTTCTGGTAATAATATCTTCATTATTGCCACCATAATGAGACAAGTCTGAGAGTTACTACATGGACAATGGCTCTGACCAGCACTTCTTGTACGCAGTCCTCCTAAGAGAGAGACCCTGAGACCCCATCTTAGAGAACTGAGTCACCTTTGGTGAAATGGACTCAGCCCATATATTCATCTTTTCTGAGTGTCGCTAGCAGTCTAAGCTGAATTAGATTGCTGACATCTTTCTGTTGAGAAGAGCTTAGGAATAAGCCATTGCAGGGATAGCCACTTCCCTTGGGGTCATCTACAATCCAATGCCCTCGGTTTAAGGCAATATAGGTCAGAATAGGCCAGAATACATTGAGACAATAAATTAACTGGAATCCCAGAAGCTTAACACAACAGAAGTTTATTTCTTATTCGTCTAACATCCATTCTGGGCCTGAGTGACCCTTGAAGACAGCTCTTCTCCCATAAGGTCACTTCAATCTTATGACTCCATCAAGTCTTAAGTCTACTCAAGGCTTTTTCCTTGATGGTGAGGAAGACAGTATTTAGATATTTCATACTTGCTCCCAAATTTCAGCTTGGGAGCAAACAGCACTATTTCTGTACATAGACCAATTGGCTAAATCTAGTGATATGGCTTCATGGTTCCACTTTCTAAAAGTGAGATCATGTGATTAGTTTCCTGGCAGGAAGAAAAATGGGAAAGTTTTAGTAATGTCAAATAGAATCATTTGCCTCTACTTCATAGGGGTGGGAAAGGCAACGTAAGTCCCACCATCCATGTGCTCAGTACCAGCAAAGATAGCTTTATGGAAAGAATGGCTTTGGGTACTTTAGCCTAGAAGGTACCTACCTATAAGAGTTTTCCCATAGTACCCCAAACAAAACATGGACATATGCTTTTTAAAGTCTCTAAAAACCAACCAAATTGGTATTTTTTCCACAGGGACCTCACAAAAATTTCTCATGATAACCACAGTGCTATAATTTATCAAAACTCAGTCAAGTGACTATGTAAGTTCTTCCCCAAGAGCAAGGGATTACTTGGCCTCCCCACAGCATTCAGGAATGAATGTCCTACACTACAACTCCTGATGGCCAGTATCTTATATTAAATGGATTCCCACAATTTGCACATGTTAAAGAATGTTGTCCAGAAGAGTTGGTCTACCATTTCTTTATTATGCTCATTTCCTATATTAGGAGAGCATCCTCATATCACCTCATTCTTGGTCATTGTACTAAAGTTTGCTCTAGGGATGATGACTGGCTCAGTGGATAAAAGCACTTGTGGTATAAGCATAATGACCTGGGTTCGACCCACTAAACCCACAATGGGCAGGAATAAAAATAATTTTAGTTATTTTTAGTCTTTCAGTATGATGTGGCTGTAGATTTGGCATACAGAGACTATATTTTGTTTAGTCTGTTCCTGGAAGGTACCTGTAAGAGTTTCCCAGAACAACTCTGCAGTGCATACCCCAAGCAGCTAACTGATAGAACTCAGGAACCTGGAGGCAGGAATTGAAACAGGGCCCATGGAAGAATGCTGCTTACTAAATTGCTCAGCTTGATTTTTTTTTTTTGTCACATCTGGACCAACTGCTCCGAATTGGTTCCATCCCTCCTTCTCCCATCCTATCTCTGCCTATGTATCCCCACTAACCCTCAAATACTGCTTTTTCTTCAACTATTATTGTACACACGCACATGTGCACACACGCACACACACACACACACACACACAGTACTTCCCTAAACATGCCCCTTTGACATTTAATTTTCCTTGAAATATCCTAATCTATTGGAATCAGAGCACTCAGTCCCTGTGGTCAACAGCTATCAGATACGTCCCTTGTGCCCCACTACCTTGAGCCAGTGGTCATCAACTAAGAACCCTGTCTTTTTCACAAGTGGCTAAGCTGTCATTGTGCCATCATATATGAAAACATTTCATTGCCTTCTTGAAATTACACTCTTAACCATGAGGAATAGAGCACCAGAAGCTGCACCTCAAGGACCACAAACCCCTCAAGCCATGAGCTACAGGTGTGGGAGGCCTCGTTCCAGCCACAACTGCTCACACCTGCCATGGCAAAACACTGACAACATCACTCCAAAACTAACAAGCCTTAGTGACCCACAGACAGCCCCATCTACAGCTATTGCAGACCCAGTAACAGTCTTCAAGCAAGTCCTACTGAAGAGGACCCCTCCAGTGACTCAGTGACTCACCCTAAAGCTGTGACAGTAGGACAACAGCTGCCACGGGTGGAATCTGCTAGAAGCTGAGACTAGAGAAGGTAAGGGGATATAACGAACCAATGACAAACCCTGAAAATGGCTGCAAGGTCAGGTCACTAGAAAAGCTTGAAGGAGATGCCGCGGGATAAAAATCAAGCCAAGGATGTTGATGCCTGAAATTTGAGTGCTATAAATCTGGCCTAGTGTAGGTACTCTGCACACTTTCAAAGTCTAGGCAAAGAAACATAGAATCTTTGGGTTTAAAAGCTGGGCCCATGACTCTCTAGGACCCATAGCAATCAATACAAAGGGAGGTCTGTCTGTGATTCCTCTCCTGGTCCTGCAAAAGAACCCCTAAGAAGCATTCTGTAACAAAACCAAAATGTTATAATGATGAAACACATTACTTACCAGTCCCAAGGAGATCATGGGAGCTGATAAAATTCAGTAGCAGAGGGCTCAGTCAAAAGGAGAGGTGCACAGGAGCAAAAGGACCCGCAGAGGGCTACACTGAAGCCTGCAGGTCTAGGGGTGTGGGCTTTCTCTGCTAGGCTTTCCTGAACAAGCTGGGGATTGTGCAGCTGAAAAGAAACACACTGAGGGGTGGGCTTGTGTAGCCAACTTGGGTGTTGGTCATTAAGAGTGTGCTAATTCTGGGTTAGGGAGATGAGGAAGGAAGGGGCTCCCTGACTGTTCACACAGGACAGAGGTGATCCATCCGGTATCTCTGAATTTCAGATAACACACATCAATTTAAAAATTGGTACCCAAGATAAACGATCATAGTAAGCAACCACATAGCAATGGGTAGCCTAGAAATGAGATGTAAACATTGAAATGGATCAAGCGAAGGAGAGACCCCTGGTCCTGGAAAAGACTCAATGTAGGGGAATGCCAGGACAGAGAAGCGAGAGGGGGTTGAATGGGGAAAAGAGGGAGGGAAGGGGGCTTATGGGACTTTCGGGAGGGAGGAAAAAAAAAGAAATGGATCAAGCAGTACTGAAATAGATGATTAAGGTAGCACACCTGGTCATAGCAGCCCATCACTGACTGGAGGGGTGGCTCAAGAAGTGGGTGTTTGATGGCCTAGTCCTTGCCTCTCCACAGAAGTTCCCTATGTGAAAAATATTAAAAATTTGATTTTATAGCATTATACAAGTTATGCATGATTGACATCAAATAAACATATAAAATTAAAGCCACACACAACTCTTATTTCCTCTTCCTACCTGTCCTATTGAATTCCAATAGGCATGAAGCCCAATTCCAATAGCCACAGAATAGTATTAGTCTTCTATGTACTTAGATGATGTACCCACTCTTTTCCTTCCTGAACACTATTTAATATTGCACATCTGCATTTCATAGTATTTAGTAAAAAAAAAAAAATTCGTATGTCTCCCAGGAGATGTGCTGTCCTCTCCCTAATGCACTTTGCATACAATTCCTAGGTTGGTTGCAGGGTGTTGTTGTTGTTGTTGTTGTTTTAAAATTAGAAATAGCACTTTATGAGCATTTCTGTGCCTACATCTTTGGGCGTCCATTTGTAGAACAAATTTCTAGAAGTGGAATTGCTGGATTAAAGGGTGAGCATATTTGAGAATTTGGTAGTACAAAATGGTGGCACCCATTTATATTTTCAGACACTCTTTTAGTGAGCAATTTTCCTCAAGAATGAAAGTATAAAAGACAAGAAGTAAAACTCAGTGACCAGAGACCACAAAGGAACATGCAGAACAGAGAATCGGGAAAACACTTGCAAAGCAGCTGTACCACCCCCATTCCGCCTGAACCAATGTCTAACACCCAGCAGGAAAGGATGGAGAAGCTGCTGGTAATTAAACACTGAGCAAGTCAGGACTTGAGAGACCAGTTTCTCAGTAATAGATACTTTAAAAAATGGAGGGCTTGGTGGGGGACAGCTTCTTAGCCAGCTAGCTGGGTTTTGTTCAAGGATCTCTTTGCTTTACTCCAGGAGAGAAGAGGACATTTGAATGAGGTTTTCTTTCAAAAACAACAAGTACAAAATGTTTGAGTGGTGGTAATTTAATTCTAACACCCCTCAGAATTCCCAGAGGAAACAAGATTCAGCCCGGTCAATGATTGAGTCATTTGGGCAGATCGGGGTTAAAGGGGTTGACGTCAATAAATTGGCTCTTTCTGGCCTTCCTTGGCTGTTTTAATAAAAGTGGCACAAAACATCTTAACCCTATGCTTGTCAAGCTCCTAAGCAATCCATTGCCCTTTCCCAGATGGAATTTTGAGAGAGAGAGAGAGAGAGAGAGAGAGAGAGAGAGAGAGAGAGAGAGAGATCTGATTCTGATCTGATTCTGATCCCAGGATAAAATTCCCTAAGTACCTGCCAAGAAACTTTCCTCAAAGAATGAAAATTAAGTCGTATCCTAGACTCAGGGAAGCTCGGCTGGTGTTCTCTATAGTGTGTACAAAGCCATCGACTGCACATCCTCCTGCCCTTTCCTGGTGCCCTACTCTGCCAGATTTCCCTTCTCTAGAGAACTGTTTCAGCCCTCTATCCCCATAACCCCCAAGTTATTCATACAAGTCTGATGAAATGCCTGGCAACCCCAACAATGATAAATGACTAAGACTATGGTTCAATTCATATCTTTCACAATAGTTACATTCTACAAAGGGCACATGCACAGTTACAGACTATCCGGTACCACCAGGTTGCTTCTAGTGGAAATGAATAGGAAGTTCCTTCCTAGGACATAGTCAGGCTATCATTAATAGACATATACACAAGCTTCTTTGGTGTGTGTTTTTGTTTAAATACGTCTGATATATTATTTATTCATTACCACTAGACTCATAGACAACTCATGACTGAATGAAGCTTATCAAACACATGTACTTCCCCTGAAAGCCACCTCACAGCCCACATGCACCGTGGCGGCTTCGTTATCCACCAGAAGTTATCCATTCCTCTCTTGATGGAGATCTAAGCTGATTCCATTTTCTTGCTCTTACGACTAGTGGAGCAGTAAACATGGGTGTGCAAGTGTGTCATGATAGGTTGTAGTGTCTTTTGGGACATCGTTGGGTCACATGGTAGTTCTATTTCTACCCATTTGAGAACCTTCCATAATGATTTCCATAGCAGTTGTACTAGTTTGTACTCTCAAATAAAGTTGTTATTCTTTCCCCATATCCTTGCCCACATCTGTTGTCCTTTGTTTTTTTGAGGATGGCCATTCTATCTAGGGAGAGATGGAATTTTAAAGTAGTTTTACTTGCCTTTCCCTGATGACTAACAATGTTGAACATTTTGAAAACTATTTCATGGCTCTCTGAGTTTCTTCTTTTGAGAACGCTATTCATTAGGTCATTTGCATTTTTTCTTATACTTCATTTCCATATCTGAGAATTTGGTGACAGCAAGACCTTAACAGAAAGATTGTGCTGCAACATGAGATTTAAACCTCTTCTTTCTCATTATTGTTTAGAAATTAGACAAGAGAAGCCTTCTGAACACAAGGCTAACATTAAGGAATAGTTGTAAAAACACCTTTGATACAATGCTGACTCAGCTCGGCTACTGCCCACCCCCTATCCCTGCTTCTTACATTCCTTTGTCTAAGAACAAGATTAATGACAGAGCCTGCGGCTGGGCCTTGGCAGCTACAGCTGGGGACAAAGTGACCCCAACTGTGAAACAAACTAGCCTAGAAGGCAAGAGCTATAGGGTGACTCTAAACTCATTTCCACATAGTTAAGTTACATCAGTGGGCTTTAAAAACTATACTCATAGAGATCCCTCCTCTGTGTTCTAGGGTATAATGTTTTTAAGTAGCATTTAGGTGAGTCTAAAGTGTGACAAAGGCTCAGAACAGCTGGTTGAAACCATTGCCATCTGAGGCCACAGAAGTGCTCATGTACCCACTCATCATACATGCCCAGTTGGAAGCCTCAAAGCCCAGAACATGAAGTATCCAATAATTGGTACATTTTACTGTATGAACAATAAGGGGGGTGGAGGCCTTTGTGCTAAAGGGAAATATGTCCATATCTGTGCTTTGGGGGTTGTGTCCAGTAGAAGTAGGCAAGATGATTACAGTTAGGAACAGACCTAAGAGAGCGTTAAGAGAAGAAGCCCTGTCTTTACCATGTATTGTCATCAGCAGGGAAGGTGGCTATTCACATAGGCTGCTGTGTTCCATCTTCTAGAGTTAGATTCAGAGGGTTTGGAGAGAAGCATTTGGCTTTGTTTTTCTGACACATTCCCCGGTGATATCTACCCTACTGATCAGAAGGGCATACTTCAATAACTATGGGCTACCACTGGCCAAGAGTCAGGTGGGAGGCAAAGAAGAGACTGGAATAGGCTGAGACACTCTGTCCTGATAAACCCAGTACCACAGATGTTAGAACTGATTGGCTGGAGGAAGGATGAGGAGGATATTGCTCAAGATGATGAGTGACCTCTTTAAAGTGTTTATTTTCATGCCTCTGTAAAACATAGAAAATATTCTTTCTTTTCTCTTTTGGGGTTTTGCACCTTCCTCCAATCTGACTAAGTAGTGTAATAAATTTCAGTGCTTTAATTGTTTCACCAAATAAAATAATGCTTGCCAATATCTGTTGGTCTAATATCAGAGCTCAGTTCCAGAACATCTTGTAGTGGTTATTTCTAGTATGTTCTGGAATCTGAACTTCAGATGCTTAGTCTCTGAACCAACCCACATTTGAAAAGGAATTGCTAGTGCATGTGCTTAACAGGGTCATTGTGCCTGAAGAAGAATGCACAGCGGACGCGGGCCAGGTATCATTCTCTGGTGCCAAAACGATTTCAATAATCTGTAGCCTCAAAGACTGATTCTAGTACCACAAATGTTATGAAAAGTATGTCTATTGTTGATGGATTTTTCTGGTAGATGAAATCATATAAATTGCTTTAAATGCATTCTTCATGCACATTATGAGGTTGACAGGCCCATTTGTGTAAGTTAGTCAGCTGGTGTCATAGAGAGGCAATAGTCAGTCGACTTAATAGTTCATTAATAGAGACATCCTTCTTGTTTCCTGGCTTCATTATACAGCAGAGTATTCAGACCTTTTCATCATGCTCTTTATTTAGAAAATGCATATTCCTGGGACTAGCCTCAAACTTTTTGATTATCTTGCCCAGAAAACCAGAATCTGCATTTAAAACTATGATCGTAACTTTAAGAACCAGAGACAAGTAATACATTCTGAATCCTAAACAACACCCAATTAATGTAAATTGCCTTAGCAAGGAAGTTTCACAAGCATCAGGGTTTCCATGCATCTATTTCTATTCACAGTTACAAACTTAATCATCAGTTTGCTGAGCAGAGAAAGAGTTCACCCAGACTAGCACCAGCAGTTGAAAAAGAAGAGCCCACTAGACTGCATGCCTCCTCTCTCTCAGTCCAGCACTAGGGTCAGGGGTCATCCTGTTGACGGTCCTTTGTTCTGTGGCCATCACCACACCAAGCTGTTTCTTCTCATAAGACAATTATATTCCAGGCTGCCACTATACATTTGTCAAGTAAAGATATAGGTTAAATCAGTCTGAGCAGAGACACCAATAACCCTATTTTACTTCTTTTGCAGGTACTAGTCACCCGCACATGTAGACAGTCTCCATCTACAATGGGACAAACTTTTCAACTTTATGATGCTGTAAAAGATGACCCTCACCAGAAATTGCACTCTGAATTTCCAATTTTCATGTTTTCCCAGGCTAATGATATAGATGTGTCCTCTGTCATGATTCTGGGAGCTGCAGCTCATGGTTAACCACAGGTTTATAAGGGAGAAAGCAGATACTCTACAGAGCACTGTGGTGCTAAGCTGTGATGTTAGCTCATTCAGTGCAATTTGCTTTAGAGTATTTTCAATTCATGTTAGATTGACGATTGGGATGCAGCCCAGTTTGAGTTGAATAACTACCTATATGTAATTTTCTGATGTTCATTCTCTCTTCTTGATGCTAATGCTGGAAGATTCTAGTTATTTCTTTTCCACTTTTCACTTACCTTGATTGAGGCATAATTAACACACCGTAAACTGAAGATATTTAAACTCTGCAACCTGATGACTTGTGACATATAAACATGTTCCTCAAACCGTTGCCAAAATCAAGATGTCTGTCTATCTGCAGAAGTCTGTACACTCCTGTGACTCCTTCCTCTAACCCCCACCCTGGCCACACTGCCAGAAGTTCTTGAACTAGTTTCTGAAGCAATGGGTTCTTGAGAATTTTAAGTAACTGATAATGCTCTCTTTTTCCCTTTGGGCTTTGCCTGCTAAATACTGATTTTGAGAGTCACTTGCCAAGTATCGGTAGCTCTTTCTTTTATGTTGTTTAGTTGGACTCACAGCATAGGACTCCTTCTAGGTTCTAGCTGCTACAAGTGAAACCACTGTAAACATTTGTATACCCATTTTATGTGGAGGGATGTGTTTTCAATTATCTTGGTAAATAACTCAGCGTACAATGGTTGGACCAGATGGCAAATGTGGGTTTTCTTTTTAAGACACTGATAAGCCGTTTTCAAAGTGGTTTTAATCCACCAGCTGTATGAGGGTCAGTTCTACCATATATTTACCAGCACTTGATAGCATCTCTCTGTTATGCAGTTGCACATAGTTTCAATTGACACTTAATAGTAATGAGAAATTAAGAGTGGCCAATATTATTCGGTTTTTGAAGAGAATGGGGGGAAATGAGATATAAATATGAGAATCTAGTCAAGTCAATACCAATCTCTGTCAAAACTCCAGAGCAAGCAGTCAAACAAGCAGCTAGTAAATATTGTTATAGACTGGCAGGGTTGCTGCTGACCAGGGCTTAGTCTCAACAGCTCATACTGAGTGGGGATTATTAATATTTTGCTAAGGCATTATTAGGTCAGAAAGATAAGAGTGGGAATGTAAGATATAATGACTAAATACAGCCATCAGTGCTTGGCAGTGACTTTCCGTTATGAGACGGCTCTTGTGCACCTAGGTGGCTCGAGCCAGCTCCTCTGGGTCTTCCTTTGTTTGCCAGCCATGTGTCTCCTTGCTCTCATTCTGCAGCAGCAGGGAGTTCTTCGCTTGCCTTTGGGTAGCATCCAACTCCTCCAACCACCTCGTGTTTCATGACACTAATTTCTGTTTCAATGTGTACTTTTCCACTCACAATGGCTCTCTTCCAATCTCCTACATGTTTTTCCATTTAATCTAGTTGTCAACTCAGGGTATTTTTATGAAAAATCACTTGTAGGTTGCTTGCCCATAAATTTTTATAATTTTCTAACTGGCTTAAACATAATGTCCCGTTATACCCGTACTCATTATATTACCTATTGAATATTCAGTTTGGGGACAATCTTCTAATGCTAGTCAGAGGACTTATATCATTTAACACATAATGAGTTTTGTTCTGCTGTTCATACTATCTGTATTAACCTTGGCCCGATTTAGCCTTGTTTTTGGTTTTATTTGTGTCCCTTAATCCTAAACCATTCTAAGTTTGAGCAATATTTAATCTACACTGAATCTATTATTTTAAAAGTTGACTAGCTTCCCAAACCTGTTTCAATTGTCAGCAAGAAGTAAATTAATGTTGATTTTTCTGTTAGGAAAGGAAAAAAAATCTCCTTATGAATAAGACCTGGTCATAGGGTTTTCCCCTAGAACTCCCAAAATGTTTCTACAAATTAAAGAATATAATACCTTGCTGCAGACTCCTAGTGGTTCTTAGAAAAGAAATGAATATCAGCAGAGTAAAAAATAAACAGATTTTTGACTTTTGAGTTAAGAAGGACAACCAGAAAAATTGTTTGTGATCTTTTTTCCTAAAGAAACTGTCAATAAGGTGCCCACACCCCAAACTCCCATCTAATGAGCTAATAAAGAATCCAGAGTCCATCTAGAGATTAAAATTCATCACTGAGATTGAGAAACCAACCCTGTATGCAGTAATCAAGGCCAGCTAGAAGGACATCCTTAACTAGAAGTATCAGACTATAGAAGATTGTCCAACTAGAAATATAACACTAATGATTTGGGGCCAGGGTGGTCTCTGGTCTATGAAGGCAACTACCCTTAGCTTATCAATCCACTATAAAACAGTGTGCTAAATGTACTTAAGAAACTAACTTGAAGTACTGAAATAAAATCACATCCAAATAAGCTAACAGAGATGGGCCAGTTTCCCATCCCCATCCTGGAAGACAATGTATTTTACGGGGCTTTGTCATTTATTACAGAGTACAGTTTGAATTACTAGAGTTCACAGAAACATTTCTCAAAACATAGTATCATAATCAGCCAAAGAACTTGTAACACATAGATTATTGTAACCACCCTAGAGCTCCTAGAGACAGGGGGAAACAGACAAGGAATTCAAGTAACTCCGTTTCAGTAAATTTGGAAACTTCTCCTTTACACCTCTGAAGAGGATGTGCTGTGATTACAGCCTGGCTCTAACATATGAGATGTTCCAGATACAAGGGTACACCATATAACTTTTTAAATATTGTGATCTCTAAATCATGCTAATATGTTGTCCCAAGTCCACCTACCACTGGGGAATTTTTAACCATAATGAGAGATTGTATTAAATTCAATGTTCAATATACAGTATATAAAGCCTCTTACATTCAGCTTCATACATATGGATGTCATGATTTGTCCTTACGTTGGTGCTTTGAGAGCAAATATTTGATGAAGTTTTATAACTAATGTATTTCATCCTAGCCTACAAAAAAGATGAAGGATGCCCAGTTCAGTGCCTGGCATATAAAAAGTAATTAGTAAATATTAAATGAAATACATGAATTGATAAATGTTGCATTACTTCATCTTTTCTATTCCCTTGTAAACTCTCAGTTTGCATAGTATAGAAACTACTATTACCATCTGCTGCAGTCCCATCCAAAGCTCAAGTATTAAACCATAATGAGCCAATGTGATATTAAGATGTTGGCTTTAAGAAATGCTAAGATAATAATGATGGCTTTTTTATGAATGAGATTAAGCATCTTATAAAAGTAGCTTCTCAAAGAATTTAGCCCTTTCTTTTACTTGTCTATAGAAAGAGTTTTGATTTTGTTAAAAACCCAGTTATGTTATGTGAATGTTTTGGTTTTAATCCAAGGTGTGGGATATGGAGCTGTTTCAGTTTGTCCACAGCTGTTAACTATGATTGTCTTGTGCTCTAGGAGGGGAATGATTTTTGCCAGCTGCAGATAGTTTAATTCTGAGGACTCTGGAGAGGGGTGAAGAAAAAGAAGGAGGAGGAAAGGGAGGAGGAGGAGCAGGAGGAGGAGAAGAACAACAACAATAACAAGAGGAAGAAGAAAGAGAGGGAGAGAGGGAGAGAGGGGGAGAGGAAGCGAGGGAGAAAGAAAGAAAGAAAGAAAGAAAGAAAGAAAGAAAGAAAGAAAGAAAGAAAGAAAGAAAGAAAGAAAGAAAGAAAGAAAGAGGCAGTGGTGGCAGCTGCCCCCCCTGCTGTTCCTGGTTGTTGGTGTTGTGGTTTGACAAGAAGAAATTAGAGATATCCTGATGATGAAGATTGGACTGACCCTAAGAAACATGACATCTTTAATATGCAGGAAGTAATCTAAAGAGGTCTATTCCCCCTTTCCCCTCTAGCCTTCTTTCTCTCTTACCTAGCGTTAGGAGTTTGAAAGGGATTGGGGTGGAATAAAGGTTGGAAGGGTGAGAGGCATGAGAACATAATAAAATAATAAAACAAATACTCCAATACTTGCCCCTTTACAGTCTCCTATCAGATGACCCAGAATTCATCACTTATACTAGACCCAGCATCAATGGGCCACCACAGAAACAGAGAGCAGTCCTTCTCATACAATCAAGCCTACTGGCACCTTGACTTTGGATTTCACAGGCCCCAAAAGAAAATAATGTAGCTCTTTAGCAATGACTTAGTCCAATACTTCGTCACAGCAGCACAAATGAACTAAGACATAGCTGTGGCTTGAATATGAAAGGTGACCCTCACAGGCCAATGTTTTGAAAGCTTGGTTCCTGGATCTAGGTACTATTTTAAGAGGTTCTAGAAGCTTTCAGAGGTGGGATTTGGGTGGAGCAAGCACATCACTTGGGTCATGCCCTGTCCTTGTTCCTTCCTATACTCCTCTTTGGCTCTGCGAGTCATTGTCCATGAGGTTAAACTGGTTGTTCTGACATTCCCTCCCTAACAAGAGAGACTGATAACTTTGAAACATGAGCCAAATAAATCTCTCTTTCTTAGTTTAGTTCTTTTGAGCATTCTGTCAGCATGATAAAATGCTAACCAACACAGAAGCCATCCACCAAGATTTCCAGGCTAAAATCTAAAGAGTTGTTCATGAACCACAACTTAATTCATGCACAGTTGATCACTAAGTCCTCTCTAGAAACTTCCTTCTCTGTATAATACCATAATTTTCTGATAAAGGAATGATTAGAATAATTAGCATATATGGATCCAAGACTCTATCTAATAAGGATATAAAATGTCATCCTACAAAATAAAAATTTTAAAGATATAATTGAAGAGTTTTATGCAGTCCTTTCAGAAGTATATAACCAACACTTTTTGGAGTAAACATTATAGATGATTAAACAAGATGATTAATAAATTCAAAACAGTAACTATCCATAAGGGGATCTTACTTTTGGCTTTTACTCTGGCCTGTCAACGGAATAGAAAAGAGGATTTAGACATATATTACTCAATAACCTATTTATTAGAACTTTGAAAGAGATGAGCATCATTTATCATCTCAGAGAAAAAAATAAAGCACACCAGCTCTGGACCCTATTTCTCTTAACATGCTGAAATTTTCTTCTGCAACATTAACAACCTCCTTTGGGGGCAAATGGTTCAATGGTCCAAGACCAGGTGAACACTAATCCACTCCTGTGTGATTCTTCTGAAAACCTAGTTGGTGTTTCTGCTGATCATAGTACACTCCTCATCAAATGCAATTTTCTGTCACAGCCAAGTCTCCACAAAAGCTCAGATGTGACAGCCATGTAAATTCTGTGTGTCAGGGTTGTTAGCTGTTCGATTTTTGAAAAATATATATGCATTTAAGCTTCTCAATGAGTTCCAGCTGACCTTCTGACATAATTGGGTGAAATTAGTATTTCATAGGAAGTTAAATGGAATTTATCAGCCCTGAACCACAGCACTATTTTTTTAGCACATTCTTTTTTTTTCTGTTTTTTTATTTACATTCCAACTCATTTCCCCTTTCCCATTTCCTCCATCCCCGAAAGTCCCATAAGCCCCCTTCCCTCCCTCTTTTCTCCATTCAACCCCCTCACACTTCTCTGTCCTGGCATTCCCCTACATCCAGTCTTTCCAGGACCAGGGGTCTCTCCTTCCATCTTCTTGGAAATCTATTGATATGTGAATTGTGTCTTGGGTATTCTGAGATTCTGGGTTAATATCCCCTTATCAGTGACTGCATACCATGTGTGTTCTTTTGTGATTGGGTTACCTCACTAAGGATGATATTTTCAAGTTCTGACCATTTGCCTAGGAATTTCGTGAGTTCATTGTTTTTAATTGCAGAGTAGTATTCCATTGTGTAAATATACCACATCTTCTGAATCCATTCCTCCGTTGAGGGACATCTGGGTTCTTTCCAGCTTCTGGCTATTATAAATAAGGCTGCTATAAACATAGTGGAGCATGTGTCCTTATTGCTTGCAGGTAAAGCCTCTGGGTATATGCCCCGGAGTGGTATAGCCAGATCCTCCGGGAGTGTCATGCCCAGTTTTCTGAGGAACCACCAGACTGCTTTCCAGAGTGGTTGTATCAGCTTGCAATCCCACCAGCAGTAGAGGAGTGTTCCTCTTTCTCCACATCCTCTCCAACAACTGCTGTCTTCTGTGTTTTTGATCTTAGCCATTCTGACTGGTGTGAGATGGAATCTCAGGGTTGTTTCGATTTGCATTTCCCTAATGACTAAGGATGATGAACATCTCTTTAGGTGCTTCTCAGCCATTAGATATTCTTCAAGTGAGAACTCTTTGTTTAGCTCTGTACCCCATTTTTTAATAGGGTTACTTGCCTCTCTGGAGTCTAACTTCTTGAGTTCTTTGTATATATTGGATATTAGCCCTTTGTCGGATGTAGGGTTGGTAAAGATCATTTCCCAGTTAGTTGGTTGCTGCTTTGTCTTTTTGACAGTGTCTTTTGCCTTACAGAAACTTTGTAATTTAATGAGGTCCCATTTGTCAATTCTTGATCTTAGAGCATAAGCTATTGGAGTTCTATTCAGGAAATTCTCCCCTGTGCCCATATGTTCAAGGTTCTTCCCTAGTTTCCTTTCTATTAGTTTCAGTGTGTCTGGTTTTATGTGGAGGTCCTTGATCCACTTGGAATTGAGCTTAGTGCAAGGAGACGCATTCTTTAAGCACCAGAGTGAGGATGCATTTCGACAGAGCAGCCTTGTCAGAGACCACTCTACTCACAAGGTCATTTCTGCCCATGCCAGCAGAGAGCAGAAACTTTACCCCAAACATATCAGCTAGTCTGATCACCTTGAGAAGTAAATAGTGCAGACTCAAAAACTAAATCTCCTACCTCTAAATTTAAAAAAATAGATTTATTTTCCTTTTTCTTCATTTATTCCTCACGAATGCACTTAGTTGCCACTTAAGCACCTACTATGTTCCAATTATTAGAAAAGACAGGGAGACAAACAAACAAACAACTGTAACCAAGAGTCCCAGTCCAAAAGAAACACCATTCATTTCAAAGGACAGGTGCGGTCCTGTGGAAGACCCCAGGGTTTGCTGAACAGTCTTTCATAGCCCCACCTACCTGACCAGACTTGACTGTTAACCCTTCTTAGATAGCTGCAGTTCCAAGTCTCGGGTTGTGTGCCGTCCTGGGTTTCTCAGATTCACATGAATCTCCAGGTTTGAATTTCTTTAACTCCACAAATATGTCTGTTGTATATGAAATGGAAAGATACCCATACTCAGTCGGCCAGAGTGGCTTCACCAATACTGGTCTTATTATTTTTGCTTTGCCATAAATAAATACCAGCAGGAACCAGAAATGACTCTCTAGAAACAGATGCTACTCTCATTTGGTTATTAGAATTTGACAGTTATGTCTGAAGGTGAGAATGATGCCTAAACTCCTCATGGAAAGAATGCTTCCCAATTACTGTGTCAGGAACTGTGTTAGGTACCAGTGATATGCAGATTAAATATGTCAGATCCCTTGCCTCTGGTGAATTTTGCTCCTAAGTCCACCCATTCGTCCTTGCCTGTCCCTAAGAGTTCCTAGCAATTATTATATATTTCAAAAATGTATCTCACCAGATAACATTGCCAGAATGGTAATCCAGCTCTAACCTAAGCCCAGTGTAAGTCAGGAGCTTACAGAAATCTGACAATAGCAGACAGATAAGTAAGGACATTACACAGTAGGCAGTAATAGAGTCAACTGGAGAAGTACAGTCTGCCTCTTTAGCTTTGTGAACCACACACAGATGCAGGCACTTAACTCAAAGGGACAAAAGCATGTTTGAAAGTTTAGAAACAAAAGGGATGTGCCAACATGAGTATATTGTGACACTGAGGGTATAGAGATATAGAGGGTATAGACCTGCATTGAGATGAGTCACATGTCCTGGTGTCAGTATACCTAAGCCAGACTAGTTTAACTCTTCCCTCCAGAGTCTGGAGAATAAATGCTATCACTCAACTCTACTGGAATTGTATTTTTAACATCCAGTAACCCTCTATTATCCTCAAATAACCTTCTGAGAAAGAACTACTGCATATGGGGTAATCAAAAAGAGCACTGAGAGCCCAGAACTCTGGATCCATTAGTTAATCTCCCTGGTCCTCAGTTTTCCTTACTTACAATATTTGCATGAATTTGTTGTTTCGATACAGGACTCCCAGATGCTGTATTCAGAGCATGTTGCCTAGGTCAATGAATGTTGGCTTCTCAGAAAGAGAAACCTTCACAGCTCTCTTCACATGCCTGAGGCTGGATTTGTACAGATGATCACTACGCTTACCACAGCCAGGATATCCTGGCTGATACCAAGTGGAGAACAGATCCATAAAGCCTAATTAGTAAGGATCTGAGCACGAGCTCAGTGTTCTTCTGATTGTAGAGATGCTACAGATGAAAACAGACGGTTGGGTTGGAGTCATTGCCCACAAGAAGAGAAGCATCTCACATGTGACTCCTACTCTTTGTCACTCCTGGTACTTTTAGACCTTTCTTTATGTAACTGGAAAATGTCCTCATTTGTGAGTCCTACCCCCATGAAAGAAGCCAGGAACCTACTTTCTTTGTACACTCTGTAATTAAAAAACAAGTATGGTCATTTGTGTTATTGTTGCTGTGACCAGATATCTAGCTCGAAGCAACTAAAGCCACTGTTTAAGGTAAGTCTATCATGGAAGAGTGGGGACAGGGGGCAGGAGTGTACAGTTGGGACCCCACACCTCCTCACATCTTGGTGATTCACCTTCCTCCAGTGATACTCCACCTCCTAAAACTTCTACAACTGTGCTAAATAGCAGTACCAACATGGAAACAAATGTTCAAACATGAGAATCTCTGGGAAACATTCTACACTTCAACCACAATGATAAGCATGTGGCTTTATTTGAGTGACGAATGACATCCAACAAGGTCTCAATTAAGAAGAGGATGACATGAAGGGAGAAACAGGCATGGAAGATCTAGTCTGACGAGAACTTGGAGAGATCTATTGTTCACAGAAATGGCATCTGGATGGTGTAGAGTCTACTGCTGAGATTGGAGGCATTTAGGAGGCAATTCAAAGTAACCATGCCAGGTCAACCCCACAGGAAGCTCTCTACCAGACCAGCTGATAACATGGCATGGCTTCTATACCTAATGCTCTGGCCCTTTCAGATCTGAAGATTGCCTTATTATCTTTTCCTCATAAACTAGCTAGAGTGTATTCAGGGTATCTGTGACTAAGAAGCAAAGGAGTCTTAATCTTACCTTGCTTTTAACTATACCCCAAACAGACTATTCAGTGGGGCAACTGGGCAGTCAGTACTGCCTACAGAGAGGAGTAGCGTGTGTGGGGGTGGGATTCTGATCCCTCAGTCTATGAGTATCTGTCAATGTCTCATTGATATTGGCTTGAATCAGTCTTCTGTTGACTCCTAGCTAGAGTCAGCTGCTTTACCTATGCATGTAAGCCGGATGCTTTGATACTTAGAGGAAGATGCTAATTAAGCTGAGACCTCAATAATGGAAAATTACTCTTTAAAAAATTCTGAGGAAGACCCCTCCAAATAGAAGTACACTAAGTAGCAAGTTCAGGCAGGGGTTGAAAAATGAGCATGGCAGTCTCAGGTCTGAGATATATAAAGAGTTCACAGTGTTCTGGATGCAATTGATTTTGACCCATGGGTAGCTCAGATCATCTGAGAGTTAAAGAGATCCTAGTTCCAGCCCACATAGAATGCAATGGCATGCCATGGGGTTCTGAGGGAAGGAAAGAGGGAACAAGCGGGGGGGGGGGAGGTTGATTTCTGGTGAGCATACATCAATTCATTATAAGAACAATTTAATGGATAGATAGACACTGTAGTCACCGGCTTAACATTTCAAAAGCTAGAGTATAGTCTGGGGGAATAAAATATATGATAGCTAATGTATCAAGTGCTACATCTTGCAAGCAATGTAATGCTAACCACTGGGATACAACAAAGACATTGCCTAAAGGTTTTAAAAACTAACAAAGAAATGTTGCATAGTCCTCAATCACCATAGCACCTGTCTGTGAAATGAATTGCTTTTGAAATACTGCTGAAATGGGATGAAAAGAATAGATGGGGTGGCACTGTACACGCACAGCTCCATTTGTTCCTGAACTGTTAACTTTGAGCCATAACGGGGCGTTCTGATTAGATCCTAGCTGGGATTTTTACCCCAACCAAGTCTGTGTGCCAGAGAGAAGGACATCTGGAGTCGTCACCAGTAATTAGAATCAGTTATAAAAAAGAGTTTTGAAGTGAAGTGCCTGACTCACAAAAGACGATGAGGAAACCAGAGTGTTGAGGAGAAAGTGGACACTTCCCTTTAGAAAATCATTCTGAGCCAGCACTGGGGAGGAGACCAATGCACTCATCATGCCAAATGTGGACCATTAAAAAAAGTCACCAGGGAACCATTGCACAAACCAAAAACATGTGTGTGTGTGCACATATGCATGGGAGAAGTATTGTACAATCTGAGAAACTCATGTTGGGTGAGGTGTCTGCCTTAGTAACTCTACACCTTATTATTGTTTTAATATTTAATTATTTTAAATAATGTATAGGGGTGTGTGTGTATGTGCAGATATGCCCATATGAGTACAGCTGCCCACTGAGGCAAAACACATCAGATCTCCTAGTGCTGGAGACAGTTATGAGCCCTCTGAGGTGGGCACAAGGAAATGAACTTGGTCCTCCACAAGAGTATCAAGTGGTCCTAAGTGCTAAGCCATGCATCCAGTCCATCCACATTATTTTCTGAGGCAATGTCCCTATTTGAACCTAGAACCCACCAACTCACTAGATTAGTTGGCCACCAAGCAACAGGAATCCTCCTGTCTCTGACTCCCAGTACTGGAAAAACAGATGCACACGATCATGCCAGTACTAAGAGGGCACCGGGGATCCAAACTCAGGTCCCCATGCTTGTGGGGCAAGCATTTTACAAACTGAGCCATCTCCCCAGCTACAAAGCATTTATTTTTAATGCTACTGACATTTTTATAAAGATGTAGGATTTGCTGGAGTCTGACTTCAATATTTTTTCTTTCTTTTTACTCTATGTCCACACATTCTTGTTAAGGATCACTAAACTTGTGCACTTCCATGGCAGAAAGAAAAGTACACAAAGCAATCAGATATTCATTATCAAGTACATACATTGTATGCGTACCAATGACATCCCTCAAAGAATGCAGACCATGAAGTTAAAGTCGACAGAAAATGCAAAATCTTCCTAATTGTGAGCCATAACAAAGTTATAAATTCACACTTCTCACATGAACTTCCAATGAGCTTTCTTTGGTTTCTACGCATATCAACCTGTTTGCAAGCAAATGCAGACTTGCAGGCAGATGTCCCCAGATGTTTGAAAACACATGTGCTACATTTTGAGAGTCAGTTTCCCACAAGTGCATGACCATACATACTCACAGCTTGCAGGGTGCAGAGACCCACATTTCGAACGCAGATGCTCCCTCAACTAACTGGGATCCTTTGCCTTGACTTAGCCACATCAGTGAACATTGTCCATATTGTTTGATCTCTACCAACTATAACAACCACCACAAATAGAGGGCCTCTCCTAACACTGCTGCAGTAGCTCTGATTAAGCCACTGAGGGTCCATTCAGATTCTAGAAGTCTTCAAATAGGTGGTCTGATGAAGTAAAGTCATATAATAGGAATCCACATAAAACACACGAGTTCAGAAACTTTATTTCCTCACAAGCTTGCGTTCCTGTGAAACCGCATCAGGCTAGGACACCTGCACACACACACACACACACACACACACACACACACACACACACACACGCGCGCGCACACACACACGCACATACACACACACACATGTGCGTGTGTACACATACATACACACACTCACACATACTCATACACATGGGTTAGATTTTATTAATTTTTGTTAAGATGTTTTAGTTCTATAATTTTTCAATTATTGCTCTTTTGTTTTAGCTTTTAAAAATAGCCTTACAGAACAAATCAGGATATATTCCTGCTTTTTAATTTTCTTGAAGAGTTGACATAGTTCGTATCATTAATCCTACCTTAAATATCTGCTACGACTCATCAGCAATGAAGCCACAGGGGCCTGTCCTATGTGTGTGTGGGTCTGAGTAGGAAGGATGAAAGCTATAATTCATTTATTTAATAAGCTGTTTCATTTAGCTATTTCTTTTCAATAAATTAGATACCTTTCTCATAAAATTGATCCTTTTCATCTAAGTTATTCAAATTATTGACCTAGAGTTATATATTTTAGGCTCAAAATTTTCCCAACCCTACTTTTATTAAGGGTTCTTAAATGCTTTAACCTCCCTTCTAGCCCACCAGAGGTAGTGGAAAGGGAAGTTATTAGGATATGGGCGAAGTGGGCCTGTTTAGAAATGGTTCTTTGGAGCAAATCCCATCTCCACTGTCAGGAAATCAGTAGCTCAGTTCACAGGTCAGCAGCAGCAGCTCGATCTGCTTGCAAACAGTTCATGGATATACCAGCAGTCCAGTTCAGTAGTGTCAGGATAGCAGCAACAGTAGTTTGACCTAGCAGGAATAGCCAGGCCTCAGCTATGTTGGCAGAAGTTAGCAGGAGGGACTGGGACCAGCAGGGACACCAAGAAAAGTTCTTTGCTATGCCTCTGTCAGCAAAGCAAAGATAGGTGAAGACACAAGGACAAGACATTTGGAAAGCTAGCTATGCCAGCAAGCCTCCCTCATCGTCCATTGAATCCTATTATACTCCCTCCAAACATCACATGCCTCCATGGATCGTGCCTCACCACATGTCTTACCTCAGGATATGAGTCTGTTTCAGCTGACATCACTCTGCCAATTGGCCAGAGTCTGCGGGAGCTGCAAAAAACTGCAGCACACTACCAGAAGTTTTCTGGAGCGTTTCTCCCTGTGGAGTCCCGATAAATGGAGCTCAACTATGTAATGTAAGGCAGACCAATACATGCATGTCGTTAGTGAAGAATCCTTCATCACATGTCCTTTCACACCCTTCTTTTAGAAAAGCATCCTTTAACCTGTGTCCACTTCAGCAAAACATTCCTTCACGTGTCTGCTTTAGCAAAACATCCTTTCCCTTGTGCTTCCTGTGTTTGCCCCAGCAAAACACCATGTGACTTAACTGACTTTCCAAAGAAACCAGAAGTTTCCACCTCAATGTATAGTATTTCTTATCTCTTTAAGTTCTGTGGAAATATCACCTGTCTCACCCATGACATTGATCATATCTGCCTTCTCTCTTATAATTATATTCACCTTATAAGGACCCAACTTTGATTTAATTTATGTGTTTAATTCCTATGACTTCTCTCCAGATCCTTAATATTTTCTTTCTTCTTCATTATTTGGATTTCATTTTCTCTTCTTTTTACTAATTTTTTGAGGTGTACGCTAAGATCATTAATTGGTGGCCTTTGTTTATTTTTTTAATTTACTAGTTATTTTGTTCTATAAATATTCACCTAAATAATGGCTTGGTAATATCCTACCAATTATAATGTGCTGTGATTTCACTTTTATTCAGTTCAAAATAGTCTCTAATTTCATCTCTCCTTTGTCCTATGGTATATTAAGATATAGGCATGTAGAGACACATATGAAAAGTTGTGTATAAACCATACATAGATTTGTATACAAATGCAAAATAAGGTGACAAAATTGAAAATAGCTCAATTGTACATTCAAGACTGTACAAAAATTTTTTTTTTTTTTGGTTTTTCGAGACAGGGTTTCTCTGTGTAGCCCTGGCTGTCCTGGAACTCACTTTGCAGACCAGGCTGGCCTCGAACTCAGAAATCCACCTGCCTCTGCCTCCCAAGTGCTGGGATTAAAGGCGTGCGCCACCACTGCCCGGCTCAAAATTTTTAATCTGCAATATATTCTCAAAATAAAAATGACTAATAATATCTGTGGCAGCATGAACTTATCCTACTAAATGATGCCGAAGGAAGAATAACAATTATAAAATTTATAAAGTTATAATTATAAAATTCTGTAAAATGCCAACTGCTTCATCATAAAACACACCTGGTCACTGACTGCTTAGGAAAATGGCCAAAGTTGAGAAGGGTAAGCTTTCAAATGGGCAAGAGAAAATTTGAGGGAGAAATGTGTACTACACCACTTTGTTAGCTTATTCTTGAAATGCCTTGACTTCCTCAAAGGCTGGGCACGCCTAAACCTTCCCCTACAACCCCAGGCCTAATCCAGGAAGTGAACAATGGCTACTTACCTGAAATCTCACATGGCTGGTTGGCTTTATCTCCTGCTGTTCCTGCATCCCATCCTCCCCCGAGTCATGGCAATTCTCTCCTGCTCCTCTCTGTGTCCTAGCCCACACAACTCTAAGGGTCCTGCCTCATCTCCCTTTCCCCAGAACCTCATGGACCAGCCAGGGTAGCTGAAATGGTGAACTCTGGTTTCAGTGAGAGACTCTGTCTCAAATGAAAAGGAGGAAAGTGATTGAGGAAGACATCCTGATGTCTGACACTGACCTCCACATGCATTCACTAAAGACTACAGAGAGAGAGAGAGAGAGAGAGAGAGAGAGAGAGAGAGAGAGAAAGAGGACAGACGCAATGGCTGGCTCGCAGATGCTCAGAGCATGGGCATGTCTGGATATTGGGTTTCCCTTGAAGAAGCAGCCTCCCTCCTTCATCCAGACGCTCTACAGTCCTCTCTGCTTTATGTTCTGTGTCTCTTTGATCCTCTACTGTTCTCTAGCAACATCATGTTTCTCTGTGTTGTGTCCCTAAAAAACTATCACTTAGACCCTGGTGGCCAGGAAACCAAGGAGTCATGAGAGAAAGCAATATGGCAGGAAGTGTCTTTGACCCCAAAAATGAGGACCGTGGCTGAGGGTGCTTCATAGAGTCATCTTGTCTTTACTGGCCCCAGCTAGGAAGATGCTCAGTCTGCCCAGGCAATCATCTTCTGAGGAAAGCTGCAGAAATATACTCAGCAGCTCTCCACTCCTCCTCAGAGGCAGAGACTAGCCCCCCTGCCCTCTCCAACATAGAGGCCTGCAGGCCTTGCCGGTGGACAGAAACAACAGGCTGAGACTGGAACATGGCTGAGCTACCCCCTCCCCCCCACACACACACAAAGCACAGGGGTTCTCAGTAACAATTCACAAACAACAGCAACAAAAGAATGTTGCTTCATTTTCCCCTGTAGTCAACTCCTAGACTGCTGAACAGGCAAAAGGACAACATGCCGGAAGGTCTTTTGTGTTGGTGCAGATGTGTGAGAGGAACGGAGAAGGAAAACTGTCATTTAGAAAGAGCGGTTCATGTTCTACACTCTCCAGCATTCAGAGCCACAGCTATGGAAGGAGGCTGCACTCACAAAGCAAAGACGAGTGTGGACTCTCCATCGCAGCTATTTTATCTAGACTGTTTGGGAGCAGCAAGGCCCTAGAGTGCGATCTGTTTCAGTTCCTTGGGCCATTGCCTCTGCCAAGACATTCCTGGTCGTCTTTGCCCCGTTTGTCATCCCACTGGCCATTTGCACATGAAGAATTGGGAGCCTGTTGCCAAGCACAGGAAAAAAAATATAGAGGTTCAAATACTTCTCGTTATCAAACTCACTCAGATCTTCATAAAATGTATGGCAGACATGAGAGACACTGACCAAACCCAAGGCAGTTCTCCAAGACGAATCAAAGAGAGCTTGCAGCCTCTCACTAAAGCTTATATTTTCATTCAAGGAGATTTTTTTTTCTCTACCTTCAAGGAATCTTCCAGAACCAGTAATGTCAATTAAATTAAAATGTAAAGTAAATGCTACAAAACCAGAGGTGATAGGGACAACTGGAAAAGAGGAATAAATATAAATCCAATAACCATGCAGCCTGACTAGAGAGCTTTCTATGGCTGAGTAGCAACCACTGAAAACTGAGATACTTCACTCTCCATGTGTGCCTATGTGCAGTATGTACAGTCTCTCTCTCTCACACACACACACACACACGCATGCACACACCCCAGTAATCTATGGAGACTAAAAGCACAGAAATTTTGAGTCATTTAATTGTTCAGCCTTGCTATTTGCCAGCTGTGAGCCACACTTGCTAAGCTCTGAATTAAAGTTTCCTCACTGGTACAAAGGAATGACAGTGACATCTGACCTGCTCCTTTATCATAGTATCAAAAGACTGAAGTTAATAGAAAACATGGTTATTGTACACAATGGTATGTTTCACTAATATAATTCTCTATGGAATGGCAAAGGGCTTTTAATGAAGGAGCGGTGTGCTTTATTCACACACAACTGTCTGTACATTTCTAAGGCATTTCTTTGTATTTACAATGAAGAGTCTTCTTAATATTTCAGATCCTGGATAGTTCTCTGCTTAGACATGAAGATTTTACTGTTTTATGTTTTATATATAGATATGTATATGTGTGTGTATTATATATGCGTATATATTACAAGGAGATGATTATGTTAATGTTATTGAAAAGGCTGCCAACCTTTTAATAACTAAGCTAATTATAAGATGGTTAATTAGTAACCAACATAATAATCAAAAACTGCATAAGAATAACATGACTTACCAAGAGACTTAGTGTGCGAGGACACTAGACCACCAGTTGTTGTTCTCTGTAACTTTATAATCTGGAGAAGTGCAAACTTTGGGAAACTAATTCTCATGCTTTGCCATCAACATGCACCAGAGCTTCCAAGCTATTGTGATCTGTCATGTTATACAGTGATTCCCTCTCGAGGCCCTACACTGTGAAATCTTCAACGTCTAGGGGTCTTGGTCCTCCAAGTGCTTCAATGTGCTACCCTGTCTACACGTTCCATCCAGTCGGCTTAGTAAGGCCAAGAAAATAAAACCTGGAGTCCAGAAGTTATGCCCGGAGTCTCCATGCTGCTTTCCCATCATCACTGTGTCTTCCTCTTACGTAGGGACAAGGCACAAAGAGAAGAAGGGAGGCCATGAGGTCATCACCCTAGGGTGACACAGCCTTTACCAGGACTAACTGGGAGGAGAAGGGAAGGAAGGAATGTGTTTTAGCCATTTTGTGTAGCTATAACAAAACACCTGAGGATGGGCAGCATGAAGTAAAGAAATCAGTTTTGCTTCTAACGCTGGTAGGCAGAAGTTTTACCACCAGGGCCTGTCCAGAGCCTTATTTGGATAATTAAACAAAAGGAGAAATTGCATGTGATATCCTGCAAATGCTTCAGGAACTCACACTAAAAAACAGTGGAGGATGATGCAGGCTCCTTGTCTTTCTTTCTGCATAATTTAGAGTTTAAATAAACAGACAATTTTAAGTCAAATCAAAATAATCACTCACAGAATGTCATATTGATGAGATGGCTCCCAACAAAGGTTTTAAATAAAATATATAAAGTTTAGTGACTCTATTTTCCTCATTAAATTACCTAGGAAGTTTTTTTTTTCTTTTAAAGGATGGTATGGTGCTGTTCATATGTTTCATTATATATTTTACTGCATCTTACTGTTTACAAATTCAAATTTTAAAATGAGAAAGAAGCATAATGACAAAGTGCCATTTGGCAAGATAGACACACACAGCACTCAGGTCCAAGGTTTTCATTGCCATGGTGTGCTTCAGGTGACAAGGGATGGGAGCTGCATGCCTTCTGCTCTCTTCTCTCTCCAGACGGGAGCAGAGATCTGTTTACGTATTGGCCACCCCCATGTTTGGAAGTACTCTATGGCTACATTATCTATATCCCTGAACTCTCTGCCCTGCTACCCCACTCCCATAGCTACCACACCCCAGCCCTTGAGAGGAAGCGTGCAAACTTCCAAAGGAAGGAACAGCTTCCCAGGCGGCCTGGAAGCCTGGCTGATATTTAGCTGAATTAAAGTGGAAATTTCACCAGTGGTGCTAAAGAAAACTCCTACTCCAGAAAAACCTGGGCTAAGGAAACATTTGCCAAAGGCAACCAAAAAGAGCTTCAGTCAGAGCCCTAGCAGCTCTCACCAGGGAAATCTGCCCCTCAGAGCCGAGCCCAACCACCTCCATGCTGCTTCCTTTGGGTTCACTCAGGGAGAGCATAACCAATAATTGTCTCTTCAGAAACACATGTTCTCCCACACAATAATGCCACCATGTTTAAACAGGACTTAACTTCTTTAAAAGGGGCACAGAGGCAAGCCCCTGTATAATCTGTATTGTTTGTAAACCAATCATGACTGTGTCTCCCTCTTATGTAGGGACAAGGCACAAAGAAGGGAGGCCTTGAGCTCATCATCTTGAACTGAACAGGTTTTTACCAGGACTAACTGGGAGGAGAAGTGAAGGAATGAATGTGTCTCAGCCAGTTTGTGTTGCTATAACAAAATACCTGAGGATGGGCAGCATGAAGTGAAGAGATCAGTTTCACTCCTAAGGCTGGTAGGCAGAAGTTTTACCAGATGTACCACTAGGGCCTGTCCAGAGACTCCTTGCTACATCACAAGATGGCAGAGGACCAAAAGGGAACCAGCCGCAAGATGGATGAAGAGTTCCTGTGCATAAGCAAGGAAGGAACATAGTGAGGAGAGCCTAGGCTCTCTTTTACAACAGCCCCCTTTGGTGAAAACTAGAACATGCACATCAAACCCACGACAGGTGGCACAGTCCTGAGAGGGGCTCTAATCCACCTGTGAAGGTGAAAGATGGAGTGCCATAAACTAATGACCTTTCTTTAGGTCCCACCTCTGAAGTTCCCACTGCCTGGTCACTCCTACCCTGGGTACCATTTTCCACCACATAAACCCAAAAGACAAACCACAATCCAAGCCATAGCAGAAGAATTATACACCTTTTCCCTGTATTCTTTATTTCGAATAACTATTGAAAAAATGGGCCAACAGTTTAACTTGTATACATCTGGGTACTATGAAGGATATGTCATCTTCTAAATTTTTTCATTTAAAAATTTTAAATTATATCAGGCTCCTTTAAGCAAGCCTTTCTTAGGATTGACAATAGTGTTGGAGTTTGGTGACTGTATCTGGGATGAATCCCCAGGTAGGGCAGTCTCTGGGTGGTCTTTCCTTCAGTCTCTGCTCTGCACTTTGTCTCCATTATTTGCTCTTGTATTTTGTTCCCCTTTCTAAGAAGGACTGAAGCACCCACAATTTGGTCTTTCTTCTCTTCTTGAGCTTCATGTAGTCTGTGAATTGTATCTAGGGTATTTGGAGCTTTTGGGATAATATCCACTTAGCAGTGAGTGCATACCATGCGTGTTCTTTTGTGACTGGGTTACCTCACTCAGGATGATATATTCTAGTTCCATCCATTTGCCTAAGAATTTCATAAATTCATCGTTTTTAATAGCTGAGTGCCTTACAAATACAGAAAGGGATGCTCACAGCTAACCATTGCATTGAGTGTGGGGTCCCCAATGGGGGAGCTAGAGAAAGGACTGAAAAAGGTGAAGGGGTTTGCAGCCCCTTAGGAAGAACAACATCAACCAACCAGACCCCCAAAGCACGCAGGGACTAAGTCACCAACCGAGAAGTACACATGGCTCCAGCTGCATATGTAGCCAAGGGTGGCCTTGTCAGGCATCAAGGGAAGGAGAGGTCCTTGGTCCTATGAAGTCTCAATAGATGCCCCAGTGTAGGGGAATCGAGGGCAAGGAGGTGGGAGTGGGTGGGTGGGTGGGTAGAGGAATACACTCATAGAAGCAGGGGGAGGAGGAATGGGATGGGGGTTTCAGGGAGAGGGGGAACCAAGTAAGGGGATAACACTTGAAATGTAAATAAATTAAAATAAATTAAAAAACATACTAACAGAACAAAAGAATTTAAAAAGTATTAAAACAAAATTTTAATTAGCATATACAATATTAAATCTCACTATGGTAATTTCAAAGAAAACTCTTTGATTCTTATTTCCTGTTTCTCCCATCCATCTAACCAAGTCTCCTTCTCTATCCCACTTATACAAAAATTATATAAACATTATAAGCTAGGATATACATATGTGAGTCAAATGATGAGAATTATAAAGTGAATAATTACATAGTAGAAGTGTTCCCCCCAAAATCACTAGATTGGAATCCAGGGATCTTCATGAAGTCACCAGAGATGAGAACTCTAATGCAGTCTTTAAACCCTAGGTTTTTTCATGGTTTTGAGCTTTGAACCCATCTTACATAAATAGAAAAAGAAAAGCCACCCCAAAAAGTCTCACCAAAGGAGCATCAGGAAGGTTCTTGGTTCTCTCCCTGAGCATCTGCCATTGAGGTGAACACAATTCTCTCAGCTAAACAACACTGGCCCACCTCCCATTATCTGCTAAAAAAAAAAAGGATGAAATAAACTGTTTCCAATGGTGAAAACTCACATTTGTACTTTAATGAGCGCCAAGAAATCTCCGGGTCTAGTTTGTACCCAGAAGATACAAATCGTGTTTAAGAAATCCAAAATGCCTTGACTTGGGAATCATGTCAAGAATTAATTGGGATGCAACATTATTTAAGTGGTGCCATTTTGGTGTGATGTGCATTAAATTTAAAACATAGCAAAAGTTGCAACCAACAACCTCCTGAGTGTGTGTCGTCCATCCTGGAGGACAGTGCAATAGTGCTGATCAAGTCTCTCTGGCCCGTGAGACCACACAGCTTCATAGACAGTGACCCAAGGACAAATGAACCATGATGCTTCCAAGTAAGATATGCTTCGTGAGAAATTGCTGCAATACTATTCTGCATGCTATTATTTATAAAGACCCAGTCATATTTTCTAAACAACAACGAAGAAAAAAAATCTCCACAGCAGAGATTCTCTGTTATTTTTCCTCTCTCTTCTTTCTTTGGTTTATCCATTGTAAGGCAGCAGAATCCTGTGTGAATATGGTGACTGTCCCAGCTATAACTATATCACCTCTGTTACAGGCAGGAGAGACCAAAGAAATCGGGATTAAAAATCATAAAATATGGTTTATTAAAGGATAGAAGGAATGAAGAATATCTTTAACCAATGCAGCCATCTTGTAAAAATAGTATCAAGAGGATAGCCACCTCTTCTGTAAGGCCAGTAAAGCAGAAAGTCAGGGCACAGGTCCCTGCTTCACCACATAAGTCCTAGCTGGCCTCAACTACCTCTAGAATTGTTTTATTTGAGAACAACTCACCTGTGTCATCTATGGTCACTTTGGGTCTTTCTTTCTAGTAGTCACATTGAATCCTGTTTCCCTATTAACCTCAATGTTTATAATAGTTCAAGCTTAGGGTGTTAAACATCTTTGTAAATGTTTAACCAAGATGATTCCAGCAATGGGTGAATAGTATCTCACAGTTCCTAAACTTGATCACTTCATAAGGATTTATAAACCTTAAGACAGTCTTAATTTTAAAAATGGAAGGGATTGAGAATCCTTCAGTGTATCTCAGTTGTAATTTTAAAGGAAAATAAAAGGGCCTGATACATCATGGGCAATGGCCTTCAGAAGGGAGGATCACATAAAGAAAATGATCAAAACCCTAAAAGAATAAGCAAAAGAAAAAGAGAAAGGGAGGGAAGAACAAATGATGGAAGGATGGCAGAAGGGAAGAAGAGAGGGGGAGGAAGAGATGAAGAGAAAGAGAACTGGAAGGATGTATGAGAAAATGTACATGTGTGTTGTGGTGTGTGTGTGTGTGTGTGTGTGTGTGTGGTGTATGTGTGTTCTGTGTGCATAGTGTGTAGCATGTGTATGTAAGTGTGCCTGTGTGATATGTGTGCACGTGGTGAGTATGTGTGATATATGTATTATATGGTATGGGTATGAGTATGTTTGTGTGTGTGTGTGTGTGTGTATGTGTATATGTGTAGTACGTGTATGTGTATAGTGAGTGTGTGGTATATATGTGGTGTGTGCATGTGGTATTTGTGTTGTGAGGGGTGGTATGGTGAGTATGTATATGTGTGTGATATGTAGTATGTGTGATATATGTGTGGTGTGTGTATGTGGTATGTATGGTGTGAGGGGTGGGGTAGTGTATGTGTGTATGTATGTATGTATGTGTTTATGTGGTATATATGTATGTGGGATGTGTGTATGCATTGTGTCGTGGAATATAGGGGTATACAGGTGAGTTGTGGGTACACTCACGGTGTGTGTGTGTGTGTGTGTGTTTGTATGTGTGTAGAGCAGAGGCCGACAGTGGGAGGTAAGGGAAAATAGAGGATGGGGGAGGGGGAGGATAGAGAGAAGAACTATAGGGAACTATAACACACAGAAATCCTGAGCAACAAGGGAAGGTCTTCTGTCATGTGACCTGAAGACCTGTGGAATGTTAAGATGAGTCTTGTGTAGCCACAGGAGAGAATGCATATTTAATAGGAACATTTATCCAAAATAGAATCTGTTCAGTTTTACATTTTGGAGCCTGAAAAAAACAGGCTCTTGGCTAAGCTTCCTATAACAAGTCTCCAACTGTGCTGCAGACCTGGATGAATGACATAGTCATCGACCAGCTATGGTCAGCTGTGAGGTCCTCCATTGTACTGCCATGTACACACCAAGAGCCAGCCTCAACCAGACTTCTCTCTCAATAGCAAATCCTATTTCTTCCCAGTAATCTCCTCTGACATTCATGGTACATCTTCCTATCAGGTAGATGTTGACTTCTAAGGTGTAAGGTGAGCCTCAAAACAATTTTCCCCCAAACACAGAATCTTGTCAAAATATGATGAGACAAAAGGGTATATGTCTACCCCACAGCTTCCAGAAATGAAGAATTCAGGAGGCTATGGTTCTTAACCATGGAAGGAAAATAACTGTTTAAAGACTTTAGTCAATTGGGAAAAGTCAGTTTCAGACTGTAACTAGAGCCAGCCCCAGGACTAAGCTTGGAATCCGGGCATCTACAAATTCAGGATGCATGTGTTCTTCCATTCAGGAAAGTTACGGAACACTAATTATATGCCAGGCCCTGCTAGATTACCAGATAAAACAATCAGGACCTGGAAAGCCTGATTTAAGAATAAATCCTTGAGAAGCTGTTTTCCCTGCAGCCATTTTGAACCCTGCTTCCTAATCCCTTTCCCAGTATCTCCCCAGATGTGTTTAGTCAAATGATAAAGGATGCTAATAGAAGAAAAGGGTCCGTGTGATTAAACTTCCCCAGGATATGACAAAGAAACATGAGCAAACAGGTTTGTCAAAGGTGAGATTCTACAGTGGTCCTAATGCATCACCACACACTGCATTTCTCCAAGGAGAAAGCAGAACATGTGTCTCATGTGTCTGAAATATATATACACACAGGATGTTTCATATACAAATGTACAGAACTAATGTTCCCAGGAAGTTTTTAAACTGCCTTCTTAGAACAAGGGGAATGGTTCAGTGGGTAAAATACTTGTTGTGCAAGTATGAAGAGCTGAGTTTGGCTCCCCAGTACTCAGAATTCCAACTGCAGGAGCACAGCTCTGGGATGGAGAGGGGTAGACAAGGCAGCCTCCTGGAGCTCACTGGCCAGACAGTCTAGCCAAAATGGTGAATTATATATTCAGTGAGAGACTGTCTCAAAAAATGAAAGAGAAAGCTATCTATAGAGGAAGGTACCTAAGGTCAACCTCAGACTACACACACACACACACACACACACACACACACACACACACACGTGCACACACATGCACACTCACATGTACATTTCCTTAATAACTCTGCAACAAAATTGACTTTGTCCTTTGACTATGTCTGCCTAGAGAAACTGAGAGATTGGTCCACAGGAGCAGCCACACAGCTGTGTTGGCTTCTAATGTTTTTATTGCTTAGAAAATAAGATTCCAAGCCGGGCGGTGGTGGCGCACGCCTTTAATCCCAGCACTTGGGAGGCAGAGGCAGAGGCAGGTGGATTTCTGAGTTCGAGGCCAGCCTGGTCTACAAAGTGAGTTCCAGGACAGCCAGGGCTACACAGAGAAACCCTGTCTCAAAAAAAAAAAAAAAAGAAAATAAGATTCCTTACTCTCCAGGTGAGAACAGCAGATGGACCCTCACCCAGCATCTGAGAACACCGCAGCTCAACAGTCCTGGGTTCTTAGCACCTAGGGAATCCACTAAAAGACAGAAAAGGAACATTCTGATTCACTTGCTAAAGAGATTGATCTGACAGTATAGAACTATACAAAATGTGGATCACCAATCTGATATTCTATGAAGGCCTCTATACACAGAAAAATTAATGAAGGATTATATTCAAAAGAAAAATTTTCTGTCTTACTGAGAAAAGAATAAAACGTATAATTCATATGCTTTTCAAATTACTCACAAAGAACATGGCATGGAAAGCAGTAATTTAAAACCCTTTCTTCAGCAAATCTTTCATTACACAGTGTTGAAAATAGTAGCAAATAGCTCTAATTTCGATCTTACCAGTTCATCCCCTATAGGATACTTATGAATAGGTTAAAATAACAGTGAGAGAGAGAGAGAGAGAGAGAGGAGAGAGAGAGGGAGACTGCATATACCAACACACATGAAACATAAATAATTAATACAGGATGAAGGCAACGCCTTTAAAAAACTAATAGAAACCACAGAAACCCTTAGAGAGATGAATGAAAGTCTTGTTCGAGGAAGGCACTGAATATAAGGAAATATTTTTAAAGAATGTGTGAACCATCCTCCATTACCCAGAGGCCAAAGTCAGGTGAACCTCCCTTGATCTTTAAGAGCCTGTCTTCAAATATCAAAGGTTGGGGGAACATTTCATTCTGTCTCTCTTGTTAGTAGATGGTGGTACACGACCTTCTTCTGGAAAGTCTTCTCAAAATAACCCCATAATAAAATAACCAGAGATCCATGGTTAAATGGCTTCATTTCTAAACCTCGGAAGGTATTTTACTTCACAAAAAAAAAAAAAATGAACAGCCCTGAAACACACAAACAAAATAATTTCTGATTGAAAATGTGGTTATGGTATATTATGTGTCTATATGAATGATTTTTATTGATTCAGTATGTCTGGTAGACATGTAAATTTTGGGTCATATCAACAAAACAGTACTTCCAAAGTCACTGTGGAGCAAATGCATGGTCTCCCATTTCTAATCTATATATGAAAGATGGATTAAGGAAGTGAATAGCATTGTCCTGACTTTGAGTTGACAAGCCTTTGAGGAGAAGAGAGTCCACACGGAATGAGAGTTGTAACAAGTGAGGCCTCAGTCACCTGTAGACAATGGTAGAAGGAGCCATCCCCACAAAGGAAGAATCAGCTATCACATCCAGCTTTTGGATGTGATTCAGAGACACCAAATGGGATGCAGAGAAATGGAGGGGGGAGAGAGATGCCCTTCCAGGACCCAAACTGAGAGAGAATCCAGGAAACAAAGGAAAGAACTGAGAAAAAGTCGAGAGAGGGAGTTACCCTGGGAGCCTGCAATTGCCCACAGAGAGGGAGGAAGTGCCACACCAGTTGCCCTTCATCGTGCATGTCTGTTGTCCCCACATAGCATGTGGATTCCTCTGCTGGTGGAAGAATTACAGTTTGCTCTTGAGTCGTTTTCTTCCTCAAGTCCCAAGACTTCTTTTATTTTGTAGCACCCAGAATAGCAGGAGAGAAGGATATGTCTGCCCCAGAGCCTTCTCCCTGGCAATCACAAAGCAGCTGCTTAGAGTCCTGAGGACAGAGGAGAGGAGATGATTCACCAATGAGTCTAGAAGGGTCCAGGAGTCACAGCAGAGGTCTACTGGATAACACTAAAGTCCACACAAGGAAGCTGAGAAAGAAACTCTAACGGCTAATTCTACCTCCACTCACTTTTCTCCCTTAAAATGGATGTTTATGTCCAATTTCCTCCTTTAAAAGATAGCTTAAAAAATGCAGCCTTCGTTGAACATCAGCCAGAGCTTTTTTCCAGCAAATGTTAAAGTCTTCATCTAAATAGACTAGCAGAAGTATTTGAAATGGCTGAAGGGATCACTAATTATATTCACTCCTTGCCAAAAGAAGAATGGAAAGGAATGTGACTCATTTGTTATCTGACATCCAAGTTTCCATCCAAACCACAATCATTAGTTAGACCTAGTGGGGTGTGGCCAAGCCTGCTGGAGAGAGAAAGTCTGGACTTCCCACCAGTTACAAGGGCACTCACTCTTCTTGCATGGTACATTAGCAAATGTGCTAGGCTGAGCATCACAAGGTAGGCAGTTGATGGAGGATTTATGGCAGCCATCCTTGGCCTCACCTGCCTTGCCCAGATCAGTGCTGCTCTGTTGGTTGTGTTGACAACTTTACAAAATGGTGCTTCCGTGTAATTATCTTCCTCTAAGGCAGTGGTTCTCCACCTGTGGGGTGCAATCCCTTTGGGGCTTAAATGCCCATTTCACAGAGGTAACATATCAGATATCCTGTATATCAGATATTTACATTATGATTCATAACAGTAACAAAATTACAGTTATGAAGTAGCAATGAAAATAATTTTTTATGGTTGGGGTCACCACAATATGAGGAACTTTATTAAAGGGTCACAGCATTAGAAAAATTGAGAACCACTACTCAAAGGCCTTACTTCCTCTTGAAACACGTATATACATATTCTTAATATTTACCCAAATCACACATTATAGCTCTTTAAAAATAAGAATAGATAGATAACCACCTATATAGAGGCAAAGATTTTATGAGGCCATAACCCAACCTAAATTCATTATATATTTAAGCAGTAGATACAGTCATCCAATTTCTAGGCTGTGAACTACTGAACTATAATTAATCCCTCAAAAAATTGAAACCCCTCTTCCGTGCCTTTCTGAGTCAACTGTGGCAACCTTCAGTTTATTTGTGTCCTTCACTGGATGACAAGTTGCCTACTCTGTTTTGTGCCCCCGTGCCTTCTGGAGAGGATCTTATAACAAATCCTATACAACTTGAGGGCACAAATATTTAAGAGTGTATGAAATAATGCAATGATTGGGGGAGGGGCTGTGTAGTATCATGTCTTCAAAACAAGATATTAAAGTCTATACTGAAAAGTTTAAAACAAAGCCCAGGCAATTCTCATTATTTGCAGTAGTTGTGGTCTACAAAGCTATTGTGTATGCAGAATTAACCAACACTGTAGCTCCTAAGGGAAACAAAAGATCAGGTTACTGGGAACTTTGGTCCTATTCACATCAACTGAAGCACCAGAGGTGATATAGGTTCATTGGCCAACTTCCTTTTAAAATAGACTGGTCTCATCAACATTGAGAACCTGCACCTGAGAACAACCCTTTTCAATATAAGAATCTGCAAGTGTTTTGTAAACTCATCTACAGCATCCAGCGCTGCAGATTCTGCCTCATCTGCAAGTTTAACATCTTTCCCGCTCTATCACTTCATAGAGCATGTGCAACAACGAGAAGAGCTTCACATTCTCCTGACCCTGGAGAGCACGACTATAAATTGTCTTGGCTTTCAGCCTCACACCCATTGTGTCCACTATGCTGAATTCACAAATCCATTGGCTTTTCTATCACCTGCATAGCTTTATCATATCCAGAGATAGCATTTTAGCACTTTGGGAAGTGGCATCATGCCCATATTGGCCAGTTTCCTCTTCCTTTCTCTGAATGCCCTATAATATTGGTCCATTAATATGGAGGCAATAACCAACAGCACTATAACTCATAGCTCAACAAGATTATCTAACACAGTGGTTCTCAACCTTCCTAATGCTATGATCATTTAATAGAATTATTCATGCTCTCGTGAGCCCTAACCAAAAATTATTTTTGCTGCTACTTCATAACTGTAATTTTGCTACTGTTATGAATTACAATATAAATATCTGATATACAACCCCTGTGAAGGGTGGTTCGACCCCAAAGGGGTCATGACCCACACAGGCTAAGAACTGTTGATCTAACACATGAATTTTTCCATAAGGTATATAACAGCCTTCTTGTGCTTAGTAAGGATACAAAATGGCGTTTCACCACAATACCTGGGGACATTTTAAACCACAAAATTACTAGGAAAAAATGCAAAAAAAAAATTATAAAAGAAAAAATAACATTAAATGGAGTGTGAACAGAGCATCCATTTACAGCAAGAGTTATACCATGAGGCAACACATAACCTCCTCTGACATCAACAGGGACTGTAGCATTGGGCTGATTTAAAAGTTTACCACTCTGTGGTTCCGCAAATGACCACAGAAGTGATGTATTGATTTGGGTTCCCTAACCAAATTTAATGAATAGATGAATGTTCAAATGCAAACTTGAAAATGGTGAGGCACTGTGAGGAAAGGTTCCATCAAGGAAGCACTTGAAGAGTTAAATGATATCACATATATAAAGGGGTAGCACAATTCTGGACACGTAGTTTGCAGTTGATAGTTTCTCACTATGTGATTGAGATAACTCATAAGAAAGTGCTAACCACTAAATATCCCCTAGTGATAGATAAGACCTATAAATACATAAGAAAATGCAAAGAAAAGCATCCAGGAAGAGGAAGCATAAAGGAAGACAAAATTACCAAAATGAAGTGTGTGTGTGTGTGTGTGTGTGTGTGTGTGTGTGTGTGTGTGTGTGTGCATGCTTGCGTGTGGCAGGAGTAGAGATAACCTGCAATTTTGGGGATCTGTGGAGGGGGCCCAGGGTATAAGGTCACAGTAAGAAGTGATGACTCACAGGGTTGGGGGGGGAGTGGATGGTTCCAGAAAATCAGAAAATCTTGCATTGCATTCTGTGGCTGCTGAGACAGGGGCTTGCCAACAAGCAGAGTGGTTTTCAGTCTGAAGACAAGTGGTGTGTCTATTTCCTAATTTTGTGAGTTCCTAATTTTGAGTTTTTATTTACTGTGCATAGTTGTAAGAATTTTACAATGTTCTTTTAGTATTTATGAAATTAGGAAAAAGGTCCACATTATCTTTAAGCCCAATTCTACAAGGGAAAAAATGTGGAATTATATAAGTTAAAACAATTGCCTAAGTTCACAGCACTGTGTGATGGAGACAGGATTCGAATCCAGTGCTCTGGTCCTGAGCTCATTCATGTTCTTAAGTATGTAGGTAAGCAAGAATGGAACCTGGAAAAAGAATCAGGATCTATCAGAGTGGGATCCCACTACGAAAAAGAGAAGTTGTTAATGTCTCTTTTTATAGTTAGCTACATACGTGCGTATGAACATATACTCATATGTACATTCATACACATACTCAGAATGTACACACATACATATTATATATATACATATTATCCACACACGTACACACCCACACACACACACACACACACACACACACACACACGTACACATGGCCCCTGCTGATGTTGAAACCCTTCCCCAGGTATTATAGGTATCTCTGAGGGTCCGGCTTACTTTTTATTGTCATTATGCAGTACAAACCTAACTGAAGACAGATCCACACAGAACAGGCAAAAGAAGCTAAAATTGGAGTGTCCCTGATATTGCAGAGATGATAACAAGGAATGATGGAATGATGCTAAACACACAGAATGGAAGAAGGATCCGGCAAATGAGCAGCTGAGAGAAGAGAGATTAGCTGCAGAGACTACGCAGGAAAGTAAGGTAAACTTTTTGAACATGAAAGAGAGCGTTCTTGACACATTTCCACTCTTATTTTTCCATAGCATTAGTAACCTTTTCAAAAGGTTTCCATGACCTTTGTAAAAACTATAAGTTCATCATGGGGGGAAAAACCATAAGATATGACAGTCTGGAGAATGCAGAAGAGAGCCCATATGTGTTGAGACACTGAACCCATGTTTAGCTGGGCATTTTTATACATTATCTAATTTAACCCTCTCAGTACCACAAAGACGTTTTAAGCCAACTTTTCTTAGGTGGAGACCAAAAGGCAAAGTTAATGGAAAGGAAAAAAGAGAATGATGGACTAGAATCTGCCACAGGCAAAAGAGAGAAGGAAAAATTGAGTCTGGTGATGGTAGTTCTGAATCTACATAAAGAAGCTAAGAGAAGTGACCTAGTCCATCCAATGTATAGCTATTAAATGTCTCCCATGAACATATGATGATTACAGGCTATGAAGAATTTTCAAAAGGGTATAGTTTCATTGTTGGGGCTCCAAAAGAGCTTACCATTGACAATGAGAGACAAGACATACAATATCTGATACCACTCATGAAAAGCCAGTAAAGAGAAGGACAAAAATGGCATGTGATGAGGACCTTAGAAGCTGAGTGGACAGTATGGATGCTGCAAGAACCCAAAATACATGAAGAGAAGAATTTCAGTAGAAGCAAAATTGAATGGAAGGCCCTTAAAGAAAACTGTGAGGAATGGGCTAAGTCTGGGAAACTGTCAGATTTGGAAGAACACATGCTGAGAGAAATAGAGGGTGAGACTAGACAGTTATGAATGGAGCATCATAAGAAATCACAACCACACAAACAGAACAAAGAGCTTTAGTGCCACATTGAACTCTGAATGAATGCACTGAGACTGTGTTCAATACAATCACTGGAATGTGTTCAGCCTCATTTGTTTCTGGTAGTGTTTGGTGAGTCGAGACTTCAGTGTGCATATGTGCAGAGGATGACAACACAAGTGTTGTAACTGCATCGCATCTCATGGGGTGGGAATCTATGCACCATCTCAGAGCTGAGAACTCCGAATAGTGACAATAATGGCCACCTCTTGATACAAATTCTAGATGACAAAAAAAAAAACGTGGACTAGGAACTCACTTCAGGGGAAACAACTGGGATCCCACAGTGTGAAACATGTCCCTTTTTGTAGCATGAAATATATTTTTCATTTTTATTTATATATTTCATATATTATATTAATAGTCTACATCAAACATATAGTATATTTTAACATATATTTTTATATATAAAAAGAAAATGAGGTAAAACTAATACACCATCAAATTAAAGAGTCCAGTAATCTAGAGGTTAACAGAGCATTGGTACCTTTGGCTCAGAAAACATATCCATAAAGCCAATATGCAGAGAATTCACCACATCTCAGTGTCAATGACTTAAAGGTTGGTTACTAAACCATAGCAAAGCCAATGACAGCAAAATCCACACAAGGGCTCAGTGTTAATCATGTTGAAGCACGCAATAAGAAATAGTAGTAATATTACACAAAAATCAAAGACCTCTAGCGGGTTTAATAAAATTAAATCTTCTCATAGACTCTGAAATGGGAATGAGTTTTTAAAATATGTACATATGCTGTGTATGTGACTTGGGGGGGGGCGCTATAAGTGCCATGGCACATGTGTGGAAATCAGAAGACAATGTACAGGAGTCACTTCTTCCATAGAATAGGTCCCATGTCATCAGGCTTGGCAGCTAGTGCCTTTACCCACTGAACCATCTTGAGGTCCCCCAAAATGAGATTTTGCTGGGGGTGACTGTGGTTCAGATACATCAATAATGGAACTGTTTTTGTTAGCCAACCACTGGCTACTATTATCCAGGCAAAGATACGCAACCTATATAAACATGTACATTCACCCAATCCGGAAAACTGAACCCTAGGAGAAACATGTGGAATGTCTCTGAAGGCACAAGGTACCTCTGTCACCCATTTAAGTAGCCCAAGGACAGTCCTAAGCATGTAGCCTTGAGGAGCTAAGGAAGGGATTCAAATGAATACATACAAGTAGACAAAGAGAGGTAAGACTCATGATTATTTCCTTACATTTCTGATAAGAGATATGGTTTGAATGATGGATATAAACAGACCATCTTAAATCTCTTTATGCTGTTCCTTGTGCATAATAAACACTCAATAAATAATTGTTAGTCTTTCTAATATATAGCGTGCTTGCTTGGTACTTTTCCAAAAATCAAGTGTCAAGCACCAAACCCAGGACCTTATGCAGCCCTTCCAGCCCTTCTTCAGCTGGATTTCCCAAAGCTTAAAGATCAATTTGTGTCTAGCCACAGACCTGGCTTCAGGTAGAGTTGGAACCTTCCTAGTAGACCATAACTCAGTCTCTTCAGACAAGCTGAGTATCTTTGAAGACAGATGGTTTAGATCAGCGACTATATTATTCAAGTCTCCCCGCCAACAGGAATTTGCGGAAGTTTAAACTGAAGACTAGGAGTCATTCTGGTTCAGAATCATCCCCATCTTGAAACCTGCATCCCCCCCATATGTTTTGGTTACATTTTCCTTTGATAGACAAACAGATCCAGCTGTTTCCACCCTTGAAGAGCCTCAAGGCTTCCTGGGCAAGCTTTATAACCCACTCATCCCGCAGAGAAAGGAGATCCAAAGGGTGGGAGGACCTGTGTTTTCCTTCTGATATTAGGCTCCTTTTGAGCAAACAAAACACATAGAGAAAGGATAGGCATAGCATTTGGATATTAAGCACAGTTCTAAAGGGAAACACAGGGCAGGGGGCAGAAAAAAGGGCTGTTGGACTAGTAGTGCAAAGTCTGTTGATTAAAGCTTTAATACTTGCAAAATTCATATTGACACATTCCAGGGTGCCACCAAGTCATCACTTCTATCTTGCTTTATTTGCTCTTACATATAATAGACATTGGGAAATTTTTAACGGTATAATTTACTTTAGTTATTTTTTAATTGTATGTATTTCAAAGCATAATGATCATTTTACATGTGTATATATAATGTGAGAACAAATGGGGGTGGTTAGCATTTCTCTCTCGTTTGGTGCACTTTTTGTTTGTCTATATCTTCAGGTCAGCAATGACAAAGACAAGGACAGTCAAGGTCACACAAGAAGGTCAGGTACTAATCATGGAGGCTTGGAAATAAGCTATGAGTGGCAGTGGCATGTCAGGTACCCCGAAGACTGGCACTGGATTTGTTTTGTCTGATTGTTTGTTGGTTGGTGATGACCCTTGCAGCCCAGGATAGCCACACTATGTATATGTGCATGAAGTTCTGATACTCTTGCCTCCACAGACCTGTGTGCTGACCAGGTCAGTTTCTGTGGCGCTGAGCACCAAACCCAGGACCTTCTGCAGCACTTCCAGCCCTTCTTTAGCCGTATTTTTAATTTTTTTAAAAAAGGCTTTTGTGTGTTTGACGCTGGGGGTTCAAACACAGAACACTGTATTATATGTGCTAAGCAGATATTCAACCACTGAGGTACAGCACCAGCCTTTTAACATTTTTATTAATATTATATAATATACATGGTATGTCTGATTCAAAATCATGGCCAGTTTGTAACTCAACAACTAAATCACTCTCAAAGCTCTTGACTGAGCACAGTGAGTTTGGAACATCATGTTAAAGATAGTCTAAAAATAAATGCAAATTACTACTTTATCATTCTACCAGATGGGGTAGCTTCCTTTCTATAGCCAGAACACTACATTTTATTTACCCATTTGATGATTTGTACAAAAAAAAATTTTTAAAAAGACCCCAGATTGAAAACATCTACTACCAACTGGCCTTGAACCCGAAAGACCTTAGTTCTTTTTGTTTAAATGGAACCTTATATGCCTCCTCCGAAGACATCAGCCAACAGCACGAACAGATTCCTAGAGTGGGATCCAGAGAGAAATGTCTATTTTTTTTTCCAGTAATAATTCTACTGAAAATAGATTTCCAGCTTAGGTAAAAATAGCTACTTTCATCAGTCATCACAATTCCTATTCAGCTTTTATATACATCACCTAAAAATGGAAAGAACTTGGAGGGGGAACCTTTAAATATCACCACACTCATAGGCTACATCTATATATAGTTATATATGTATACATATATATCTATATATGTATTCATATATAATCTAGTTGATACCAGAAATCACAAAATTAAAATGATTAAGAATTTCTCCCATCCAAAAGACTGCCTGAGAAGTACAGACACATCCCCTAATTGACAAAGTAGCATTTATTAGAAGAGAACAATACTAGCAATGAGAAGTGTGAGTACTACTGTGATCCAGCCTCATCGCCTGAAACTGTGTCACCACTGCATATGGGTCACGCAACTGAATATGAGAGTCACAATAAAACTGGCATCAACAAAAGGCTCCAGAACATGTATTATCCAAAGGTTATTTCAGAACCAAGTATGTGGAGAGCCTGTGGTGTTTCTGGTGAGGCTTACACATGTTGCTTCACTCAACTTCACCATAGCCTCTGTTCTAAAACCAATACCCGTGTTTTACATCATGAAACAGCTCAGATTTGAAACTACTGTATGGTTTGAATTACAGCGCTCTTACTATGCCTATGATACATTCAGCTCTTATACAAAGATAGAGACTTCATTAGGGAAAACAAAAGGCTTCCAATATTTTCCTGTCATTGTTCCTTGATGTGGAGCTATCGAGGTAGTGTATCTCTGAATTGGACTATGTTAGAAAGTTTGATTTTTAAAAATTGCTATTTGAGTTTCTGAATTCACTTACATTTTAAAAATAAAATGTTCAGTGTAGATTTGAGATTAGGACAGAGTTTCTACTTTCTAAGTCTTTCTCAAATGGCCCTAAAGATACTTCTGCCCTTTTTAAATCATGCATTTATGTGACACAGTATTGTAGGCATAAATCAGAATGTCAATCAACTCTAAAGAACATTTAAAATGATCTACATGCATCCCACAAGATAAAAAATTCAGCCAAGATTTAATTTCTTTATGTAAAAATGACTATATCAATATCATTAGCATGCAAATTTAAATTTGCTTTCAGCTTCATAGATTTGATTTAGATTTAGATTTAGATTTAGATTTAGATACGTGAGTGTATCACATTGTGCAAATGCACTCGGAGATCAGAGAGTGTTGAATTCCCCAGAAATGGAGTTACAGGCAGGTATGAGCTGCCTGATATGGATGCTAGGAACTAAATTGAACCAGGACCCCTGCAAGAGCAGTAAGTGATTTTACCCACTGAGCCATCTCTGAAGTCCCAATTCCATCGTTATAAGTGATAAAATTATATATATATATATATGAATAAATATGTATATCAAAGAATTATAAAGACTCTAGAGTCTTTGTAGAGATTCTCCATAGAAACTTGATGCCCCAAGCAAGGGGGATAACTGGGGTTAGGAGTGAAGGAATGGAGCACCCTCTTAGAGGCAAAGGGGAGCAGGGGTGAAGAGGTCTGCGAGGAAGGACCAGGAGGAAGAGCAACATTTGGGATCTGAATAAATAATTAATTAAAAAATAATAAAAAAAAGAATTGTCTTAAAACAGACTCCATTGTGGTTTATTATCAGTAAATGTTTTATTTGTAGTTCCTGTTATATATACCTATGGCCCTGGAGCCAGGTAAAACTTCTCAAGTGGAAATGGGTCTTGAGTAGAAACTGTTCCAGAGTCCCTCATCTAGGAAAGCAGGCATTCACAAAGCACAGAGTTACCCCACTTCGAGGAGTGCTGCAGCAAAGAACTTTGAGTGAAGACAGCGAATGAATGTGCAATAAAAGCAACAGGACTGAGGCGTCACTTGTCCCGATACCAAAGGCCTTCACCATGGAATGGGAGGCTGCCCATAGGCAGTAGACAGCACATCCTACCCCTCTCCACACCCCAAAGTGCTCTTTCCATCCAGTTGTAATTAGTTACTGCTTTTTGTTTACGTTCATTGAACTTATTACATAATATTCAGAAAACACAACATGTAGAAGGCAAAAGTGTGGGCAGTGGTGGCACACACCTTTGATTTCAACATTCAAGAGACAGAAGTAGGTGGATCTCTGAGTTTGAAGCCAACCTGGTCTACAGAACGAGCTCCAAGACAGTCAAGGGAAAAATAGTCACCATTTCTTATATGTGACCTTACATAAAACATAATGTCAGAAAGCAAAAGAACCTCATACTTTTCCCTGTTTCTTCAGCTTAATAGATTCTGGAGTCCTGGGATTTTGACCATGGTGTTACAGAGATGAATCACACATTTCTCATGCAATGCATTGACTACCTGGTTTACTCCTCAACTTCTAGGGGCACAAAGGACATGGTTAAATGACACAATTCACTTTTCTATTAAAGTGGGATTTCTTCTTTCTGGGTTAGATACTAAAATCCTAGAGTTGGAGAGCTGGAAATGACCTCAAAGCAATGAAACCCCAAACACAAGAAACACTGTAGCCAAGTTGGCACTGTGGCATCCTAAATCAGTGCCTCCTGAACCTTAATGGGCACATGATCATGCAAGAGTCTAGACTCTGATGAGGCAGGTCTGGGAGGGGCCCGAGAGTACAGTTTTAACTTGCAGATATTGCCAGGTACAAATCATGCAGATTCATTTGAAACAGCTGGGACTCAGAAGTTGGCTAGCCCAATGGCTATCAAACTTCTTTGCATGCTGGGATTCAGAGAGGGGATTCTGGCCTCAGTTCTGTTAGTGCTAGGCTTAATTAGTTATCTACAAGGCTTCTCTGAGTCCATATCCATTGCCTGCCTTCACCCTGTCTCCTTCAACTTAAATTTGTATATTTATTTAAGCAGAGTATATTATCATAATTGACAGACTTCACCATAGTAAATACAAAATTGTGAACTGAAGAATACAGGCCTATTTTATACACATGCAATTTGCTTTAAAGGGAATATATACTTTTCTTTAAGGCACATTATTGATGGGGAAACTGAAGCCCAGTGAAGATCACTAACTGTATGTCGGGTACTTCATACTCTGTTGTTAAGCCTACACAATTCCCACCTACCCTGCTGTCTTATGTAATTTAAGAGAAACAAACCAGGCTTAGGCCCAAGACATGGCAACACAATTGAACTTCAGATCTGCTCATTTATATGCCAAAAAAAGCCAGCCAAAATGAGATGCCTGGATACAGTCATCCTGGTTAATACTGCTCCTGAGTGTTACTCTGTTGAAATTTATGGGAAAATGTTTACAGAAGCTGCAAGAGAAAAAAACAGATTATGATTTAAAGAGTCTGTAAGAAGGTCATGTAAGGTATGAAGCTCAGAATTAATAAAAGAGTGGGGATATCAAAGTAAGGAAGGGGACACACAAGAAGAATCAGTAAGGCTCCAGAGCTCTGTAGGCATCTTGAGAGCAACTCCTATCCTAGAAACAATGCTGTGCACAAAAAGCTCATGGAAACAGGGGTCTAAGTGTTCACACGGCTACAGAGACTGCAACTTGATTTGGATCCATGAACAAACTTAGGAACAAGTCGTAATTCCCCAGGAACTCAACAAAGAAGCTGGCTCTGGCTGACATTGAATTTCCACCTAATACACCTTTGTGATAACAGACACAGATCTCATTGCCATCACTTGTGCCAATGTTGTCATGGTTACACCTGAGACCTTGTTAAGGTCTCATTCTAAGAGGCCAAGTGTGAGTGTGAGTATAGATCCCTATGGGTCTGTAGAAGCAATAGTATGAAGAAGGAGGTAGGATTCTAGGAGATTCTCTCTGTGACTATGTGTGATGGCAAAGGAATCAATTAAGTGTCATTTTGTGTAGAAGTCCCTCAGAGATGTTGAAAAATGCTGAGTATAAAGATAATAATAGAGATCTGGAGAAAGAAGAGCATAATATACAGATATTAATGCAGATATACAGACCTATTCGCATACAATGGGAAGCATGTAATCATTATATATATATATGCATATACATATTAGGATAGCAGATGCCATATGCAAGAAGTATCTGTGGCATTTATGAAGAAACTAATGGCAAAACAGAGCTGGGGTTAAGGGGACCAAGCAGGTAGAGCACCAGGTACTCACCATCTCAGGAGCAACCTCAACCAGCAGCATCGCAGAGCAAGGAAGCCAAGTCCTTACAGAATTTCAGCAATGCCAACAGCGGAAGGGAAGGCTTCCTCAGCCAGTGGGGCATGGATGTCTAGTTAAACCACAGACCACCCACAGCCCACCAAGCCTTGGAAGAACTGCTGCTGGGTAGCAAACACTGAGCAGTTCCTTCAAACCTCTTAGTTCTAGCTTGTATCCCCTATCTAACTAGACAACAAGGACCTTTTGGCAGTGCCCTGGAATCCAGAGTCAGCAAGGGTGGGTCTAGAGAAGAGAGAGACTCTGTGAGCTGGAGACCTTCCTCCTACAGCTTTATGAAACACCATGGTCTGGTGAGCTCTTTGCCCTTTTTGTACCCAGGATCTCCCATGTGTGTCCATAACATTTCCCCTTTGGGAAATACCTGATGCCGTCTGTCTTCTAAAACTAAACCCTCTATAGATGTAAGTCTCTCACCCATTTGTCCACGCAAATGGATAGCAAGCTTTTTGAAGGTAGAGTCTATCACTGTCTCTCCTCCCAACAGCCTCAATAAGAACCAGCAGTGGTCCTGACTGCTTAGGATTCAGCCTGTGCAGCCTAACAGTTTGACATGTTCAGAGGAAACAACAGCATGCCATAGGGAGCCCTCTGCTATGTATTTACTCTTTTCCTGACAGTCTGCCTTCTGTGCCCCATCTCCCTCAACCACACATAGCACACATGCAGTCAGCACAGAGAACCACAGTCTACACAGTTCATTGCCATTTGTAAATTAGCTGCTACCACTTGAGATCCCTGGAGAAGTACAGATCAGGTAAGAGCTTTTCTTTCTTTGAATGGTAACATTTGGCAACATCAGGTCCATATTCTTACGATTGCTTTGACGCTTCTATTTCACTGTCACTTCCTGGCTATTGCCAAGGACTTAAGTCTTTATTTCATACTTTAAGCACTGATGTTCCACCGGCTACCCTCACCATGTGTGTAGCTATTTCAGAAAAGAGTTGGTCTCCTGGGTGCTTCTTCTGTGACCTTTCGTCCTCTTCACCTTGACCAGATTGTTCTTTCTGCAAAAAGGTACAGTCCCATTTTTAAGATACTCAGCAACTGTCCCCTACCAATTTCTCCACTAAGCCCTCATTAACACAGATACCTTTCAGTGACAGGAATCCTGAGGCCTTGACTCTTCAGGTGAGTTGCCCAGGGGCTATGGATATACCAAAATTATATGCATGCTATTTCCCCAAGCTTCAGCCCACTGCTCAGTCATGCAAACCAGCACCACCACAAATGTGTAGGCAACCTCAGCACTGCCCTAGAGTCACTTCTCCTGGGCCACTTTTCCCCAAGTATACAAGGCCCTCCACCCTGCTACCACCCCTCTAGTCTCCATTTTCCTCTTTATTTCCAACAGCTTTCAAGCCTTCTTTACAACCTTCCCAAATGAATCCATCAGTGTGCCATCTTTCCCCCCTCAAGAGGAAGAGCCTGGGTCAGAAGGAGGAACATTGTGTCTCTGTGTTGTAGGAAGAGAAGAAAGGCCCTGGTGGTGTGAATCTCTCAGACATCCTGCCCTGATCATCCTGCAGGGATCAACTGCAGCCATCCCTGCAGAGCAGGATGGGCCCTGCACATCCACCTAAAATTTAGTTTTAATGGTGAGACTGGAGCCAGGTCACATGCACCAGAAGTGTTTGAAAACCTTATTACTCATTTAGTGAGACTTTCTCAGTAGAGTAGGATAGGCTCCAAGGACCAAATCTGATGTGATCCATAGGCAAAGAAGACAGATAGTGTGGTCTTTACTGCAATTATGGTTGTTCTGAAGTGAAGGCTCAGCTGTGAACTTGGAACCTCCTACCAATACCAAAGAAAAGCACTGGACTGCCTTGTCTGTTTGGCCAGATGTGAGGCAGAGAGGCAAGAAGGATGCTAGATGCCGGGCCTTCAAAATGTCAGTAATCAGAGCTGGGTCTGAATCCCAGGTCTATTATAATAGTTACTGACTGAGTAATCCTAGAAAGACCAGTTGGCTACACTGAACCTATGTCTCATTCCACTTAGAGGAAGCCATCAGCACTTTCCACTGTAATGAGAGAGTTAAATGAGATAGCATGTACTCAGTACCTAGAACAGGACAACAAGCCCTCTGCATCTGCAGCGTTGATACCTATGGAATCAACTAATCACAGATAAAATGTGCTCGGGAAGAATAAGGGAAGGGGTACAGACTTCTTGTTCTTGTCAATATATTCCATAGACAGCATATTATAGCAGCAATTTATATAGCATGTACATTTTACATGTGTAATCTAGAGATAATTCAAAATATAGGAAAGTGTGCACAGGTTCTGTGCAGGCATACACCTTATTTTATCAGCGACTTAAGTATTTGGGTATCTGCACATCAGGGAAGGAACCCCAGGATTACCTCCTATGAATATTGAACAGGGACTTAACTTGCAGATGTTCAGTGTCAGACACTTTAACCCTTCCCTCTCCAAAGCTAATGCTTCATCCTGAGTCCTGAAACCCCTCCCCGACATTCACTCCAGCACCTCACTCCTATCATTTACTTCTTTCTTCTGCATCTTAATTTCCCTCCTTTGTACTGATATCTCTCCTAACTATTGGACAGCAGCCGTGTATGTGTGTCCAGCAGGCATCCCTAACACATTCCAAACACAGACCTCTAACTACTCCACACGCATCCATGTCATTAGAAAGTTTACCAAATCTTTGATGCATTTTCCCTACACTGAGCTTCTGGTTAGTCATCTGATTTTCTGAGTCCCAGATACAAAGTCTCTCTAACTCTGTTATCCAACGTCTTATCTTTTCTAACTCTTAGCTGTTCTCTGTCACCTGTTTCTAGATATCCCAATTCAACTTCTGCTTTTAAAAATCTCTCTGTTACTTCTGTAATTATATAAAAGTGAATTTCACTATGCTATAAACTAAAAAGATATATAAAGTTTTATCAGCAGGAGAGGACATCAAGCAACTTAGCTAAAAACCTCCACGGTGGTCCTCTCTGCATGATCCACCATGGCTCTCGTTCTTTGTTCTGAATTTTCTACAACATGTGCTACTGTTCTCATAGGTGATATTTTAAATAAGAGACTCTACTGTTTCCCCAGAATTTGGTTTGCTCAAAACTACCTAGGTACACAGGATACTTGGCAATATGCCCCTGAAGTAAGTAGTCAGTTTCTACAATGAACTCAAATGACTCTGATCTTCACCTTGTATTATGTTAATAAGACTGACCCATGTACCCAATAGGATATTGTAAAGTGAAGGTGTGGGACACCAGGGACAAACTGTAAAAGATATACTGTATTATCTCCTCCAATCATTCACTGCAGGGGAAGTTAGGTACTGTATCATGAAGATACCCAAATAGCCCTCCAGAGCTGTACAGATGTGAGAAATGCAGTTCTCCAATAACAAGCCTGCACTAAGCTGTTCAAATAAGCAGACTTTCTGACCATGTCACATATGCAGGCAACTTCAGGCAAGGCTGACATCTCAATACAACCTTGTGCAAGGCTCTGAGCCAGAATCACCCATCAGGGACATTCCCTAAGCTCCCACTCACAGAAGTCATGATATTACCAGCTGTTTTTAAGCTGTTAAGTTTTAGAGTTGATCTGTAAATAGCAATAACCAACTAGTGTACCCCTAAATTATCGCTCTAGCTTTCTGTCAGCCCTGCCCCTTAAGCACCATCCTGCCATACTGAATTGGTAAGCAGGTCCTGGATAGTTGGAGAAACTTATCTCAGTGAATTTGTCAACTCCAATACTTACCCCCTTCTTTACAGTCCTTTATGATCCACCTAGGCTTAGCTCAAAACATGCTCCCCAATAAGAAGAGTGGATTCCCATCTCCTTTGCACAGTCTAGCCCTGTCTTCCCATAGCAATTATCCAACTCTGCTGAAGCAAGCTATGGATATGTTCACATCCCTCTCTAGACCATGAGGTATTTAAGGCTATGACTGAATCAATCTACTCTCTGTGTCCCTAAAGACAGACAGACAGACAACAGACAGACAGACAGACACACAGACACACACACACACACACACACACACACACACATATACATATATATAGTGAGAGAGAGAGAGAGAGAGAGAGAGAGAGAGAGAGAGAGAGAGAGAGAAGAGAAGAGAAGAGAAGAGAAGAGAAGAGAAGAGAAGAGAAGAGAAGAGAAGAGAAGAGAAGAGAAGAGAATGTCCACATAGCTGAATGCTACACTCAGTGAATAATTATATTAACAAGACTGTCTTAACCAGAATGGAAACTACACACAAGATCTCTGCATTTTAGCTCAGAAGAGAAGCTAATCGTCTGCTAAAGCAATGACTCATACAGTAAGTTAAGAACCCACAAGCACTGATTAATCAGGTCAATGTCACTGCAGATTTTGAGTTCACAGAAAATAACAAAGAATAAAATAGGATAATTCTTCAAAACTTAAACCCTGAACAAAATGTAGTGGGATCCACAGAAGAACTTGTTAAAACAGATATCTGGGTATAGTTGAGACTGAGCTGGGTCTCTGAAAACCCTGTAAACGCCGTGGAAGGGGATGACATTTGACAGACCCCTAAAATTCCTATCCTGACAAACCTGCATTAGTTTATTAATACTGGTATTTTACTTTTGATGTTTTTAATTTTTATTTTTCTATTTTTGAAAGTAGACATTTTTCATACAATACATTCCAGTTTCCCTCCTCTAACCCCCCCCAGACCCTCCCCACCTTTCCCTCACATCCAAACCCACACCCATCTCTTGTCAGAAAAGAAACAAGCATCTAAAAATCATAAGATTAAAAAAAAAAGGACAAAGCAAACAAACAAGAAAAAGAGCCAAATAAAATGCACAAGAAACATATATAAATGCAGAGACATGCATGTTTGCATGCACAGAAATCCTATTAAAAAAAAAACCTGAAAACCACAACATATTTTTTCTTTTTTTTTATTTATTTTCTAAGTTTTTTTATTTACATTACAAATCATTTTCCCTTTCCCGTTTCCTCCCTCCCCGAAAGTCCCATAAGCCCCCTTCTCTCCCTCTGTTCCCCATTCAACCCCCTCTCATTACTCTGTCTTGGCATTCCCCTACATCCAGTCTTTCCAGGACCAGGGGTCTCTCCTTCCATCTTCTTAGAAATCTATTGATATGCGAATTGTGTCTAGGGTATTCCGAGATTCTGGGTTAATATCCCCTTATCAGTGACTGCATACCATGTGTGTTCTTTTGTGATTGGGTTACCTCACTAAGGATGATATTTTCAAGTTCTAACATATATTTTTTTATAAAGACATATAAGTTAAAAAAAAAATGACACAGCACTCTGAGGCAGAGTGCCTCAAAATTTCCACTAAGTTCAGTATGTATTGACCATACACTGCTGGGTATGGGGCCTACTCTTTTTTTTTCTTTTTTTATTAGATATTTGCTTTATTTACATTTCAAATGTTATCCCCTTTCCTCATTACCCCTCCAAAAACCCCCTATCCCATCCCCCCTCCCCCCGCTTACCAACCTCCCCTTCCACTTTCCTGATCTGGCATTCCCCTACACTGAGACATCACATCGAGCCTTCACAGGACCAATGGCCTCTCCTCTCATTGATGGTCTGAAAAGGCCATCCTCTGCTACCTATATAGCTGGAGCCATGGGTCCCTCCATGTGTATTCTTTGGTTGGTGGTTTAGTCCCTGGGAGCTCTGGGAGTACTGGTTGGTACATATTATTGTTCCTCCTATGGGGCTGCAAACTTCTTCAGTTCCTTGGGTCCTTTCTCTAGCTCCTCCATTGGGGACCCTATGCTCAGGTATTTTGATTTCCCTTCTAAGAAGGATCAAAGTATCCACACTTTGGTCTTCCTTCTTCTTGAGCTTCATGTGGTCTATGAACTGTATCTCGGGTAGCGAGTGCTTACCATATGTGTTCTTTTGTGATTGGGTTACCTCACTCAGGATGATATTTTCTAGTTCCATCCATTTGCCTAAGAATTTCATGAATTCATTGTTTTAAGTAGCTGAGTAGTACTCCATTGTGTATGAGTAGTTTGTATACCCAGCGAGACTCCATTGGAGAAAACTAATTTTTCATTTGCAAATAGTTAGCAATTAGAGATAGCTTCTGAGCTAGGGATGAGAACCTGTGTCTACTTCCCCTCTCAGTCCTGGGACCCCATCAGGTCCAGACTTGTACAGACTCGGACCTGTGCAAATCATGTGCATGCTGCCACAGTCTCCCTGAGTTCATAGGTGCATCATCCCTGCTGTGTTTAGGAGGTCTTGATTCCTTGCTTCCATCCCCTTTGGCTTTTATAATCTTTCTGTCTTCTCTTCTGGGGGGAGGGGTTCCCTGAACCCTGAGGGGAGGGATTTGATGGAGACATCTCAATTAGGACTAAATGCTCTCACTCTGCACTTTGTCTAGCTGTGGGTCTCTGTATTCCACATCCTCAGCAGATGGTGGCTGAGCAAGACACTGAACTATGCATAGGGCAGAATGTCTTTGGAAGTCATCTGATTGCTATGTTTATGATTGATACTTTGATTACCAGAACAGTAATTTTCAGTTCTCCTCCAGGTCCCCTGTCTCTGTAGTCTCAGGTTCTTGGTCACCTGAGCAGTGTCAGGCATGGGTTTTATCTCAGGAACGGGGCCTGAAATCCAATGAGATATCTGGTTGACTACTCTTGCAAGCTTTGTACGCTGTGCCTGTGAATCTTGCAGGTGGGACATCACTATAGGCTGAAGGGTTTAAAGCTGGGTTGGTCTTTACCTTTCCAATAGCATGAACACTAGATCTCCCATTCCCACCCACTCCCCTACGTCTATTCATAACTAGCCATTCTATTTCCCCTTCCTATGAAGATCCACCCCCCAAACCCCCAGTCCCTTACTCTATGCCTAACCCCTGTGGCTATACAGATTATAGCCCTCTTATCAAAGACTTATCAGCTAGCATGCACAAATAAGCAAAATTTGAAAGTCAGTTTAAAAGGACACGTTTCTCAAAAACATATAGTCTTTCAAACGGAAAAATATGCACCCATGAGGTAACCATTAATTTACAGCAACAGAAACCATGGTTCAATTATTGATTTATAAATGATTTTAAGGAGTCAGACATTTATGGACATCTCACCAAGATCTTGAATTAAAATAAAAACTATTAGAATTTAAAGTCAACATGGCATTTTGAACAAAGTATTTTAGTAGACTTTCCTTCCTTCTTATACTCCCTGCTCATCATCGGGTACCCCTCTTGTTGAGACCTCTCCTCTCCAGTCACTTTTCCTCTTTTGATTTTTTTTTTTTGAGTTGTGAGGAATTTAAAGATGGCCATGTTGGCATCCGCATTGCTGAACTCAACTGTCTTCACAGTATTAAGCTAAGTTCTAACATGGAATCCCAGGTTCTGTGGGTCTGTGGGTGGTCTTGTTCTCCTCAGATTTCTGTAACAATGTGCCGTATACCAGGTAATCCATAACAAGCCAACTGTGGTTCTGACAGGCTGAGATGCCCAGTGTGACAGCACCAACAGAACTGGCATCTGGGGAAGGCTTGCTACCTGTTTCAAAGTTGGTATCTCTTGCTGTGCACACTCGGAGGTGTGAATGTCCACATGGCAGAAGGGTGGGAGGCTCCCACAAGCCTTTCCATGTTTACAAGGGCATTAATTCTACTCACAAAGACAGAGTCATTGTGGCCTGATGGGACATTGAGACATAGATGTTCCATCCTTATTTCCTTTATCTGAACTCATCCCTGCCTCTTGAGAAACCTGATAAGGCTTCAATAACCCCTCAAAATTATGAGTACTATCCTAAATTAGAAAAATGATAATTCTGACATTTTTAAAGCTACAATTGCTTTGCTGTTACATATTTGAAGTTGTACAACAAAAGAAAATGTGTTTTTATTCACTAGCATGAATTTTAGTAAAAAGTATAAACTTGATTTTTATAAGTATCAAGACAAATAAATATTACTCAAGTGTGTCAGTTTGACTGTAGGTAAATGTGCATAAAATAAATGCTTTGTGCAATACATGAAAGCAAACAACCCACATTTCATTCAGAATCGATTGTATAGAAGGTAGCACCAACGCAAAGCTATACTTAAATAATAAAAATATCTTCCAGTCAGGTATTTTTTTTAATAAAGATCGGGCAAAAAAAACATAAACAAAACAAACAATACCTCACAGAGACAGTTTAAAAGCAGATATTTAAAGGCTAGATTTTAGAGAAGCATCTGGGTGAATTTTACTTCCAAATTCTGTACTTGACTTGCTAACCCTGCACTGCAAACAGCCAAGTAATCTTGGCTCCAGGTTCTAGGACTACAGACAGCAGGACCTCACAGAGGACTGGATGCATCAGGAAGTGGTAGCTCTCATTAAGACTGGCAAACCTGCCTGACTTCTCTCCATTGCAGCCAGCATGGCCATAAGGGTGAGCCTCCGCACGGAACGTTTCCACCCTCCTGGGCTAGTTTTCAGAGTTTTTCAAGCTCTACTTTCCCCATGCTCTGTTGTGTGCATTGCTCTCCCGAAACTTGTTTTTTCCCAATTTGCAACTAATGCTTTCTACTCCCCAAGCCTTGTTAACCTGGCTTTCTCCATGAATACCTTTGTGTCCCATGCCCCATCTCAGCCCAGCAGACTTCTGAAAGGAGCTTTGGGGTTCCCACTGGTAGTTCAAAGCCAGTTTGCACATATTCTTGACCCTCGGAATTCTGTGACCTCTGCCTCTGGTCACTACACCAGCCCCTCAACATGTGGTCATTATTTGCTTTGTTTGGTATTATGAATTCAGCTCATGGTTTCGGACATGCTAGACACTCCCAACTTATTATCATTATTAGCTGGAGTTCAACAACCACTTGAAAGAGGCAAAGTTACAAAGAGATGTTCAGTGTGACTAGCAATCTATCAAATTCACATTAACACAAAGCCTGTCCATTTCATTACTTACCAGACTGGCAAATTTTTCAAAATCATGAGCCTAGTGATACAAACTTAGAAGATGTGAATTACCATGCAGTAATGGAATTGGACCTTTCTCCACCCAACATGGGGCAATTTTGTATGACAGCTAGTTAAGATAAGCATACCCAGAAATGCTACTTCTAAACATATGCCTACAGACATAAGAAATATTTCAAAGTTCATTTCAGTATAGTTTATACAAGCAAAAACATATAAATGTCTATCAAGAGATAAATGGAGAGTTGATTATGACTTATCGGTACAGCAACACACAGAAGTAGAAGTTCATATACAAACAAGAACAAACAGGAAGTTGGATAAGGGCTATTTTTTTAGAACAAGAAAGGTGGTAGAGAGATTGCTGTTATACAAGTAGACATTTGCACCTATTGTATTTTATTTATTACTTTAAAAAGAGAGTGGGCTCTGGAGAGATGGCTCAGTGCTTAAGAGCACTGGCTGCTCTTCCAGGTGAGCTAGGTTTGGTTCCCAACATGCACATGGCCACTCACAACCATCTGTAATTCCAGTTCCAGGGGAATCTGACGCTTCTTTCTGGCTCTGTAGGCATCACCCACACACATGGAGCACACACTTACATGCATGCAAACACTCATACACATAAAATAAAACTAATTTTTGAGACAGGATTTCTGTTCAATTCTGTGACTGTCATGGAATATACTAGATAGACCAGACAGTCCTTAAACTCATAGAGATCTGCCTAGTTCTGCCTTCTGAGTGCTGGGATTGAAGGCATATGCCACCATGACTAGCACAAAACTAAAACATTTTTAAAAGAAGAGTAGGAACTTGAAACAAAGCAAAGGTAAGCCTGAGTAACAGGTAATTTTTTTTAAAGAAAAATATGTTCAGCCAATTCTTGGCAACAAGAGTGGAAACCTGAAATAACTTTAGAATTTCAAATATCCCCAAGCAATATAAATGTTGTCTATGTAGGAAAATATTAAAGATGTAAAGATGTTTGGCAGCTATTCAATTACTTTTATTGGAATTAGATACCAAAGATTAAAATTTGCATGAAATTAATGCATTTATAAGGTACATTTCTCAAGCATTTAGTACTGACCACAAGTACCAAATAGCAGTCAAATACCCTGTGCACTGTGTATTATATGGAAATAATCTTCACATGCAAACCTCTAAAAAGTTCAATGAAAAAAAGAAAAGCAATTTGTTTCCACACCTGGCCTCACTTAGGGAGAGTAATGCTGTATTTATTCAACATCATTGTGAAATGAAGTGTTTCAAATAATTTTACGCCTTTAAGTGCCAAGACTTTTCCTACTTTCAACTACTTGGATTGAAACAGTTTCTGGAAAGCTGTTACACATTTGGGTGTTTGCCCTTCTTTCTGATGGCAGTAGTTGCAGGATGATTAAAGTTTCGCTGTTGACCCGAGGTCAAGTTCAGATAGATTAATCTAATTTTCTTCTTATAATTCCCAAGCATCTCATCTGCCTTGGTCTTCAGAAAGTGGAAGCTATGGTAGCTCTCCACACACTCTGGGATGCTACACAGTTATGGGATGGGTGTCTGGAACACCTTTCTTCTCCACGTTCATTTTAGCAATCCCACAGAGCCTAAGTAACATCCATGCAGAAACACATCTTTGGCAACATCTCTTCATTTCCACGAGGCTCTTGAGTGATCCCATCCATGTTTCACAATCCAGGCACACACAGCAATAGCAACGTGAACCTAAAGACTGACGATCAAGCTGTCACCACTGGATGAAGGTTTCCAATTGTGTAGATCTCAAGCTCATGTCTTCTTTTATTCTGGAGGCTCTCAGCCTCCAGAGGTCTTTGGAATTCTCCATTTTGAATTTGCTAATGCTGACCCATCTTGGCCTAGGAAATTAAATTACTTGAAAGTAAGACTAAATACATTGTGACTGACAAGCTGGGGACTCTTCTATGGGGGAGTTTTGTAAACCTGAGCACCTGAGTCCATGTTTAAGCTCTTCAGCTCTCCAAGTCTCTTCCTGCTGTCTGCAATGCTCTGAAGTAATCCAGTTGTGAGAGGACATGTAGGCTGGGTCTGTAAGTCAGAGGTGAAATGACTCTAGGAATTGAAGCATTGGCTTCAGAGGATGCATATGAACCCTGATGGGATTTACCCTCGACTTGATTCCTCTTCTGAAACATCAGAAGGAAACAGACGCCAGGACTTTCCTAGTCTTGAAAAGTTCTTAGGTCAAATTCTGATATTTGAGAAAGTTTATAAAAGGACGTCTAACAGATACACTGACAGAAAACACAAATACCCACAATAAATCCACGACAGTGTTTTCTAAATTGCCTACTGACATTTGCATAATCGCACTTAGCTTCCAAACTGAGAGAGTGTTTTCAGGAGACATTTTACTTCCTTAGTCAGCCATCAGCAAATAATTTCCAAGAGGCTAAAATCCTGGAGGGTTTGACAGCTATAGTTTTATCAAAACTCAACTCATTATCTATGATCGTTTTGATGATAGATTGGCAGAATTTAGGGATTGAGATGAGTGTTGTTTAGTTCAATGTCTGAATAATTTGGAGAAAAAAAATTTAGCCAAGACCGACCTATGCTAAATCAACACCCTCCCATAGCAAGATACATTTACTTCTGTACTTAAAGTACAAGGTAAGCAAATTCAAAAACTCCATTCTTTTTCTAAATGGAAACCACAAAAAAATAATCAGACAACAGTGTAAATACTATCTTATGAGATATTTGGATAATTTTGGTAAATTATTCTATTTCATTTTACTTATTTGGATTAGGTGACACGTATGTGTAGATCAGAGCACCACTTGCCAAAACCCACCCTCCCTTTCTCACATGTGGGGCCTGGGGATTGAACCTAGATCATCGGGATGAGCAGTAAGCACCACATCTTGCTGAGTCATCCCTCTGGCTCAGGTAAATCCCTAATGACAGTTCTGTCCCACTGAACAAGGGAAGCTATAGAGAGAGAGACTAGAGTTTGTACACATGCCTGAGAACATCCATGACATGATCTAACCTTGGGGAAAATGTTGGGAGAGTGCACATCATAATTTGTCCCGGACATAAAATTAGATAAGAGAGGAAATTCCTTAAATTATGACTGCACTCTACAATGCAAAGTGTAATTGATGTAGTGTGAGACCCACATTTTGGAAAAACTACAAACACTGGGAAATGGCTGGTAATTGATAGATTGTAATGTTATTAAAGCAAGATAATGTTTATACTATGTTAGAAAATAAATGTTATTTATAACTACTTTACTTTGTCTAGGTTTTATCACTGTAATACCAAGGAAAGGAAACACAAACTAGTCCTTTCCTATATTTAGTACTGGAATACAGTGCCCGGCAATTCATCTGTTAGGTTTTATGTTGAATTTCGAGGGTTTGTTTGTTTGATAGAGTCTTAATATTTGAAGGGACACAATCAGACTCTGAAATAAAAAATAAATTCTGTTATGTGAGTTTCAACATAATTATATATAGTGCATATCTTTAAAAATGCATTGTGTGGGATTTTGTTTAAGCCAGCCTTATTTCTGATTCTCAGTGTCCCTGGAAATGACTCTGTGAATGAAGCTTTGCCCAGAAATACATGGAAACTCAACAGGAATCTGAGCTTTCCATTTACAAAGGGTAAGAGAACAGAATAAAATCTCATCTCAGAGAGCGAGCATCCAGTCCAAGACTTCAGTCAATACATACCTTAGACTCGTGTGGTCTACACTGAGGATAGAAGTTGCCTGTTTTACCCATAAAGTCAACAATTAGTGTTGACGGAATAGAAACCAGGATCAGAATGGATGACAACAGAATAGAGAGAATTCAGAATGAGACTCACATAGATTCAACCAACTGCTCTTAGAAATAGAAGGAGAGATAATTTGATCAGGAAAGGTTGTCTCTTCCACAGATGGTACTCAAATAATTATGTGGATGGAGACAGGTAACTAGTAGGTAGATAGGTAGTTAAGGAGGTAGAGGAAGTTTAGTAGGTAGGTAGGTAAGGAGAAAGGATGGGATAGGTACATAGATTCTTGGAGAGAAGCCCAGAGAGCCAGGAAAATGAATGGAAATATGCAGCTGTGTGAGAGGGTGGATATTGGGCAGGGGAAACCTCTAGAAAGTCCCAGAGACCTGGCATGTGAGAGGCTCCCAGGACTCAATCAGGATGACCTTACCTGAAATGTGCAACAGTGGGGAGAGGAAACCTGAAGAGATTGCTTCCAATAGATAGACAGGGCCCCCAGGGGAGGAATGGGCCCATCCACCTACCCCCATTTTTTTGTACCAGAACTGTTCCTGTTTAAAGAAAATGCAAGCCGGGCAGTGGTGGCGCACGCCTTTAATCCCAGCACTTGGGAGGCAGAGGCAAGAGGATTTCTGAGTTCGAGGCCAGCCTGGTCTACAAAGTGAGTTCCAGGACAGAGAAACCCTGTCTCAAAAAACCAAAAAAAGAAAAGAAAAAAGAAAAAGAAAATGCAGGGACAAAAATGAAGCAAAGACTGGAGAAAAGGCCACCCAGGGATCAACCCACCATGGGATCCATCCCATGAGCGGGCACCAAACCCTGACACTATTACTGATTCTATGTTGTGCTTACAGACAGGAGCCTAGCATGGTTGTCCTCTGAGAGGCTCTACCAGCATCTGACTAAGACAGATACTTAGAGCCAAGCATTGGATTAAGGTCAGGGACCCCCTATGGAAGAGTTAAGGGAAGGACTGAAGGACCTGAAGGGGGTGGCAACCCTATAGGAAGACAAATAGTATCAACTAACCTGGACCTCTGGGAGCCCCTGACACATACATCACAGAGGACTATCTTGTCTGGCCTCAGTGGGAGAGGATGTACCCAATCCTGTAGAGACTTAATGCCCCAGGAAAGGGGAAGCTGGGAGCTGGGTGAGGTAGGAGTGAGTTGGTAGGTGAGGGGCTGGAGAACCTCTTAGAGTCAAAGGGAAGGGGAGGGAAACTGTGATGGGGGACTGGGAAGGGGACAACATTTGGAATTTAAATAAATAAAATAATTCAATAAAAAATAAAATCAAAACAAATTAACTCAAATTAGTTCATAGGTATAAATTTAAAATACAAATCTTTAGAAAGAAAATGGGCTAAAAATCTGATAATCATGGATTTGATCATGATTTTTTAGGCACATCAAAAATAGAATTCATGGAAAAGTAGAGAAGTTGGAATTTAGTAAAAGTAAAAACTTCTTCTAGTTAAAATAACACTGTTGGGAAACTAAAGCATGGCCATTCACTTGGTGAAGCTCTTTTCAAATCACACATATGCTGAAAAAGTTGTATTCAAAATAGCTGAAGACATTCAGTATAACTTTTACATTCAGTAATAAGAATACAATCTAACTTAAAATGGACAAGATTCTTAACAGATACATTATAGAAGAGTATATATAAATAGTAAATAATCATATGAGCTATTACTCACCATTATTTGCAAACACCATGTACTGGAGTGGCTAAAATATTACAAAGAATCTGACAAGGTGCTGGCAAGGATGTGAACTAACTCTCATTTCATTGTTGGTAGGAATGCCATGGTGGAAGATAGTTTGTGAAAAGACCAAATAGAGTTTTATACAATCCTCTATGTTTATCTAACTGAGCTCAAAATATGTTCACATAAAAACCACAACACAAATGTTTATAACTGTCCTATTTATAATTTCCAAAAAGACTAGGAAGAGACCAAGATATCTTTTAATGGTTGAATAAATAGGCTGAAAAATCTATAGAATAGAATCTGATCCCATAACAAAACTGAATTGTGATATCAAAAACAAAATGACATGAGCAGTTCATGGATATACACTCCCAGCAAAGGCACCAGTCTGAAAAGTCCTCTATAGACACTATACATACATACACACATACATACATATACACATGTATACATATATACCTACATACACACAGATACAGACACCCTTACATATATACATACATACATATATTCATACATACATTTCTCATTCATTTCCAAGAACTTATGTTGGGTGGTTCATAACCATTCATAACTCCCACTCCTCCTTCTTGCCTCTTTGTACAAACTCTCACACAGACACATACACATGATTAAAAATAAAATTTTTAAATATAAATATATATTACTAGTTTCCAAAGAGTTATGAGAATGTTTGCAAGATGAACAAGGAAAGTTTTTTAGGATAGTATAAATATTCTGATAATAAAATTGTAGACACATGATTTTATGCTTTTTATAAAACTCCAGAGAACTTCTAAGCATAAAGACAGACATAATGTATGCAGATTTAAAAAAAAAAAGTCATTCAGGAGATCAAGAGAATTCATGATGAAATATTGTGTAACAAAACATTCTAACAACAAGTATGAAACAACCTCACTGAAAACAGTTACAGAAAGCAAGCCATGGCCTATGTAAGTCTAATGTAAAAGGATTCTACAGCATTTTGACTGACAGAGATGTTTCCCACTGAATTATGGGTTAACAAGTTTGAAAACACTATATACATATGCATGAAATAAACAATTAAGTAAGCAGATGGTAGTTACAGAAGCGATTATCCTCACATTTGGCATGGTGTGTTGGAGTTTACAGGTGAGTAACTGTGGAGGAGATGAGCATAGTGCATGTGGTCATGGATTAGAGAGATGGGTCTTAGATCATGATTAGCTTAATACAGTCACAAATGCTAATGCAGAGAGATACAACTGAGGGAGCCCAGGAGCAACAAGCAAGCTTGGCCTGACAAGAAAGGTATCAACAAGTAAAATGGTGCATGTACATGTACTACACACATGTACACACATGAACACATATGTACACATGTACACACATGTACACTCAGGTATACATGTACATGCACACATGTATACACATGCACACACATGTACACACATGTCACACATGTACACACTTGTGCATACACACACACACAGGACACAGAATCTGTCAGAGACACAGAATCAATGGGTAGAAAAACCTCTGTGACCAAAGTTTTTACAATTTGAATAACACAGTAAGAGAGGTTGGAATTATTGGCACAAAGTATTTGCTAACTGTCCAGTAAATAAAGTCGATACTGATTAAATACATAAATGTCAGAGAGGAGACAAGTTTCCATTGCAGAAATCCAAATAATTTACAGTGCTATTCCACCCTTAAGAAAGAGGGTGCAACTCTTCTTTTTAAGGGTAGCTACACATAGCCACTTCTGAAGAGTACATGACACTCTTTAGAAGGAAACAATGCTAAACAGTGCCTTCAAGAAGAGATGATTGTATGTGGTCATGATGTGATGTCATGTAAACTAGTCCTGGATCTCTGTGTGGTCTGTCTTCCTCCTATTCTCTCACCCCTAAACGCTCCAGACTCATCATGAGAAAAGTATCAGATAAAAACAAAGAGAGATAATCTACAAAACCCTCGCCAGCTCTCCTCAGGATTGACAGGGCCATTGTAAAGAAGGATGTCTGAGGAGAGCCACAGCCAAGAAGAGTTGTGTCCACCATGGCCGAGCAGAACACAAGGACCCATGACTGCTGAAGGTGAAATGGTAGCTCAGGCCCAAGGCCCTGGACTAGAGAGGGAACATCAAGACTCTAAAAGGAAAATCAGAATTAAATGTGTACTCCAGTCAGTCATGCAGTAAATTCATCATTGTAACAAATACAGCACATTAATATCCTATGTTAAAATAAGGAAACTAGTTAGGGGCATTTGGGATGGCTATACTATGTAATCTATACACCTAAAACTTATTTTTTAAAAAAGCTTAATCATGCATAAAATTCTCAAAAATAAATTAAAAATAATAACTATTAAAATGTTTCAAAGGTTTTACTAAGAAAAACTAAAACAAAGAACCAAAATGGTGTGCTAGCTTTTAGCATTCCTATCTTACAGATAAGGAAACCAAATAGTGAGGAAAATAAATGCCTCCTTCACTCAAACATTCTGAGGACTAGAGCTGTGGGTATACCCTCAGTCCTCCCTGCCTTCAGTCCTCCCCCATCTCAGTCCTCCTCCATCTCAGTCATCCCCTACCTTCTGTCCTTCTCCACCTTAGTCCTCTCCCACCCTCACTGACGTCTCCCAAGGCTGCAGGAGAAAGTGAGCTCTTTCTCTACCATACTGCAAATTCTCTCGATAGTCACTATTTCTTTGGGACCACGCAGGCTGAAGCCAAAGGGCAGACATTGAGTCTACTGAATCAGAAGCTACTGCTGCACAGCACAGCACCCGGATTCTGATCACTGGCTTCTCTAGGGATTCATTGTTTAAGACTCAAAAGATATTTCCCCGGGGTCTTTCAGGAGCTGTGTGCAGGACTCTTCCCACCCCAGTTCCCAGGAAGTAGGTATTATCCTCCATCTCCCCTCAAGGCTGAACCTAAGCAGTCCTGATTCTCAGGGCCAGCAGGCTGCTCCCACTGAAACACACAACAGTACTCTCCACAGCTATTCCCTACTGTAAGAAACACATGGAAGAAATCCTTAGAGAAGACCTGAAGCCCCTGACAGCCCTGCTAGATTGTTCTCGTGCAACAAGACAGAAAGTAATAGAAAGTAAGAAAGGGGAAGAAGAGGAGGAGATAGTAGTGGCAGAAAGGGAGAGAGGAAAGGAATGACAGAAAAACAGATAGACAAACAAATAAACAGGTCAATAAGATCATTCATTAGACAAAGGTACTTTGTGTGAATCCTAATTCATTTGATCCCCTAGACCCACATGCTGGAAGGTAAGAACTGACTCTCCAAAGTTGTTCTCTGAGTCTCTACACTTGTGTTATGGTATATGTGCATGTGCACACACACACACACACACACACACACAATAAATAAATAAATAAACATTTAATTAATAATAAAATAAATAAATGATACATTTAATTAAAATTTAACTTCCACACATTAACCCCACATTCTTTGGGTAGGTAATATATGCATCTGACACCATTCTTAACCATTAACTTTTTAAATTTTTCTATACTTCTTTACCTGTGCCTCATTTTAATAATAACATCTGTTGCCTTGGTTGGACCTTTAATTTTAATAATCTATCTGTGTTTATAGAATAAGCATAGATCCAGAGATAGATCCAGGGACCAAGAACTGTTTGTGAGATAGCCTAGTCATAAGTTAGAGCTAAGTTCAAGCCTACTAATTCTGTAGATTACTCTCCAGCTACATTACAAAGACCTCAAATGAGCAATGCATATCTTCCACATTTCTGTAATGTACATTAGGGCAGAAGTATAACTCTTACCTTAAAATTAACTTAAGAAATGCCAATGACTCAACTACTTGAGAATATACGGTATTTATTTAACTAGAAAATTCTACAAAAGCTATCAAGCATGAATTCAGGTTAGATCACAAAATGTGGGGCCACAAGTTGGACCACTGAGCTTCCAGCTAAGTCATCCACTGACACCAGCAAAGCTGGGTGGCTGCCCCAGAATGACCCAGAGCAGAGGTCAACCTGCAGTTGCATGGGATGACGTCACTGCGGTGTGTGATGACAGACAGCCTGACATGGCTTCCCAGAGGGAACTATCATGACCTTGAGCAGTCCTCAACAGTTCTACCTTGGCCAGGGTTCCTGCAGTACTCCTTTCTCACCAATACCATACCAAAATTCACAGAGACTTCCCAGGATGGTGAACAGCGGGCTTTGCAGAGACAATGGATGGAGTGCTAGATGTGGAGGACCATCCTCCCTCCACCTCCGTCTGTAATCCTCGACATGGCTGGGGCTCATCTTCTCACTCCCAGAGTTCCAGTGTTGCTCCACCCCGCCTCCCTGTCCCCTAACTCCAGGCTTACCTGGTCCTTAGTGGTGGGTAACTCAACATTGGTCACAGCATAGCCTCCTCTATCCTGTGAAGCCAGAAGGCAGAGTCTATGCCTGTTGTAGTATGAACTGGGCAAGGGAAGATACCCTAGGGTAATGTCAAAACTACAGAGGGGAAAAGACAATAACCCCAGAAAACACGCTTGTTAACACTTTTGAGTGGTTTTCCAATCAATTAAAAAATAAAAATAAAAAAGCTAACCCTATCCACCCATGATGCTGTGTTCTTTGAAAGAAAATTGTTTGAAAACAATAGTGACTCAATCTGAAAATGTTCATACAGGATGCAATGTGGAGAATAACACACAAAACGACCATCGTGGCCAAACAAAGAGAGTTCTATGAGTTAGATTAAACTGATGTCATCTTAGGGACAACAGAAGAGGGAGTTGTTGTTAGGTGGTGTTAAGGTCACTGTCAGTGACCAATGACCAAGCAAGGAAAGTGAGCATCGGGCAAGAGGACACAGGAGTTATCTGTATCCTTGTCTCACTGGCCATACCCCCTTCTAATCCTGTCATCTTCCAAATGCCTTCCCCTGCTCAAGTAAGTGAAAGGAGATGGGCTAGCCATCCAACCAGGGGACAAGGTATGGTCTGCATTTTCTGGGAGTCTCCCCTCACATGGCTTACCCCATACTCAGAGAAAAGACAAGACATAACAGAAATACCACATGCATGGCTATCACTCCCAGTTTTCTCTGGTTTTCATATTTGTGCATTGATATACCAAAATGCCTTACTCTGGGTAATTTAGTAAGAATAGAAGTTGACTCCATGTAGTCCTGGACACTGGATAAATCCAACTTTAAGCACTAGTGTCTGCTGAGGGACTTCTTACTGTCCCGTGTGGCAGGAGAAGTAAACACTGTTCACTTTAAGCCAAAAGACTGAAGGACACAAGGGACCGTTTAGTTTCCTGGAGCTTAAGCAAACTAATAAGGATGCTAATCCCATCCATGTGGGAGGAGATAACTGGACCATGCCCTCTCTTTCAGCCCCCTCCCCCCTAAACTCCACCACATTGGCTCTGGGTTCTGACACAGTAGGTTTTAGGTGGACACACAGTCCCAACCTCTCTAGTTTTCTTGCCTAGGCTTGGAGGAGTGAAGCAAGCAGAGGAAGGCAATGGGGCATCTGCTGCTTCCTCATAAGCTCTCTCTATCATGGAAGACAGCTGCTATCTATCATTTTCAACTACAGTCCCTGGTGACCATGGTGGGACACTAGGAGAGGACTCACTCAACAACATTCTTTAGCAAGCTTCAACACAACAATGCAAAAGCTTTAAAAATAAACAAAATGGACAAAATGTTTCCACCACAGAACCCAAAGTGCAAATCAGTTCATCAGAAATGAATGAGAGACAGAATGGTTCTATGTGCCACAGAACTTACTCTCTCTCTCTCTCTCTCTCTCTCTCTCTCTCTCTCTCTCTCTCTCTCCACATACACACACACACACACACACACACACACACACACACACACATACATACATAGATAAGATTTTGGACAGGTTATTACTATGTAGCCTTGGCTGGAACCCTCTCTTTAGATCAGGTTGTTCTCAATCACACAGAGCTCCCCCTGCCTCTGCCACCTGAGGGGTGATATGAATGCCATTTTAGGATATGATACACAATAGATGACTCCTGTATCCAGCACTCTCTGCCTCTCTGCTCACTTGTGCCTCTCCCATACTAACTCCAGGAACTGATGAATTTGTCATAGACAGAAGAAAGTGGGCCCTCCTTATAGATGGCTGCAAATGCAGAGGCATCCCTCAGCAGTATCTCACCACATACAAAGCCTACAAGCACGGTCCCTGCCAGAGGAAACACTACATGAATACTTTCAAACGAAGTGATGTCAAGCATTGTATTTCTAGCAAAGCAGGATTCATGCATGCGTGCATGTGTGTGTGTGTGTGTGTGTGTGTGTGTGTGTGTGTGCACGCGCGCGCGCACATGTGTGTGTAAAGGGAAAAACCTGACAGTTAGATGTGTAATGATTACAAGAGGAAGAAGGGCAAGGGTGTGTGTGGGGGGGGGATCCTGGAGCAGCTAGCCTTGGATATTATCTTGAGGAGCTTCTGTCTCCCAAAGGTCAGCTGGAAGAAGCTCAAACCCAAAGAACAGGTTGCCATTCCCATACTAGACTATTCCTCAAATGCAGGACTGTCCCTGACCAGAAGGCAAGAAGGCTCCTTCTTGGAGAAAAGGCTAGATACTTTCTTTTGAGTTTCTCCATGATAAGCCAGAGCCTCTCGGGGGCTAGAGTTTGCTTGGTTCCATCTAGTCTGTAACGTGGAGCATCCTAATAAATGATAACCATGTTTTTGCAGTTCAACAGCTCCATCTGGTCACCAATCTTCTCCCTTCTCCCTTCCTACAGTAGAGAAAGGGGGTGGACGACTTTGCAGTGAACAGAGGGAAATAGCCTCCCTTCCTGCAGCCACGATGGACCATTCACGCTGGTTTCTAGAATTTAAAGGAAGAAAAGAGTCCACACCCTTCGTGTCTCCTGTCTCTTCGATTACCAGAAAGGTCTCAGTGTTAGCCCGGCTGCTAAACAAATCCTCCAGTGAGCTACATTATAGAGTTGAGGCGTCACCTAGTGGCTAAAGCTGGAAGTACATCCGAGGGCCTGGGCAGGAAGAGGGACTAGATGAATGCAGGCGATTGAAACCCCACACCTTAGTAACTTACTCTGATGCGGAGCTCTGCCAAATACCTCTTCAAGCTTAGACTCATCCTGAATATCTGTGGAGCCTACTTAGCACCTACAGGAAAGTAAGTCCACACAGAGACTGTTAACACAGCGGGTAGGGGACAAACCAGAAAAAAAAAATCATTCTTGGCAGAGCACAGATTTCTGTGGGGCTTATTCAGAATGTGTTAGGAAAGGAAGGGGCCTCTTCCTGTGGTTTCGAGTGCTGGCAAATATTAATTCTTGCCCCTTGACACATTTTAAGGAGCACCCTGAGGGGGCCTGACCTAGCCGGTCTGAGGCAACTCATCTGGGGCTGGAGCTTTAAGCACCACCTCTGGGAAGGCTGGAAGGGCAGGTCAGTGGATCCCAAGGCCTCTACCAGAATGATGATCTGGATCAGGCCTATGAATGGTGAGCTTTAAGAAAGGAAAGCTGGAGGTGTGGTCTGAGGGAACTGCATACAATACAGTTTCTGGAACTCTAAGTAATGTTCCTGACTGGTGTCAGCTGCAGAGGAGGCAGTTAAATGGTAAAGCCAATCTTGGGTGGTTTAGCATGGATCTGTACTAGGGTCCAAGCCCAGAAAACCTGCCCCTAGAAACCTTCGAGCAAGTGCTGCACAGTTTTCCATGAACGAGCCTTCAGATGTTTCCATCTGTCCCAGGGCCTTTGTTACATCCCAGGCCCTGGAAAGTCCAGCTTTCAGACAAAAGCAGAGAAAGGCATAATTCTTCCCTTTCAGGCCAATCTGGGGTGATGTGACAATTTTCTCTCTCTCCTTCCTGATCATATCCATCCTGATTGCAGACACCCTGCCGGTCCTCTACATTGTTTCTTTTTCTCGCCTTTGCATTTATCTTTCAAGGTCTCTCTTGCCTTGCCTAGAGCACAGACTCTTTCCACGTTTTATAAATTGAACTGAAAGTCTAGTTTCACCAGGGGCCATAAAGTCTCGCTGGTCAGTCATGTTGGGACTCTCTTACTTATATGTCAGATCTCTGCCACAGTTAACAGACTCGGTCTGTCTGTCTGTCTGTCTCCATTTATCTCTCTCCCTCCTTCTCTCTGTCTCCTGCCTCACTCCCTTCTCTTCCCACTTCTCTCTCTGCCTGTCTCCTGTCTGTCTGTATGTCTCTGTCTCTGTCTCTCTGTCTCTCTGTCTCTCTCTCTCATTCTCTCTCTCCCCGCTTCCCCCTCTGAGTGTTAATGTGTGTGTGTGTGTGTGTGTGTGTGAGAGAGAGAGAGAGAGAGAGAGAGAGAGAGAGAGAGAGAGAGAGAGAGAGATTCTCTTTCTTTCCCAATAACAAACAGCTCAGACCACTGAAAATCCCCCTAAACTGTTCCTGCAGGACCTAAAGCTGCAGGATCTCCATGACGCAGGGCAACAACAGAGTATCTGAGAGGAGTCTGGGTGAGGATCTAATATTGATTGTGTAGCAGAAACAAGAAGCCAGGTAAACAGACTAATGACCCGTTGCACTGAACATCTGCAAGTAAAGATGTGTGAACACACTACAGCTTCCACGACAAGATGTTTTTATTCTCTCTTATTTGGGGAGTGGGGGTTGCAAGGGCAAAGGGCAGATAGGAAGGGATGGGGGATGAGTAGAGTTGGGTGCATGGTATGAAATTCACAAACAAAAAATCAATTAAAAAGTTAAAGAAAAGAAAATTTCCCTAAACTTACTTGGGCTCACAGGGACACCTCTAGGTCTTCACTTACTTGCTCTACAGAGCTGACTGGAGTCCCAGAGAAGGAGGAACAACCAAGCTCTACTTTGTATGTGCTAAAAGGATCATCCCCCTGTTTGTGCTTCCTGGACAGGTTGTGGTGCTGTAACAAAGAAACCCTGTGTTGTGGGGTCTAAGAGTCTCTCTCTTGTTGAAGTTCAGAAAGGTAGTAAGCTGTTTGGTTTTTGTTTTTCTGAGCACAATCCTTTGGAGACTTTTTTTTTCCTTCGTTTTCATTTAGAGAATTTTTCTCACATTAAACATTTGAACACCTCCTGCATTCTACTGGCAGCACAAACACTCATCTTTAGAACTCTAGATCTAGTAAGAAGTCAAAGAAAGTAAATGGATACAGTTCCACCAAGAAATTTCTGTACAGTAGAAAATTCTGTAAAGATTAAATGTGAAGGGATCAGTCTCCATCCGGGACAACAGGGGGCTTACTATAGGAGATCTTATTGAAAGGACAGACTCTGGGGAGGGACAAGATGAGGCTGTCAGCAGTGGAAAGTGCTGTGAGCAAGGAGTGGAGCTTGGAGATGGAGGTAAGGGTAGGGAGTGAATGGGAGGAACAATACAAGCCACCAGGCAAAGTCTGATGTCACTGTGTTACCAGGGAGGACTTGAATGCCAGGTTGAGACCTAATCGTCATTTAGGTGCCTTGGGAGTCATTTGGAGTTCCTCTGTGGGGAGTGAACATCAGAGCTGTAGGATGATTAAGGTGGACTGAAAAGAAATGTTGATGGACAATGAAGGAATCCACAAGCCAGGAAAGAGAAAGCAGGCTGGAGCATGATGAGGGACGCCACTTAGGTTTTCCAGATGTAGTCAAGTTGACAGCTGTACCAATGATTAGAAAATGGGAGAGGAGGGTCTAGAGGAAGGGAGGAGGAGAGAAAAGGAAGGCAGGTCAAAAGGAGAAGTAAGAAGAAAGAGAAGAGGAAATGGAGAAAGGAGGGAAAGAAAGGTATTGTTTCTGAGCATGTTGGTTTGTTGTGAACTTGGCACAACCTAGACTCAATCACCTAGAAAGAGTGTCTCACACACTGAAACTAATAGAAGGGAAACTAGGGAAGAACCTTGAACATATGGGCACAGGGGAGAATTTCCTGAACAGAACTCCAATAGCTTATGCTCTAAGATCAAGAATAGACAAATGGGACCTCACTAAATTACAAAGTTTTTGCAAGGCAAAAGACACTGTCAAAAAGACAAAGCGGCAACCAACTAACTGGGAAATGATCTTTACCAACCTTACATCCGACAGAGGGCTAATATCCAATATATACAAAGAACTCAAGAAGTTAAACTCCAGAGAGGCAAGTAACCCTATTAAAAAATGGGGTACAGAGCTAAACAAAGTGTTCTCACCGGAAGAATATCTAATGGCTGAGAAGTACCTAAAGAGATGTTCATCATCCTTAGTCATTAGGGAAATGCAAATCAAAACAACCCTGAGATTCCATCTCACACCAGTCAGGATGGCTAAGATCAAAAACACAGGAGACAGCAGTTGTTGGCGAGGATGTGGAGAAAGAGGAACACTCCTCCACTGCTGGTGGAATTGCAAGCTGGTACAACCACTCTGGAAAGCAGTCTGGCGGTTCCTCAGAAAACTGGGCATGACACTCCCGGAGGATCCGGCTATACCACTCCTGGGCATATACCCAGAGGCTTTACCTGCATGCAATAAGGACACATGCTCCACTATGTTCATAGCAGCCTTATTTATAATAGCCAGAAGCTGGAAAGAACCCAGATGTCCCTCAACGGAGGAATGGATTCAGAAGATGTGGTATATCTACACAATGGAATACTACTCTGCAATTAAAAACAATGAATTCACGAAATTCCTAGGCAAATGGTCAGATCTTGAAAATATCATCCTTAGTGAGGTAACCCAATCACAAAAGAACACACATGGTATGCAGTCACTGATAAGGGGATATTGACCCAGAATCTCGGAATACCCTAGACACAATCCGCATATCAATAGATTTCTAAGAAGATGGAAGGAGAGACCCCTGGTCCTGGAAAGACTGGATGTAGGGGAACGCCAGGACAGAGTAACGAGAGGGGATTGAATGGAGAAAAGAGGGAGGGAAGGGGGCTTATGGGACTTTCGGGGAGGGAGGAAACGGGAAAGGGGAAATGATTTGGAATGTAAATTAAAAATAAAATAAAATAAAATAAAATAAATAATTAAAAAAAAAAAGAAAGAGTGTCTCAGTGAAGGGTTGTCTAGGTCAGCTTGGCCAGTCACCAGTGAAAGTTCCCTTGAGTGCTTTCTCTGGTGTGGGAAGACCCAGCCTAAAAGCAGGCAGCACCCTTCCTGATTTGGGGCCCTGGAATGTATAAGAGTAGAGAAAGCTAGCTGGGAACTGGGTGAGTACACATACATCACTCTGTTCTTGACTGTGGATGTGATCTGACCAGCTACTTCAAGTTCCCACTGCCTTGACTTCCCCACAGTGATGGACTGTAACGTGGAATGTCAACTAAAATAAATGCTTATAAAACCAAGACACTGAACATTTAGGAGAGGAGAGATTTTGATGTTTATCAAAACCACAAATTTTTAAATGATAAACACTTCCCTGAAGTTTAAGTACCTAGAGACAAGGGCAACCTCCAAGTGAAACTGCCCATACTTCATTCTGGTCCCTCATTCAGTACTATGTTCTCCACTAAGCAGTCAGCCCAGAAACGATGTGCATCTTGCTGTTTTCTTGCACACACTCAGTGTAGTAACTTTTACATCACTATACTTGACAGAAATACTTCAGGGAGGAAGAGTTTGTTGTAGCCCGTGGTCTTAGAGGTGGGAATGATAAAGCAGGGCATTTATCATGGTGGTTGGGAAGAAGATGAAGAGAGACAGAAAAGAATAGGTCAAGATATCCCCATGGATCTACCCTGCAGTGACTTATATCCTTTAGCAACACCCAAACTCCTAAACTTTCCAGAACTTTCCAAAATAGAACCAGCAATGTCACCCCGGCTTTCACTTTGCTATTTCATAGGCAAACCCAGCAAGCACTGAGTGACCTATGGAAATGACTTTGTTTTTCTTATTAGAGAAATGAGTTGGGGGCATCAGCATCTGGACTAATAAATCTTATGAAGATTTTCTTATTTCATGAACTCTAAGCTACACATGAGTTCATGGTTCTACATTCCCGAGATAGAGGTCACACCATAATACCTGTTATCTAACTAGTGGTTAAGATGTAGCTATCCCTGCCTGCATGGCTGCATAGCTACAATGGGGGCCTGACCACATGACTCTCCAAACTGAGACTCTCTTGAGAGTGAAAGAAGAACACCAGGTGACATTTAGTGATAAATATAAATGGGGACTGTCCCAAGAAACCTGGACAAACAGGGTCAACTCAGCTGTGGCACACAAGTGTAATCCCATCCCTGGAGAGATGGGAGTAAGAATACTAGACGTTTAAGGTCTCCTCCTTCACCTACATAGCAGGTTCATGGCCAACCTAGGATACAATAGACTCTCAAAAATAAAATAAACAAACCTCTGAGTGATCAGTTCTACCTACTGTAGAGGTTATCAGCCCTTGGGATTTAAGAACACATGGGAGGGACTCTTTACAGTGTAAATTACCTGGCATGACCACCTAATATTCTGACTGGAGAAGTCTAGCATAGACAAGTGATTCTGGGAAAAGTGGCCCAAAATTCATATGAAAAACTATGATGTTTGGAGGAAATAATGACAGACAGGTAGGAAGGAAGGATGGATTGAAATCACAGATAGAAGGTTGGTCTTCATTCTGTCAGCAGTCAAACCTCATAACTGTGTTAAGATTATTGTATTCTGGTTGGAGACTTTTTCAATTAATCTAGACTCTTAATAGTATGATGTTTTAAGGACTCTACAGGATCGTTGAGTTTGCTATAGAGATAGTGGGTGGTCCACTTATAACAAGTTCAGAAGAATATGCCTATGAATTAATGACTGGGAGAGTATACAAGATGAGTCTGTATGATTGCTAGACTTCCCCTGCTTAGGAAAGAATACAAGCCACAAGGGTCTCTACCTGTGTGAATCTATGAGACATCACTCAAACAAATCTAGAATGATTAGGGAAGAATTTCAGAAGATGCCTAGTTCTAACCTTGTTTAGAATAGGAGACAAAAATCAAACTAGATTAAGCAGCAACTGTGGGTAGTTCAAGATGTGTGAGGAAATGCTGACATACCTAAATTCTGTTTTCTTTACATTTTTCTCCAAAGGAACTCATAGTATAATATACCAAAAAGACTTTTAATGAAGAAGTTTGATTAGAAGTGGTTCTCCATGTACGACTTTGAACATCATTAACTTCAGGGCTACTTTGTAGAGACTTTTTAGGCAGCTTACAAATATTTGATGTCTGAATCTCTGCAGTAGCACACACATTTCTTTATAAATTCAAAGGTTATCTACATGTATTTAAATGGTATGAGATTTTATTTCAATTTGCAAATGAAATTAACTTCCCAAAATTTCAACTACATTTGAAAAGTGTCCAGTTTTTAAAATTCTAAGTAATACAAATACAGTAGCAACTGGGCAATATGGAATTTTTCATATAACATGCTACTTTTTAAAGCCAAACCCTAATTTAAGAGATGGGAAAACACCACTGATATTCATGAAGCAAATAATAGTCACCTTGTTTCCATAACAAACATTTAAGAGAGTTGTGTCCTAATGGAAACTCATTGTTACTGAATAAAAATCCTTGGAGAAGGGGAAAAGTACCTTCATATATAATCTGCATTGGGGATGCAAATTGGAGAGAAGCATACACCAGAGTATTTGCATTTAATCAAATCTGAAGCAAGTGACTTCAGAAGCATCACTCAGTGTGCAGAAGGCTTCCCACCAGGACCAGGCTGAGCTATCCAAGAGATCAGGACCCCTCTCTAAGGACATTTTTCAGAGGCCTGGCACTGTGACACCACCCAGGATGGACAGCGGTGAGTTGATTATCACAATTAAAAACAATCTTCAGAAACCCTAGTTCTTAGTTCTGACTATAGTCTTAGCGTCATCAAACATAAAAAACGCAATAATTCATAAAAACGCAATAGTTCTGGCTATTGAGAACAAAGGCAGAAGCCAAGTGTTGGTGATGTTATAGCTCTAGTCACCATGTGTTGCTTATAGATTTGATTTTGCTGCATTGGCTTTAAGTGGGTATTCTGAAGCAAGAAATCTACTTAAATGATTCTCATGAAATGACGACCTGAATATTAACACAACCTTTTCCAGAATAGTGGAACTTTGTGCTAAATGTAGCACTTTCTTGGAAGCCCTCAATTATAAAGAAAGGACAGAAAAATCTATATGTGTACAGAGCTTAAAACATCTTTTGGCATCTGACTTTAAACTCTTTGGATTAATGACAACGACTGTTCTGCTAATGTATGATAAGGAAGAGGCTTGGAAGTCATTTCGTGAATTCAAAATTTGTTTGCTCATCCTGAACTAGTATGTGTTAGTGTTGGTGTAGAATAGAGCCCACCTGATTCAAAACAAATTTGAGATGTCAATGTTAGCATATTAAATGTTAATAAACAACAGAAGAATACTTTTAAAATTCCTTATAAGGTACCTTGAATAATAACTTTACGCATTTTAAGTGATGTATCTCTTTCAAATCTGATCCCAAAACCTAAGAATTGGAATGGAACTCTCAGGGCACCTACCTACTACAACATGGCTGCCTTCGCTAGCAGGAGAGCTCAGGTCTCACCATGATATGGTGAAATGACTTCCACACAATCCTAACATGTCCAGTAATTTGACTGTTTCTGTTTGAAATGTCCCATTTTTTTTACTTTAAGCTGATGATGTCGTGAGCCTTTGGTATCGTTTTCTGATTAATAACATAAACCTTTCTGGACTTGATGACCTTGGAGACTTTTCACCTCTGGTGATCTCCTGCCAGTAAAGCTAATGCTTCCTTTTCCAGATTTGAAGTGGAGTCACACTCAGTAAGTTTCTAATAGAGGTGCACCAAGCACCACCGGTGTGTTGGAGAGAGTATGCCTCCCCCTCAGTGAGGCAGACAGAGCCAAGGGGCAGGATGAGGAAAAGGTACAACAGAGGGACAGTTAACCCAGACAATGACAGAGCACACAGTCTGGGACCTCAGTACCTCTCGCTCACAGTCAGAATCTGGAACAAGCACACGGGCTATCCATCAACAACCCACCCATTTGCTATTCTTACTTAGACTGTTCTGAGCGACTGGAGAACTATATACAGTATTGTGAGGAGCTATAATTCAGAGAGCTATGCCCACTGACTTCATTGTGCTGTCGTCAGGTTACAGAACTCAGAATGGAACTTCTTTGCTGAAGTTGCAGGGGAGGTCTGGTTTGTCTTTTCTCTCACCAGATCGTTTCATTTCCCTACTTCATGTCACCAACACCTCCTTAGCCTCTCCAAAGATTCGAAAAGCAAGAAAATATATCTCAAAATGTCATTAAAGTACTAAAACAAGGATATGATTCAAATATCATATGTGTACTTAGCATAACTAAAAATGCTTTGGGGGAAGATCGCCAATATTATAAGTATTAAATTAATCTTGGAATATTTGAGTTTGTTCTGTTGGAAATGGTAATTTTCAAAAACAAATGAAAACAACAGCACCATTAAGTCTACTGTGGGTCAAATTCTCCAAAGAAAATGGGACTAGGGGACAGTCTGACAGAAACATTTGGGTACAGATACATAGTTACAACCCCGCAAGTGCCAACTTCTCTCCCAATTCTAAAGGATAAATTAATCCCCACTGTTGAATTAGCTTGTGCTCTCTCTTTGGAAGCACTCGTCTTTGTTTTCCCAACAACTGATCTGAATGTAAGTTTGTATCTAGAGCGTTTGAATAAAAACTCTCCCCCGCTCTCTGTGCTGATGCAGGTGTACGTTCTTTATACAGACACAGCACACAGAGAGAGTGGAAATGAGTAGGAGTGGAAACACCAGGAACATTTATGAACCCTGAATAATCACTCTGTCCAAAACAAGGAATAAAGACTCTTCCAAAGAAATAAAGCTATCCCAGGTGGGATTGAAAGAATTTATGCTAAGCTCCATTGATTTGCTGAAATGTTAATGCACTCATGTATAGTGTTGTCAAAGTAGATGATCAGGTTTCCATGCCGATGCTACAAAGCTCGTTTATCTGGTTTCTCTCATTTCCGCACCATGCTTGCTCCCATGACACTCAAAATCGAGGGCTTCGCCTCTATGTCCCGTGAAATGACTCTTACCCAAATTCTAAGAACCTTGGCAATTCCAATGGCTTTTCTCAAGTTCATCTCCCCCAACTTCTCTAAAGTGCTACATCTATATTTATATCTATACCATCTATATAGATAGATGCAAGATATATATATAATATATATTATATGTATATATAATATATAATATTATATGCAAGATATATATATAATATATATTATATGTATATTATATATACATATAATATATATTATATATATAGATATATATAATATATTATGTACATATAATATATTATATATTATATATATATCATATCTCATACAATAACCATTTATTGAGCACCTACTAGGTACCAGGCACTTGAAGTTGCTGGTTATCCTTTCTTGTCTGGCTCCCTCTTTCCCTCTTTCTTTCGCCTCCCTGGGGCTTCCATCCTGATCCAACACTACTATTCTCTGCTCCTGGACCTTTCCCACAGCGGTCCTTCTGTGGACAGTTGTCCTCTCTTGCTTTAAGCACCAGTGACTAAATATCCTCTTTCTTCTTATTGCAAATCCATCTATGGCGATCATTATTTTCATGTCTCTAATTATACTGGTGTTAAAGATACACAGTGCCAACCCAGATCTAAATTCTTGTTTCATCTACAGGACACATTCACTTTTATTTGATTATATCCCCACAACCTCAGAGTCAACATATTCAAAATGTTCTTTCCCTATCTAAATCTTCATAGTTCGCTGTTTGTGTGTGTTTGTGTGTACATATATACATGTGCACGTGTGTGTGCGTGTGCACGTGTGCATGTCACTTTGAAAGGCCTCTTAAATCTGTCCTTTGTCATTACTTCTGCTTCGGGATACCTCCCATCCCTCTGTATTTTCATCCTAAAACTGTTCTAGGACCTACTCTCAGATTAATCCTTCAAATATTTTTTTTTCAAATCTTCCAAAACTACAATGCTCATAATTCTCTGTCATGTATTTCAGTGGCTTCTTTTATCTTTTTTTATCAAGTGTACAGAGCACAATGTTCCAGTCAATTTCCAAATGCATAAAGGACAGTTGTCCAATAGCCTTATGTCACCTAGTGACATCAGAGCCACCACCTTAATTTAAGTGTACTCTATGATGTTTGCACAAGGACGAAATTACCTAACAACTCATTTATATGGCATGTTACATCACTAAACAATGCATGATATTATATGTTTTTATGTATTTTTAATTACATCTAAGCATGTGCATCCATGGGAGGGGTTGAAGGGGCATGACGCAGTGCTACATTCATATGAAGGTCAGAGGATAACTTATAGAAGTCATATCTCTCTTACCATAAGGGACACGGAGATTGAACTTGGGTTGTAAGGTTGGTGGTAAGCAACTTTATTCACTGAATCATCTCACCAGACCAGTAATATAAATTCTTAAAGAGATTTGATTATTTCAACACTTTCATTAGTATTAATAGTTTCAATGAAAGGAATTTTTGAACAGATATTTATCTAGAAGCCCAGTATGCGTCAGTCACAGGCATCAGGGTGTACTAGTGAGATCTTTACCTTCATTGGTTTTTCTTCCTGCAAGGAGCAGAAAACACACAATAAGCTTCTAAATAGGAAACTGTGTGGGACCTTTATAAAATGGTGAATCCTAAACAGAAATAAAAGTACAGAAGAAGAATCTGAAATGTCTTAAGGGGACGGCACAACAGTTAAAATGCTTTCATTGAGATGGCCTTACACCTGGACTCTGAGGAAGATAAAGTCACGGGGTAAGGGACAGAGGAAGACAGGGCAGTCGGTCATGGGGTAAAGGGTAAACGACAAAGGAACCAACTTTCCAGCTCAGAGGTAGCAATATCCTCGGGTAAAAGCACTCTTGGTCCATTTCAGAGCTGCGCTCCAGTGCAGAGAGGAAGAGTCTTAGGAAGTGAGATCAGAGGAGTCCGGAAACAGGGTCATCTGAGAAATGAGGAAGCGCTGTAGGGCTCTGAGCACGCAGTGATGCAACTGGATTTTTAAAGGACCGCCCCCACCCGTACCCTGCACCACACCACAGCTCTGACTGCTGTGAGGACAGACCAGGGCAGGGATGAAAGATGGAAGCAGGAAACCCATTAGAGCAGTGGTTCTCAACCTTCCTAATGCTGCAACCCTTGAACACAGTTCCTCATGGTGTGGTGACCCCTGACCATTTATTGTCATTGCTACTTCTTAACTGTAATTTTGGTACTGTTATGGATTATAATGTAAATTATCCGTAGTTTTCAATGGTCTTAAGTGACCTCTGTAAAAGGGTCCTTCAAACCCCAAAAGGGGTCGCAACCCACAGGTTGAGAACCACTGCATTAGCAGGCTCCTAGACTAATCGCCGTGAGAGAACTGCATTTCCTCCGGAGATGAAGAGTCAAGAGACTCTAGATGGGTTTCATGGGTAGCATCCTCATGTATATCTAGAGTTTGTGGGGTGCCAGAGAAAGCAGAGTTAAGGGTGGCTGTAGAACTTTATAAGTGAAGGTCTGGTAGGATGGTGTTGCCATCAACTAAGACAGGGAAGCTTTCTGGTAAATAGGAGGAAGAACACAGTTTCTATTTGGACTTGAGCAGCTTGAGATATCTACTGGAGATGTATCCAGAGATGGCTACTGACATCTAAAGCTCAGGTCAGAGCCCTGGGGTCACTGTTTAAAATTCATCTAAGTACAGATTCATTTAAACGTAATAACTAAGAGTCCTTGCTATGCAAGATGGGAATCCTGAGTTTGAATCCCCAGCACCCACATAAAAAGGAAATAGCCCTGCATGTATGTTAACTCCAACGCTGTAAGGGGCAGAGACAAGAGGATTGCTGGGTCTTGCCAGCTGCCAGTGAACTCCAGGTTCAATGAGAGACCCTATCTCAAAAGAATAAAGGAACGATAGAGTAGAAGACCAGACATCCCCTCTGGATTATGCACATACATCCACACACACATTCACTATACATACAAACCATTTAATTCATTAACTAGTTAATTAATTGCAAAATAAATCTACCCCAGTGCTTTATCCTTCCACATAAGTATAGCTCCTTCCCATCTCTTCATTTTGCCTATACATGTCTGCTAGGCACAAGGTCTTTCTCCTCCTAACCTATAAACATTCTTCTAAGTACACACTCAGCCTCATGCCCTCCCATAAACCTTTGATTAGACATCCAAAGAGCATTCTGCTTCTGCTTTCTCTCACATGGAAATGTCTCACTGGGCTCACAGAAATGGGATTCTGCTGTGTGTTTGAAACTTGTTTAATATCCCCTGTGGCATATAACTCCATACTTCTGCTAAGTCAAGGCCAATAGGTACACATACCTGATTGATAACAAAATTTCAAAAGTTTTAATCTGGTTATTTTCTGTCTTGTGAACTCTATTCATCAGTTAATTATGTGATTATTTAAAATGATTTACAAAAGGCACATTTGTCACAGGCTTTTTGGCATGCACATAAAACAGAAATTGCTAATTCAGATTCAAATAATCAATTTAAAAGTCCTTCAGAGAAAAAGCAATGTCAAGACTGCAAACACATGGGGATCTAGTCTGGACCTCTCTTCCTTCCCAAGCTTATCTGAGTCTGTGCCTTCCCCTTCCATGATCTACAGTGTCCTCTCGTTGCCCAAGGTGACCGCCAAGCTTAGAGCTGCCTCCCCAACACGTACACATCCCACCACACACAAGAACACCATACAGACCTTCCTGGTATGTGTAGTCAAGATTCTGCCACTGCTGAGGAAACCAGAATCACCTAGAGAGCTGGGCCACATCCCTAGTGTTTCTGACTTGGTACTTTAGAGTAGGGCCTGGGAATCTGCATCCCTGACAGGCTCCTAGTTGGGAATGCTGAAGCTCCAGGACTTGCATGGTGAGAATCACATCACAAAATGTATATTCTCAACTTGAATTCTTTACCTGGTTCTGACTCCTTTGTTCCAACCACCAGGATCCCTATTAACCTCCTCTTGGGGGTTACTTTTCTTGCATAGTGCAACTGTCTTCATCACCCTGTCCCACGTGACCTCTCTTCATTCTCCTCTCAGAGGTTGAGGACTAACATGTACTTTTATCCTAATTCATTTCTTCAAGACTGACTTCTAGCATTTTCTACCTCTTTCAAAAAAAACTTGAATCAAATATCCTTGATTCTTTGCTGCCCCTAAACACGTACAGAGATAGGGAAACCCAAGTAGCCTCCCCTTCATGCTGAACTTCTCTGTGATGATCATCCAACCTCTCCCATTCTTTACCTTCAAACTTCAAGAACAATTGCCCCTATCCCCCTTGCCTCCATCCCTCTCTTAACAATGTTTAACTTCTAGGTACCCCACATCTCCAGAATCTCTTTGCTAAGGTTTACACCAAATGAAAGCAAGGGATGCTCTTCTGTCCTCGTCAACCTACTACATCAGACAGTAGATACTACATCTTCCTTGAAATGTCTGCCCCTAACGTCTTGATGCCTTCGGCCCCCATTCCTTACTGAATCTTCTCCCACTGATCTTCCCTGTCTTCTTCATAAAGTTCTCTCTGGCGGCCCTGAAACCTCTCCAACTGTGAATGCAACCCTGGCTTCTATCTTTAATCTTCTAGTCCAGGCCTGTGCATCAGGATATAGTGATACACACTAGAGTTTTATTCAGACATGAAAAAAATTAAATTATGTTATTTGCTGCAAAATGTATACAAATGGAGATGATTGTATTAAGGAAAGCAAGTTGAACTCAGAAAGATAGATGTTGTATATTTCTCTCATTTATGGGCCCTAAATTTTATGTAGGTACATAAATTCATTCTTATATATGACGTGAAAATAGCAACAAGACTGAAGGAAAGGGAATATCAAGGTGAGGGGTGAAAAGAAGGAAAGGGTGTGAGGGGATGGTGGCCAAAGTATATAATACATAAATATCTTTATCCTCTTGCTCTTGCTCTTCCCTTCCCCTCTCTCTCCCCATTCTCTCCCCCCCCCCACCTCTCCACACACTCATGGCCAGCATCTTCTCCTCTACTTCTCTCTTCTCTCTTCTCTCCTCCTCCTCCTCCTCCTCTTCTTCTTCTTCTTCTTCTTCCTTCTCTCTCTCTCTCTCTCTCTCTCTCTCTGCCTCTACTACCCTCTTAACTCCTCTCCCCATTCCATTAATAAACTCTAATCTACACTAAAAAATATCTTTATGAAAGCTATTGGTATGTATCATGAATACATGCCAATAATCACACACACACACACACACACACACACACACACACACACACACACACACACACCAGTATCATAGGGTTTTCAATATAATTGTTTCAACCCTTTAGAGTATCCTGACCTGTTTATCCCAGTATGTCAGATGCAGATCATGATTACCTATGTGTCTCATCATGTGACCCTGTCAAACATTCCCTCTAGGGGTTACTTCCTCTTTCCTGGTTTGTCATCAGTATCGCAATGGCTCTAAAACTTATGTCCCAGAGCAATGGTGGTGGAAACGTGGAAATTCCCCTTCAACCTTCCACTTCAAACCCTCTTACATCTAAATTGTTTTCACATCTGCTCCTGGCACTCATACCTGCCCAATGATCTCTCGTCTCAATCACTCTAGGGTTCTCCAAACTGATCTCCCTGTGGCTTTGTGGTTGTCAAATCCACCCTCTATGCTGTTGCCTGAAGAGTCTATCTAAAATGCAAATTGAAGCATACCTGCCCTTGCTGAATAACCTTCAATGGCTCATTGCTGACAGGATGAAATCCTAGCTCCTTCCATGCACCAAAAACGTCATGGTTGAATGCTATTCATTTGTCCATCTGGCCACTTCCTCTCTCATACCTCATTCAGTTCTTGCTCCCAGACCTTTACCTGCCCTGCTTTCCACACCTGGAATGTTTCACCTTGCGATCACTCTCCCCTGACCTCCTTCTTTAAGCCTACACTCAGATCTCATCCTGCCTTTCCCAGTTCCCCACCGCCCGAACCACCCCCCAACCCCATCACTGCAAGGAAATGATACAGCCTGAGCTTCTCTAAATATTCTAGAAAGACTTCTATTGTTGTACCTGACACATTCCCTCTATAATTATTTTAAGGTATTTCCCTCTCCACTAGATAGTATGCTCTCTTAGCTTCTACTGACACACAGAAAATCTTGGATAAATAACTAGTTAATAAATATAGCCTAAGGCTTTTCCAAAAAATAAACAAATAAGACACAACCTATTCTAGATAAAATTTTATGTTTTATACTAGATAATGATTAAAAAGAAGTATTTTAATCCTCCTTAATAAAAAAATATGTAGGCCAAATCTTATCAAAATTAGACCAAAAGAGGACCTTTGAAATAATCTTACTTTGTTGAAACCCTGTTGAATGTGGTTTTATTTGAGTTAGCTCATTCTTGACTCTTCTCTTTTCCCACTCTATGTTCATACGAGTATTTTTATGAAACAAAGTAGCTTCAAAGTATTTCTAGATGTATTGGTTATTTTTCCTTATAAATCCCTAAAGACTGCTAAGAAGAAATTACAATCAATTCACACACGAAGAAAAGGGAGCTGAAGGATTTTCATTTTTCCACACCAGTGACTAATGTGTGATGACACAACTCCTGATGCTTAACCAGCAACCCCCTCTACCCATTGCCTTGTCTTGCCTTTGACCATACCCTTCCTCCCTCCCTCCTCTCTCTCTCTCTCCCTCCTCTCTCTCTCTCTCTCTCTCTCTCTCTCTCTCTCTCTCTCTCTCTCTCTCTCTCTCTCTCTCTCTCTCTCTCTCCATTCTTTGTGTAATACAAATTGATTTGTATGTCAGATACACCCTAGACTGTTTACAAATTCAAGCAGATTAGAGTTTGGCTGTTCCTCAGATATGTACATGGGTATGTTCTGTCATATGCAGAGACCCTCAATTCATCCCAGCTGTATTTGCGTGTAAGCCAGCAGCACTTCAGTTAAAGTGGATCACAGCCATCCAACCTTCCACAGCAATTTCAAGCTTAAAAATATTTTAAACACTGTCTAGTTCAGGCACTAATTCAGTGCTTGAACACCATCAGGGTGGTCCAAGCAGAAGATTCTCTAGTAATTACTTGACCATCTTGATTCACAAAGCTCACAACTGCTTAAGATAATGCTGACCAACTTCAGAACCTTAGGAAGATGTTTCTCTATAAATCCATCTATCTGTTATTTCTTCTTGGTGAAACATTTTCCCTGATTGTTTGACTACAAACTGACCTGAGTCTAAATTGCATCTTTATTGCTATTAGTTAAGACTTTGGCAGATAACTTAGCTCAGTTTGTTCATTTGCAAAATGGATCACATTAAATAGTGCGTGCAAATAGACTAGCCCTATAGTATCTTCAACAACTGCACATAATAAGTACTCAAAACTATGCTAACTAAACCAATAATTCTTCTTTATGCTTGGTCTGGTTTTCTTTTGAATGTGTATTTGAGTTTTGGGGGATGCATACATTTGTGGGTGGAGGGCAGAGGTCATCATGGGCTATCTCCTTCCATCATTCTCCATGCTATTTTTTAAAGCAGAGTCTCTCACTGATCTTAGAGCTCATTGACTCAGCTAGACCAGCAAGCCCAGAGGATCTTCCTGTGTCTTTTTCCCATTGCTGGGATCACAGACACATGCTTCTGTACCTGGCTTCATGTATAGTGTTGGCTGTCCAAACTCAGGTCATACGCTTGCATAGCAAGCATATTACTAACTGAGCCATCAACCCAGCCTACACTGACCTGGGTTTTAGCAGTCATTCCTCATGTCCAATCACCAGATTTTCAAAGACAAAACGCACTTAATGTAGTAAACAGAACACATGACTTTCTTCAAACAACCCACTTGACCCTCTGCCACATGTCCCATAACTGATAAGCCAGATTAGGAATAACAGTCTTACAGGAACCTGGGCCATTCTCTGTGCAGTCAGAGGAATTATTCTGAGTTCATCTGATCCTTGATCTTGTGACCAAAGTGTCGATTGTAAATCTTCTTGGAGTGATTCTTGACAAAGCAGAGGTGAAAACCAGAGAGGTCACTTTGAAGACCTACTGTGTGAGAGAGTTTGGATGGATTTTCATCAAGCAGCAGGAACTAGGACTCCTTAAAATCCACTTCAAATTCAAAATCCCTCTCATTCTAATGAGAAAACAGGACCAGGGCCGTGTTCCTCAGCCTTTGGCCTGGTGACCCTATCAATGTCTGATTGTGACTTTTCCGTGCTCTTCAGTCTTTAGCCTGGTGACTCCATCTATGCCTAATTGTGACTTTTCCATTTGCTTAAGTCCCAGGAGATTACAGCAAACGGGTGTACCAGGGCGTGAGAGTGAAGCACACAGTCAAAGATCTCCTGGCAGAAAAGCGGTCCAGGCAGACAAGTAACTCCAGACTCGACGTAAGTCCTCATTAATTCCATCTGAAGCCCTGAAGGTTGATGCCTCTGCCAAAGCAAGCTCTCTCCTCTCCTCCTTTACCTACACATCACTACCTCACTCCCTGGCTCTGACTCTTCTCAAGAGACTTTACCTAGGACATATGTAAAAAATACTTTGGGTTTTGTTTTGTTTTAAATTTCCTCCCTGAATAGACAATCTTTACCTATTGAAGACACACACATGATAGTCTCTGGTCTACTAGCTTCAAGGTTTTTATTTGAATTTTTATTCTCTACACTCTCCCCATTGTCTTGCTCATCCCATTATACAATGGTTGTTTGTTTGTTTGTTTGTTTGTTTCACTTTTGAAATAGTATGCATATCTCTGTTCATCTGCTATTGGTCATATGACCCTGGAAATAGAATGTGTTTACTCCCTCATGTCATGCAAATAACAGTTGACAAATGCTAGCCCTTCTCCTTACTAAGGTATCTGGTGTGATGGAAAGAACATGCATAGAGAAGGAACTTTGGCCTGTCGGGGACCATCTGTGTATGTAACCCCAATCCCCGACCCCCGGGGAAAGTCTCTGAATCCAACAAGAAATGAGGCACCCAAAGTGACCTTCAGGGTTCCTCATGACATAAAAATGTCTGACTGTCCATCTCCTCAAGGCATATGCATTAGCTGTCGGCAATGTCTCCAGAACTCTGTGATCTAATTGCTGACTATTTCAGTTAATGACAGTAGAAACAGGATATGTCTGGACTTTTTCACATCCCCCAGTAGAGAAAGGCTCAGAGCTTGAGGAGAAATTGCTGCCCTTTTGTATATCTTATATTCTCCATCTGATAGATGCAATTCACGATAAATCCCATTAGGTTTAGAGCAATTAGGTCATCGATGTCTGTCAGTCACATCTGTACTTGTAGCTCTGCTCGCTGCCTAATAAGCTATGCTCGTGTCTCAAAAAGTGACTAGAGCTAATATGAAAAGCTAATGTCATGTATTCTATTAATATAATAGCCTGAATGCTGGCCATGTAGGTGACCAGGGATACATAGAGCAGCCACATCCAGCATCTAGTGCTGGGCACACAAGGAAGTACTTCCTCCAGAATACCTGCTGACGTGTTTGCCACCACCTTCGACACAGCTCCAATGGCAAACTGCTACCAGAAGTGATCAGCATCAGAATCAAATTCTGTTAGTGATCAGCTTCAGAATCAACTTCTGTAGCCAAGACCACCTTTCAATGCACATCCGGCTGCCCCTCCCTTCAAACAGCCTCTTCCTTTCCACTCTGACAATCAGAGCTTAGCTTACACAGAGAAATCTGAACAGCTGGGCTCCTTGCCTGATCCCGATTCAGTATTTCTCTGAGTGCCTGCTCAGAAGCATCTGGAGGGTGTGTTATAAATATCCTCACCAGACTGAGAGGGAGATCAGAGAGAGGGAGGTGGGGGTGTTTCTGAATCTACTCAAAATGAACAACTGCAATGTGCCAATGGCACGGATGCTCAGCCACAACTTCAGACAAGAGAATAATGGAATTTTAAAGCCTGAGTTTTAAAAAGTCCCAGGAAAACATGCAATTAGGTAGAAAAGAGGCACACGTAAGCACACTAAGGCAGGGACTGGACCCTGAGTCTGTACAGTGTAAGGGAGGACAGAGTTCACACTTCTTGGTGTCATAGATATATACATACAAACAAGACAGAGCATCAGGCTTCTGTAAAAAAGGCGCACTGAACAGAAAGACGACAAGGCAGACTACATCCAAATGGTGAATTCATGTATGTTTTTAAAAATTAAAGGGCTTCATGCCCAAGACCTGAAAATATAGTCACAGATTTTTCTCTTTTTCTCTCTCTAGTTTTTAAGTTTTCCTTTTTAAAAGATAAAATAATATAATATTTTATTATTATAGTACATAATAAAATACTATAAATATAACTAATCAGTTATAGTAGTTAAATATCAACATTTTACTAAATCTCTGAGACTTTCATACAATATATTTTGATCATATTTACCCCTAATTCCTTCACCCAGCTCTTCCCAAATCTACCGTCCACCTCCCAACTTTACATTCTCTTTTTTTCCCTATAACCCATTGAGTCTAATTTGTGCTGCCTCAATTGGTTGGGGCATCCATAGGAGCACAGTCAACCTATCTGGGCCACACTCTCAAAGAAAACCGACTCTCCCTCCCCAAGAAGTCATATACTGTCTACAGCTCCCCTGTTAGATGTGGGGCTTGTGAACCCCTCTCCCTTCCATGCTGGGATGTGAATATGACTTGTCCAGATCTGTGCAGGCAAACACAACCACTGTGCATTATGAGTGTAGCAATCCCGCCATGCCTAGAGGATACGGTTCTGCTATGGTCCTCCTTAACCTGTGGCTCTCACAGTCTCTCCACCCTTCTACTGCAATGTTCCCTGAGCCCTTGGGAGAGAGGCACCTTATGTGTGTCCCGTTTGTGTCTGAACACTCCATACACACTTGCTCTCTGCACTTTGGCCAGCCTTTAATTTCTATGGTAACCACTATTCACCATACAAAGAAACATCTCTGATGAGATCTGAAAACTGCACTCATTGAAGCGCATGATTTGATTTCATTTTAAAATACAGGTTCTTAGATTTGTCCCTTTTGTCAGGAAAAGAGGAGTCAGGAAATGATCATCTCAACACTTCCTCCTTGAGTAACAATCCTCTTGCACATTGCAATTTACATAAGGAACACGTGCCCTAACCTCACAGAGCATCTTGGCTTCTTATCTCTTATCTAACTAAGCCATGGGTGTTGGCCTAGTAATTACTGAGAAACTAGGAACCAGATATGTAGAGTATATATATACAGTCTGCTAAATACCAAATAATCTGGTAAGAAGAAAGAATAATCTGATAGGTATATGCATAAAAAATATACATTCATATAGCCAAACACTAAACTGAATGCTTACAACCAGACCATGTATATACGCAATATGAAAATACCTATAATATTTATGTGAGGATAGAGTGAGGTGTTTTTTATGTGTGTTATCTCATTTTATGGGCATATTATCTGAAATTTGCATTTACATTTTACAGATGATTATGTTGAAAACAGGATAAAGATGCATTGAAAAACAAGACAGAGAATATGGCATACTGATTGAAAGAGCTTGCCTCCAAGCTGAGTTAGGTTCCCAGCACCCAAGTCAGGTGACTCACAACTACCTGTAACTTCAGCTCCAGGGCACCTGTCACTCTCTCTTGGTCTATGTATACATCCTCACGCACATAGCATACCCTCACACAGACATGTAACTTTTATTTTTTTTAAGTATATTTTCTGAGTCTTAATTTTGTATTTAAAAAGAAATCTGAGTAGATTAAAGCACAATCACCTTTTTTTATTATTTATTTTATTTTATTTTTTTAATTTACATTCCAAATCACTTCCCCTTTCCCGTTTCCTCCCTCCCTGAAAGTCCCATAAGCCCCCTTCCCTCCCTCTTTTCTCCATTCAACCCCCTCTCGTTACTCTGTCCTGGCGTTCCCCTACATCCAGTCTTTCCAGGACCAGGGGTCTCTCCTACCATCTTTTTAGAAATCTATTGATATGCGGATTGTGTCTAGGGTATTCCGAGATTCTGGGTCAATATCCCCTTATCAGTGACTGCATGTGTTCTTTTGTGATTGGGTTACCTCACTAAGGATGATATTTTCAAGATCTGACCATTTGCCTAGGAATTTCGTGAATTCATTGTTTTTAATTGCAGAGTAGTATTCCATTGTGTAGATATACCACATCTTCTGAATCCATTCCTCCATTGAGGGACATCTGGGTTCTTTCCAGCTTCTGGCTATTATAAATAAGGCTGCTATGAACATAGTGGAGCATGTGTCCTTATTGCATGCAGGTAAAGCCTCTGGGTATATGCCCAGGAGTGGTATAGCCGGATCCTCCGGGAGTGTCATGCCCAGTTTTCTGAGGAACCGCCAGACTGCTTTCCAGAGTGGTTGTACCAGCTTGCAATTCCACCAGCAGTGGAGGAGTGTTTCTCTTTCTCCACATCCTCGCCAACAACTGCTGTCTCCTGTGTTTTTGATCTTAGCCATCCTGACTGGTGTGAGATGGAATCTCAGGGTTGTTTTGATTTGCATTTCCCTAATGACTAAGGATGATGAACATCTCTTTAAGTGCTTCTCAGCCATTAGATATTCTTCAGGTGAGAACTCTTTGTGTAGCTCTGTACCCCATTTTTTAATAGGGTTATTTGCCTCTCTGGAGTTTAACTTCTTGAGTTCTTTGTATATATTGGATATTAGCCCTCTGTCGGATGTAAGGTTGGTAAAGATCATTTTCCAGTTAGTTGGTTGCCGCTTTGTCTTTTTGACAGTGTCTTTTGCCTTGCAAAAACTTTGTAATTTAATGAGGTCCCATTTGTCTATTCTTGATCTTAGAGCATAAGCTATTGGAGTTCTGTTCAGGAAATTCTCCCCTGTGCCCATATGTTCAAGGTTCTTCCCTAGTTTCCCTTCTATTAGTTTCAGTGTGTCTGGTTTTATGTGGAGATCTTTGATCCACTTAGAATTGAGCTTAGTGCAAGGAGATAAGGATGGGTCAATTTGCATTCTTCTGCATGTTGACCTCCAGCTGAGCCAGCACCATTTGTTGAAAAGGCTATCTTTTTTCCACTGGATGGTTTTAGCTCCTTTGTCAAAGATCAAGTGACCATAGGAGTGTGGATTCATTTCTGGGTCTTCAATTCTGTTCCATTGATCTACATGTCTGTTACTGTACCAATACCATGCAGTTTTTAACACTATTGCTCTGTAGTACAGCTTGAGGTCCGGGATACTGATTCCCCCAGAGGTTCTTTTACTCTTGAGAATAGTTTTAGCTATTCTGGGTTTTCTGTTATTCCAGATGAATTTTTGAATTGCTCTTTCTAACTCTATGAAGAATTGAGTTGGGATTTTGATGGGGATTGCATTGAATCTGTGTATTACTTTTGGTAAGATGCTCATTTTTACTATATTAATCCTGCCAATCCATGAGCATGGCAGATTTTTCCATCTTCTGAGGTCTTCTTCAATTTCTTTCTTCAGAGACTTGAAGTTCTTGTCATACAGATCTTTCACTTGTTTGGTTAGAGTCACGCCAAGATACTTAATATGGTTTGTGGCTATCATGAAGGGTATCATTTCTCTTACTTCTTTCTCAGCCTGCTTATCCTTTGAGTATAGGAAGGCTTCTGACTTGCTTGAGTTGATTTTATATCCGGCCACTTTGCTGAAGTCGTTTATCAGCTGTAGGAGTTCTCTGGTGGAGTTCTTTGGGTTGCTTAAGTATACTATCATATCGTCTGCAAATAGTGATAGTTTGACTTCTTCCTTTCCAATTTGTATACCTTTGACCTCTTTTTGTTGTCTAATTGCTCTAGCTAGAACTTCAAGTACTATATTGAAAAGATATGGAGAGAGACGGCAGCCTTGTCTAGTCCCTGGTTTTAGTGGGATTGCTTCAAGTTTCTCTCCATTTAGATTGATGCTGGCTACCGGTTTGCTGTAAATTGCTTTTACTATGTTTAGATATGGGCCTTGAATTCCTGATCTTTCCAAGACCTTTAGCATGAAAGGATGCTGAATTTTGTCAAATGCTTTCTCAGCATCTAATGAGATGACCATGTGGTTTTTTCTTTGAGATTGTTTATGTAGTGGATTACATTGATGGATTTCCTTATATTGAACCATCCCTGCATCCCTGGGATGAAGCCTACTTGATCGTGGTGGATGATCGTTTTGATGTGTTCTTGGATTCGGTTGGCAAGAATTTTATTGAGTATTTTTGCATCGATATTCATAAGAGAGATTGGCCTGAGATTCTCTTTCTTTGTCGGATCTTTGTGTGCTTTTGGTATTAGTGTAATTGTGGCTTCATAGAACGAGTTGGGTAGTGTTCCTTCTGTTTCTATTTTGTGGAACAGTTTGAAGAGTATTGGTGTTAGGTCTTCTTTGAAGGTCTGATAGAATTCTGCACTAAAACCATCTGGACCTGTGCTTTTTTTGGTTGGAAGACTTCCAATGACAACTTCTATTTCTTCAGGGGTTATAGGACGGTTTAGATGGTCTATTTGATCCCGATTTAATTTTGGTACTTGGTATCTGTCAAGGAAATTGTCCATTTCCTCAAGATTTTCTAGTTGTGTTGAATACAGGTTTTTGTAGTAGGATCTGATGATTTTTTGAATTTCCTCAGTTTCTGTTGTTATCTCTCCCTTTTCGTTTCTAATTTTATTAATTTGGATACTATCTCTGTGCTCTCTGGTTAGTCTGGCTAAGGGCTTATCTATCTTGTTGATTTTCTCAAAGAACCAACTCCTCGTTTTGTTGATTCTTTGTATGGTTTTATTTGTTTCTACTTGATTGATTTCAGCCCTGAGTTTGATGATTTCCTGCCTTCTACTCCTCTTTGGTGTATTTGCTTCTTTTTGTTCCAGGGCTTTCAGGTGTGCCATTAAGCTGTTAGTGTATGCTGTCTCCCGTTTCTTTTTGGCGGCACTCAGGGCTATGAATTTTCCTCTTAGCACTGCTTTCATTGTGTCCCATAAATTAGGGTATGTTGTGCCTTCATTTTCATTAACTTTCAAAAAGTCTTTGATTTCTTTCTTTATTTCCACCTTGACCAAGTTATCATTGAGTAGAGCATTGTTCAGCCTCCATGTGTACGTGGGTTTTCTTTTGTTTTTGTTGCCATTGAAGACCACCCTTATTCCATAGTGATCTGATAGGAGGCATGGGATTATTTCTATCTTCTTGTATCTGTTGAGGTCTGATTTGTGACCAATTATATGGTCAATTTTGGAGAAGGTACCATGAGGACCTGAGAAGAAGGTGTATTCTTTAGCTCTAGGATGAAATGTTCTATATATATATATCAGTTAGTTCCATTTGGTTCAAGGCTTCAATTAGATTCACTGTGTCCCTGTTTAGTTTCTGCTTTCCTGAACGATCCATTTCAGAGAGCGGGGTGTTGAAGTCACCCACTATTATTGTGTGCGGTGCGATGTGTGCTTTGAGTTTTAGTAAAGTTTCTTTTACGAATGAGGGTGCCCTTGCATTTGGAGCATAGATATTCAGAATTGAGAGTTCTTGATGGTGGATTTTTCCCTTGATCAGTATGTAGTGTCCTTCTGTGTCTTTTTTGATGACTTTAGGTTGAAAATCAATTTTATCCGATATTAGGATGGCTACTCCACCTCGTTTCTTGGGGCCATTTGCTTGTAAAATTGTTTTCCAGCCTTTTACTCTGAGGTAGTGTTTGTCTTTGACACTGAGGTGCGTTTCCTGCATGCAGCAAAATGCTGGGTCCTGTTTACGTATTGATTCATTTCTTTAAGCAATTTTTGTGTTGCCTCCTTATGGGCATCCGTCTGTTGACCCATATTCTTCTGCATTTCTTTATGCAAATTTTGTGAATCCTTTGTGAGTGCATCTACCCGTTGATTCATCTCGTTAAGCGATTTTTGTGTTGTCTCCTTGTGCGCCTCCATCTTTTGATCCATGTTCTCCCGCATTTCTCTAAGCGATTTTTGTGTTTCCTTTGTAAGGGCTTCTAACCGTTGATTCATGGTCTCCTGTAACTCTTTATGAGATTTATTTGTGTCCTTCTTGTGATCCTCTAATAGGATCATGAGAAGTGATTTTTAAATCCAGATCTTGTCTTTCGGGTGTGGTGGGGTATCCAGGACTTGCTGCTGTTGGAGAGTTGGGTTCGGATGGTCCCACATTACTTTGATTTCTGTTAGTAACATTCCTACGTTTGCCTTTTGCCATCTGGATACCTCTGATGTTAGTTGGTCCTGCTGCCACTGGCTGTTGGTTGGACCTCCTGTGAGCCTGCAAAGCTATTTCTGCCCCCCCTGGATTGCCAGGATTCCCCTGGCACCGATTTCTGGGGCCTGCCTGCTCCTGAGTGACTTTGGAACCCTGATGTGCCTTGCCCCAAGTGATGTTATATTGGGGAGTCCTTGCACATCCAAAGGCTCAGCCTAGTGGATTCCTGGAGCAGAGGTCGCCAAAGGGAGGCTGGTAGGCTCCTGCCCTGTGCAGGGGTGAGTGATCTCTCCTGGGGGGGGAGGGGGCGTCCCTCTGCCAGGCAGAAGTCCCACAGCAGATCTGGCGCGCTGGTTACTGCAGATCAGCCCAGCACTTGGGAGCCGCATACACACAAGCCGCCCGAGACCCAAGCGATATTATGCCTGTCTGTCTCAGAACCTGGCTGTCCCAACTTCCCAGTCACTGGAGCAAAGATGGCGGAGGGCAATCTGCACACTCTCCGTGGTGCCGCTCACCTGCAGACACGCTGGCCTGCAGATCTGGCACTCAGACGACCACAGCGCTGACCCGTTCTCGGGCACAGACGGAAGCCCCAACAGGCCGTGTCCCAAGTGATGTTATATTGGGGATAGGGAGCTTGGGGTACCTGTCTCTTCAGCGCAGTCTGCGGGAACAGAGGTCGGGGAAGGAAAGCTGGTAGGCTCCCGCCCCACAATCACCTTTGATATATGAAAAAAAGAGGAAAGGGGAAGGGGAGGGGAGGAAGTGTATGAGAGAGAATAAGTATTAGATAGAAAAACTAGCAACAGAAAAATATGTTGCTTCCATTCGTGGTACTGACAGGGCCATCCTGGGTGGTACACAGAACCTTAACTCCATGTTCTCATTGTATCATCTCAGTACTAGAATCTTTGTTCTCACTTTGGTAGTGTTTAAGCTTCAGTGATTAAATGTGTAACAACATCCAGTGTGAGCTTATTTGGACTTTAAGCATCTCTATGAATTTATTTTACTATCCATTTATTACTTCAGAATACTGAGAAATCTGTCTAGAGCAATATTACCATCAGTCAGCACTCACTCTTAAGGCCTCCTTCTATGCCTGCTGTGAAGGTAACTCTGAGCAGAAACCATGGAGCTCCCTGCCTCCCGCAGGCCCTCACTCACAGGCTCTGGTCCCATTTCAAAGGCAGGGCCAAGACCACCTGCTTTTCTTCTTACTGACCCACCAGGACAAAGTGAGTCTCCACTCTCAGATGGGCTTGTAGTAAGGAAACTACTCATGAGGCAAAAAAATTCCAGATGATAATATGGCTAAAGGCCCCATCAGCTGCAAAGGCTGGAAGAAGCAGAGGATAGATTTCCCCATTGAAGCCACAGCAAGGACAGGCTGGAAAAAGCAGAAGATAGATTCCTAGTTGAGCCCCAATAGCAGGGACAGCTTCTAGGCAGGCTTGGGGTGTCCAGCTTTCAGAACCAGGAGAGCACATTCAGATGTTTTTAGACACTGTTTAATAGTGATAGGTTATAGTTATCCTAGGAAACTAGTGCTATGTATTATGAAAAATTAGGTTTCCTCAACCAATATGCTTCCAGGAGCAGTTATTAGATGCCCAGGATGGCTGCTGACTCCTGACCACTCTCCAGGGTGACATAAGCTGGACTTTTCTATCTTTACAAGAGAATTTCCTCAAGAACAACTTTCATGTTCTCTATTTTGCAGTAAAGTTTTGTAAAATATCATAAAAACAAAATCTTGTAACAAGCAAGATTTTAACCAAATCACTTCCATTATTTTACCTTCCATGTATTGTGGCTTGGCAAATGGTGCATCCCTATTTTTAAATTGTAAATTTTTCTTTATATTTTTTCCTCAGGTTCTGTTTTGCTTTGTGTAATTCTTCACTATTTCCCTGGATTTCTGTCAGGGTAAAGAGATAGATAGATAGATACATACATACATACATACATACATACAACTTGCCAACACCTGGTACCAAAACTATATAATTAGATTTCTGACTGATGAATTTTTTTTTGCAACTACACTATTTCAATTGAACTCATAAAAGCTAATCATTTAACATTTTAAGAATCACATTTGCAAAATTCAATAAACCCTGTTATCTATAGAATAAAAAAGAAAAGCAATACGCCTAATTGCCACAATTTTTCTGTTCTGTTTTGAAATTCCGTCAACAATTCACAGACTATTTAGCTCACTAATCAAACTTTTCTTACAAAATCATAAAGATTCATCTAGAGTCACTGAATGCACTGCAGCTGGCGCAAGGGGAGAAGGAAGAGCTGTTTGGAATTTCAATTGTGTGGGAGGGGAGGGGAGTACCTTGTACTATGTGGGAGGCTAAGAAGGGCCTGGAACCAGGCTCTGGTGGTTTATCTCGCGTGCAGATTGGTGGATACAGTGATAGATTTCTGGGCACGCCCATGGAAATACTGTAGTCAGTAACAATAGCCAAACAGATGTGAAGGTCTGGGTTAATATTTTACATAAACACAAGGAAAAATAAACAGAAATATCTGGCTCCCGTTTTGAAAGCCTTTAACTGAAGGAAATGCCAAGAACTATTTCCATGGAGGAAATAATTTGGATTATGCTGCCTTGAAGTATGCATAAAATAAATGTAAAACAAAAGTTATTTTCGCATGGTGAGATCCTTCCATGCCAACTCCTAGTGTTTGCTTCTCAAATATTAGTTATTACACCTCCGCTCTCTCTACCCAGTCCTAAGTCCTTCCACTTCAATCTGCTGCTTAAATCTCTGTCGAGGACACTCGGGATATGGCCGTATCTTGGTTAATGATTTGTCCTAATCATTTTTCGGGTGAAAACGTTGTGAGTGGAGGAACGAAGTCTGGCAGTGGGTCAAACATGGAAGAAACTCTGAACAGCAGTTAAACGAACACGGTCTAGCGATCTTTATGGCCTGGAGTCATTGAAAATGTTTGATCTTTGATGAGAGAGGTATGAGAAATACTAATTACAGGACAGGTGTCCACTGGGTGGCTCGGTTTGGGGACTACCTTTGCAATAGGTCCACAATGGGACGTTTGTTTAGTTCCCTGCCCAGGTGTCTCTTTACTCTGACAATCACATGTCCAACTCCCGTTCCCACAGAATATAAACCTGTGACATCCAGATCTGTGATTTGCATCTGTACTTCCTGCGAAATAGTAGGAGGAAAAATACGCAGCAGGGAAACCGTATATTATATTATCTCAAAAGGTTTTTTGACTGCCCTAAGACTTCTCTTCTGCACCCAGAGAAGCACTGCTGTTGCCTGGGTCTCTTCCAGGCCCTCACTGTGACTCCGTAAAGTTAACTGCATTCTCCTTTTTTAGCCTTGATGTCTTCGTCAGCAATTAGAGTTGAACCATCTCCTAAGACTCTGCTCTTGTCAGAATCCAATTTTATTTGTATTTGTCAGTCTCTATGTGTGCACAGATATTTATACATATTTGTGTGGGTTCACATGTGGGGGGTATGCATGCATGTGTGCATACACATGTGTACAGAGGTTATAGGGCAACCTCAAATGTGATTTAAGAGCTCTGTGAGACTGTTTCTTACTAGGTCAGAAGTCACCAATTGTGCAAAGCTGACTGCGCAAGATGTCTTGGGTAACTGCCAGTCTTTACTACCCCAACTGTGGGATTACAAACTCCCATCACCATGCCAAGATTTTTACATGAGGGCTGCAGGATTAGATTCAAGACCTTCTGGTTTCAGGACAAATACTTTACCAATTAAGGAATCTCCCCAAGCCCAGTATTCATTTCAAAGTAAATTATATTTTATGTATTTGAGATTTACAACATGATGCTATGAGATAGCATGTAGCTAGTGAACTGGTTACTATAGTGAAACATCTTAACATATATACACAGATGGATACACACACACAGGCTCACACACACATACACAAAGGTATCATTCTATACAATTATTTATTATTATACTGTTATTTATTATTATTTATTATATATTATTATTCTATACAGTTATCATTCTATACAGTTTCGTAACAAGAGCTATTACAATGTACTTCTATTGCAAAGGTCCCCAACAGTACAGTTTTATAAACTTCCTCCCCTGTATCAGGCATCAGACCTTTTGACCAATTCTGCCCATTTCCACCTTTGAACTACAGTTCATTGAAGACTGAAACCTCAAAAAGTTTATCCTCTTCCATCAGCCTCTTTATTTTGGTTATTAATTTTCACATGCTCTCATCTCACTATTTAGCATTTAAAACAAATCTCTGGAGGCTAGGGAGATATCTCAGTGGCTCAGTGGGTAAAGTGCTTTCTGAGTATGCATGAGGACTTAAGTTTGTATCCCATCCACCCAAGTAAAATCTGGGAGTGGTGGTGTCCACTCATAACCTCAGGGCTGGGACCAGGGAAGGAGGAGAGAGCATGCAGATTGTGAAGGCTCACTGGACAGCCAGTTTGGAAAGAGACTCTATCTCAAATTAACAATAATAACCATAACAATAATAATAATAATAATAGAGGGGCTGAGGAGACGGCTCAGTGATAAAGAGCTTGCTGAAGAGCATAAGAACCAGAGTTCCTGTGCTCTGAACTCATACATGCCAGGTAGGTGTAGCTGCTACCCATTAATTCAAGGCTCAGAGGGTCAAAGTAGAAGGTGCCTAGAGCCAGCTGACTATAAGGACTAGCTGTGATTTTTGAGCCCTGGGTTTTGGGTTTGATAAGATACCCTGCCTCAATGAGAAAGGTAGAAGTACAAAAGACGATTCCTGTCATCAACATCAAGCCTCCACATGCAGGTGTACTCTCACACCCACAAATATTCACACAAACACACATGCCACATACACACACACAGGGGGAGAGAGAGAGAGACGGAGACAGAAATAGAGAGACAGAAAGAGGGAAAAAGACAGAAAGACAGACAGAGAGAGAAAGAGATAGAAATAGAGAGACAGAGAGAAGAGAGAGGCCTAAGATCAATCTCTGGCCTCCGCACATGCATGCACAGATAAGCACACCACATACAGATGTGTGTGCACACATACACCACACCGTAGATGGTAGAAATAAATCTGAGTCTGAGTCCCTGAACAGTAGCTTGTTCTGACTTTGCAGCATCCTCCAGCTCATGTTGAAGATCACTGTCACCCAGGAACCATCTGAAGTTCATCTTCTACAGGAAAAAGTATGGCGGGAAGGTTGGGCTGCTTGCTGGCAATACCTCAACCCATAGGCCAACTCTACCATCTACAAACACTTAACTAATGTTGCCTAATCTTTCTTTAAACCCCGCCAAGGTCACCATAAAGGTCACATTTAATATTTTCCAAGGGCTCAGCATACCATAGGTACTCAATAAATGCAGTTTCTATTAAGTACCTACTGTATCTAAGGCTCTGTGCAGATGAGAATTCAAGGCCATATGAGAAATCCCTTACCCTGGAGATCACACAGTTCTTTTGTGTGGGAAGGAACTGTCTTTGCAGAAGAAAATTAAAATAAGAAAATGGCTTTGTTCCAAGCACCTCGGTGAACATTGTGCGGGCTCAGACAGACACACATGGACAGGGTGGGTGGAGAGCTCTCCCTGGAGGAAGGTGTGCCTTCAGCTAGAGTTCGAGGGAAGACAGCTGGCTCGGGTGATTCAACAGGATGCATGGAGGGGGCAAAGGTCAAGGGGAAGGAGCGGTCCACCTGTCAGTCTGCCACATGATACAGGTGAACCAATTTGCCTGCAGAGTGGAGGGGTGAGCGAGAGGGTGGAAGGATAGCCCTTCTAAAGGCCCGTCTAGCCCTGCCTGAGACACTTTCTCAGACATCCTCTTGGATCCCTGAGATGGCATTTTTGGCTTTAACATTTATTGCACTGCACTACGACTGTTTGCTGTCCTAACTCTCCCCCAGTTGGCTAACGCCTGGCTACTCTTCGCCTCTCCCTTCTGAATGAATGGCGGTGTGTTAGAACAGCCAGGATCTTGTCTTTCAGAATTATGGATTCAGGTTCAGACTCCATCCATGGAGATAGACCTGCTTTCTGAGTCTCAGTTTCGTCCCATAGACATGGGGACTGCAATACCCACCATAGACAGTAACACAAGTGAAATCGGGTTATGTCTGCAGAGCACCTGGTACATCACATGGCACGTCCTGAGTGCTCAGCCCGCAGTGGCCTTTGTGGATTTTATAACAGCTGACACATGACACCACTTGATAAGCACCAGAGGAAGTAAGTGCCAACCTCACCTGGACACAGGCTAGATTATGGGGTATTCTGAGAGCAGGCCTGGGAGGTGTTACTCCCACTCTCTTAACTACCATTTCTAATATAATGGGATCATGTCAAACCTCTAACTTTGTAGGTTAGAAAAAAAATACTTATTCTGAGTGAGTGAAACAGAAAAATGGCAGACGTGAGGGTCTTTTCATGAAATGGAGTTTATTTTGTTGTTTGGGATTATTTTTAACTAAATAATTATACATAAGTGTAATACATTATCATGTTCAATATACGCATGCAATATATAATCAACAGTGTGCTTGGCATACCCATCCCTCCAGCACTGGCCGTTTCCTCATTTCACTGTATAGGATACACGATCAGTTACCAGCCAGAACTTGATTTTACTGCACAACGAAACTTTCAGTTTGCCTCTTTTACGCAGATGCACTCTTCTGTTAGTCATGCTCTCTCCCTCCCTTCCCGCCACACACACCTCCGCTGACCCTTCCCAGCTTCTAGTAACCACTCTAAGAGATGACTCCGTAAAGGCTGTCAGATGTCATGGAGAACAAGTAGTTCTTGATTTGATTTCCTAGCCTGTTTTGTTTAACATAATGGTGCCAGTTCCATCTGGGTTGCCACAATTACAACTTTCTCTCTTTGTGTAGCTGACTAGCATCCCATTATGTACATCACCTCATCACCAGCCACCTGTGGGTAGCTCAGGTCACTCCTTGTCTTAGAAGCAGCAAGCTTAATTGGACACTGAGCCAGTGTCTGTCACCCTTTTCCTTCCTATGGGTCAAGACAGTTGAACGTCTAACCTCACAGCTACAGCTAAGATATCCCTACTTCTTCACTCTGCATTATTAATTAGCCCAAGCCCTAGCTACTCTCAAATAAGAATTTGACTTACTCATGATAAAATCTATATTATGAAAAGCCTTGCTTCAGAGGGCAGGGAGAAGATAAAAACCAGGATGTGCTAGTAGCTTCCTGACCTGACAGGAATTCCTGAAGCTACTGCTCCTCGGAGTGGAGGGTCTTGTAAGAGGTGTACAGGGAAGGGGATCAGAGTTTACCACAGTTCAAGGTATCCTCCTTTCCCGGCTGGGCAGAGTTGGTTTTCTTCCTAACTCAACAGATTTCTTCAGACCTCAGAACATGTTCCTCCTACACCCTAACACACACACACACACACACACACACATACACATACACACACACACACACACACACACACACACACACACACACACACCAAGCTCCAATTCCTAACCTCCAAGGCCAACCTTAAGCAAAAAGTAAATCCTCTTTCCTCAAATTAAACTGGAGTTTTAAAAGTTGGATTTGCAAGAATTATGGAAAAAGAGAAAAATCACACAAAGCACAAAAATAATCACATAACCTACAAACAGCCTGACACTAAGTTTGATATCAGGACAAGGACTGGCACGGGTGGTACAATTGTATTGACTTTTATCCTTTCTCATCATCATCATCATCATCATCATCATAATAGTTGACACATATCTGTTTATCCCAGCACTGGAGAGATAGAGACAGGAGGATCAGGAGTTCAAGGTTGTCTTCATCATGAATTGAAAGCTACATGAGACCCTGCCTCAAACACTAACCACAATAGCAATTAGCTGAGCTCCGAAATGGAGACTTTACAAATATCCCCATTTCTGTATTTTAAGATATATTCAGTTATCAACAAGAGCTCAGCAGCCTCCAAAGGAAATCAGGTGGGATAATAAAGAATCAGGTAGAAAGCTACAGAGCTTACATTTGGACCCAGACTTATGGGACTCCAGAGGTTTTCTTTCATCTGATTGATGTGCTGCACTATGAATATATTTTTAAGACTGGGTCTCGTGTAGCTCAGGCTACAAATTCACTATGTAGCTGAAGGTGACTGTAGATCTGCTATCCCTGTCTCCACCTCCGGAGTTCTGTGATTACAGGTGTGAACCCCCATGCCTGGTTTTTGTAGTTCTAGAACCAAACCTAGGAGAGGGATTTTTTTTGTTTTTTTTTTTTTGTTTGTTTGTTTTTGCATGCTAGACTAGAATTCAACAAATTGAGCTACATCCTCAACTAACTGCCTTCTTAAATGTATATATCCATAATAAGGTGGTACAGGGCTTGGAGTCACCACTAATTTTCAGGTCTTCATACCAAGCTTCAGACTCCATATATAAAATGATGGGTTCCAACTATGTCTTGTGCTCCCATCATCTACATGTGATCTCCATACTTATCATTGCAACAGATATGTAGACTATCCTGAGAATGCCCCACCAAGACCAAGACTCTCCTTTCCTATGATTCCAACATATTTTAAAAGAAACTAGACTCCCCAAAGGTTCTCGTTTCTTTTAACAATTTTCTGTAGTTCAATTTCAGAATCTGCTGCTAACGAATGGTCCACACTCATAATCCCTATCTCCCTTAGACCACCAGATCTCTTGGGTCTCACAATCCCACAATCCCAGTGTATAAGACCTCCTGATCCAGAATCCTCTCATGTCACACATGGGCATTGAAGAAGCTTCCCTTCCATTCTCTTAAAAATCCCTAGGGCTCACACAACCCATTTCTCTTTCTAATTTTCTCTTCTACATGCTTATCCCCTGCAGCCTCTTGTGACTACCACTCAGATTTGAGGGGTTAATATGGCTCCTACTTTCTCAGGTGAACAAAGAAACATGAACTTCATTCCCAGGATCAACTCTCACTTGAGAGGAGATTACTGAACATACTGTCCCCATCCCTTGATGTTATCTAACTCCTATGATTACATACATGAAAGAGCATTACTCTTATTTTGATGTTTGATTAACATATATAAATTAATTGTACATAAGTTTCATTGTGACATTTTTATACATGTATATATTTTGATCTATCCACCCTATTCTCTTCTCTTGCCTCCCGTCCCCTCCCACTTATTTCCCTCCTCTTCCCAATTAGCCCCCCTTCTTCTTTCATGTCTTTTCCTTTTTGAATGACTCAATGAGTCTCATTAGTGTTTCTTACAGGCATATAGGGGAGGGTGACCTGTAGGCACTTGGGCACCTTTTCAATGGTTAGACTACAAGAAAATGTCTCATCTTCTCACCTACCAATGATTAATTGTTTAGATTTATTAAGATGTCCTCAAGGAAGAGATGGGACCCCTGTGAGCTCCTTCCTCCTCCAGTCTAGGATGTTGGGAGATTTGTGTGGATCTTATGTAGATCTTGTGTATGTAAACACATGGGATTCTGAAGAGTGTGCCAGCCACTATTGGCCATGCCTGAAAGCCAGTGTTAGCAAATATAGAACTAGAGAAAGAGGAAGCCAGCATCCTTCCACCATACTTTCTCATGGAAATATGGGAAGAGATTGGAGGATGAAGACCATCAATGTTCTCATTCCTTGAGACCCTACAGCATAAGACAAATGGAACCCTTTTCTAATATGGAACTCTAATTTTAGTCAACACACACACACACACACACACACACACCCCTTCTAAACTTTGCAGTTTATACATTGCTCTAACTCTCGTTGCACTTTAATGATTCCACTGACTAGCAGCGGTGGCTGGAAGGAGCAGTGCAAAGCAAAGTTCAGAAGCTGACTATTCATGTGTTAGAAGTGTGGAGTTGATCATATAAATTCACAACTTTGATCTAAGAACATAGCAATGTATAAACGCCATTTGAAATCAGGGGTTGAAAAGTTTCAGACAAAGTACCCCAAACTCTGAAGACGTGAGTGCAAAAAAAGTCAGTGACATGCTGTCAAAGCATATGCCCATGAGTTACTCGGATTTCCTAAAATTAACCATTAAACTTATTGTTCACCTCTGCAACTCTCATAATTGGAAACAATCCTATAACAGGTTTGGCTTCAGTAAGATTATCTTGTTTGCCTAAGGCACAATGAACTGTCACCACATGACTAATGTGTATTTAATAATTTGCTACTGTTTGGGAGTTTTGTGTTTTCTTATATTTTTATTTTTTCCCTAGGTTTTTTTTTCTTATATTTTGAGAAACGCCTCATGTTTGTTTGGTTACTAAAGCTATTGAGAAAACTTGAATTTTTAATACATTTACTTCATTTTACCTTACTGTTTTTTTTCTAAATTTTCCACAGAAAAATCCATTTCTTATTCCCCATTTGTTTTCAAGCTCTTAATAGAGGAAACCCACATCTAATCGAAGGGTATCTTCCCCATAGCTTGTCCTTGTTCTCAAGGCCTGGTGTTTGGAATGTTGCCCCTTAGCACCCATCACTAAGGAAGTCCCTTCATGAGCCCAAAAAAATAAAATAAAAAAAAACTAAAACAAAAAAATTTTTTAAAAGATTTATTCTTATTTATATGAGTACACTGTAGCTGTCTTCAGACACACACCAGAAGAGGGCATCGAACCCCATTACAGATAGTTGTGAGCCACCATGTGGTTGCTGGGAATTGAACTCAGGACCTCTGGAAGAACAGTCAGTGCTCTTAACCTCTGAGCCATCGCTCCATCCACCCCCCCCAAGGGAAAAAAAAACCCAACATTTTCTGGGCACTCGACCCTGTTGTTTGAAATTAGGGTTACACATTCTATGGTCGCTCTTCATTTGAATGGATGCTCTACTTTCCAAGACTTTCCAGACCGCCTATTGTCTGACTTTAATTCGCCCACTGTCTTGCCCTGTATTGAGAACCGAACCACCAGAGTTTTCTGTGGTCCCCACCCAGCCACCTGCTCCTGCACAATCGCAGAGACATTTTAAATAATAATAAAAGCAAGCCTTTCACAGGGAACTTATTTTCTCAGCTGTGCTATTGGTTTTGTGGAATTTTCTTTTTAAATATCATGAAATTTTTAAATCATTCCTGGTGGAGAATTCTTTCACGCAGCTTGCAAAAATAATCAGGTTTTACAGCAGAACAGCCCTGGCTGCTCCATCTGGTGGGTTTGCTGTTCTGCCATCTCCTCGCCGGCCGAAGTGCTTCCCATTGCTCTCACCGCTCTAACTTAGCTGCACAGATACAAACAGCATTTCAAAGGCACACCGAGAGCCAGGGCTATCAAAATATGTTTCATTTTGTAACTTAGGCAACAGCAATCACTTTCTCACAGACACAGCCTGGACATAATTTTGTGCCAAGCAGGAGAGCTGTTAAAATAAAAATTTTAAGAAACCATCAAAAAGTTGGAATTCTGTAACCGCGTGAGCTTTCCAAGGGACATAAAATAGCTCATGGCTCAGAAGTTGAAGACATTTGGAATCATATTTTTTTTAATCAAATGTGAAATTAACCATGAAGATATAAAGATGACATCCATTTTAATATTTATTAATTGCCTTAATTACAAAGGCAACTCATTGTGCAATTGCCAAAGAGAATACACAAATAGAAAGTGTAAAGACTATACAGTAGAAACCTATGGAAGTCTCCCCATATTATGCCACTACATTCAGGTTCATATATATTCTTGCAGATGTTTGTTACAACCCCTGGTTAGAACCTAAATTGATGCAATAGGTTAACTGACTTCAAAATGTATCACATATAGCTACACAGGTGATTACCAAGTAAATTTGTGCTCCCATAATAAGTTCCTTTCCCTCCGAATTTTAATGTGGCTTTTGCTCTTCACTCCTCCTCTGTGCTTTTGAAAGCTTTAATCAATCATTCCTTCTACATCAGTTATGTAGTTCCTACAGTTGCCTAGGTTACCAAGGATGAAGCCACCCCACACAGAGTGAGGTCTCCTAAATATAAGGTAAGTGCTCATAGGGAAGTTTCACCATTCCTTCCTCAATTAAACATTATTACTGACCATAGGAACAGGCCTGTACAGTGCACCATTAAGTTAGATCATGGAAGAACTTACAGGCCTTTTGATTTTGTAGTGTAGAATGGGGAGATGTGGTAGTCCCTTCATACACAAGCATCAGTATGAAAGTAGTCAATGGTGAGCAAAAGAGAAAAGGCCCTGGGAACTGTATGGGGGCCAGGACAGGTGGACAGAACAGCTCTCGGCACCTAGAGGCACAAATCAGCTATCCTCAGACAGCTTCTAAAAGAATGGCAAACAGAAGCAGACAGAGGTGTCACCTGCCAGTCTCCTGACACTCTGCCAGACCCTCGGCATCCGGTCTTCAATGGACCCCAGCAGCTGCACACTTGCTCTGCCAACAACTCCACACCCGTGGCTTCACCCTCAGAGTCCATGTTCTAGAATAGCACTTCCACCATGGCTACACCACAGAGACTCTGAAGCCTCACTGCCCACTGGTGGACAAAGTCCATGCCCTTAGCACAACTCAACAGTCCTTTGTAACCGAGCTCCTATGTCTTTGTCTTCCTCCAGCTCCTCATCATCGTCATCCCCGGTCTTTACACTTCCTGTTTGCATTCCCACACCTCAGACACACTGTCGAGAACATCCCAAGTCGGTTTTCTCCACAGTGACACGTCCTCCTCCAACTTGCTTGGTGATTTCCTTTCATCCTTTCAGACTAGATTCAGGTGCCATCTCGATGATGACATTATCAAATCCCATTCTCTCAAGACAGTCACCCCAACTCTCATCCGTGTTCCCACTTCTCTATCTACACCAAGTTATGGTTAAACCGATCTAGATTAGAACGCGGGTTGTCATGTGACCTTGAACAGGTCAATCTATAGACCAGAGGATACCTTAGAACATCATGTGAATGATGAATGGTAAGCATTTGGTGAGAACACTTAGCACAGAGTTTGAAGAGAACACAAACACACCTACAAAAGTTGCCACTAAAAGTGAATGATACATTCATGAAGCCTAACAGGAAGTAGCTACAAGAAGCGCTGGTTCCATCGTACTGAGCTCTTATTCTAAACTCTGCTCTAATTACACCCACATTTGTATAGCTATTGTCCCTATGAATCTATCTATACGCTGACTCCAAAACCCATGTCTTCTTTGTGCTTCTGGAATGACCACAGTCCTGAGCACAACGGGCACACAATATATTTGTAAGTAAGGAATAAAAGAAAGTGGCTGCTGCAGATGAGCAGGTTACCTTCTGCTCCTGGCAGAAAAGCCAGGCTTGCCCTCCTCTGGGTTCAGTTCTTAAGATTCCTTGCACAGGGAACTTCCTCACCCCTTCTCAGACTTCACATTCAAAATCTGAGCACACTAACTAACCTGATTTCTAATCTCCCATCTGTAGAAAGTAGCAACAAGCCATTGTATCTCCTGAGCTACTTTTCCCTGGCCATGTATCTGCTACTTACTGCTGCCTAATAAGCCCCTTGGCATTAGTAGTATAAAACATGTATCATTTCTTACGGTTTTCGGTGTCATCTGAAACTTCACGTGCTGTCTCCCGGGGACGACTCATGCAGTAGCTTTTAGCTGGGGGCTCGGGCGAAGTGCATGGCCGGTAGCACTCTCCCTTGCCTCTCTGGTACCCAGTGTTGCTGGCTTTGGGCAGGATCACCCCACTTTTACTTCATGCAGTCTCTAGTCCTTCTGGAGGCTAGACTCCCTTCCTTATGAGGAAGTAAATGGTAGTGAATGAAACAACCTTCAAATCCCCTTGAGGCCTAAAATCCGAAGCTCACAGATCCCTTCAGCCACATTTTATCAGTCAACTCAACCAACAACCCACTACCCTAAATTCAGGAGTAAATCCGTGATGCCACTTCCTGTGGGGAGGAGCTTCCAAGAAATGTAGCGGGGTTTTATTTCTCACAGGTGGCTTGTCTTCGCAAATGGGTCCTAATGTGAGCCATTGATTATTTTCTTCTGGCACCTGAAAAGCCCTGTGATGGTTTTTCACATCAAGGGCAGCCATTGAACTCCGTGATTCTGTTGAAGAGCCAGGACACAGAACTTGCTTGATACGATGTTCCTGATACCTCACCCAAGAGTGGTGCTTGGGAGGCTGGAGTCTCATACTTGGTTTTCTTTTTCACTGGCTAGTTGATTGTGGGCACATACCTGCTCCTATGTTCCGTATCTCCTTTAGTGAGCCTGAGACAATATCCACTTTCTACGGTGGCAGTGTGTGAAGTAATTGGCACCTTGTAGATGCTCGTAATCATAATTTCTAATTGTCACAAGAGTGTCATTAGTTGGATAGTTCAGATACGCAGTCTGCAAGTAAAATGTGTTTGAACGTTTGCAAAAGAGGTCAGATTTATTAGAAGATGTTTGAGGTAGTGTAGGCACCATATAAATCATGGCATACATCCCATTTCCCCTGATTCTGCAGGATATTTATCACATTAGTGCACCCGATTCTCGATGCCTGTTTTTATTTCCTGCGGGAATAAATGATGCTCACCTAACAGGGGTAGCCATTTAAAGGTGATGTGCGTTGCCACCAGCATACCTTTCCAAGTATTACAAAATTAGTAGAAAATCATGTGCCCTACAATGGATCTAAATCCAGGTAAAAATATGATGGTAGAAAGTTCGATATAATATCACTAGATTGACCTGCCTCCCATGCAGGCCTGGACAGGATAATCCTAAAAAACTAAATGTGTAAAGTGTTGCAAATCCCTTGGAGATACCACCTATTCACAAATAGTTATAGTTATTACTATTGAAGCATCAATATCTTTAATTTTAAGGAAATGCTTTAGAAACTTAGGAATCATTTTTAATGCATTTAACAGCTCCAAAGAAACATTAAGTTACTGGGAGAGATCTTTCTTCATATACCCCAATGTATTCCTTCAACTATGTTGGCACCTAAAAATATTATAGGGTCATAAAAATGGCAATAAATGTATTCAAAGGAAACTCCTAATCTTATCACTTTACTTACTACCTTGGTGACCTATTAGTTCAAATTAACTCATTTTCATGGAGGGGCTTTTGGGGCAGCTGTGAGGCTGCTCTGCTAGCTACAGGAAGTTGCAGATCGGCAAATTTCATTCAAATATAAACCTCTAAATTTGGCTACCTGGTATTGCAGGATCCTGTTGTTTGCAGTATGCAAAATAAAAATTATGTACCATCTTGTATGGTTAAAAGCAAGGGACTCTGAAAAATTAAATCCGGTGTTATTGATAGGATAAAAAGTAACTGGGTGGATACAATGTATTGAACAAAGAATAAAGGGAGTGAGTGGCCCATTCTCATGGGGAAGGAAGTTTGTCTGGCCCAGGCCATTCTCTCCTAACCTATGAAATCTAAGAATGGTACAGAGAAAAGTAAGGTCTAATCGTCAAATCTGTCCAGTGAAATCCTTCCCAGTTACATGTGACTCTTTCTTCTTCGTTCTGTGAGGTGAACTGAAGAGGTATATGGTAACATTAGTTTTAATATTGATTAATCTGAATAGTTCCTGGCCAGAGAGAAGATACATACTAATTTAATAAAAGTGGTCTATAACATGATTTTGGCACTGTGTTATAAGGGCTCATTGAAATTTGTTAAAACACGTCAAATTGCATACTTAAGATCTATGAATTTCAGTACATGTGATACCTGACTAAATCTGACACACACTAAGTGAAAAGTCACTGGAAAAATCAAGAAAAAAAATCACACACACACACACACACTCATGCACACACATCTCAGAAGTATCCAATCCCATACAACACTTCTGTGTGCTTGTAGGTGATTATATTGTTTCTCTGAATGTCCCTAACTCTCCTTTAAGCTGATTTTTTTTCTAAAATAGTGATGAATTTCTATTTATATTTTCAAATTAGAATTCTTGGAAGGCAGCCTGGTATGGTGGTGAAGAACTGGACTCTGAAATCAGAGGTCCTTGCTGAGTCTTACCCCTACCACCACAACACATCCTAGAAAGAAAATTACATGTTCTTTCGATACCTCAGCCTCACAGTCAATACAACGAGAAAAATGATACTTACCTTCAGGACATTTTAAGATTAAAAAAAATCACTGAGCAAACTTTAAAATAGAATTTATAAAAAACAAATATAAAATATTAATTTAAAGTAACAAAAGTCAATGTGGATCTGGGGAGATGACTCAGCCAGTAAAGTGCTTGACATGAAAACCTGAAGTCAAATACTCAGAATCAAAAAAACAAAACAAACAAACAAACAAACAAAAAACCCACAGATACCATAGCTCACATGTGTAACTTCAGAGCAAGGAGTGGGAGAAGACAAAAGCAGGAGGATCCCAGGACTTGTGGGCCCTACAGTTTAGCCAAGTTAGGAAGCTCCGGGTCCAGAGACCGTGTTTCAGAAACTAATGTGGAGAGAAACTGAAGAAGACACAACCTGACGCCTCCACCCACACATACACATATGTACACACTCATGATTCATGCACATAAATGAATAAATAAATAAATTTTAAGCTTAATATGTGAGTCAAGGAGCAAATTACAATTGAATAATTAGTAAACCAATAAGATCTAAAGAAATCTATACCAATCTCTAGAAAATATGAAGGAAGACAGAATCATGGATGTAGGGAAATGAGGAGGTTGTATAATATATAGGATAAAGATGTATCTAAGTAGTCTCAGAGGATTACTAGAGCAAAGTTTAAGGAGGCAATGGTTCAAAGTGGTCATGTAACCCGATGAAAGACATGAAACCCCAGAAAAACAAAGACACAAAGTATGTCCTGTGCCAAGCAGAAGGAAGAGGAATATGGTTTACTTCTTGACAGTGTAAGCTGAGTTTGACACTCCTGGAAGGCAGAAAAAAAAATATATTTTATAAACAAGAAAAGAAATGCAAGCTTGTCACATAGATTCAAGGAATAGCAGACTTCTTAACCGGAATTATGGAAGCCAAAGATGGTGGACTCATGTTTTCAAAGTGCTAAGAAATTAAATACGAAAAAAGTTCTGATTGTAAAATCAGAAATATTATGTTCTAAGAACAAGGTCAAAAGAAATCATTTTTTAGATAAATAAAACCTGAAGTGAATTACTTTAAAAACACACACACATACACATTTAAGGGATTTTATTAAGGGAAAGTTGCTTTTGGAAGATGAAGCTAATATAGAAAGTCTGAACAAATACTCACCAGAGAAAAAGTAAGCATAGAAGTAAATATAGTAGAGACTTGTTTAATAGAATAGTGGTGTCTAAGTTGTAATTGCTTGACTTAAAGAATATAACTAACCATAGAAAAATGATCATGAGAATTAACGTCCTTGGGTTCTTGTCTTTCAGTAGGTTTTAGACATCGTTTGCAGGTCTTGTTAAGTCTGCATGGTAAAGCTTTATGGGTGATCATAAAGAACGGAAATAGTGTATAATTCCCACAATGCAGACAAGATGAAATTATATAGAAGGAAAAAACACATGAGGTTTCTTTTTGTCAAATTATAAATAAACTTAGCTAAAGTCATAACTGGTAGGGCCTCCTATATTAAAATTGGGTTTGGGCAGGAACAGCCCTGGTATTTCCATGGTAATAATTGAGGCTATTCAGAGGGAGGAAAGGAGCGGTATGTTCAGGACTGGTGGTGGCGGAAGAGAAAGGTGGGGAAACTTTTAGAGCAGAATTGTAGAAGCCAGAAGGATCTTCATCAGCCACAGTGAGCAGCAGCCTGCCTGCAGCCCAGCGTGGTGCAGAGGCGTGCGAGCCGGTGCTGAGGAGAGACACCCATGATGCTCTGGGACTTACAAATGTCAGAAAGACCCAGGCATCCAACTGAGCTTTGATTCATAACTTCATTCTGTCCCCACCTTGGTCAGAGCAGTAAAAAGGAGGAGAAATGGAGAAGGGGGAGGGGCAATGTCAGACCCAACCAGAGAATCACCTGAACTGCCACCAAGCCCACCACAATTCAATCTCACCCAAAAGGAGGCTGAGACCAAAGTCAGAAGGTATCAGGTCTGCAGTAGAATCCTTCTAAAAGAGACCCTGGCAGGCATTCAGAAACAGGAAGGTATGCTGAACAGCAGGGGCCCTGGCCCCATGGAAACTTGTGCCAAATCCAGCTCATCTATGATTTGGTCAAACAGATGTTAGGGAAACTGATCTGTACCTTTTTGGCCACTGCATATCTAAGATTTCCTGTCTGCCATTTAACTTAGCCAGGGGTATCAGTACTCATCTGCACTCCCAACACAAGGGATGGGACAGCACAGGCCTGAATTCAAGACCCTCTTGGACCGCATAGGGAAACCTTGTCTCAGAAACAAGATTGTATTTACTCTTCCTTTCATCCCATGGATTCACAGTTGGGTAGCTCACTGCCAACAGCAGTTTTAAAGTATTCAATGAAGAATCCCATCAATGAATAACTCATGTTTTACATTGTAGCCACTGTAGGAGCAGCTAAAATCTCTGCTGTCCTACCAGGACCCACCCCGAGATGACATGGGTTTTATCTTTGTCTGATAGCTCTGCACCCATAAGTGCTATCTGTGCTCCAGTCACTGGAAGCCTTCTTCTTGGGATAGGGATCTAACTCAGTGGTACAGTACTTGCCTGCCCCATGTTCAGTCCCCGCTCAACACAGCAAAAGTAGACAGACTTCTCAGTTACCAGGTCAACTCTCTTAAGATCTCAGTGCTTAAGACTGAGTCAGCCTTATTCCACTAATAATTATTCCAAAGACCAAGTGATATGAGTAATTTTATTACAGAATATTATATTAATTTTGTTTTATATTATTCACTACCTTTTACTATGCCTGATTTATAAGCTAAACTTGATCAACGTGTGTAAGTAGGAATAACATAGTGTATGTATGCCTCAGTGATAAGAGGGGACTGCTGTAACTCGAGCCATATAGCAGCACACGCTGGCTTTTTGCGCCAGGTGCTATTTTAAGCACTTCATGGCTAGAATCTAACCAAAGTTCACAAAAAAGAGGCTGATCTGGGATTCAAACACAGGCATGTTGGTTCTACAGAATACATTCTTAAATACAATGCTGCCACTAAGTGGTTACATGATGATATTTTATCCGGAAGACAGAATTCGAAGTCAGAGCTATGGACAGACGGAATGATTGAGACCTCAAGATTTCCAGGATGAAGCCTGGTCTCCAGCATGGTTGTGTTCAGAGGCAGGAACTCAGAGATAATTAATATATTAGATATGTGATCTCTGTGTGCCACTTGAAGTCACAATGAGAAGACTGCAAACCAGAAAGAGACCCAAACAAGAACGAAGCCATGACCTCAGATTCCCAGTTCCTGGAAGTGTGGGATAAAGAACTAAGCGTCCAGACTGCAGTATTTATTATAGAATAGAGTGACTAGAGAGGCAGTTTGTAGGGTGCTCTTGAGAAAATGGCTCAGTCAGTAAAATGCTTACCACACAAATATGAGGGCCTGAGTTTAGCACCTGGTGCCTACATACAAAGTGATATTGATGACATTTTACCCGGATGACAGATATTCATGATAATATAATGATATTTTACCCAGAAGACAGAATTCAAAGTCAGGGCTATGGACAGATGGAATGATTGAGACCTTGAGATGTCCAGGATGAAGCCTAATGGTGCACACACTTGGAATCCAAAGCCAGGAAGACAGAAACAAGAATATGACCAGGGCTTGCTGACCAAATGTCCTCACTTAGTCACTGATCCCCAAGGGTCCCAATGAAACCTTGTCTCAGAAGTCAAGGTGGGCATGATTGACCTCCTCTGGTCTTTAAACACACATGTACAGTGCACACATAAACATGTACACATGTGTACACACATAATCAAGACATTTGGAAAATAATGGATTATCTTCAAATATTCAAAAAGCTGTGTGGAGTAAGAGTTAAACCTGTTCTGAATGAGACAAAGAGATGATTAGGAACGAGAGCAGACTCCTTTCCACTGAGAGAGAAAGAGTCAGAGATCTCCAGGACGAGAGGGGGGGAGGGGAAGGGAGAGGGGAGGGGAAGGGGGAGGGGAGGGAGAAAGAGAGGGAGAGGGAGAAGAAGCAGCCAGAGCACTGAGTTCTCCATTGTTGGACATTGGATACATGACATTGGAAACATGCGCAGTGATTGCATGGGATTCTGTGAAACCTCTCCAGCTCTCCGAGTCTGCAGGGCTTAGGCTAAGAGCTCGGCCTGAGATCTTAAGGATGCTTGACCTTCTTGGAAACTTTTTTCACCACAGACATTATTGGAGGCCATTTTTGGAGCTACATTTGCTTTTGTGATATTCATTTCTTTGTATCTTATGTGTGACTGTGTGTGTGCTATTGTGCACATGTGTGATGTGTGCTCACATGTATGTGTGCATGTAGAGGACCCAGGTCACTGTTGAATGTCTTTCCTCAATTACTCTCCAGCTAACCCTGAAGCTCTTGAATTCAACTAGAATGGCTGGCCAGTGAGCTTCAGGGATACACTTGTATGTAACACCCACCTCTAGGACAAGGGTGGCAGGCACATGCTGCCTGCCCAGGTTTTGCAGGACTTCTAGAAACCCAGAGTCACACCCTAGTGCTTGCACAACTGACTTGCCTGCCCCTGTTTGTAATATTCTAAGACTCCACACATCTAGATACCCTTTGTTCTGATGTCTGTACAACATCACCTCTGCCTGGGTATGTTCCTGTGCATCCCCAACACCCACGTCAGTCATCCTTCCCAGTACATTCCTTACCTTTCTGTATCATTAGTCTCCCACAGCAGCTATAGACACAGACAAGGACAAAGGAGGTAGCTTAAACTGTTAGGAATGTTGGTTCTGGGATGTGAGCAGGCCCTGGTCCCTCGGAGCTACAGGAATAGAATACCTTCCCCTTCCTCCTTCCTTCTGGTGGTCACCAGGGTTCCTTGACCCCCAATCATGAGGTTAGATTATTCATGCTTTTCTTGTTTCTATATGGCCCCCCCATGTCTGTATCATTGAGTGTTCTCTTCTTTTAAAAAAAATCATTTTATAATTTGTTATTTGCCTGCATGCAGTACCCACAGAGGCCAGAAGACAGAAGACCCCCTAGGGACTGGGGTTACAGATGGTTGGGAACCACCATGTGAGAGCTGGGAATTAAACCTGTTCAGAGAGGGCAGCCAATGCACTTAACCACTAAACCATCTCTCCAGGTCCCCTTCTCTTCTTACAGGGACATCAGTCATCTGGGATTGGGGACACATCCTAATTCAGTATGACCACATCTTAATTTAAGTAATTACAGCTTGAAAGATCCTATTTCTAAATAAGGTTATAGACGCAGTTACTAGGAATTAAGATAAGACTTCAGTGTTGGGGCTCGGTAGGTAAAGGTACTCTCCTCCAAGCCTGATGAAGTTCAACACTTGGAAGGTAGAAGAACATACATGACTCCTGCAAGCTGTCCTCTGCCCTCCACATGTCCACCTTCCCACAACGAACACACATACACACACAGATGTACAAATACACACATGTGCACAAACACATATATATGCACATACACACACATATACAAATGTGCATATATATGCACAAACATATATAAACACATACACTCATAAATATACACATACACAAATACATACATATGTACACACACATATATACACACAAGCCTATACACCCAAAGAATGAAAGGAAGGGAGAGACAGAAGGAAAGAGGGAGGGAAGAAGGATGGTTTGAAAAACATATTCCTGATTTTAAAATTAACTCCAAGCTTGTAATTAAAGACAAAACCACCTGCATTCTGTTTACCTTCCAGGGCAGCGTCAGCTCCTCCCAGACTCCGTTCATCCAGATGCCAGGTGAGACCTTTAACTCAAGCAATTTACTCCATTTTAAGTAGCACATGAGCGTGTGTGCTTTGTTTTCCAGTGTCGGGAACCACAGAGCCCAGGGCTGCGCCCATGCCGTGTAACTACTCTCTACCACTCTACCACCACATTCTGTCTCCAGACAACAGCTTCCAATGTTTTGTTAACACATCACATTCTCAGGGGGGTTTTGTTTGTTTGTTATTTGTTTGTATTTGTTTGTTTTGGTTTTTTGTTTTGGTTTGGGGTTTTTTGTTGTTTTTTGTTGGGGTTTTTTTTGTTGTTTTTTTTTTTTTTTTTTTTTTTTTTTTTTTTTTTTTTGCTTCTTAGAGGAAAAAAAAAACTGATCAGTGAAGATAGATCTCATTGAATCACCCTGAACTTAGTTGATTAGGTCTTGAAAGGTGGGCCTTTCGATCTCCTGCCTGAAAGAAGCTTCTAGGCAAAAGCAATCATAACCAGGCTCCTGGCATAGTGTTGAAACATCTAAAGCTCTGACATCATGACCGAATACCACCAGCCGTTCTCAGCCTGCAGATCAGATACTTAAAAGTCAGACCAGTAGCAAAAATACAGTTATGAAGCAGCAACGATAATAATTTTATGGTGGGGGTCACCACAGCGTGCGGAACCGTATTAAAGGGTCACAGCTTTGGGAAGGTTGAGACCACTGTAATAGGCGATGTGCCCACTGTAGATAAAAGGAGAAAGGTATTAAGTACCTCCTGCATATCACACAGTGATTTCTGTGTGTTGCATTCATGACACTTTGGTGTGTCTCGATTCCACAGTCCTATGAGGATGGGAAAGGAATTGTTCTTAATAGTAACAAGCGTCCTCGTACGCATACCCCCAACCCCACCACACACCATTTCTTCCAGATCTCAAACTCCAAAGTGATTTAACACTTTCCAAGTTGCATGGGAAAAGACGTTCCGAAGCATCCCAGATAACTGATGTAAATGTCCCTGTTGTGTTTTCCCCTCACGTTTACTTCCATTCAAATTTGGTTACATCTGCTCTTTTGTACTAAAAGGGGTTCCTGCATTCTCCTGCCTTCTAGAACTTTGGTCCTCTTGTTAAAAAGAAACGGATACACTTGGGAAAGCAGAGGGCGTTTCATCATGATTGTTTTTATTTTGAAATTAGAAATATAAATTCTCCGCCCTGGAAGCAGCATCTACCTATTCGCCGCCCTCACCAATCTGTGGGATGGAACTTCATGACATGAATTTTTGCTCGCCCCGATTTCTCTCCCAGGAAAGTGTGTATATAATTAAAACTGTCGCCACAGAATCCATCATTGAGCGAAGTCAGAGCAGGAACTTGAAGCAGAAAGCACAGATGAATTTTACTTGCTGACTCGCCCACAGGCTTACAGGCCAATTGGAAATGGTGGGTTTCAAATGAGAGTGTAGTGAGCCAAAGCATGCTAAAGGCTTTGGTGGGGAGCTTGAGCACCTCCCCAAAAATGAATACATTTGCATAGCTTGTTGAATGCAGCATTCCACCCCCCATCCACCCCCACCCCCCGGATTTACAGACCAAACAGTGTGTGAGACCTGGTCTGCCACCACAGAGCTCTTAGAACCCCTGGAAAGATAGTGGTAGCAAGTACCACATTAGGTGGAAGAGCCTCAGGCTATCACTGTGAACAAGTCACCCAGGGGAAGGGTCCCAAAGAGCTTGGTTTCTCTTCTGGAGTTGGGGGGCGAGGGTGGGGTGGGGTAAGGGCAAAGTTCAATGGGACTGACTGTTGTTGGAGGGAGGGAAGAGGGAGAGGGGCATCTTCTCCACATCTCAGCCCTTTAAGAAAGAAATTTAAGGTGTATAAAGGTCTGAGGATATGAAAGCTTAAGTGAGTTGTGAGGGTCTGAGAAGGCAATCTAAAACATGCAAATGCAAGTTATAAAGGTCTAAGATGGGATATATAAAATGATAAATTACACGGTCCTGGAGCCTGTGCCCCAAACGGTTTCCCGACAACCACCCATTTCCTGCCACAGACGACTGCGGGGTCAGAGCGTGTCAAGCGCAGCAACCATTTCATTTGTCTTTTTTTAATTAAAACTCTCTCGCGCCAGTTTCAGCTTTTTTCTCTGTTCATCCTAAAAATAAATGTTGCCAAGCTTTCTCTTCAGAAATCTTCTATAGGTCCTGGAGAGGTGAATAGGTGAATACAGTCTGACCACAAGGGGGCAGCAGATAACACTAGAACCATCAAAGCCAGAAATGACAGAGGGGTTTTTTTTGTTGTTGTTTTTCCTTAGAAACTGGCTTCTCTGCAATCGTATTGGCTCAGGGCAAGACATCTCCTAATGCAGGCTAGGTGTGAGACATGGTGGTGAAGACCGGTGTGCAGAAAAATCAAAAGACAATACATCCATCCCTGGTTTGAAGTGAGGGGTGTATCATCTTACCCAGAAAGATGTATGACGTGATGTAAAACTCCCAGAAGCAGCCTCTTGGCTGTTTATTATAGATGTAGTCCTGTATATCATGGGATGTCATCCTGTATATTATGGGATGTAGTTCAGAAGCTGTGAAAAGATGTTTGTAGTTCTATCAATATTCCAGTTTGATTCTGTTGCTGCAACAAATATCATGACCAAAACCCCCTTTAAGGAGGAAAGGGGTTATTTCCACTTCCAGATTACTGTCCATCATTGAGGGAAGTCAGGGCAGGAACTTGAAGCAGAAAGCATAGATAAATGTTAGTTGCTGACTCGCTCACAGGCTCATACTTAGCTAACTTTTACACAGCCCAGGGCTACCTGCCCAGGGAATAGTGCCTCCCGCAATGGGCACACCTAACATCGCTTAATAATAAAGGCAATCTCTTACATCCATACCCACAGACCAACCTGATAAAGACACTCATTTGAGACTCTCTTTGGAATTGGTTCTAGGATATGTCAAGTTGTCGGTTAATGCTGACTGGGATACCATACCAAGGGATTCTCTAACTTATCTCTCTGTGTCCCTTCCTAGAAGTATCTGGACCTAAAAAATGCATGATAAATTGTTATCTAAGTGAAGTTATTGTACATCTAACATGAATTCACCTCTAAAGCCAGAGTGAACTTGAAACAGTGATACAGTAATATTGCATGCCATTCAAGACATGTAGGTTTCTTTGTTAATGATGGTGTCAGGCACATGTGGGTACCATCTTTTCAGACAGCACCAAATGCAGAACCACATACTCTGAGCTTCCTACTTGAAACTTTTGCCCATTTCTCTTTCATTTGGCTGCAGGATCACCAGTGATGTCAGGTTACTATGGTGTCAGGAGATCTTTCCTGTCTGATTCCGACTTCCATAGCAAACAGTTCTCAAATGACCTCTATACCTCCAGTGTGACCAAGCCCTTTGCCTGCGAATCCTCAGCTGGGCAGAGTCACACAGGCCTGCTGGAGTCCTACCTGGCAGAGCCCTATGGAGACTACCGCCCACCAGCCCTGACCCCGACACCGAGTTCCCTGTTCAGCACCTCAACTCTACCACCGCTCTTGCCACCTCCGTTCCCCAGTGACCCAACTCATTTCATCTTTGTGAGTATGGTTATTTCATGTGCAGGGAGGAAGGGGAGGGGGTGTCCCAGTTCCTGTGGCCCAGCACTCATGCATGGTAACCAAGCTGAAGTCAGATGAGTCACCTGGGAATTCCTGAGGATGATCTGCTCATACCTGGAGGTGCTGGATCAGGCTGGCTTTGCTGGGGCACTTCTGAGGAAGTCCAGCTCAAAGATTACATCAAAATCAAGACATCAAAAGTCTAGGGTTTTGAAGCAGGGGCCTGTAAGATAGAAATCACATTCATTTTGTTACTATTCCATTTGCTAAACATTCCCCCACACTGTTAATGCAAGACTTCTTCAGGCCTCTGAGCGCTAAGGAACAGAGGATGAAGTCACCTCTAGATAGGATTAGATAAGCTCCCAAAGGAGATTTACCCAGCTTCCTCTTCCACTTCCTTACCAGTCCCTGGGCTCTGGCTTCCTCACAAAATGCCCTCCTACCTTGCTCTCTCTTGATCCCTCTGAAGAAATAAGTTCAGAAAGATCTGAAGCTTCTAATAGTCCTTTTATAGAAAACTGTAAAGCCTTTTGCCACAATAGAGTGAATGGCTGAAGGTGGAATTTTAGACCAAAAGGGTGGGACCAGGAATTAGCCTTATTCTGTGGCAAGGACTTCCATGGACTTTTATTCATTTAGGGCTTGCAGCAACTCGAGAAATCTGTGCCCCATTTCACAGATGAACAGCTCAGTGTAGGGAAGGTGGTAGGTGGTACTGTGAATGAACTCAGTCCACCCCAAGAAAAGTACTGTTGAGCAGGTAGGGAGTCCTAACTCCAGGTCATTCTAGAGCCTATGTCATTGAAGGGCTACTACTCATCCAAACCAGAAACCTTCCCTTGCTTCTGTACAGAGGAATGTGGGGCCCAGACTAACATCCTCAACTAGAAATTAACCCAGATTTTCCTGGCTTAGGGTCAAACACCAGTGGGAAAAGCTGTCTGCAAGGCAGGCTTCAACAGCAGCAAAAGCATACAAAGGTTCTCCGGATACCTCAGTCCAGGGGCAACTCTGCATCCTCAGAGCACCAACTAAAGAATAATCCCTATGCTTTTGCCATTTTCCTTAGAGAGACTCCTGGGAACAGACGGTACCAGATGGTCTCAGCCAGCCGGACCCTATGCCTGCTGATGCCCTACAGACCTTGCCATCCAGCACCAGTTGCCTCTCCCAACTGGAGTCAGGAAGCAGCACCCAGCACAGGAACATGGGCTGGGGGGCATCCCTAGCTGGGGCTCAGTCCTACTCGCTGCATGCACTGGAAGATCTGCACCACACACCAGGGTACCCCACCCCACCTCCATACCCCTTCACATCTTTTATGACAGTGTCAAATGACCTCCCACCCAAGGTGGGGTCCCTCTCCCCAGAGGAAGGGTCAGATGTCTCTTCCCTCCATGATCCTTCGCCTTGGACAAAAGAAGATGGCAGTATGGCCTGGGGCTCTTATGAATGTCGGAGAGCTTACTGAGAAGCAGGCCAGAGGACTTCTGCATCCTTATAGAAGTTAGACCCTGTGTCCAGAGATTCTTCTAGGTGTGCTAGCTCATTCAGAACTGAATTTTAGTTTAAGACACAATTCTGTCAGTGCTAGTTGGCGATGACACTCATCCCTGTTCTTATCCACTGTAAAACCTCTACAAAACACTACAATGTCAATCAAATATTTTGTGGATTCCATCCTAATGAGACAATCTTTACAAGAAGGCTACTTTAGAACTTTGGTAACCCATTTCATTCTAAATTTTCTGTTACCTTTTTTTGGGGAGGCACTGGTTATTTTTCTTATATTGCATTAAAAACTTTATGCAGATCATAAAGCATGATGATTTTCCTGTCTGATTTTTATTAGTTATAAACTATGTGTATTTAGCAAGAGAAAGAGGAAATGGTATATGCAGTTTGGAGCACGTAAAACAAAACTCATTTTATATATCATATGACTTTAAAGTGTGCAGTATTATACACATTTCCCTTATTACAGGGACTTGTAAAGGCCCTGTAAAAAAAATATGGCACCCTGTACAAGTGCTTTATTGTCGGTAAAATAGTATGAGGTCAGGAGATTGGCTTTGTAAAGGTAAAGTTTTACCCAAGATGTCCAAATATTATTTCAGAATCCCTCCACCCCATAAAAGTTGATCAATGGTAGCTTCAGTTAAACTAGGCAGTATCTGACTTTTGGAATATATTTAGTTACCAAAGTGTCTGAATACAATGGACATTCAAAGATCAAGGAAAAACAATTCATTTATTTCAAAGAAAATGTTGGACTAAGTTGTTGCAGGCAGCAAACAGGACACCAAGAGGCAAAGGGACATTGAGAAAGCACATATTGCCAGGCAAGGGTCATCAACAATACATTCAATATTTTCCAGCTATGCAAAGGAAGACTCTGTGGCTTATTGGGAAGAGATGTATAGCATTTACAATATACCAAAAAGAACCTCCCCCCAACCCAGCAAAACTCTCAATCACCATAGATGGAGAGACCAAGATATTCCATGATAAAACCAAATTTTCACAATATCTTTCCACAAATCCAGCCCTGCAACGGATAATAGGTGGAAACCTCCAATACAGGGAGAGAAACAACACCCTGGAAAAAATGAGATAATAACCTTCTTGAATCAAACCCAAAAGTAGATAACCACTCAAACATAAAGATAGCGTCAAGAATGGCAGATGGCAATAATCACTATGCCTTAATCTCTCTTAATATCAATGGTCTCAATTCCCCAATTAAAAGACATAGACTAGCAGACTGGATACGTAAACAGGACCCAGCTTTTTGCTGCATGCAGGAAACGCACCTCAGTGTCAAAGACAAACACTACCTCAGAGTAAAAGGCTGGAAAACAATTTTACAAGCAAATGGCCCCAAGAAACGAGGTGGAGTAGCCATCCTAATATCGGATAAAATTGATTTTCAACCCAAAGTCATCAAAAAAGACACAGAAGGACACTACATACTGATCAAGGGAAAAATCCACCATCAAGAACTCTCAATCCTGAATATCTATGCTCCAAATGCAAGGGCACCCTCATTCGTAAAAGAAACTTTACTAAAACTCAAAGCACACATCGCACCGCACACAATAATAGTGGGTGACTTCAACACCCCGCTCTCTGAAATGGATCGTTCAGGAAAGCAGAAACTAAACAGGGACACAGTGAATCTAATTGAAGCCTTGGACCAAATGGAACTAACTGATATATATAGAACATTTCATCCTAGAGCTAAAGAATACACCTTCTTCTCAGCTCCTCATGGTACCTTCTCCAAAATTGACCATATAATTGGTCACAAATCAGACCTCAACAGATACAAGAAGATAGAAATAATCCCATGCCTCCTATCAGATCACTATGGAATAAGGGTGGTCTTCAATGGCAACAAAAACAAAAGAAAACCCACGTACACATGGAGGCTGAACAATGCTCTACTCAATGATAACTTGGTCAAGGTGGAAATAAAGAAAGAAATCAAAGACTTTTTGAAAGTTAATGAAAATGAAGGCACAACATACCCTAACTTATGGGACACAATGAAAGCAGTGCTAAGAGGAAAATTCATAGCCCTGAGTGCCGCCAAAAAGAAACGGGAGACAGCATACACTAACAGCTTAATGGCACACCTGAAAGCCCTGGAACAAAAAGAAGCAAATACACCAAAGAGGAGTAGAAGGCAGGAAATCATCAAACTCAGGGCTGAAATCAATCAAGTAGAAACAAATAAAACCATACAAAGAATCAACAAAACGAGGAGTTGGTTCTTTGAGAAAATCAACAAGATAGATAAGCCCTTAGCCAGACTAACCAGAGGGCACAGAGATAGTATCCAAATTAATAAAATCAGAAACGAAAAGGGAGAGATAACAACAGAAACTGAGGAAATTCAAAAAATCATCAGATCCTACTACAAAAACCTGTATTCAACACAACTAGAAAATCTTGAGGAAATGGACAATTTCCTTGACAGATACCAAGTACCAAAATTAAATCAGGATCAAATAGACCATCTAAACCGTCCTATAAGCCCTGAAGAAATAGAAGTTGTCATTGGAAGTCTTCCAACCAAAAAAAGCACAGGTCCAGATGGTTTTAGTGCAGAATTCTATCAGACCTTCAAAGAAGACCTAACACCAATACTCTTCAAACTGTTCCACAAAATAGAAACAGAAGGAACACTACCCAACTCGTTCTATGAAGCCACAATTACACTAATACCAAAAGCACACAAAGATCCGACAAAGAAAGAGAATCTCAGGCCAATCTCTCTTATGAATATCGATGCAAAAATACTCAATAAAATTCTTGCCAACCGAATCCAAGAACACATCAAAACGATCATTCACCACGATCAAGTAGGCTTCATCCCAGGGATGCAGGGATGGTTCAATATAAGGAAATCCATCAATGTAATCCACTACATAAACAATCTCAAAGAAAAAAACCACATGGTCATCTCATTAGATGCTGAGAAAGCATTTGACAAAATTCAGCATCCTTTCATGCTAAAGGTCTTGGAAAGATCAGGAATTCAAGGCCCATATCTAAACATAGTAAAAGCAATTTACAGCAAACCAGTAGCCAGCATCAATCTAAACGGAGAGAAACTTGAAGCAATCCCACTAAAATCAGGGACTAGACAAGGCTGCCCTCTCTCTCCATATCTTTTCAATATAGTACTTGAAGTTCTAGCTAGAGCAATTAGACAAGAAAAAGAGGTCAAAGGGATACAAATTGGAAAGGAAGAAGTCAAACTATCACTATTTGCAGACGATATGATAGTATACATAAGCGACCCAAAGAACTCCACCAGAGAACTCCTACAGCTGATAAACGACTTCAGCAAAGTGGCCGGATATAAAATCAACTCAAGCAAGTCAGAAGCCTTCCTATACTCAAAGGATAAGCAGGCTGAGAAAGAAGTAAGAGAAATAATACCCTTTACGATAGCCACAAACCATATTAAGTATCTTGGCGTGACGCTAACCAAACAAGTGAAAGATCTGTATGACAAGAACTTCAAGTCTCTGAAGAAAGAAATTGAAGAAGACCTCGGAAGATGGAAAAATCTGCCATGCTCATGGATTGGCAGGATTAATATAGTAAAAATGAGCATCTTACCAAAAGTAATACACAGATTCAATGCAATCCCCATCAAAATCCCAACTCAATTCTTCATAGAGTTAGAAAGAGCAATTCAAAAATTCATCTGGAATAACAGAAAACCCAGAATAGCTAAAACTATTCTCAAGAGTAAAAGAACCTCTGGGGGAATCAGTATCCCGGACCTCAAGCTGTACTACAGAGCAATAGTGTTAAAAACTGCATGGTATTGGTACAGTAACAGACATGTAGATCAATGGAACAGAATTGAAGACCCAGAAATGAATCCACACTCCTATGGTCACTTGATCTTTGACAAAGGAGCTAAAACCATCCAGTGGAAAAAAGATAGCCTTTTCAACAAATGGTGCTGGCTCAGCTGGAGGTCAACATGCAGAAGAATGCAAATTGACCCATCCTTATCTCCTTGCACTAAGCTCAATTCTAAGTGGATCAAAGATCTCCACATAAAACCAGACACACTGAAACTAATAGAAGGGAAACTAGGGAAGAACCTTGAACATATGGGCACAGGGGAGAATTTCCTGAACAGAACTCCAATAGCTTATACTCTAAGATCAAGAATAGACAAATGGGACCTCATTAAATTACAAAGTTTTTGCAAGGCAAAAGACACCGTCAAAAAGACAAAGCGGCAACCAACTAACTGGGAAATGATCTTTACCAACCTTACATCCGACAGAGGGCTAATATCCAAGATATACAAAGAACTCAAGAAGTTAAACTCCAGAGAGGCAAGTAACCCTATTAAAAAATGGGGTACAGAGCTCCACAAAGAGTTCTCACCTGAAGAATATCTAATGGCTGAGAAGCACCTAAAGAGATGTTCATCATCCTTAGTCATTAGGGAAATGCAAATCAAAACAACCCTGAGATTCCATCTCACACCAGTCAGGATGGCTAAGATCAAAAACACAGGAGACAGCAGTTGTTGGCGAGGATGTGGAGAAAGAGGAACACTCCTCCACTGCTGGTGGAATTGCAGGCTGGTACAACCACTCTGGAAAGCAGTCTGGCGGCTCCTCAGAAAACTGGGCATGACACTTCCGGAGGATCCGGCTATACCACTCCTGGGCATATACCCAGAGACTTTACCTGCATGCAATAAGGACACATGCTCCACTATATTCATAGCAGCCTTATTTATAATAGCCAGAAGCTGGAAAGAACCCAGATGTCCCTCAACGGAGGAATGGATTCAGAAGATGTGGTATATTTACACAATGGAATACTACTCTGCAATTAAAAACAATGAATTCACGAAATTCCTAGGCAAATGGTCAGAACTTGAAAATATCATCCTTAGTGAGGTAACCCAATCACAAAAGATCACACATGGTATGAAGTCACTGATAAGGGGATATTGACCCAGAATCTCAGAATACCCTAGACACAATCAGCATATCAATAGATTTCTAAAAAGATGGAAGGAGAGACCCCTGGTCCTGGAAAGACTGGATGTAGGGGAACGCCAGGACAGAGTAATGAGAGGGGGTTGAACGGAGAAAAGAGGGAGGGAAGGGGGCTTATGGGACTTTCGGGGAGGGAGGAAACGGGAAAGGGGAAGTGATTTGGAATGTAAATTAAAAAAATAAAATAAAATTAAATTAAAAAAAAAAAAAAAAAAAAAAAAAAAAAAAAAAAAAGAACCTCCCCCCAAACAGCAACAACAAAGAAAACAAAGTCAACTGCCATCAGAGACAGGAATCTGCTTCGACTAAGTCTGGGTAGTATGGATTCCTTTGCTGAGCTGCGTTATGTCCACTGGGTAGTGTGGTTACCTGCAGGTTACGCCCATCATAAATGACCTGCGCATACCTTGACATTGTGGATGCATAAACCAAGGCCCATAGGTGACACTTACAATCTCCTACCACAACTCTTCTTTACTTTCTTCTCATACCTTTTAGACCCTTCTGGTCCCTCCTGTCTCCTAGAAGCCAAACAAGGTCTCTAAAGTTCCAGTTTGGCCAAGTTCTTCAAGAGAGTCCCCAAAATGTCCTCTGCTGTCGTCTTCTTGCTTACCTCAGCTAGGAAGGCGGGGTGTACAAATCCTAATATGGGTAGTAATTCATACTTAGATGCAAATAGTGGACTTGTCTCCTCTCATCTTCTGGTGGGGTTTTCTGTCTCAGCTCCTAGCTTATGAAATACGAACAGAAATGCTAAAGTTAAGAGCCTCCCTCTTCCTTGTGCTCAAAGCTCCCTCCCTGGAGAGCACTCATGTAGGAGCAAAGGAAAAATGAGCCTCGGTGGCTGCTGTGTAGCCACCTCTCACTGGTGACTTCCTCTCAACAGCCGGTTTTAGGCAGCTCTAGATATGCACACACACACACACACACACACACACACACACACACACACACACACCTGTATGTATGTATGTATGTATATATGTATGTATGTATGTATGTATATAAAATGGTTATACACATCTGTGGGAGTACAATGTGATACTTCAATATGCATGTTCTAATTTGCTTTCCATTGCCATGATAGCCAAAAGCAGCTTGGGAAGTCAAGGCCTTACAAAGCTCCAGCTTAGTCCATCATGAAAGAAAGTCAGGGCAGAAATGTGGAGGCGAGAGCCGTGGAGGAACACTGCTTCCTGGTCTGTCCCCATGGCTCCCTCAGATTTTTGGTTTTGTTTTTACAACTCAGAACCTCCTGTTGGGGGTGGGTGGCACTACCCAGAGTGGACTGTGCCCTCACGCGCCAATCCTTTACCAAGAAAATGGCCCCACGGACTTGCCGGCAGTCCAATCTGATGATGTCATTTTTCTCAGCCGAGGTTCCCTCTTCCGGATGACTCTAGCTTGGGTCAGGTTGACAGAAAACTAACACAAATCCCAAACATTATACAGTGAACAAGTCATGGCAATTACCACACCTGTGGCTTCAGAACATTTATCCTGTCTTGGTAGCAAAACATTAAAATCCTTTCTTCAATAATTACAATAAAAATAACAGGAGTCATCTCTTCTAGGTTTTTTAAAAATATCAACAATGTCATTATTGATGTAGCCACTCTTCTGTGCAGCCGTATGCCGAAGCTTGCTTATCCTAACTTAAGTTTGCACCCAGTGACCAGCTTCTTTCCTAGCTCCCTTCCCTTCCCCATCTTAGTCTCTGTTAATCATTTCTAAAATGATTTATACAATTTATAGGCCTCTATGCATCTATACAGTGTCTACGAATGAGGTCACACAACACTTATCTTTGGGTACCTGGCTTTTTCCATTTAAATGTGTGTTCAAATGTGTCACAAATCACAGGAGTGGGGATTGAGGGGAGAGAGGGGGGAGGGGTGGGGAGAAGAGGAAGGGAGAGGGAGAGAGGGTGGAGGGAAGGAGGGGGGGAGAGAGAGAGAGAGAGAGAGAGAGAGAGAGAGAGAGAGAGAGAGAGAGAGAGAGAGAGATTAGCCACTGATAAACACTTAGGTTAATTTGAGTGCTAGTGACTCTTCAATAGCCGAGATTCCTCAAAACATTAGAAACTACAGGCTCATAGCCCACAGTCGTGTACACCAGAAGGAAAGGTCAGCCTAAGCTCCACTCTGCTTAGTGTATGCTCACCCAGGAAAGCAGGCATCATCTACTGCAGCAGAGGAGAACTGCTCTTTCTGGACTCTTCTGCCACTTAAACTCTCTCTGTTCTGGTTCCCAAGAGCTCTATTAAGACCCTCGGTCATCCAGCTGTTCCTCAGACCCAACCATCAGGCCCCTGCACAGGGAGGAAGAAGCCTGGAGCCTTTGTAGATTAGGGATCTTCACGAGAGCCTGAGAATCAGTTTTCTAGATTGGTTGCGTAAATGTTTTAGTAACAATAGATATGTAGTACCCACTGGGGAAAGTTACTAAGTAGTGATAGTATAATGTAGTTTCTGTAGATTATAATTCTAACATCTGTTTGGCTATTGTGTTCAGCATTTGTCATCTCGGCTCACTTTGCATTTATCTCCTTGAACATTTTGTTCTTTTATCTTGTAATATTCTGAAGAGACTTTGGTTCTCAGACAAATAGAGCCTGTCTACCAGACCTTAGAGTGTAGAAAGAAACAGAACACACCAAGGTGTCTCCACTCTTCTTAAACTGGCTAACTTGGTTCACAGTGTCCACAAGGTTAACCTATAACAAGGAAGACGCATACAGCCCGTTCTCCATCTACTGCCCATTACAGCTGTCGGGACCACAGGAGAGGGGCGTGGGGGGAATTAAGAATAAGGCTGATAAATTCCAAGTGGTGGGTGATTTGTAAGGACTGTGTGTCACTTTCATATATTCTAATTTGGTCCTTTTTTATTGTTCTAGAAACGTCTTATTTAAAAAACTGGAAACAAACTACAAAGCTCTGTCAGGGAAATTAATCACATCTCCCTACACTATTTCCTATGCAACACCTGAATATCAACCACACCTTAGGTTGCACAATACCAGAATGTGGAAAAAATGCATTCCTCTCTCTCCTCTCCTCTTCCTTCCCCCCCGGCCCCCCCCCCCGTGCCTTCTGACTCATAACCTCCCACGGAAGAACCAAAGTAAACTGTGAGCCTCTGCTCAGAATGCCATCTCTTTTAGGCCTTGCCAGGACTCAGGGCACATTTACGGTTTAAGTTGGTTGAAAATGGTGATGTCAAGTTCAACCTACTCAAGAAAACACCAGAAGTCAAAGGTGAAACGTAAGGCCCAGCAGTGAGGCTTAGCAGGTGAAGCCTGCTGCCCTGAGTCCTTATCCCCAGTCCCGCCTGGTAGGAAGGAGAGAAGTGACTTCCATGCGTGTACTGTGACATGCTTACACCCCTTATGCACACAGTCCATGCACAAATAAATAAACTCATGCAATAAAAATCATTAAGTGAAGTATAAAATTTGCCCGTGCAAAGCCTGCCTTGTAGACAATCACCAGGTGAATCACTGGACACACACAGCACGTTTTGTTGTAATTCTCTTACAGTGTAATTCGAACCCCAAAGAATGAGAGAAGGAAACCACATCTTTACTTTGTTTGTTTAATAAGCACTTTTAAATGATCATTATGACTTTCCACGGCTGAGTTAATTAAACAATGGCAGGGTACTATTAAAGTGCCCCAAGAATAAGTCCACAAAGAGGACAGAACTACTCACCTCAGCAGTAAGTTACATGCTCGCAAAGAGAGATGCGTAGATACAAAAGAGTATCTGAGGATCTACCTTTTCAATATGTAAATTTAAATATATAATCAGAAATAAAGCCACTTATATTTAAAGTACCAAAATAATAACTGATCTCAAGGGTTAAGTCACCCTGCACTCAAATGATATTATAGTGTCTCGCCGAAATTAACTTTAGAGTCAACAGCTGGGTTCTGTCTAAAGTGCCTTCTCTATTCAAGCCACAGTTATACTGCTTATCTTATAGAACATATTCACGGATCATTGACTCTAGGAAGATCAACCACCTATGCTCTAAATCAATGATTCTCAACCTGTGGGTCAAGACCCATCCCTGGTGTCACCTATCAGATATTTACATAATGATTTATAACAGTAGCAAAAGTACAGTTACAAAACAGTTAGGAAAATAATTTTATGATTGAGGAACAACATGAGGAACTGTATTAAAGAGTTCAAGTACTAAGGTTGAGAACCACTGCTCTAGACAAAGAGTGATTGTCTTGTTAAAGATTTGAGGGGTGGGGGACTCATGAATGACTCCTCTGGCTTGGCGCCAGCATGTTGTAGGTGCTCAGTAAATTTCTTAAATTAAATGAAAAGTACCACAAAAAAATGAGCAGCTATTTAGCCCCTGACTCTGTGGATAACAGCCCTCTAAAACAAGTTGACTGTAGATGAATATTGAAAATTTGTGGGCACATTCTTAAGATGGCTGATGAAGTCCTTTAAAATATGCTTAAGAATAAAAATTGATGAACTTCAGAAGTAGTACAAAAATACTGGTGTATCTTTTACTAACCACATGGATTTGACGTATTTCTAAGAAGACATACAAATTAGTTATGTGGGGCTTAATATCTCTGGTGTGATTAAAGCAAACATAATAAACCAAGAACTATAATCTCCCAGGGTCAAACTAAGTAATAATAAACTTTTCCAGAGTTATTTTCAAACATTGGCATCATGCTTTATTAGATATGTGATACATAAATATCTTTTAACAATAACTTCAGACCAAATAAGATATAGAGGTTTGCAAAATGTATTTATTGTCAATAGATTACAAGAAAGAACAGGGAAAAAAGTTCCACATTCCAAAAGGAAAAACTATAGACCTAACAAATAATATCAAGATATCAGCTCTTCTACAGTAAGAAAAATAATAGAACTTTCCCACTAATCAAATATCTTACATGGAAGGATCCAGAAGTTCCAATGCTAAGAAAACATAAGGCAAAAGTACAATTACTCAGCCATTTTATTTCCCAACTTTGGTGAAATATTCATAGCTTTGCATGACAGCATTCTTGATACATGTTTTATGTTAGAAGCATGGTACAATAAAAATGTTATAAGTAAAACAGTAACTTTGCAAGCAGTATGGTATGGTACTTTTCTTGTATAAATTATAAATGATCAAAGGTTGACTCATCATAACCTTTTCTTAAAGTCTAAATTCGGAATACACACTATGGGGAGAGACTGACTATGTATACATTATTGCACAACCTCCATCTCCTAGTCTTCTTGGTCACTTTCACGTGGACCCATAAACAAGCTTCCCAAGGATCCATAAATACTTGTTTCTTCTATGTAGTCAACATTTTGGAACTTGATATTTCCCACAACATTTGGTAACAGTGTCCCAACATTGAGGTGACAAAAGAATTTTGCATTACTAAAGAAAATGTAGGGCTATAGTCAAATTTGGAAAGAATGGCTACACCTTTTCCTTATACTGAAGGCCTTTTAATACGCACATGTCTATGTTTAATAAAACCTATTTCAGAGGGCAGAACACAACGCTGTGCAGTGTCATTTGCATGCAAAAGATCATCAATATTTTTTTCAATTAAAAACGTTCAACTTACACATTAACAATGCCCATTTCACTCACCCCGGGGTGTGGCTAACTTTATGAGGGTCAGTGACAAACTGAAGGATTTCTGAGTTTGTGGCATGGAAAAGCAGAGGTCTGAAAAGCTGATTTTGGAAGGATGAGGAAAACTATGGACAGGGGCTTTAAGGGGAGAAGGCTTAGGTGGAAAGCAAGTACATGGAGCAGTCAGGGCAATTAACATATGGTGGTTGAATAAATGGTGAGTGAATGAATGGATGGATGAGTGAGTAAATGAATGAGTGAGTGAGTGAATGAATGAATGAATGAATCTCAAATGAACCTACAATAGGAAAATGGTAGTGAGCACATGGAAGAATGGAGCCATTGCTGGCAGAAACCAAGGCTTACTTATCTTTGTCCTCTTGGTACTCATTACTGTGCCTGGTACATACCTGGTGCTCAAGGAATGAACATCTCAGTGGATTATGGCTCATTTAAAGGCAAACTCTGCCTTACAAATAGTAAGACCCATCTCCTCCACACAGACTTTCCTATGAGCCAACAATGGAGCTACAAGCTAGAAAGTCACTGGTCATGATGCTACTCCCTCTCAGCATTTCAATATCCTCTCCCACACCCAACATCAAGATAGCATTATAAATGAAGGGGCTTGTGGCAGAAGACCAGACCCCTCCCCCAATTGTTTTTTACAACCTCAGAGGGATTATTGAGTCTTCAGGGAGGCATCCTAGAAGTAAAAAGCCTCCAGGAAGAGGGTTCTGCTTGGACTACCACAAACTACAGTCAGCACAATGATCAGCTTATCCTCACTACTAGCCAGTTGCTTTTTCAGGACTCCATGTTTCTGGAATATTCTGTCATTAGCATGCTACAAACTTAAGCCCCTTGGACACACTGATAACACAGCAAGGACTTTGGGATGATACTTACAAAAGTCTGAACCCCATTTCTGTCATTTACTATGCAACACCAGCCTGGCACCCAGGAACAATAGATAAGAACTTTAAATAATCTTTTGATCTAGGGATATAGTTCTATTGTAGACTGCTTACCCAGCATGCTCTGGCTTCTATCTCAACACTGAGATGGATGGACAGATGGATGGATGGATGGATGGATGGATGGATGGATGGATGAATGAGCAAAGTGAGTGAGCGAGCAAGCAAGCAAGCAGGGTACCGAGTTCTATAGGCATTTGGAATCTCAAGGCAAAAATGGCTGGTTGCTCTGGATATCATCACCACAGAGACACACAAATGCGTGCACACACACAAACACACACACACACATACACATGCACGCACATACATGCACACCTCACAGAGACAGAGAGAGAGATACAAAGGAGATCTACTGAGAAAGCCTTGTCTCCTGCCTCCTGAAGCATGGCTTTGGCTCTGAAATGTCTGTGCTGATGTTTTCAGTTTCAAGAACAAGAATCTAAATGTGCAGCTCCTGAATGCTGAGCTGACCTGAAGTATAGATAGCACAGGGAAGATTCTCAAAATGGGCCCGTGGAAATAGTTTTCTGAAGTTATTTGTCATCAACATCATCAGACTCTGCACCAGGAACTGCAACAGCATATAAAAGCCCCAGGATGTTAGCCATGGCCCAGGCAAAGACTTCTGGGAGAAAGGAATGCAGATTTCTTTGCTCTTTGTTATCTCTGTAGACACCAGGCTTCTAAAGAGCCTGTGTCTTCCAGTCTGTGTTCTCTCTGGAGAACCCAGTCACCAGCTTCAATGTCCTTGATATTGTCAAGGGAAAACTGGGAGCTCAGGCCACCTCTGCTCATTTCTGTGTGAAAGGAGAGCTGAAGAAAAATATTTAGTGTAAAAGAATGAGACAGCACTCCAGAAGAGGGGAAAGAGAGGCACCTATAGAGTCAGAGAGAAAAAGAGAGACAAGAAATGAAGAAAATTGTCAACAGGGAGAAAAGCAAGGAACAGAAAATGAGGGAGGGTGGGGAATAAAACAGCCAAAGGACAACCATGAGATCTTAAAAGTAAGACAGAAAGGAGAAAAGCAGCGAAGAAAAAATGTTGACTAGAGGAAGAGAAGATGTAGTGCCAGGGAGAGGGTTTCTCTCAGATCCTGTGGTCCTTTCTCTGCTCTGGTCCTTAGGCCTGGCTTTGCAGAAATAGGCTCCAGTGGCTGATGAACACCAGCTGACCAAATAACAACCACATCTCACCCTACTCTCCACCACTGGATACTACCTCAAGTGTCCCCAGCCCTGACCCTTTCCCAGATATGTGGCTCCCACCTGCCTGGCAGACAGGTCTACCCAGCATGCTTTTATCATCCCCAGAGACCCTTTAACTGAGCTGTTTGTTATATACTCTATATCTAATATATTATATCTGATATATTTTAAGTTTTCAGATATTTTTCTAAAGACTTTTGAATCTAAAGCTTGCTCTCTTTTTTTTGGCTTTTGTTTGATTGGTGTTTTGTTTTGTTCTGTTTGCACTTCAGACAACTTGGGGATTAAAGCATAGAGGCTTATACTATCACTTTATCTGCATTCCTGGAAATATCCTAATTATTTGCAAATGGGACCCCTCCATCTCCCTGTGATGTCTTGACCTGACATTCCATATCACTCCATTCTCTTCATCCTTCAAATCACAGGACAGAGAGCAACTCAGACATAGCTTCAAAAATACACATCAGCACAGGCCTAAGGTATTTGTGAGGAGTCCAAGAAGACAGCTTGACTCCAAATTCCTCCCACCTCTCTTCTCAGAGCCTTCCAAAATAATAATAATAATAATAATAATAATAATAATAACATTTAAAAAACCCACAACCTTCCTCTAAAAGAAGGAGGGGTTCTATGAGGTAAAAAGGCTGGGGTTCGAGGAATTAAAAACAAACCAAAACATAGGAATAGGGCTTGCCTCAATGCAGCAGTGGAATCCTGACCTAAAGGAATCTTACATGGTCAAGGACAGCTGTGGTGGTCCTCAGCTCCAAAGAGCAAAATGAGCGCTGATATACAAGGACTGCTTGCTGGAACCGCAGTGTCTGTGGCCTAGCAGGAGGGAGAATGCAGACAGGGAGGCCTTATAGCCAGGCAGGGCCAGAGGAATACAAACTGCCAAGTTTCAGCCTGGGACGACGTCCTCTGGCCTGCAGCCTAGGCCCAAAGTTGACTCTTTGCTGTGCTACACCCTCCGTCTGCCATGTTCACTCTCCAAAACCTGAGGTTTCCCCCTTAAAATGGAAAGTGGACAAGTGAGATTCAGTGTGGCTGTCTAACCTGGCTCAGGTGGTCCACCAGGAGCCTCCCAGGTCAGCGGGGGCTTCTGAGTAGCCTTTGAGGCACTAACATAGAGCATCTTTGAGGACACCTGCTCTGTCTGTGGGCTGGTGGACAAAATGTTTAAAATAGGAGAAAAGCAAGGGTCAGGACCCAAGGGGATCGCACTCTCTGTTTCTCTGGACTCTCTGTAGGGTGCCTGTGTGCAGGATTTCTGCAGAAGATAGTCCATTTTGTTAAGCCTTTGAATATTCAAATTGAAAGTATCGCGCAATCATTGATTGTCAAATCATGGGTTTCTAGAGGTTTTAAATACTTGGCATGAGGGGGGAAAAACTCAAACCTATACCCGAAGGTATAAAACATTAATTCTGTGTGTCTCCTGATCCAGGGACCTGGGTGCTGCCTCGTGTTTTGTGAAACTTTAAAAATGTCGCATCTCTGCCTTTCTCCCTGCACAGGAGCCTTCCTAGGTGCTGAGTCTCGGAAGCAGCAGCATCCAGTCTCCAGCCCAGCTCCTGCTGACCAGGATGTCGGGTAATTCAGACGCTTCTCCAGGGGTCGGGTCATGAGGGCCAGGGGCACTTGTATCCGAGTGTATTTCCTCTGCTTTTCCTGCGTATAACAGAGAGGCACAAAGTCAGGGAATAACAGTCAGGGCCGGGCATGGATCCAGAGAGGACTGTGAGCCCGCTGTGTCGGCTCCCTCTGGATGCCTGCTCCTCAGAGCAGAGGCCCAGAGACCCATAAGGCCACTCCGGACAATCGTGTCCCCCATGCCCCTGCCTGTCCTTTCATTTTTCCACCTTGGCGTCCTGGGAATTTGGAGGCGCCGACCTTGTGAGCCCAGAAGCGGCGGCGCGGGGGAGCTAGAGGCTCACGGTGAGCCCCGGACTGGAGCAGGACGCACCCGGCAGGGAGTTGAGCTGGGGCTGGTTCCGCGTGGACCCCGAGGCGGGCCCCCGCCGCCTGCAGATCCCAGAGTCGACCCAGTCAGGGGGGATGGGAGGGAGACTGGAGCGGAGTGGGCGCGTCCTGGCACTGCAGCAAGACAACGGATGCCCAGGACCGGGAAGAATAGCGCACTAACTTTCCTGGGGGATCCTAGCTCTCCAGATCTGGCTCGTGGCTGGGGGTCTCCCTGCTGTCCAGCCGAGGTCCCTACACTAACCAGGCGAGGCGCTGGTGGCCTGGCACTGTCGCCAAACGCCTAGGCCAGGGGTCACTGAGCTCCGCCCCTCCCCGTGCGCCTAATAAGCGCTCTCTCCAGGGTCAAGCTCGGGGTGGGAGTCCCACTGGGCTTCTAGGTCAAACCCTACTCGGAAAGTGCGTCTGCCGGGTCTAGCCTGGCCTAACAACCAGCCAGACCTACTCACTGCGCTCTGCCGGGGACCCCCAGGCTGTCACCGGTCCCTCCCAGCCGACCCCCGCCTAGCCTGGCGGGCCACTTGGGCTCTCCCAGGTCTCCCGGCCCAGTTCTGCCGGCTCAGGGGCGGCCCCTTCCGGAGGGCTGCCTCCAAGCGACTGCGCGGTCCTAGGGAGCCTCGGGATGCCTTTACTCAAGAGCTGCAGCTCTTGCCCGAGAACCCTCCACAGCCCAGTTCTCCAAATGCCTGCACCGGAAAGGGAGGGGGTGGGAAGAGATGAAGAGAGCGACGGAGTTGGAGAGTAGACGGAGAAAGGGGGTGAGGAAGAAAAGACATTTTTGAAAAAGAGAAAGAACCGACAGGAGAATATTTCCCCAAGTTTGGCCCCTTTTCTGGGGTCAGTGCAGTAAGTCCCTCACAGGACCAGGACAGACTGCCCCGACCCCTGCAGCTTGTCTCAGGGCTGGCTTCCAGACCAAGGACACCACAATTAAAGGTTGTACTTCCCCAGAAGCCATGCCTGGACTGATAGAGGAATACAGTGGGGAAAGGGGAAGGGGGGAGGGGAGAGTCGTTCACAATATAAACATTATGGTGAGGTCTGAGAGGTAAGTTGTGAAACAGAGAGCACCCCCAGATTCACAAGCTGAACCAGCCGGAACCCCAGATTTACTATCATAGCCAAAATAGCAGGCTTGTTTGACCTTCCTCCACATTCCAGAACAGAACAGCTTGTACTGTCCCGAGGATGGGGCCCAGCTAGGGGTGAATAACTTCATAGATGCCACAGGAACTGTTCCCCCTAGGACTCTGAAGCACCTGCCTGTGTTCACCTTTTCTAGTTTGAGACTTGTGGATTTTTTTTAAAGTTATCTTTTCTTTCTTTCTCTTTCTTTCTTTCTTTCTTTCTTTCCTTCTTTCTCTCTTTCTTGCATTCTCTTTATATGTTCTGCAAAGGAAGAAACTTGGCTTTGGGCATCCTAGCTTTACCAAGGGGACCCTCACTGTATCCCCTTGATACCCAAGCTTTGAGATTGACCACTGACCCTGTTACCTCTCCCCAGAAAAACCTAAGGTGTATCAGGGCGTCCGTGTGAAGATGACCGTCAAAGAGCTTCTCCAGCAGAGAAGGGCTCACCAGGCCGCCTCCGGGGCAACCGTAAGCACCACCTTCTCCATCCCTCCCAGTCCATCGCAGGCCTCACTCAGTCCTGTGTCAGGGAAACTGTGACGGCCACCCAAAAGGACAGCCCTGCTCAGGGATTCTTACATCTGTTCCCAGCTTCATCCTGGGTCACCACAGGCAGCCACAAAATCATGTAGGATGTGGTGTAGGGCTCAGGACTGTGGGAGACTCGTCTCTCACTGCTCATAGCTGAGTGGGGAAGGCTTCTTAGTCCTCTGCAAGGGAGAGAGTCAGCCGACAGGTTAAGTATGTTTTTACAGTGTTAAGAGAGAGTATAGATACAGCCCCCACAAACTCATTGGAAAAAAAAACTCTCTCTCAGAAACCCACCTAGTTTCTCTGTAATTTAGGCTCTGAGGTCATGTATATGAAAAGTCACCAGTCACTGGAAGTCTCTAGAAGAAAAGGCCTCTGTCTCTGGAAAACACAAAACTATTACAGAACTGATCTGAGTAGTCATAAGACACCCTGACACCTCACATGTGTTACCTGAGTGCTCAGGGTAGCTGCAGAACCATGTAAACTAGGCACGCTTGTCCCCCAAGAAAGAGTTCAATTTGAAGAGCCTTCTGCACGTGACACTGTTATTGCTTGTGGGTAGGTGTGGGTGTGGGGGGAAGACCAGACAGGATTCCAATCATCTATGTTATTACTGGTCTCGTCAGCATGTGATCCTGTTCGAGTTCCGTTTAGAACCTCACAAATGAGACTTTGGCACCTCAAGCAATGGGAGGGAGAAACTATGGAGGGATGATGAGATAGGTTTCTGAGCCAGAATGCCTGGGCTTAGTTCTCAGTAACTCTGTGGCACCTGTCCACCAACCCATTGACTTACTAGAGTCTTTTTTGTCTGTTCCCCTAACCTTTCAGTTGAAAGGTAATAGGGTTGTATAAAGGTTAAATAAGTGCTTAGGGGTGTTCTCCACAGTGAGTGCTCAGCAGATCACTAAAATAGATCCCAACCAAGGATGGACAGGCAGTTTACACTAATGTATATTACACCTTTCTCTCAGAACTTGGAGGTCAAGTATATTTGCTATGATTTGATACATACAACTAGAGAAATTAGTTGTCCCTGTTTGTAGAATTTCAGGCAACAGTAGAATGTCCTTATAATACAAAGGGGGATTTGCAGTGATTCTTTGTTCAAAGTACCTTTGTATATGCATTATTTCATTTGATTATAATGATCAGATGATATAAATAGATCAGAAATCTGTATTCCTCCATGACAGCTAAGATCCAAAGTCTTGAAGTTAGTAACAGGCTAAAGGTAGAAACAAGACCATCTTATTTTTCAGTATTAGCTCTCTAAATACATCTTTCTGCAGAGTCATCCATACTAACAGGGGCTTAATAACCTCAATGGTCCATAGCTATACCATTAATAAAACTAGGACAGGGAGCTTTGGTACTTGGCAGAACTCAGCTTTAGCTATTCCATTTAGGCAAGGCATCCCATTTAGGTAAAGCAATCCTGGGGCTGTTGGGTCCTTACAATTGGTGTGGTCACCCTTGGCTCATAGCAGAGTACAAGGCAAGAGGAAGAATTTCACCTCAGTACTTAACCAGGCTCTGTTCCTGAGAGAAGTCTGATTAGGCATTTTCTGAGTTCCCCTTGAGAATGAAGCAAGCCTTCAGAACCAGTGTCTGTCAAGGCCAGACGGTACTTGCTGGAATATGTTCTACTCTGCTTTCTAGAAAGTTCTCATTCCTGCCCTTTCCAGCTTACAGGAGTCACGCACATAGAATTTCAGTAGGAGGCCCAGATGTAAAATCTCTTTCTAAGAGCAAACAAAGATTTGGGGATTCTGGGACTGCTGATACAGTGTACCCAGTCAGCGAAGGTGGTAGATAGCATCCCAGGGAGAATAATGTATGCTTGCTCCATGCAGACTTTTCTAGTTTGACAGAGACTGTATCCAACTTGGTCCAACATTAAAAGACATCTCTGGGAAACAGTAATCCAAGAGAGAATTAATTGTGCCAAATACTGCAAAGCAAGAATAAATCTGCCTTAATTTACTATGAAATCAGAATAATAACTGAAACTTTAAGAAACCAATCATGAATGGCGGTTATAGACTAAGGTAGATATCTAAGTCTCAAGTTGTAGCAGAAGAAAGTATACATGTCAGACTGGTACAGTTAATTTAAAATTTTTATTTCAGCCTTATCAGTTTACACACACACACACACACACACACACACACACACACACACACACCACTTCTTTGCCCTTAGGGTAAAGAGAAACCTGAGTTGGTGCTTATTTAAAGATAAAATTTACCTTTCTTCTTTTTAACCACTCGTTTTCCTTTGTTTTGTTTTAATAGGCTTAATGCATTTTTATAGATTGTGAATGTGTGTGCTGTTTGAAATAAGAGAGGCGCCATTCTTTGTATTCTGGGAGCAAGGTAGAAAGTGAACCAAGGGCCAGAAAGATAATATCAAATAGGACATTGTAAACATACCTCCAGGAGATAACAGGATAACAGGGAAGCAAGCAAACAGGCCAATCGGGGGAAGCAGGGGTTAAAAGCAAGCTCTACAATGAAGCAGATTAAAAAAAGAAAAAAAAAAGCCCTCCTTCCAGGTCCTTCAGCTCAAGCTGCTGCAGCCAAATATTTGCATAAAGAGCTGGTAAAGGCCTCCAGCTTCCTGGTTCACGACATTACAGCCTGGATCGTTTACAAAATTAACACACCTCCTGTTTGAGCAGTGGCTGGCTGTGCAGTGCTTGCAGCGGATCAGAGAACAGGAGTGAGCCTACCTGGGCAACCCAAGAGAGGAGTGGTGAGCTCCCCTTCCGAGCCCAGAGCAACAGTCATGGTCCCTTTAAACTTTAAAGCCACCACCTGAAATCTAAAAGAAAAAAAAAATCCTGGATTACTCGGTTGGCATAATTGTCCTTTCAACTGGAAATGACAATGACAAGCTGTTGGACTTTAAATATTTGAAAGGCTCAGCCCCATGAATTTTCAGTATTTAGGTACTGTAATTTTAAAAAGCAAATTATATGGTAAAAGAAAAAAAATTAATTTGCAAAGAACTATTTTTCTAGCTATGAACTCAAATGTTTATAGTCTCTGAATCACTAAATACTTCAAATTTTTTTTCTTATATTTTAAAGGCCATAAATGTGAATATATTAGCTTCTCAGATTTAAGAAATCTAGAAACAATGTCTAATTATTAATTATTTCTTTAGGGGAAATTAATTCCTAGGGCAAAGAAACCAAGTAGTAGGTACAAACTTGAAGAAAATGTATTGACTATAGTCATAGTTGGGTTAATTAAATGTTAACTCTTACTCATTATAAAATAAATTGCTTAATAGAAAGGCTGCTTGCTGACTTTTCTTGAATTGTCCTATTTCTGTAACAAAAAAAATGACTTACAATAAACCTTATCAAAATTAATAACTTAACATTTTATCAAGGAATCTGATATTTGGGGGAAAACAATGCCCAAGTAAGCAAACAAAAAAGCAAATCTCAACTATAATGCTGGCTGTGTTTAAAGTCCAGTGTTCTTAGAAGAAGGCTTACCGCAGAACGAAGCAGCTGTCCCCATGGAATTCCCGGCCCAGCGTCCCCAGGGGGGATGTGAAGCCCTTCCCAATGCTTCAAGTTTCTCTTCTTGCCTTGACAGCTGTCAGGAAGCAGCAGTATCCACCTTCCAGACACCACCACACCATCGCCCGCAGGTCAGTACAGCCAGCTTTACCGTTTCCTCAAACCCTTTCCAAAGTCCATCTCAGAAGCCCTTCAGAGCCTGATGCAGGGGTTAAGAGAGGCACCACCATTTCATTGGAATCCAACCAATCAGAAGGTGACTCCAGATGCAAGCCCAGAAAGGAAAGACACAGTTTTGTCTTTATTCTGAACTGTCTACTCTGTACCAAGATTCTGTCCTTTACATTTATCCCAGTTGCTGGTCTCCAAGCAACTCGACTTCACTATAAAATCAGGGTTTGCTTTAGAACCTTCTGGGTGTAGTATGGGCTGCAATCAGACCATCCAGGATAATGCCTTCGCTCTTGCTCACTTAGCTTGTAGTTGACAGGGGCTTCCTTCCCACTCTCTGCTTTCTTCCCAGAAAGCCATTCAAACAAGTGTTAAGTTTTCCCAGCCCCAAACAAATAACTCTCTTACATAAACAGTCCTTCCTATGCCACCCAGTAGCTAAGAATTCAAGGAGGTCATATAGAGGGAAACCTGTGCCTATGGCAGTTCCCACCAAATGTGTCACTTAAACTGAATCTGAAAGGAACCTGAGACCTTTAATGGGCTCACTCTATACCTCACCCCTACTTTGAATCTTTAAGGCTGATTATCACACACTGGGAATATTCGGATTAACTGGAAAGGGGGCTATGCTTTTTTCAGATTATCCTCATTGTTCTCTATCATATTTTTTCCCATTGTACCCTCACCTTAACGTGTCCACAAATCAGACACTTCTGTTCTTTGTACTTCTGAGCAAAATGCTATTATTAATTTGTATGCTACATTCTAAGCCTCCAATTTTAGCATACACATCACTGTTTATATCATTTCTCAAAACCCTCTCCTCAACAATTTAAGTCCCTACGTGAAAAGTTTAGGTAAGCAACAAGAGCGTAGTACCAGAAGGTTTCCCAAAGCCCCCCCCCCCCCAAATAAATTCATCAGAGAAGTTTCCTTGAGTTGCAGATAGAGTTTAGTCATTAATGCTTTTATAGTCCCGAAGGCGGAGGCTTGTGCTCTTCCTTGAATGTGGCATTTAGATACTGGCTGGGCCACATGCATTCTTTTATTTCAGCCTAACCTTATTGAGAGCTATCTATCACATTGCTGATCAGATTAATTTCTCTGGACCTTGGATTAACCTAATACAACTAACACAGTCCAAATTCCAAAAGTGTTTACTTATAAGGAATTTCCCAACCTTCATTTCCCCCTAGATATAATAAATAGACGAAAACTCTATTCAAGCCTATTTTGCAATTTTTAAGCAAAAATCATTTCCCTTTTTTTCTTCTAGGACTGTATTTTGAGCCTGAACCAACGTCTTCCACGCCCAGTTATTTTCAAGCCCGAGAATTTTCCACCTGTGTCTCTTGTGAAGGAAGTCCTAGCTGCCTAGACCAGATCTTTGAGTCCTACCTTCAGACAGATACACTCGCAGAGCCTTTGCTCAACTCTGCACAGATTGCTCCCCACTATTTCCCAGAGAGCTGTCCAGTGGCCCCTTTCTGCCATACCCAGAGCCTGGTAATTCATCCGCATCCTTCCTGGAGCCTGATACCTGATACTGTGGGGTAGAGATGCATTGTAGAAGTGTTTGCATCTTCTCATGAGAAAGTATACAAATGTTATCAGCCAGGAAAGAGTCAGGGAAGCATTTTAAAGTTCAATGTGTGGGCACCGTGACAGACATAACCCTTTGAATACAACAGGTATTATGATTTCCCATGTAAATGGATGTCTGGCAATAAAAAGGTGCTACTCTTTTTTTTTAAACATCTGTTAAGACATCTATTTATTTGGAAATCAATAGTTTCAGCGATAGCCCTTATATTTGTAAGTCCTTGAAATGGATCAAGGCTACTTAGATGTGACACCAATATTCTAATGGGACCTGGCTTAACTGCTGAACTGATTCTACTTACAGGCTGGTTTGGGCTATCATAGGCAAAAGAACATATTTAAGCTTGAGATGGTTAATATTTAAGCCTGTGGTATATGCCCTAATCTAAGCACTTGGGAGGCATGGATAAGAGGGCTAAGAGTTCAAGGTCAGTCTCAGCTAAATATAAAGTTGAGGTATAGCCTAGGCTACATGAGACCTTCTCTCAAAACAAGACAAAGCAGTCCTAATCTTTGAAAGAATTTGGATTTTCTATTCTTGATGGATCTCAAATGTTCAAAAATGTGTTCTCTTTGAGTAAGATTGGTGTTTTTATGTCTTATGAATTTATAATTTTTGAAAAATTTTGTAAGGTTTTTTTCTTTTAAAAAGAAATGTGAATATTTTTTATTTTCATTTGTCAAAAGTCTATATTAGGGGAACCTGAATTTAGAGAAGATAGGAAAGTAACTCTACAGAATATGCATGAGTATTTTCATGGGGACATAACACACAGTTTCTGCTCAGCTTTCAAGGTTGGCCACTGTAAATGTCCTTAAGATGTGTTAGATCACTGGCAGCTATCAAGGGAAAACACTGGTGACAGGAGGGGGTGTGGTGTCTCATCCTTGGGTGTTCTAGATGCTAGACCCATGAAGACTTTGGTTCTACCTCTGTGTGTTTACCTGGCTCCTCATAGTCAGGGGTGTGAAGAAACACCCAAGGTGCCACCTGCAGCTTCTACTGTGGCATGCACCACGATATGACGTGCAGGTGACCTGAGACACAGTGAGATTTCGTGGTTTAAGAACAAAACATCCTGCAAGGTTTTAACAAAGGAAGTCAGTGGAGCAAGGCAATTGATTGTTGGGAAGGAGAAAAGAAATCTGGGATGCGGTGTCATGAAATCACAGTCAGCAAATGAGATTACTTCCAAGGGTTTAGGTTAAGGGTTTGAGGCTCATTCTGAGCCCTGATTTTCTCACTTTGCACACATAAATCCACACTGCTCAGTTCCTTTAATCCTGTCTAAGTTACTGAGCTTTTTGTTCCCTGGTTTTCGTTTCTCTAGATTCCAGGATCGCCTTCAGATTCCTCCAGTCTCTCTGGCTCCTTTGACTGCAGTTACTCGCCGGCTCAGCTGCCTTCCTACACTCCAGAAAATTACACCTCTCCTCCCTCTCTGGATTCCCTACACTCCAGCCTCCCAGAAGAAGGCTATTTCTGCCAGCATTGGCCTTCTCACACCCAGTACAACCATGCCTCCCCAGCCACCCCCTCCTCCCTTTGCTACTACGCATCGTGTGAGGCAGAGCATTTGAATGCTCTCAGAACCACAGAGTTCTTCTCCTACTCCGACATGGACTGTATGGACTTCACCCCTCCGGCGGCCACCACTGGCGATTTCTATAAGAGGGAATCGAGCTGTGATGCCTGCTATAGTTAGTAGAAACCACACTGGAATGTGTCATGGGTGTGTCTCTTTCTCTACTGCATCTAGATGACACTTCAAAACATTCAACCCGTTCACAAACTTCCCCACATATGGTTTACATTTCACCATTTTCAATCACCTGATAGCTAGCATAGGAATCAACACAATGCCCTCAAACCTGGTCTTGTGACACTCTTATTTTATACACTCAACTGTTAAAGTTTTTTGTATGGATTTTGCCAGTGCCTTCCTTCTCAGTATAACGAACAAACTCTTTTGTAAACTAATAAATAACTTTGTATAATACACGTTGGGTTGGTTTTTTGTTCAATTTCTAATAATAGTATCATTTGATTTCAATATTATCAACTAACCAGGAAATAACTAACTATACTTAAATAGTTTCATGGTAACTTATTTGTGCATCTAAAATCATTCTAATATATTGAAAAATCCTGAATGCCATAAAATAGAGGGGTGGGCATTGCTGAGATGCTGAGAAAGGGAACACCTGCTTTGTTAACCAAGGATGTACATTTTGGAGCAGCGTCAGACAAAAATGCGATGACTAATTTACCTCTCATATCCAGCATCCGTCAATGGAATGTTAATGTGACCAAAAGCACACACTTTACCTACAGCAGTGTCAACCTTGAGACAACTCTTTTGCATTTCCAAAGTACTGATCTATCAACTTTCTCCGCAAATATTGAACTTCGAGTTCCCTTGGCATCTGGTGTAGAGTAGATCCAGTGCTGGGTTTAGACTCATGCTTATCCTCTCTTCCTGAACTTCTGCCTTAGATCCCTAAATATGTCTTACATGTGCTTACACAGGGATTTAGAAGACTGTCTGTGTTGTTTAAAATTGACTCAATTGACTCAAGAGTCTGAGTCCTCCAATCAATCTAGCAAGGAGCCCAGCTGTCTTTTAAAGTTAAGAGAAGAAACTTGTATGGAGTCAAACTGCACCAGTCAAACTTCACCTGTTAATCTTGTTTGCTCATGGCCTCTGGAGTCCATAGAGGTGAAATCTGGGGTGCATTTCCCATGTCCCCTCTTTCAATACGTGGTGCAATATTGGAGCCACAGCTACAGTTCTCTGCGCCCTTCCTGTGTGGTATACTGTGTGCAGATTGCTCAGGCACTGTCCCATTGACTCATCATAACAACATTGAGAATACATGAGGAGCCTAGGGCTCGGAAAACTTAATTCAATGACCCAGATTCTCCCAGAGAGTAAGCATTCAAACCTGAGTCTAAAGGAACCCCAAACTCTGCTCCTCACCATCACATGGCAAGAAGTTTAAGCCACCTTTTGTGAAATACTGTTCAGTACACTGTGGAGTCATTTAACCCCACACAGAGGTCTGTTGTCAGCTGTATCAGGCCTTCCTGGAAGGATCAAACTGTCCGAAAGACACCAGGGTGTGAGGCATAAAAACTGAAAGCCCCAGGGTAGCAGGAGGGCCTAAAAGGAGAAGCTGGCCCACTGATCCTCAGTGGTCTTCTCCTTAGGCGAAGACAGGGATGCTTTCTAAATGACACCATCTCTTCTCTCCCTGAGGACTTAGCTATGGCTTGGGCAAACAGGACAAGTTCTAGCCTGCCTCAAAGAATGGTTGTGCCACAGAGATGGAACAATTGCTGCCTTTCTGAGGTGCCAATAAAATTAGACTTTTAATGGCTTGAAATTAAATTGATGCTGGCCTGAAGTCAACAAATACCTTTTTGTGTGGTCCAAAACTGCTTCATCCTCTCCATGGAATATGGCTCTAGCAGCTGTCCCCAAGAGAGAGCAGAGGAGCAAACATCTTCCAGTGATTGGTGCTAATATGTCTCTGCCCTAGATTCCATTTCTCCTCCTGTTCCTGTTTCTCCTCTTCTTCTTCTTCCTCCTCCTCCATTTTCCTTCTCTTTCTCCATCAGTGTGGTATATCAATTTCCTTCCAGTATTAACAAAGGATTTTTGTGACAACCTTATGATCTCTCTCTCTCTCTCTCTCTCTCTCTCTCTCTCTCTCTCTCTCTCTCTCTCTCGGAGGCATGCACACATGCTCATGTGTATGCACATGTGTGTGTGTGTGTGTGTGTGTGTGTGTGTGTGTGTGTGTGTGTGGAGGCTACTAATAGATATTGACAGACAGACAGATAGATAATCACTTCTTAAAATACTATTTAAGAATTTTTAGATTTGAAGCCAGACCAATAGGTCAAGTAACATATCACTAAGTGGATGGACTCTGCCCACACATCTGCCATAGCTCACAGGGAAGCCCTGGAATGGTGCATTGCCAGCAACACAGGACAGCCTAGACCAGTGGTTCTCAACCTGTGGGTCATGACCCTTTTTAGGAGTCAAAGATCAGATATCCTCTATATCAGATATTTATATTATGTTTCATAAAAGTGGAAAATTACTGTTATGAAGTAGCAGTGAAATAATGTTATGGTTGTGTGTTGCCACCACATGAGGAACAGCATTAGGGAGGTTGAGAACTACTGGCAGAGACCATCATCAGCATATGCCTGGACACATGACAACATGCCTATGTCTCAGTGTGAGAAAGTAAGACAAGGTAAGTGTGGGTTGTGACCAGGTGTCTACATGTCCTGCAAGTATATACATTTATCCTAGCCCTTTGTCTACACTGCATAGTCAATGCCTGGCCTTTTAATGGAAGGGCCTATTAACATAATGCTAATCACTTACTCACTCTGTCTTCTGTCTGTGGACCTGTGCTTCCTAGATCATCCTATCATCTGCACACAGCCACACAGCATCAGATTCCTAATGTCTCAGGTTTATAAATGATGAAAGTGGAGTTAAGGAGATGAAAAATTTGCCCCATGTCACAATACTTCTAATAAGAGTTCTTATACACAGGATACCCAAGGAAATGGTCCAAACTCCCAAAGTTTCTTCAGTATGTACTCCATACCTAGTAAAACAATCTTTTTAGAATTTCACCTTTCACCATAAACGTCATAGCTGTATCTTAGTTAGCTCCTCATGCAGCACAGATATTTAATAAAATTATAGTTGGAAACTTAAATGAATGGATAAATCTGTTATTCGAGAATTATCTGTGAATATTAGCCAATTGAACTGAATGCTAAGTACATACTTTCACAGTGCAAAGGTGAGTATTAAAGAGACTCAGATTTTAAAATCGATGTCTGTGAGAAGTTCAGTTTGGATAAGTACACACTTACTTTCAAGTCCTCTGGAAATTAAAATTATGGGTCAACTCTTAAACCCAAGAGAGATAAAATGAAACAGAATAGAAGGTAGTGAATGTTTGTAAACTCTTACCTCACACAATGACCTACAGCAGGCATCACAGTGGCTAGTCTAAGCCTGTAAGAGAATATTTGAGAGCCCTCTGTAGATATACAAAGTCAACTGAATGAAGGAGAGGAGCTGCCTTTTGATACATGCATTTTTATTACTAACTCATTAATCTAAAAGATTAATGTTTAAAACACATTAGGTTACTGTCAACACAATTAACATTGTGAATAACCAAAATCAAAATAAACACGGTCTCATCATCATTGCCAAATTCTTGCGCCTACACAATAAACCCCTCATATGACACACTGGTAACACTGCTATGGAAAGCGACCCCACCCTGCTACCCCTTCTGTTGCACATAACAGTAAGAGGTGACCTGCTCGTGAACAGAACTTGATCAGTGAAGAATCATAAAACCTTGGAGATAAATTTTAATGTGGCCAGAGGACACCATTTAAAACCCACGTTGTTTAAGGCAGAATATTGACTTCTGTATTTATGCTTCCACTGAACTTTGGCAATATGTGGGGGACTAAAAATATGAACAATTTTGAATAAAGTTTTGCCTGAAAATGAAGCATCAGACTCATTGCAAACAGGAATCTGTGCTCTCTACGCCAGACATGAAAGTTTGTTTTGCTTAATATAGACAAAGAACATCCTTCAGGGCTTCAGGAAATATGAAAGTATAGTCTCTCTCTTTCCCCTCCCCCTCCTCCTCCCTCTCTTCCTCTCCCGTGTGTGTGTGTGTGTGTGTGTGTGTGTGTGTGTGTGTGTGTGTGTGTTACAACTACTGTCACCTAGGTAATTAATGGGAAGGAAGGAGGAGACACCTATCTGCCTCTTAACCTGTAGATCAGGCATGGAGTAACACAGCTCCCCCAGGGCTTTCCCAGTGAAATCACCTCTCCCCCCCTTGTGTAAATTTGGCTGAGGAGTACTTTGCAAAGAGTTTTGCTAGGGTTATCAGAGTCCTAGCATCACCCTAATGAGGAGAGATGTGAATTCTGGAGAGGGGTTAAATTGAGAGCAAGAAGTATCATTTCTCCTATGGATTATGGTAAGGAATTTCACTGTGATTTTACAAAGGATCAGTTCTGTGCAAGGACTCACCAGAAGGCAGGGAGTGCTGTGGAGAATTAGGGTCATCTTTAATTAGGCTCCCTGTGAGAGATATAATTCAGGGGTGTTTTTCTTTTGGATCATGAACTCAAGCCTATATTAGTACATTATGTTTGAACTCTTCCTCTCTTGCATCTTATTGGTTAACTCTTTTTTTTTTCAGTAAGGTGTTGCTTTTGGATAAAGAAAACAAAACAGAATAAAGTCGATACTAGAGAGCAGAGCATCTTCTCACTCACCCTCTTTTCTTGAAACCCATGTGGAGTCAGTACTGTCTAATTTCAGAGACTCATGACAGAGGGCTCATAGGAAGGGACCCATAGCCAGTGAGGGGTGGCAAAGGTTAAAGTCATGGTCAAGGACATCAACTAAGAAGCAATAGCTCCAAGCCTGCATAGAAGAGAAAGGTGGTCACCATGCAAGAGGGTGGAGCTTGTGTTTTCATGGAAAACATGTGGAGAAGATTTTCATGGATAAATAAGTAAATAAACCCAAAAGAATCCTGCCCCTGTATATTAAACATGGACATTCAAGAAGGGTTCTGATCAATTTGATTGGTGATATATTTAGGACTAGGAAGGGACTGAGAGATCATTTACTTCAGTGGACTACTGCAGCACATGATGATCTCGGGGGATTTATAAACATTCACACCTAAAGCTGAGTATGATAGTGTGCCCTTGTAATTCTGAGCTGAGGAGGTTTTGGGATTGTTGGCCAGCCAACCTAGTCAGCTTGGTGAGTTCAAAGACAGTGAGAGATACTGTCTCAAGCAAGGTGGACAGTGCCTGAGGAACAACACCTTGTCTTCTGGCATGCACACACACGCGCGCGCACACACACACACACACACACACACACACACATACACACACACACACACACACACACAGAGAGAGAGAGAGAGAGAGAGAGAGAGAGAGAGAGAGAGAAATTGAATCAAAACCCCAAAATAATCTATTGTAAACTCTGGAGTAGGATTCTGTGAAGACTAGGAGTTCTTTTTAAGTCTTTGTTTTATAATTCTGAAGTTTTAAAAAGCCTTGTGTGCCCACACCTGACTTCCTCAGACAGCAACTGTCATCTCACACAGCCATAAGACAAGAGCAAACTCAGGAAGCTGTCATGGATCCTGGGCTGTGTAGTGGACTACAGACACTGTTCCCTGCTCACCAGTTTTTATGTGCAAGCAGAATTGCTGTTTTTATTCATTCCCAATTCAAATTCTAATTTTTAAATTAGATTATGAAGTAACAGATTTTCACACATCCTATTTGGTCATAGCACCTCTGATTTCTCCCTTTTGAGGTCCCTGACCTACTGCACACTTTAGCCTCCAGGACTGCACACACACGCACACGCACACGCACACGCACACACACACACACACACACACACACACACACACACTTTATTCTATCATCTTACCCAGCCCTAATCATAGCACCTCTTTCTAGCTTTCTGGACTCTCTCTGTATTTAGTCCCACCTGGAAATCTAACCGACATTTAACCAAGTCTTAGGACCTATACATGAGAGGATGCACTTTATGTATCCTTCTGAGCCTGAAATTACCTCATTTAAAGTATTTTCAGATTCTACTTACTTTCCTGAAGTTTTCATTTTTCTTCATGTCTGAATAAGATGCCATTGTTTTTTGTTTCTTTTCAAAGTTATCTGAAGATCTTAACTCACAAGGCAGAGAACTTGGAGTTCAGTCAAATCTGGCCTCATTTTACAGATGAAGAAATTGAGTCAAAAAGCAGAATAACTTATCCTAAGAGGGGACCACTCTTCGCCAGTGAAGGCAGATGACCACCTGAGTTGCTGTACATGAACTCACCTCTACTCCTTTGCGGATTATAGTCCAATAAAAAGCTGATTCCCTGGTACGGAGGCACAAGGAAGGTGAGTTCAGGGAGTTGTGCCCAGTTTAAGTCATCCAAAGTTTTGTTTTGAACAAACAAAACTTTTAACAGTCATTTTAACCTCTTTTTTTTAACTTTATTGGGGGGTACAACGGTGTGTCATACATCTTGGGCTAACTTCAGTCTGTCTTTGTAGCCAAGGACGATTTTGAACTTCTGATCCTCTTACCTCCGTCTCCCAGGTACTGGGAGTGCCACTGTGATAAGTGAACCCAGAGCTCTGTGCACCCAGGGCAGTCACTGGAGCAGCTGAGCTGCATCGCCAGCCTTCTGACAGACTTAGAGTCATGAAACACATGGGCCTAGGACAGTCTTCCTGTGCTGTTGTTATCAAAGAGTGTTGACTTGGTGGGATTGTGGATCTGAAGTGCTGTAGACATTCTTCTGCTGGCTCTGTTATTCCAAAGAGACTTCCAGAGACTGGGAACACAGTAAGGCTTGTCAGTGTGACTTCCCACCCTGCTTTCCCAAGAGCACCCTTTCTGTTCCCACTTAAGCCTTTGGTCAGGCAAGCGAGAGAGCTCACTCACTCTGCTGCACCGGCACCGGAGGCCTTCATTGTCAGCACTCTCCCGCACTGAGTAAGCCACTTGGGTTTCTCCCTTCCTCCACTAGCTTCCTGCTCCTCACACCCTGAGACAGCACGTGGGAAATAGCCTGAGGAAGGTCAGGATGGCTCCCTCCCAAACCTGTCTTGATCCTTTTGCATACCAGCCTTCAAAAAAAAAATGCAGCCAGGACATTCTTCTGAACTGCACTGAAATCTGGGTCTTGGGGAGCTACAATAGAGGTGGGGAACAGAGAAGGGGTCCCCTCTGGAAATGGCAGATTGGAACTCTGAGCTCCCAGCTCCATCAGTCTCTTATTCTGCTCCCAGAACCCACTTTTGCCTCACAGGCCAGCTCCCAATGTCAGCGTGAGGAGCCAGACTCCCAGGAGCACCTTGTCCCTTGTGGCACCAAATTTACTAGGCAGAACCAGGCACAGACAGATAGAATCTCAGGACGGCCCCTTTATACTTCTTTCTGGAGAGTTTGAAGCATGCGTTGGCGGCCAAGCCCAAAGGCTAAAGCGTTCTTTCTGTTCCTGCATCCATACTAAAGCAAACAGAAGACTAAAGGCTTCCATGGATCTGAATGCTATTCTCCAAACCTTCATTTCCCCTCCAGGTGGAACAACAAGAGACAGCCACCATCTTGCTTGATGGGCAGCCATTTTTGCTACCCCCAGGGTCTTGGTTGAAGAACAGGAGCTCAATGATTAACTGGAGGAGACCATGTGTGGAAGACTAAGTGAGCCTGATCATGTAGTAGCCATGAAGGCCTGTACTACAGCATCTGTTCCCACTCCCACTGAAGACCAAGGAGGATTCATTTCTGCTCTTCTCGATCCAAGTAAAAGAGAGCAGGGACTTCAACTTCCCCAAAGCTAGCTCTACTTCCACATAAAGCAATATAGTCCAGTCCTAGACTCTAGTGCTGGGTTCGACTTGAGTTTGACTCTGACCACTTACTTTGTGACATTGGGCAAACACCCTAACCTTTCTGGGATATAATTTAGAAACCAAAAGTACACAAACCAATAAAGTAAAAGTTCAACATTTAGAGCATGGGCTTCACCCTGAGAACACCTATGTAATCCTTGGTAGGGGAGGTATTTTGGTTTGGTTTGGTTGGTTACTTGGTTGCATTAATCATTAGAAGAGCACATCTTGTATCATTCCAGAAATCCAAAATCCTTCCCACAGCCCAGAGCAATCAAATTTTCCCCAAATTCTCCAAGATGTTGAGACACAAAACTTTCTTTATTTGGAAGAATAAGAATATTGTCAATGGCATAAAAGTCTAAGAAAAGTCTTGGTTACTTCAGCCATTCACCTCTGCCAATGTGCCCCTCCTCCCAGCTGTTTTGTCTGGTGTATCAGATCCTGTTAGACTGCAATCAGCCTCCATTTCATTTGTTCCCTATACCCAGCTGTGCTGGTTAGTTTGTGGTCAACTTGACACAAGCTTTGGTCATCTGGGAAGAGGAGACTTCAACTGAGAAAATGCCTTCATCAGATAGGCAAGTGATGGATGTGGGAGGGCCCAGAACACTGCCTTCCCTGAGCAGGTGGTCCTGGGTTATATAAGAAAGCAAACTGAGCAAGCCATGACCAGTAAGCTAGGGAGGAGTGTCCCTTTGTGGTCTCTGCTTTAGTTCCTGCCTCTAGGTTCCTGCCTTGTGTTCCTGCCCTGACTTGATAGACTGCAGTCTGCAAAGCGAAGCAAACCCTTTCCTCCCCAAGTTCTTTTGATCATGGTCTTTATCACGGCAGCAGAAAGAAAACTAGAACACAAGCAATTAGGCATGTGTTGTTATCCCATTTCCAGATGAGAAACCAGATTCAGAGAGAATCAAAGGCCCAAGTCAATAAATTACATGACCAAAATGCCAACATAAACCTGTAGGATGCCATAGTCTAGTCTTTCCTCCCCTAAGAAAGGTCACTCTTCTGGAATGGAATTCTCCTGCAGCAGTAATAAAAACAACTGGTCCATTCTCTATCCTGCTCAGGACTGCAGCAGAATAAGGATCATTCAGTCTGACCACCAAATGATGAGGTGGAAATCTCTGTAGTAAAGTGCAGTGTAAATACAAAGAACCTAAGAAATCTGGTAGGATATTATCATGGTCTCTGTGAGGGAGAGACCTGTAGAGTCCTGTTTCAATTGAGGCCTTTGATCTCTGTGTGTAGGGGTGGGCAGGGAATATGATGTGTGTGTATATGTGTACATGTGGTATGTGTATAGTCTGTGTGTGTATGTATACATATATGTGTGTGGTATGTGTGTATGTGTGTGGTGTGTATGTGTGTGTGATATGTGTGTATATGTGTGCATGTGGTATGTGTATAGTCCATGTGTATGTATGCATATACGAGTATGTGTGGTGTGGTGTGTATGTATATGTGGTGTGTGTGTGTGTGTGTGTGTGTGTGTGAGCTAGCAACTTCAGGTATCATTCCTCATGTTCTGTCCTCCTTTGTGCTTATTTGATTTTTAAGACAAGGTCTCGCATTGACCTGGAACTAGCTAAGTATCCTAAGCTGGTAAACCATGGTACTCCACCTGTCTCTGCCTCCTTCTTATTGAGATTACAAGTATGCTCCATATGCCTAGTTTTTGTTGTTTGTTTTGTTTTGTCTGTTTGTTTCTTTTTAACATGGCTTCTGAGGTTGAACTCAGGTCCTTGTGCTAACAAAGCAAATCTCTGACAAATGAGTCACTCACCAGCCCCTGAACTATCAGCCTGAAAATCCTGAGGAAATATTGAAAGGGCCATTCCTGGAAAGGGCTTGAAGTTCCCAGCCGTTCTATACTCACAGGATATGTATTGTGTTACTACCACATACGAAATTCTGTGCTGGCTTCTCCACAGGTGGAAAGGTGGTCAGGACTCATTTCATCCCTCTCAAAGAAGGTTTGTGCTCACATTCCTGTATTAAATCCTTTCTACCAAATCAGAAAAGATTAAAAAACTGAAACATGGAAAAATTAGAACATAAGCAGAGAGCTATCAAGTCTAAGTATTATCATTATCTTAGAAGTCATTATCTTGCTTTCTTCTCTAGCGTGCAAACAGATATCTACCTACTTTGTTTTGCTGTGACCCAGCCCTTATCCTGTGGAGTAATTTAAAAAGTTGCTGAAGCATTGGCTTGAAGTTAGGTGGTGTTCCACAGGCACAGTACTTAAATGTGCCATGGATTTGGTTTCAGAGAAACTACTGGTCAAAAGAATGTTTTTTTTCTTGTAGTGTCAACCTTGGAGAATTTATTTAATGTCTGTGCCATTCTCTCCTTTGTGAGAGATGAGGATAAAGAATAGTATTTACCTCCTGGGTTTGCTGTGAATGTTAAATAAGACAAAAAAAAATATTTGTGGGAGTTGGTGATTGTCATCAGTCACATGATGAGTGAATAATTCATTTTAATAATGACAGGTTACACTCCTATACAGAAGAAGAATTTAGCTGTAAATAAACTCTCCTTCCTTTCAGTTATTTCTTCTTTGAAAACATAAAACCCAGATATGTAGGGTCCATCCTCAGACACGGAGTCCTCTCATGTGTCTGTGTGCACAAAGATTCACTGGGGAATCTTCTTCAGGTAGAGACTCTGACTTAGTAGTCCTAGATTCCACCAGCTCCTGATTGGTCCTGATGCTATTTCTCAGCAAACATGCTCATTCATGTGTCTACAGCAACTCACATTGTTGTCACGGTACCCAGAAGAAAATGATAAGCTTCTGTATGTCTAAGCTAATCTAACACAGCCCTAATGCAAAACGTGAGGCTTGTTTTTCATCTTTGAGTCCATTTGGAGTTGGATTGCCTCCACCCAGTCTCTGATTCCTGAAAGCATCCTAAAACTTTTAGACTATGGTTTCCTTTTGGATGTAGAAAAACAAACTAAGGGACAGAAAACAAAAATACATAAGTTACTCCCAGGTTTGAGTCCTCTGAAGATATATGCTTGAGTAAACTAGTCTTGCCTAAGCCTCAGTTTGCTCGTATGTAAGTGAGCATGAAGATGGTACTCCTTTGCCTCCTATAGACTCCAGAGAACGGTCACTAGGCTCTCAGCCCTATACCTGACGTGAAGCCACACAACAGAGGCAAAGCTATATAACCTTAAGGTTTCAATTTGAAGTTTCCATGGAGATTTTTTTTTCTAGTCTCTTCCAACTCTGCCTGATGACCATAATGTATAGTAATGAAAAATCAAGATTTTAGCCTTAGTGTCTCAGTGACGCTGTTAGAGAATTAATACTCTGCCTCCTTTGTTGTTTGGTGTTGCTTTGCTTTATTTGCTTTGTAACAGGGTCTTACAATGAAGGCCAGGCCAGGCTGGAACTCCTGATCCTTCTGTTTCCACCTCCTGGTCCCAGGGTTGCAGGAATGTGCTACCAGGTCAGTCTTTGTGGCTCTTCAGATGGGCTCGGTCAGCAGCTCCAAGTTCTGTGATGAGTTTAGTTTTTCCAGCTACTACCTATTCTTGTTGTCACCGAAGGAATAAAGAACTACTGAGAAAGGGAAGCCTGAGACTTGTCTACTTGGTACCCCAAACTACTTCTTCCCTCTGAGAAAAACCTGGGCAGCCAAAACAAGCATCTGTGGTTGACATCATGGGGCTAAGGACAGAAACCAGCTGATCCTGAGAAACAAGGCAGCCATCAGCTCCCTGAACTGCCCGAGCAACAGCCAGCTCAGAGCGGATCTCAGAATGGTCCCTGGGCAGGGGAGTGAGCTTGCCTCATCTTTACAATAGCATCCAGGAAGGTGAAACCTGGCGGACAAGTGTTTCTGGAAAGTCACCACAGGTATCAGGCCGATGTGAGTTCAGACATGGTTCAGTAGGCTCAAAGTACTGTTAAGGACACAAGACGGTTATAAGTAAGGAGCCAAGTCAATAGATAAAGAGAAAATGGAAACACTGGAGCATGAGAAAGAGAGAAATCAGGAAGCCAGGGGGTAAGGATCATGAATATGTCAATGAAAATAACTAAAAAGGGAAAGCCCAGGATGACGCTAATGAATGCATCCCCACTGCCCAGGGAAAAGAGAAAGACTCTCCAGAGAAACCTGATGGGCATTGGCAGTGTGTCTGCAAATGGCAGAATTGGGTATGCTGTAGCTTAACTATCTCTTCCAACATCCAGTTGTTGCCAATGTGACATAAAGATATTAACGCCTTTAAGAGGCAATGAGGCAATGAAGTGGTGGGACTGGGTTCTCTGAAAATGGCCTTGGGAGAAATCTTTCTGCTTGACCTGTTTTCTGCCATGACCAGGGACTCAGGGGTCACAGAGTCACTTTGAGACACAGCAGCCTACCACTGCTTTGATCTTAAACTTCTCAACCTTGAGAACTGAATACATGTCTACTCTGTACAAATTGCCCAGCTTTAGGTGTTCTGTTAGTGTAGAACAAACACACCAAGATAGAACTTTTGTCTTTTCTTCCTTCGACTGACAGTCCATGAAGCTGGAGAGATACCAGAATCCTCCAAGGGGACTGAAGTGAGGAATGCTCCAGTTCTTATACTTGAATTTGAGACCCCACCCCCAAGCTACCAATCAAAGCATCCTAGGCCTAAGCTATGCATCCACATCTTGCCTCTTCCAAGGTTAGAGGTGAACAAGGTCCAACGGGTATCTCAAGTTCACAAGCAATTGGATGGGAAAGGTTTGCTCTTCCTGGCCTAGTGCACATAACTATAGAGTCCCCAGCCCTTCTCTTTCTTCCTCCTTGGCACAAATAGCAGGCAGCAGCCATCTGTTTTTGCTACTAAAGACAAGGCCAAGTGAAGAAATGTTGCTAGAGCTGTATACAGCAAAATGTATAATGGTTCTGTCATCTGTGAAGTTCCCTGTCGTTTTCCAATAGAAAATAGTTCCTATTTGATCCACAGGCCTGCCACCTCTCAGTGATCACCCAGATTTCAGCATCTCAGAAAACAGCCTTGATTAACCAATATTTCCCACCACTACCCCCCACCCCACAACTCTGATTTATAACTAGGGGTGAGCTTCAGAACTGGTTGCCAGTCAGCCACTGTTTGAGAATAAAATGGATTCAAAGAAGACATTATTAAAATTAAAGCCTTATGCTTCTCTAGTGACTCTCAATAGTCAGACCCTCTCTTCCTAAAAGGTCTCCATGGAAACACGTGGCAGTCCATCTTAAAGCTTTTTTGACAATAGCTGCCTAGAGAATTTTTACATCTTAAAATAGCTTATCTATCCAATCTGATCCTTGGCATTTAGCCAGCAATGCCTCATGCAATTATCCAACTTGTGATAAAATGTGATGTTTGGTCCTGAGATTGTTCTCAGAGATACACTATGCAAATATCTAGCTGGATATCAGCAGAGCCCACAAATTTAAGTTGTGGAAAACACTGTCTGATGACCCAGGAGAAAAGTTCAGTGTCTCCAGGTAGATATATGGTCCAGGCATCTTCCAAAGGATCCCCAGTGGGATCTGGCTTGATCCTGGGAAAACACTTCATTCTTAGACTCAGATGAGTGGTCTTGAGCAAGTCATTCCTCATAATGTATGTAACATCACCAACCTCTTATGGATACTATAAATGCCCAGAGAAAAAGAACGTAAAGAGAATCAGTCCTTCTAGCCTTAAAGATCAGCCTCCTGAGCTGTAACAGAGAATGAAAACATGAGGAAACTCAGCTTTCCTCATATAAGAAGCAGGAGAAGTGAAGTTCATATAGATAACAAGCTACTGTGATTGACAGCTACAGTTTGGTGTTCTATGAGCCCCTGAACACAATATGTGAGAAACATGCCCATGACTACCACCATGAGACTTGGTTCCCAAGCAGGTGATAGATTTGAACCAAATCCTTCCTCTAACAAGGCTGTACCTCCCTAAATTACCCCAAACAGCACCATTAACCAGGAACCAGTATCCACATACTTGAGTCTATAGGGGCCATTCTTATTCAAACTACTATAAACAGTTAATGCCATTAAGTATAGTAATGCTTGTTGTTGCAGTTGCTACTGTATATATATATATATATATATATATATATATATATATATATATATACACATACATATACATCCTAGAGTCTTGTACATGCTAAACAATTGCCCTATCACTGTGCTATTTCAAAAGCATATAAGGATTTTTATCAAGTTCCCATCAGGCTTTTTCTAACAGCTAATATTCAGTATGAAACAAAGAATATTTCTTTTAACTGTTTGCATAAGAAAAATGTCAACCTAAAGAAGTAAGTTGACCTGACCAAATTTACGGGCTTAAGCAATGTCAGGATAGAATTCAAAACCAACTATTCTACAAAACTAGTACATGGCCCAGGATGCCCTCAGTCCCCAGTAGCACATCATCACTTTGAACCAGACAAGGCTCTCAAACATGCAAATTCTCCCAGGTAGACAGCAATGCAAATGCTCATCTTCCCTGATGGAGTGCCCCAGGTGGCCACTTCGCTATGGAATGAGTCCAGCCTGATAAAAAGGCAAATTCCTGGTGCCCTGATGACTAAGGATTTTGAACATTTCTTTAAGTGTTCCTTGGCCATTAGAGATCCCTGTTGAGAATTCTCTGTTTGCTTCTGCACCCCATTTTTAAATTGGATTATTTGGTTTCTTGGTGCTGAAATACAAATCAAAACAACTCTTAGATTCCACCTTATATCCATCAGAATGGCTAAGATAAAAAACTCAAGTGACAGCACATGATCAAGCAGATGTGGAGCAAGGGGATCATTCCTTCACTGCTGGTAGGAGTGCAAACTTGTACAACCGCTTTGGAAATCAATTTGGTGTTTTCTCAGAAAATTGGTGCTACCTCAAAAAAATAGTTCTACCTCAAGACTCAGCTATACCCAATCCTGGGCATATACCTCCAAAAATGTTCCACCATACCACAAGGACACTTGATCAACTATGTTCATAACAGGTTTTTTTTCTGTATTTTTTTTTATTTACATTCCCAGTGAGTTCCCCTTTCCCGGTTCCTCCCTCCCCGAAAGTCCCATAAGCCCTCTTCCCTCCCCCTATTCCCCATTCAGCCCCTCACGCTTCCCTGTCCTGGTATTCCCCTACATCCAGTCTTTCCAGGACCAGGGGTCTCTCCTTCCATCTTCTTGGAAATCTATTGATATGTGAATTGTGTCCTGGGTATTCCGAGATTCTGGGTTAATATCCCCTTATCAGTGACTGCATACCATGTGTGTTCTTTTGTGACTGGGTAACCTCACTAAGGATGATATTTTCCAGTTCTGACCATTTGCCTAGGAATTTCGTGAATTCATTGTTTTTAATTGCAGAGTAGTATTCCATTGTGTAAATATACCACATCTTATGTATCCATTCCTCCATTGAGGGACATCTGGGTTCTTCCCAGCTTCTGGCTATTATAAATAAGGCTGCTATGAACATAGTGGAGCATGTGTCCTTAATGCATGCAGGTAAAGCCTCTGGGTATATGCCCAGGAGTGGTATAGCAGGATCCTCTGGGAGTGTCATGTCCAGTTTTCTGAGGAACCACCAGACTGCTTTCCAGAATGGTTGTACCAGCTTGCAATCCCACCAGCAGTGGAGGAGTGTTCCTCTTTCTCCACATCCTCGCCAACAACTGCTGTCTCTTGTGTTTTTGATCTTAGCCATTCTGACTGGTGTGAGATAGAATCTCAGGATTGTTTTGATTTGCATTTCCCTAATGACTAAGGATGTTGAACATTTCTTTAGGTGCTTCTCAGCCATTCAATATTCTTCAGGTGAGAACTCTTTGTTTAGCTCTGTACCCCATTTTTAATAGGGTTATTTGGCTCTCTGGAGTCTAACTTCTTGAGTTCTTTGTATATATTGGATATTAGCCCTCTGTCAGATGTAAGGTTGGTAAAGATCTTTTCCCAGTTTGTTGGCTGCCACTTTCTTTTGACAGTGTCTTTTGCCTTTCAGAAACTTTGTAATTTTATGAGGTCCCATTTGTCAATTCTTGATCTTAGAGCATAAGCTATTGGTGTTCTGTTCAGGAAATTTTCCCCTGTGCCCATATGTTCAAGGCTCTTCCCTAGTTTCCTTTCTATTAGTTTCAGTATGTCTGGTTTTATGTGGAGGTCCTTGATCCACTTGGAATTGAGCTTAGTACAAGGAGATAAGAATGGATCGATTTGCATTCTTCTGCATGCTGACCTCCAGTTGAACCAGCACCATTTGTTGAAAAGGCTATCTTTTTTCCACTGGATGGTTTTAACTCCTTTGTCAAAGATCAAGTGACCATAGGAGTGTGGATTCATTTCTGGGTCTTCAATTCTGTTCCATTGATCTACATGCCTGTCACTGTACCAATGCCATGCAGTTTTTAACACTATCACCCTGTAGTACTGCTTGAGGTCGGGGGTACTGATTCCCCCAGAAGTTCTTTTACTCTTGAGAATAGTTTTAGCTATCCTGGGTTTTCTGTTATTCCAGATGAATTTTTTGAATTGCTCTTTCTAACTCTATGAAGAATTGAGATGAGATTTTGATGGGGATTGCATTGAATCTGTATATTGCTTTTGGCAAGATGGTCATTTTTACTACATTAATCCTGCCAATCCATGAGCATGGGAGATCTTTCCATCTTCTGAGGTCTTCTTCAATTTCTTTCTTCAGAGACTTGAAGTTCTTGTCATACAGATCTTTCACTTGTTTGGTTAGAGTCACACCAAGATACTTTATATGGTTTGTGGCTATCGTGAAGGGTATCATTTCTCGTATTTCTTTCTCAGCCTGCTTATCCTTTGAGTATAGGAAGGCTACTGATTTGCTTGAGTTGATTTTATAATCGGCCACTTTGCTGAAGTTGTTCATCAGCTGTAGGAGTTCTCTGGTGGAGTTCTTTGGGTTGCTTAAGTATACTATCATATCATCTGCAAATTGTGATAGTTTGACTTCTTCCTTTCCAATTTGTATCCCTTTGACCTCCTTTTGTTGTCTAATTGCTCTAGCTAGAACTTCAAGTACTATATTGAAAAGATATGGAGAGAGAGGGCAGCCTTGTCTGGTTCCTGATTTTAGTGGGATTGCTTCAAGTTTCTCTCCATTTAGATTGATGTTGGCTACCAGTTTGCTGTAAATTGCTTTTACTATGTTTAGATATGGGCCTCGAATTCCTGATCTTTCCAAGACCTTTAACATGAAAGGATGCTGAATTTTGTCAAATGCTTTCTCTGCATCTAATGAAATGACCATGTGGTTTTTTTCTTTGAGAATGTTTATGTAGGGGATTACATTGATGGATTTCCTTATATTGAACCATCCCTGCATCCCTGGGATGAAGCCTGCTTGATCGTGGTGAATGATCATTTTGATGTGTTCTTGGATTCGGTTGGCAAGTATTTTATTGAGTATTTTTGCATCAATATTCATAAGAGAGATTGGTCTGAGATTCTCTTTCTTTGTCAGATCTTTGTGTGCTTTTGGTATTAGCGTAACTGTGGCTTCATAGAACGAGTTGGGTAGTGTTCCTTCTGTTTCTATTTTGTGGAACAGTTTGAAGAGTATTGGTGTTATGTCTTCTTTGAAGGTCTGATAGAATTCTGCACTAAAACCATCTGGACCTGTGCTTTTTTTTGTTGGAAGACTTCCAATGACCACTTCTATTTCTTCAGGGGTTATAGGATGGTTTAGATGGTCTATTTGATTCTGATTTAATTTTGGTATTTGGTATCTGTCTAGGAAATTGTCCATTTCCTCCAGATTTTCTAGTTGTGTTGAATGTTCATAACAGTTTTATTTGTAATGGCCTGAACCTGGGAAAAAAAAACAACCCAGATGTCCCTCAACCAAAGAATGGATAAAGAAAATGTGGTTTGTTCATACAATGGAATACTACTCAGCTATAAAAAAAAACAAAGACATTGTTAAATTTACAGGCAAATGGATGGAACTAGAAAATATCATTCTGAGTGAGGTAACCCAAACCCAAAAGAACATATATTCACTTATAAGTGGATATTAGCTATAAAGTACAGGATACCTATGCTACAATCCACAAACCCAAAGAAGCTAAGTAACAGGAAGGACCAAGGGAGGATATTGAGTCATCTGAGGTTGATGGAGGGAGGAAACTAAGTAGGTGAGGGGATGGGGAGGGGAGTGGGAAAGAGGATCAGGTGTGGGGAGAGCTGGGAAGAAAGGGCAGGAAAGTGAATGGAAATCAGAGGCTTGGAGGAGGGCATCTCTAGGATGTACCAGATACCATCTCTGGGATGAGGGAGGCTCCAGTGAGTCTATGAGGGTGATCCTAGCTGAGACTCCTGGTAGTGGGATATATGGAGCTCGAAGTAGCTACCTCCTGTAGCCAGGACTTGAAATAGAAGGATAAGGACACTAATCCACCCAGGAAACCATTGACTCAAAATTTCTCCTGCCTACAAGAAATGCAGGGACAAAGATAGAGCAGAGACTGAGGAAATGGCCAATCAATGACTGGTCCAATTTGATACTTATCCATGGGCAAGCACCAATCCCTGACACTATTAATAATACTCTGTTGTGCTGCAGACAGGAGCCTAGCATAACTAGCATAACTGTCCACTGAGAGGCTCCACCCAGCAGCTGACCAAACAGATGCAAAGACTCACAGCCAAATATTAGGGAGCTCAGGGTGTCTTGTGGAAGAGTTGGAGGAAGGATTAAGGGACCCAGAGGGGATAGGAACTCCACAGGAAGACCAACAAAGTCAACTAGCCTGAACTATTGAGTCCTCCCAGAAACTGAACCACCAACCAAAGAGCGTACATAGGCTGGACATAGGCCCCCTACACACACACACACACATATACATGTAGCAGATGTGTAGCTTGGTCTTCATGCAGTTGGTCCCCAACAACTGGAGCATGGACTGTCTCTGACTCTATTGCCTGCCCTGTGGATCCTGGGCTGCCATGTCTGGCCTCAGTGGGAGAGGATGTGCCTAGTCCTGCAGTAACTTAATGTGCTAGGATGGGTTTGTATAGGGGGGAGGGCTCCCCCTTCTCAGAGAACAAGGGGACGGAGTATGGGAGAGGTGCTATATAAGAGAGGGACTGGGAGGAGAGGGACACTGCAATCAGGATGTAAAATTAATAAATTAATGGAGAAAAAGGAGACAGCAGACTTAGAAGTATATCCCTGTTACCTCTCAAAGCCCACCCTTCTTTCAAGGTTGACTCAGACCTGCCCTCAGTGGAAGAGTTTCAAATGCAAACTCTAGCTCATCTCTACACGTGTGACCTTGAATGAATTGCTTCAAGCCTCTGAACCTTGGCACCCTTCTCTGAATAAAATGAAAACAATAGTGTCCAGCTCTTAGGGATGTGAAGAATTAAGGGTCCCATCCTGGATAAACTGAAAGAAAGGACTCTTTCTTCCCAGAGTTTCAATTTTTCTGATCACTTGCCTCAGCCAATTAACATTTTATTGAAAACTCAGTTGGGTTCTATTTAAACTATCACTTTCCAATCAAAGGTAGTTCCCTTTACTTCTAGAATTCCTCAGAGCTAAGAACCATGGTTGGACTTTTTCTTAGCTCCATATAACTCCCCCCACCCCTGCAGACACAGCATGTGGACTGTAATGTGACACACACACCCCTGTCGTGGGTGGGTTGGAACTCCCCAGTATAGTAGCAATGCTGTTCAACATTCTGCAGTAGAGTCTTAACGGTACTGAGCTACATCGTTGTGTTTACTCTGCAGGTAATTGAATCTTATGTAGTTAAAGTACTCAAAGGTACAGCATACGAGGGAAGGAGACCAGGCTCTAAATCTACATCTGTCCAACTCTGAAACCCTTGCTTTTAACTGTTCAATATCTTCATGCCAGTTACGTGGTCAGGTTCCACTCCCCTGGCAGAACAGAGTGTCCCTCCAAACAGAAGAAAGATAAATAGACAAGGAAATACCAAAATAAGCTCTGGGGAGTCAGGGCTGGGTTGTCTTCCTCTATTGCCTAGGACTGACCCACCTCCCCTCTGAGCCACAGCCTAGTTCATTCCTAATAGACACACATAGGAACTGGTGTGATTCAAAAGCAAAACAAACAAAAGTTTCTTATTAAGATTTTCTCCGTGAATACTTCCTTCTCCAACAGCCAACAATGACCACCAGATGCAAAAGGCTCCATTTCTATAGGAAAAAAAATAACCACCTTGATTTTGAGCTCATAATTGTAAAGGAAGAAGAAAGTGCTCACTTTAGAGTATTAATTCCACCTGTCTGTTACACCTCAAATTAAAACCATTTGCATATTTGCTAGAGGGTTTTCTTAATTCTGAAATTCATCTATTATAACTTGAAAGTCAAAAGGGAGGAAAAAAAAATAACATGGAAGCCAGTCCAGACTTGTTCCTGGGAGATGCAGCTGAAATGTACCGGACTCCACCTCTGTGATTGTGGGTGCTTTCCCTGCAGACTGTGTCTGTGGTCTGATTCTTGGCTCAGGCTGACTTCTTCTACCCAGGCTGCTAGAAAGGAGCCTGACTTGGCTCTGACACTGCTGCTAAGCCCTAGCCCCACACTCGGTACTGGCTGCTGGATGGCTGCTCTGTCTCCTTTCTGAAGCTTGTAGATCCTAAGAAGGTGGTCTCAGGACCTCTGTCACACTCAGGTGTGACTCCCGGGAGCAGAAAGTAGGAGCACTTGCTGTAGCTCAATTAATTGCCTCTCACTGAGGTGGGCAGCAGCTCAGATTTCAGTATGGCCACCTCCAGGACAGGAAGCTCACTTACCTCTATCAAGAGACTCTGTTTTCCCCCAAACATAGGGTAACAATCCTTTAAGAGTTATCAGCTTTTAAAACCAGTTTGGAGAAGCATTTGTCAGTGTCTATTAAAATTTTTTCATTTGGGTGCTCTATCACACAGCAGTTCCACTCCCCTTCAAAAATGTTCATTGATGTACACAAGGAATTCTGTCCAAGGATCTTCACTGAAGCATAAATATCATGGATTACAACTTAAATATTCACCAACCAGGGCATGACCAGAAACAAGAAACCAGAGCACATTCATGATGTGAAGTGTGGGGCTGTGGTATAAAGCAATGGAAGAAACTGCTCAGAGGCATGAGAAGAGGGTCAGGATAGATTGTGATGGGAAAGTAATGTCAAGATAGCATCCATATGTGTGATTCCGTTTATCACACAACAACAGGAGAGCTTGTGTTTCCTGCATATAGGTATATGTGTGTTAAAGTGGAGAGAGAGAAATTAGATAAGGGCCAACAGTTTCAGGTACTCACAGGGTGGGGGAAAGAAGTAGGAAATAGTGATTGTTCCTCAAAGGCAATGCAGTTTTTTCTGAGTATCATCTTTTAAAAAGAATAATGTATTTATGTATTCCTTTTGTGGTTGTAGTGAATATAAAATAAAGTCATTGGGGATGGAGAGATGTCAGTGGTTAAGAGCATTGGCTGCTTTCCCAGAGGACCCAGGTCAGATTCTCAGCATCCACACTGGGGCTCACAACTGTCCATCACTTCTTTCCCAGAGGATCTGAAACCCTTTTTTCAATGTCCATGGGCACTGCATGTATTGGTGCACAATTATATATGCAGACAAAAGACTCACACACATAAAAAATAATTAAAATAATCAAAAATATTTTTAAATGAAGTTCTTTTAGTTCTTTCCACTTGAGAAATGGCAGCACACAGTAGTCAAGGAAGCAGTGCAAACTCAGGTCACTCTTGGTTTTCATCCCAACTTGGTCACTGAGTGGCTTATGACTTTAAACGATTGTTATAGGACTTGTGCATGTCTCTTGATCCTCACCCATCAGATTAAGTTACCCAAATAATAAAACCCCTGAAAATATGAAATGAAGGATAAAGCCCTAAACCCTTTGCTCAGAACCCACAGATCAGTATTTGGCGTCACTGATTTCCTTAAGTCCTTTGAGGAAGTGTGCTTTGAGAGCCAGCATGGCAGAAAGCTGTTGGGGAGGGTGGAGCATCATCACAGCTCCGAGAGTTCTAATAGAGGGATAATGAGAGATTATGAGATCAGAGGACACATGGGTCAGGAAGCCAGGTTTCACTACAGACTATCTAGTGCTGCCCTAGTTTGACAGCATGCAAGAATCCTCTTAGTTCTGAAATCAGAAGATCCATTCCCAGGGAGAGCAGATCCCTAGAACCTTCACTTGGTTGATGCTGTGTACTGGCTGGGTAGAGTAGGTAGGCAGAACAATGGGCACAATAAGAAGAACCAGGAAGGTCAAGTTAGAAAGTAAGGACTAAACTTTCCAGCCATGCTCCCTCTTATCTAAGCACGGATTCAATTTTCCAACACAATATTAAAGACACAGGGACCAGGAGTACTGTACAGCCCAATACATTCATCCAATCCCCATCACTGACTCTGAGAAAGCAGGTATGTAATCTTGCCCTTAAAGCTTGTGCCAGGGACTTTCCTTGACTCCCAACAAGAGCCTGCAAACTAAAGTCCTAAGTGTGGCTTTGAGAACTGAATCCTGTATATCCTGATTAAATATTGACAATAACTCTCCAGGCGTCATCTAGAGTCAATGGAAACCCAGTCTCCAAAGAGCTACATGAGTAAAATTTATCCCCTTATCACAACTATCGATGCTGTCACAAGCAAGCTTAGCATATACTGCTCTGAGACCTGTAAGCTCTAAATCCACACTCCTCAACAAAATCAGCTTTATGAAATTTTAGATGCCCAAACAAGTCTCCTTCAAACATCTGAGGTATGGTGAAAAGATAATATCACCTGTGGAACTGAATCCATTACTCATTAACTCTTACCAGCAGGTTAACTTGTAGGTTAGGGAGAGGACTTAGGAAGGCTCCTTGGTGTCTGAATCCTCCAACAACTACATGCCTTCTGGACCAGAGGTCAGGAGGACTGCACGAGTGCAAGAATGAGCAAGAGTCCCAGACCTCAAGGAAAGAATGAGCCTAAAGTGACATTTCAACACCAAAGAGCACATGCCTTTCAGGCTCGTCTTTGTCATCGTGAATTCCAGCCTCTTCATGTCTTTTTCCAGGAAACACAGTAGGTCCTTAATCAAGATTCTAGTCCCTCTTCATTGCCACCAAACAACAACAACAACAACAACAAAAACAGGTTTGAAATGTTATCTTCTCCCTGAAGATGAGGAAGGGATGACTACTGTCCTAGGTAGCCAGAGATGGATAACATTGGGCGGAAAAAGATTAAATAGGAGGCAAGGGGACCGAAGAGACAAAGAGATGTGAGTTAACCAAAATGAAGGGTGTGTGAAAAGTCATGTGGAAATCTACTATCTTATAACCCAGTTTCAGTATATAAGAGAGATATTGAAGTGGCATAGTCTACATGACTAAATAATTCTACTCTCAGAAGCAATGGGTCACTCAACAAAACTTCCAGTGCCAGGTATGCCAGATATGGTATACCTTCTGTAGTAATTGTGGTCAGGAATGTCCCTCAAACAATACATTCTAATCAGTCTTCCTCATTACACATCAATCAAGAGAATATGATCCTATGGGTAAAGACATCACACATCTCTGAGAAAACAATTTGGAGCTGGCCTGCAGACTTTTACCCCAATTCTTTAAAGTGCTGGGAGGAGCTATGCAGGTTTCTAGGGTGTCAAGAAGCATCAATGGTCTTATCTAGCTGTGAACCTTATTAACTATGAAACCAATGGGCTAGGCAAGATGTGCCCACCTGAGCAACACTTGTACAACTGTTATATGGGGACAACCAAATGCTCTCTGTTTGGACTAAACCAAGAATAAACCGCAGAATAAAACTCATGCCTGTACTGTAAACCAGTTAATAATACATGTCTGGACAAGTCAAAAGTCTGACATGGAACTTCTTACTGCTGTTTAGCTAAACTGAAAAGAACTGAATTGTCATCTTAATGTCTTCTGCTACCCATAAACAAAAGCTACTCCCAGCTTTTGAGAAGTCTCTATTTGCAGTGAATGGAGAGATTCATAGTTGCCCAAGATGCCGAGATAAGTGACAGATTAGAGTTCAACCCTAAACAAGGCAACTCTGCCATACCTTCTGAGGCTCAGGGAACATTGCAGAGAAGAGGATGAGAAGAATATAAACGCTAGAAGACAAGGAGGGGGACTGAGACATGTCTGGGCACAACATAGGCATGGCAGTCATGAACTCACAATGGCCACAGTTACTGGGACTGGGCCTGTAGAAGACTGTTCCTGTCAATAATCAGTCATGGACCAAGGAAAGAGTTGTAGGGCCCCACAATTTTCTGATGAAATGTTGGTTGAGGATTCTTGGAGAGGATCCTTCAACAAGACTACATCTCCTAATAGTGCCACTCCCTGAACCTATAGGGGCCATTTTCATTCAAACCACCAAGATTGCTAAGTTTTCATGTACTGATTGAGTTCACTGACAGGCTGGATTTAGAAGTGAGATTGGGGGCTTAATCAGCGATTAAGAGTACCGACTGCTCTTCCAAAGGTCCTGAGTTCAAATTCCAGCAACCACATGGTGGCTCACAACCATCCATTACAAGATCTGACGCCCTCTTCTGGACAGCTACTATGTACTTACATATAATAAACAAATAATTTTTTTTTTTAAAAAAAAAGTGAGGTTGGTTCTTTCCCCATTTCAGACCCAAGTATGCTTGTGTGTCACAGTGTTCTCTAAGGACCCTTGTCTTGGGATGGGCTGCCTACTGTTAACTCTAACAGGGAAGAGAATAACAAATTACCATAAGAATAAAGATACTGTGTTCTTGAGAACAACTAGAAGGTAAGCCACTTCCAATCGAGGGTACCACTATTTATTCCCTGCTATAAATGCCTGAGGCTAGAAAGGTCAGAAGTTCAGCCATAGAAAAGTCATCCGTAAGGAGAAAAAACTTAATTAGAAACCCCAAATGACTTTTTCAACTTCCCTAGCCAGTTTCTGTTTCATACTGTGAGCACCCAACTTGATGCAGTAAGTTCTACCTGCTGCTCTTTGTGCTTTATTTGGAAGTCTCATCCAAGGGGACACCTGCTCTCTTAAAGACTCTCTTAGCTGGTGTGATGGTTTGTATATGCTTGTCCCAGGGAGTGGCACTATTAGAAGGTGTGGCCTTGTTGGAGGAAGTGTGTCACTGTAGGGTTGGGCTTAGAGATCTACCTCTCAGATGCCTGAAGATGCCCAGTCTGTTCCTGGTTTCCTTTGGATAAAGGTGTAGAACCCTCAGCTCCTCCTGCACATGCCTGCCTGGATGTTGCCATGCTTCTGCCTTGATGACAATGGACTAAGCCTCTGAACCTGTAAGCCAGCCCCAAGTAAATGTCTTTTATAAAACTTGCATTGGTCATTGGTGTCTGTTCACAGCAGTAAAACCCAAACTAATACAGCTGGGAACTCTACCTGGCTGTCTTCACAGCATTTCCCCAGTTAGTTTCTGCTGGGTGTTTGTAACCCTCCATGTCTTGGGTTAGCTTTCTGCGGTTAGCTATTCTTTTGGTTGGAATTCTCACTGAGGGGAAAACTGCTTTACTAAGGATCCTTCTCTCTATCAAGTACTCTGCTGACTACCTGTCTATGGCTTCCTCTGTCAATTTCGGCTGGATGTTTATAGCAGCACTTAATCTACATACCTATTTATCTATCTACTGATCTACCTATATATCTATTTTTTTTTTTACTTTAGCTTACTTTATAGTTAATAAACTCACTCATTCAAAATCACCATGTGGCTATTGTAGATAATAGACTGTATGGAACACAAGGTCTCTGTAGAGAAGAAAAACAACCAGAGACACAAATGCACCCTGCCTAAGCCTTCTGTCTGGATGGTCTCTAAGACTCTTCTGGTAGGACCTCTGGTTCAATAGCATTCCCCTCCATACTGCAACAGCTAACAGACCTGAGGTCATGGAGATTCCATATGGACAGATATACAAACACTCCTGATAGTACCAGAGTTTAGGAGGGAACTACATATACCAAGAGCATTGTAGACAATCTTCTGCTCAATTATCAGAACCCACAAGCTCCACAGATAACTCACTCAGGAAAAATGGTTTTGTTTTTTGGGGGTTTGTTGTTGTTGTTGTCGTTTTTCTATTTTCATCATTGTCATTATAGCCACTAATTGTGAAAGACATTGATTCCAAGACTCCATGTTTTGCATGTATCATCTAATCTATTTTTAAGGCGATCCCTTCAGGATGTGTTATAGATGGAGAGTCGAGCATAAGAATGTCATGCGTGGGTTTTAGCACCAGATGTATGTGAACAGGATGCATTACAGGAACTACTAAGATGACCACTCCATGGTATGGTTAAAGGTAAGGCTTTTAATGTAGATAAAAAAGACAAAATATCCAGTCCACCCAAAGTTGGACTTGCTATCTCTATGACTGTGTAGCTCATGGTCATGGCCAATTAGCCACCAGATATAGGGTTTTGAGGATGCATTAGGGTGAAATAGTTCATATCTGTTGAATATTGATAACAGAGCATCACCCATAGTAACCACAAGTATTTGTTAAATAATAAGATGTTTTTTGGATGGAAGATGACCTTGTACATTTATGCTGTCAAGAACCTCGAAAGAAGCAATAGATGAAGTGAAACTGAAGAGTAGCTTAGCCTTTTATAGCCCATTCAACTCCTAACTGTATCCCCAATCTTATCTGCTAAGAAAAAATAAGAGTCATCTCCAAGATGAGATTCATGGTGGATAAAAGAACTATAATGACTTTGGGGGTCTTTGGGGGAAGACAAAAGGTTTTTCTCCTAAAAGACACCTGGGATGTACCTAAGCTGGAGTTGGTTTGCATTGGGATTTCAGGAACTGTACCTTCCAGGAGGTAGATCTACAGTATGCAAATTATTTGTTCCTAGATTCTTCAGAAACTACCAAGCCAGGCAAGTTGGAAATTGCAGAACTATTTAACTTTTTCTACAAAACAAAAGTTAACATTGCAGGGTCATACAGAGATTTCCTACAGCCTGAAAGCCAGTGAGAAAAAAGTGATCATTTAGGGGAATTGAGGGATTGCCCCTGCCCTGCAGGGTTTAGAAGCCAGTGTCTACCCTATATTCCGAAGGGGTTAGTGAATTTCATATAGTTCATTCTTAGGGCTCTCTAGAAACAAAGTGACCTCTTCCAAGGGCCTTGGGAGTTTAATCATTTATTCTGACTGACCCAATGGTTGAGGATTTTTTGGGGAAGGTGGTCTTTGAACTGGACATTGGAAATGAATCACCATGGAGCAAGGCCAAGTCAAAGACCCAGAGGTGGGAAGAGTTGAAGTAAAGATTAAAAGGTTGAACTCAATGACAACCAAAGGCACCATACAGTTTTGTTAGGAAAAAATAAGGTAACAAAAATAGGAATATTTAATAAAATCACAAGTTCATGTCTAGGCATCAGAAAACTCAGCATCTGAATGAGAAAACAGAAAATAAACAAAAACTACTCTTCAGTTCCCTAGCTAAATCCCCTTTCTGGCGGGCATTGAACATTTAAGAGCAAGAGAACAGATTTACACAAATAAAAATTCAATTGCTAATTCACAAAATCCCAGTAGACATCCTGTATACAAATGACAGAATGAGGAAGACATCAGGGAAACAGCACCTTTCACAATAGCCTCAAATCAAATAATATAGCATAAAATAATATAGCTTATCTTGGGGTAACTCTAACCAATCAAGTGAAAGACTTGTACAACAAAAACTTCAAGTCTTTGAAGAAAGAAATTAAATAAGATATCAGAAGATGTATTGATATGCTGAAAGATGCTATCCTACTGTGACGGCTATTCTTGGCTGTCAACTTGTCTACATCTGGAATGAATTACAATCCAGAAATGGAGGGCACACCTGTGATCCAGATCTTGAGGCTGGAAGACACAGGCTTCTGACCCGGATCTTGACATGGAGATGTTGAGGATAATGACCACGAAAATATTAGACCAAGTCAAGGTTGTACATGCCTTTAATCCTAGGAGACTAATGCAAGCAGATCTCTGAGTTCAAGGACAGCCTGGGACAAAGCAAGTTCCTGATCCAGGAGTGGTGGTTCACACCTTTAATCTGGGCCACACCTTCTGCTGGAGGCCTATATAAAGACAATGGAAAAAAAGCAAGACTCTTCTTCCTCTGCTTGCAATTACTTGCCAGCACATCTATTGCAACCAACTTCTTCACAATTCTAGCTTGTACAGAAGACCAGCTGAAACAACTAGCCTTGTAGGACTGATCAACTACTAGATTCTTGGACTTCCCATTCATAGCTGCCCATTGTTAGGTTAGTCAGACTACAGACTGTAAGTCATTACAATAAATTTGCTTAATATATAGAGAGATTCCCTAAGTTCTGTGACTCTAGAGAACCCTGACTAATACACCTACCAAAAGCAATCTACAGAATCAATGCAATCCCCAGCAAAAATCCAACATAATTCTTCACAGAAATTGAAAGGAAAAAATTTCAGCTTAATGTGGAAGCATAAAAAGTTCAGGATAGCTCAAACAGTTCTAAATAGTAAAAGAAGATTCTGGAGGCACCACCACCTGAATCTCTAACTGTATACAGTACTACTATTTAGTAGTAGTAGTAGTAGCAGTAGTAGTAGTAGTAGTAGTAGTAGTAGTAGTAGTAGTAGTAGTAGTAGTGGTGGTAGTAGTAGTAGTAGTACCATAGTAATAGAAGTACCATGATATTGGCCCCAAAACATCATTTTGGACAATGAAATTGAATTGAAGTCCTAGTCATAAGTCCACACACCTAAGGGCAGGTGATTTTTTTATAAAGTAGCCAGAAACACACTGTTATGGTTTGTATATGCTCAGCCCAGACAGTGGCACTATTAGAAGGTTTGGCCTCTTTGGAGTAGGCATGCCCTTGTTGGAGTAGGTATGTCAATGTGGGAGTGGGCTTTAATACCTTAGTCCTAGCTGCCTGGAAGTTAGTATTCTGCTAGCAACCTTCATAAAGATGTAGAACTCTCAGCTATGCTTGTACCTTGCATGCCTGGACACTGCCATGCTCCCACCTTGATGATAATGAACTGACCCTCTGAACCTATAAGCCAGTCCCACTTAAATGTTGTTTCTATAAGAGTTGCCTTGGTCATAGTGTCTGTTCACAGCAGTAAAATCCAAACTAAGACAAAAATATTGGGGGAAAAAAAGACAGCATCTTCAACAAACAGCATTGTTTAAACTAGATGGCTGCCTGTAGAAGAATCCAAACAGATCCATACTTAACACCCTGCACAAAATGCAGTTCGGCTTATATCAAAGACCTCAACATTAGACAAGATGCACTGAATCTAATAGAATAGAAAGTAGGAAACAGTCTCAAATTCATTCACATTTTCTGAACAAAAAGCCAACAACACAGGCACTAAGAACAACAATTAATAAATCAAACCTTGTGAAACTGAAAGCAAAAGGAACCATCATTCAGACAAAACAGCAGGCTATAAAATGGGAAAATATTTTTAGCAACTACACATCTGATAGAGGGCTAATATCTAAAATATATAAAGACATCAAAAGAACAAACAACCTGATTAAAGAATGGTATATGGATCTAAATAGAGAATTCTTGAAGAGGAAACTCAAATGGCTGAGAGATGTTTAAAGAAATGTTCAACATACTTAGTCATCAGGGAAATGCAAATCAAAACTATTTTGAGATTTTATCTTACACCAGTCAATCTAAATAGCCAAGATCAATAAAACAAATGACATGCCATTCATGCTGGAGAGGATGCAGAGTAAGGAGAACATTTATCCATTGCTGGTAGGAGAGCCAACTTGTACAGCCTCCATGGAAATCAGTGTGGCAGTTCCTCAGGACACTGGAAATAGATCTACTTCAAGGTCCAGCTATACTACTCTTGAGCATATATCCAAAGGATGCTTCATCCTACTACAGAGACACTTGTTCAACTATGTTTATTGCTGCTCTGTTTTTAAATAGCTGGAAATTAGAAACAGACTAAAATGTCCATCAATGGATGAGTACATAAAGAAAATGTGGTACATTTACACAATAGAGTATTACTCATCTGTTAAAAAACAAAATCATGAAATTCACATGTAAATGGATACGAGCTAAGAAAAATCATCCTGAATGAAGTAACCCAAACCCAGAAAGACAAATATGGTTGTGTATTTGCTTGTATGTGAATGTTAAATCTTCAATAAGCAAGCTACAATTTATATAATGATAGGAGCTAGGTATAGAGTAAGGAAAGAGGGGGAAGGGATGAATCTCCCTGGGAAGGGGAAATTGAATAGTTAATTATAGGTGGTTAGGGTACAGAAACAGGAGGAGCAAATGAAGATGTGAAAGAAAGAGGGGTGAGGAAGGGACAGAGAAGGACAGCTAAAACTAAGGGTCATTTGAGGAGTCCTTTGAAATCCTAATACAGTAGAGTCTTCCTAAATATAAACATATATAAAAGTGTTCTAGATGAAATCACCAGATAATGGGAAGACAGAGCCCCAAGTAGACATCTCTCATCACTAAATGAAGCCTTCAGTTCTGGGAATGGGTTACATCTAGTCAAATTGTTGGTCAAAGGGGTCTCATGAGAACACCTATATTGTAAAGGCTGTTGGTCACTCTCCACAAACTGATGGTAAGGCCCTATTGCTGAAGACAATACCTACACAACTCATTGAACACAAAGAAGTCAAGCTGGTGCCCACCTAGAGCCTTTACATGTAAATTAAATGGTTATTATGCTCTGTATATATTAATAACACTGGAAACTAATACAACGGCAACTATTCCTTAACCAGCTCTTTCCCATTTTCCCACAGAGACTTTTTAATATTTCAAAGCCTTGGGCCTTAGCTGGGCAGGTTCGCAACTAGTTCATCTTAGTTAACCCAATTACCCAGCCCCACCCAATCATCTCTCATCATGTCTCCTGGTGACCAGGCCCTCCCTCTTTCTTCTTCCCAGAGTTCCTTTCTCTTCTTCAGGAAGTCCTACCTTTCATTTCCTGCCCAGTTAATTGGCCATCAGATTATTTATTAAAGCCAATCAGAGAATGCCTTAAGTAGGTGAGGAAGGACAGAAACACAATTTCACACAGAATACCCCAACACTTATGGACTGAAAGTTATTCTGGTGCTGAAAGGTATTCTGCATGCTACCACAGGACAAAGGCAAAATACCAACCTAGTTACAAACTCTGTGATCTACAATAATGACCTTAGTGTACAATATACAAAACTTGTGGGAATAACCAACCAATATCTGGTTGAATTTAAAGCCCAGTCCATGAGATAGAACTTATTCCCAACACTACCTGGTGGCCAAGAACATGAGACCAGATAGGGCAGGGAACTAGGGAAAAGTAGATCCTACTGTTATGCTAAAGGAATGTGGCCATAAAATGACACCTAACTATATTCTGCTGTACCCTTGCTCAACCATCATAAGAAAAGCTTCTATTACAGTAGATGGGAACAATACAGAGACTCACAGCTGGACAATGTATAGAAAGTGAGAGACCTTGGACTCTCATTCCTGAATAGGATGTCTCCATCAAACACCTCCCCTTGGGGCTCAGAAGAGGGGGAAAGATTATAAGAGACAGGGAAGATTGAGGACACCATGGAAACAAGGCCTTGCAAACTCAGAGCCAACATGCATATAAATTCAGAGACTGCATGGCAGCATGTACAGTGCCTGCACAGGTCTGTACCAGGCGGAGTCCCAGCCCTGAGAGAATGAGTGGTCACAAATCTCTATCCCTAGCCCAGAAGTTAACTCCACCTGATAGCCACTAGCAAATGAAAAATTAATTCTCCCATTCTCCCTGGGTATACCAACCAGTCAAGTGCAAGGTCCCATGCCCAGCAGGAGGGGGCCAACACAAAAACAAACTCACTTTGGAGGTTCTCTGTTTCATGTTTTGTCAGGGCCTTTTATTTTTGTTTTTTACTTTTCAGGTCTTTTGCATAAATACTATGGTTTCCAGTTTTGTGTTTTTATGGGACTCCTGTGTGTATGAATGTGTATGTCACTGTATCTTTATGTGTTTCTCATGCTTTTTCTATGACATTTTCTTCTGTTTGTCTGTCTGTTTGTTTGTTGTTTTACCATTATTCTTTAGATGTCTGATTTCTAACAAGCAGAAAGTGTGTGTATTCAATGTGTGGAGGATATCAGAACATTTGGTGGGGGGGGAGGAAAACTGTAATAAGAACATATTACATTAAAGAAAAAACTCTTTTCAATGTAAGAAAAGGTAAAATGTAAAAACTCAATTGCTAGTTTTATAACTGAGCTTCTGGGTTCAGCTGAAAGAAGTGAGCTCCAGGTAAACCCATAGCTTACCCACCTGGGACTTAAGAATCCCATGCAAGCAACAAAGACAGGCTCCTCCAGGGAATGAATCCGGAAGCAGCAGTTTTCTTCAGGCTTACATGAGAAGGGTCGTGGAAGCATGAGGTACGCAGCCAACAGCAGATCATCTTACCCATATTCCCTCTAAGCTCAGGCAGAAGCACATTATACACAGCACAGTAAGGAAGACTTGTTAGTCTCTTTATGTATATGTGATGTCACAATGGAATTCTCCTGGGATGAGTTCAGTGACTCCTCACTTCCTAACCCTAACAAGATCTCCAGACCTTCGTGAAGCCCTTTCTCTTTACCCTGGGACTGGAGCTCTGGGTCACTTGTGTCTTCAGACCTTTTCTGCATCATGAGCAACAAGGAAAATAAGAATAAGTTAAACCTCAAATTACAAGAGTGAAAGAAATAATAAATGCCAGAGTGGAAATAAGTTAAACAGACTTCAAAAAAATCACAACAGGTGAGCGAACTAAGGACTTGTGCTTCAGAAAGACAAAGGCGACAAACTCCGAGACCAGAGAAAAAGGATAAAGAAAACTCGAAATCACAAATGGACAGGGAGATGTAGAACTCACAAATCACAAATGGACAGGGAGATGTAGAACTCACACCACAGACATGTAGAATGTTATTACAGATTGTCATAGGCCCCCATTCTTCTCGTTTATATTTTTTTAGAGAATTTTAAATGAATACTGGATTTTCAACATTTCCCCCTTTCTCTCCTCCCTCCAACTCCTTCCATGCCTGCCCTCTTGCTCCTTCTCAGAATTCGTGACTTCTTCTTTAATTATTATCACACACACACACACACACACACACACACACACACACACACACATCCTTCTGAGACACCAAGACCATTTAGTGTTGCTCTTTAAGGCTGACAACTCTATTAGATAAACACTTGGGTAGATGGTCCCCAGAGAAGACTGGTTCTCCCTATTTCTACTGTCATTAATTGCTGGTAGTTCCTCATCTAGGAAAGGATATGCCAACACATTGGATAACTTAAAAGAAACTGTCAAATATCTCGAGATGAATAAATAGAAAATCTAACTAGATCAATCACAAAATAGGACCAGTAATACAAAATCTCCCAGGAACATACAGCCTCATTATTGAGGTTTACTGAATACTTAGGGAACTAATACCAATTTTCTGTTATTCAAAAAAAAATTAAAAAAAATCTTAGACCTGTGCAGGTCTTGTACAGAAAGAATGGGTGTAAATTTGGGTGGCTAGGGAGGTAGGGAGAATTTAGAAGGAGTTTAGTGAGGGGAAACTATGATCACAACACATTGTATGAAAAATGAGTGTGTGTGTCTGTGTGTGTCTGTGTGTATCTGTGTGTGTGTGTGTGTATGTGTGTGTGTGTGGTTTTTACAAGACAGGGTTTCCTCTTTGTAGCCTTGACTGTCCTGGAACTCACTCTGTAGACCAGGCTGGCCTCAAACTCAGAGATCTGCCTGCCTTTGCCTCCTGAGTGCAGATCAAAGGCATGTGCCACCACAACCAAGCAGAAAATCTATTTTTAATTTTAAATGGGATAAAAATGAAGGAAGCTGTGGTGATTTGAATGAGACTTCCCCGCCACCCCCTGTAAGCTCACAAATTGGAGTACTTGGTCCTTACCTGGTGGGATTGTTTGGGAAGGATTAGGAGGTGGGGTCATGGTGGAGAGGGTTTGGCACTGGGGTTGAGCTTTGAGGTTTCAAAAGAATCATGCCATTCCCAGTCACAAACATATACACACTACACACACGTACATACATACTGAAAAAAAAATGTTTGAATGTAAAATCTTCAAGGAGTTTTCAAGACTAGTGGACACTAGCAAGAATGAAAACTCACCCATCAATTTCAAAATAAAACATTTGCATGGAATTGAGGGAAAAGATTTCTCAATGGTTTTCCTTAATTACCTAGCATAGCCAATGATCCACTGTTTTTATTTGGATATAAATATCATCTTATGGCATCGTTTTCAGTTATAGCATCCATTCAAAGTACCAACATCAAATGATGTTGAACCCTATTTCATAACAACACTATGTACACCATCAGTACATATAATGATAAATGGAAAACTTATGATACATTTTTAATGGTTGAATGAATGAATAAAACCTCTCCTATAGTACCCACAGTTGAAGAACTGACAAACAGCTTTAAGGACACCAGCTAATGGATGCTTCTCTCCAAACATGCAGAGAAAACATTTGGAATATTTGGGCAGTATTCTGTGTCTATATTTCACTAAGGAAGAATCACTATATTTCACTAACAATTTACAAGTCTCCACCTTAGTATTTGGGAACAGCTGACAGAGAACCCTCCAAATTCACCCTAGTTGAACATGGATTCACTAAAATTCTCGAAAATTAAGTAAATAATTTTAAAAAGTTAGCTATGTTTTCTGGTATCAAAAATCTCATGTTTGGTAACAGAGACTGAGGAGATGACTCTGTCAGCCAGCACTTACTGTGAAAGGTTGAGAACCCGCGTTCAGATCCCCAGCACCCTCAGAAAAAGCCAAGTCAAGCTTCATGCACCTATAATCCCAGCATTAAAGAGACAGAGATAAGAGGATTGCAGAAACTTTCTGTGTCTGACCACACCCTTGTCTGCTCCTGGCTCCTTTCACACTAAGGTACACAGCTTCAGATGAGAATCCTGTAAAATACCAATACCTCTCTCTTCCCATCAAGTCCCTTCTGTTCCATGACTTTTCCCCTTTAAATTGTGCAGAAATAATGGTGCTGATTGTTCGAGTGATTCTGGTATGTGGAAATAGTTATACAGCAAAATAAAGTGAATGATTTACAACAATGACTCCATAAAGACGGACAACAAAGGCAGTAAACTCAGAAACTAATTAAAACGAATAAATACAATTACTTTTTTTTTTTCAAAATCACCCTTCGGAAAGTGTTACTTGCTGCAAGGATGGAGTGGGGGTAGGGGACATGACTGCCTTCTCGGGTCTCTTTTTGTGTCACATGTCCAGGGTCCTGACGGACAGCTTCACTAAGAAGACCTGTGGCAGACAGAAGCCGGGACACCAACCATCAAGAGAAGTTACTCATGCAGCACAGATAACAGGAAGAGCAGCAGACCAACCAGATTTCCTCCCATCCCCCAGGTCAGCACTGCCCTGGAGAACAAACCCACCAACCAATACATATTCCACTGTGAAAAGTACCCAACAGACACAGTGGGGACAGCTTTTCCCTCCTGGAACAACAGATCAGTTCGCAAGATCAGTACTACTGTAAGCCTCAAAAGACACTTCCTCTAAAGACTCTCTACTGAGAGATAAGAGGGATTAATAGATAAGAAATAAAACACTTTGGCACAGAAAAGTCATCTACAAATCTTTATTGAAAATGTTGCATACGAGTAGAAAAACTCCGGAGGAAATCTGGTTGGATACCTGCAGCCAAGACTTGAGGTCTTAAGATAAAAGACATCAAGTCAATCTGAGCAAACTCTCACACTACTTTCTTTGCTGTTTTGTTTGTTTTCCCAGCGTTAACTCCTCTGTGATTGCCACTCCTGCATCATCGTCTCAAACTTCCAAGTAGCTGGGAAATCTTAAATAGTGTTTTTAAGTGCAACAAGGTCTTAATTAAATCGGCTGAGGCGTCCAGCTCCCTTTCTTGTTCACGGTAACCACCAATAGAAGTGTAAACCTATCATCCAGATCTAACACTTAATCTAAATATTAAAGAGGAATAACAAATTCAAGATAAGCATACCAGGATTTTAGATAATGGATGTCTGAATCAAAATAAACACAAAGCAGAGGGAACAGAAAAGACAGAGTTTTCATTGAATGGAAACAAAAGTGGGTGGGATATCAAAGGAACTGTCATTTTTCTAGAATATCTATTACTTCTACATGGATTCTACAGACTAAAGCTTGTGTGTATGTAATGACAGCATCATTAGCAAACAGTGGTTCAGTTCCCAAAGACACATCCACTTCAGAAGCAGAGCACCCCGAGACCGCAAAACACTCAACAGCAAACGTTATGCTTCTCCAGCAAAAACTGCAATAAAAATGAAAATGAAGGCTAGCGGATCAGCTGACCAGGACTTCAGGACCCCAGAGACAGACGGTGAGTGGGCGGAAGAATCCATGGCAACGCGTCAAGATGGCCCTGGGTGAGTCACAACAGGAAGTAAAAGCCCACGTGGAAGGACTAAGTGCGCGCCTCCTCATTGATAGGCTTCACCTGTTTCTTTTCCTGTTGCTATGACAATATGCTGACAAAAGTATTTTAAGTGCGGGGCATCATGTTAGAGGGCCTGTAGAAGGGCAGAAACAGGCAGACTCGTCATTTATCCTTTTTACCATATCCAGCTTGCCTCCTAATCGCTGACAAGAAGAACAGCTAAACCACATTAAAGTGATATTTTTTTCAAAGCTGATTGTTAGGTCATTCCTCAGCCTCCCTCTCTAACCACAGACACACATCCGTGTCCTGTTCCTCCTCAGCCCTGTCTCTCATCACTCACTGATTGTCCCTACCCACCCTGATGGTCCTGCCCCATCCTCCTGTAACTGGACCAGAAACATCCACTTAATACATCTGGCCAAGGTTGAGAACAGCACACAAAACAAAACCAACCGGGGTGAATTTCAAAATGGCAGAAAGGGTAAGCAGTCATAGAGTAGCTCTGTAAAGCTACTGCTGCCGGGAAGCAGGGGGCACCCGAGAGAAGGGTGCTTCCCTAATGATGTGCCACCAAAGGAAAACCCTGAGCTGCAGACTTAGTGACATTCAGTATAAAGTGTTGTTCATATCACTATCATTTGCCGCTTCAGAGGAAGAAAACTGGAATGAGTAGAAGGAAGCAAGATGGGAGTTGGGGGAAGGAAGGAAGCAGAGGGAAGGAAGTAGGGAGAAAAGAAGGAATACAATTTAGTTTTAGGAAGAAAGGGAACCTAAGAAATAGCTACTTCAAACAGATAGAAGTTTGAGTGCTATTGAGCCCTTTTTAAATCTCAGTTTCGGGTGAAAGGGCTGTTAGATGCAAGCCAGCCCTAAAAGCCCTCCACGGAGAGGGTGTGGTTGAGCTCATACGTGTTGCTTTCCTCTTCCTCCAGAAGCAGCTTGTCAATGGTCAGGGAGCTGATGGCCCTTCTGGGGTCATCCATGTCCTGAAGGACTGGCTCTGGGATAGAGATGGGGAGCTGGACAAACTGGGGCCCAGACAGGGTTGGGGCGGGAGGTTGATACTGCAGACTGGAGGTGGGCAGTGTGGAAAGGGGCTGAGGCCACGGGAAATAGGTGAGGGGCGCCTGGTGCTCTGGGCCGTCCAGCTGAGGCCCCACTGCCGGCGTAGCCGTGCTTCTTGGCTGTGACAAAAAAAAAAAATCACAGGAACAATGGTTAGTAGAACTGGGTGCCCACGTGCATCCTTGCCCCATCATGACCTCCCATTATACCCCACCTGCCCTTGCTGGTGTTACACTTAATGGGGCTCCACCTCCTCCTGCTCAGTCCAGTCTCCTAGAAGAGAAAGCCTGACAAGTTTCAGCTGTGCTCCCTGCTCTTCTAACTGTATACATACTCAAGCTACTTCCCAACTTGGAAGCTTCACCTTTTCATATAAAGGAGATGCAGAAAATAATGATGTCATACCACTGAGTAAACTAAAGGCTTTATAGGTTTTATTGAATGTAAAATATATTCCAATTGCAAAAAAGCCTTAAATGATGCAAAACATATGTTTGATATATAATGAGCCTGTCTCATAGGCTTATAGCTGTTTCTTGAAGATGACAACTATCTAGCCCAGATAGAAAGGTGACACTGACCCCTGTGATGGTTTGAATAGGTACGGGCCCCACAGACTCATATGTCTGAATGTTTGGCCCATAGGGTGTGGCGCTCTTAGGAAATGTGGCCTTGTTGAAGTAGGTATGGTCTTGTTGGAGGAAGTGTGTCACTGTGGGGGTGGGCTTTGAGGTCGTCTTATGCTCAAGCTATACCCAGTGGGGTACACAGTCCCCTTCTGCTGCCTGCATATCAAGATGTAGAACTCTCAGCTCCTTCTCCACGACCATATCTACCTACATGCCACCATGATGATAATGAATTAGACCTCTAAAACTGTAAACCAGCCCCAATGAAATGTTTTCCTTTATAAGAGTTGCCACGCTCCTGGTGTCTCTTCACAGCAATGAAATCCTAAGACAGAAGTTGTTACCAGGGACTGAGGTATTGGTCTAATAGGCCTGGCCATGTTTTTGTTTGGAAGGATGTGGATTCTTGGACTTTCGATTGGAAAAGCAGTTATATGCTTTAAAGGGAACTTAATGGACCATACTAGTAAGAAAATGAAGGACTATAGTGCTGAGGGTTATTTGAACTGTAGGAGGGGGGGAGAACTGGCTCAAGAGGTTTCAGAGGAGAAGAATTTTAATATATTGCCTAGAAATCCTTCTTGTGATATTTTAATGAGGAATGTGGCTGCTTTTTGCCCTTGTTTGAAGAGTCTGCCTGAGGCTAAAGTGAGGAGAGTTAGATTAATTGCATTGGAACAGGAAATCTCAAAACAGTATAGACTCTGTGTGGGTCACTCTTATGAAGAGTGTTTTGATGAAAAGGAGCAAGCTAAGTGAGAAAAAAAATACAAAATATATGGTTCAAGGAGAAAGGGGGCACCAGGAAATGGAATGGTGCTAAATACTGTGTTGACAGAAATTAACAGATCGAAGATATTAAATGGAATTGAGGGAATACTGATCCCACCCATCTTGTGAAAAGGTCCCTATGAGTTAACATAGCTCCCCCAGCTCTTGTCCTTCTAGTACTGACCTGTACAGGAAGCCCAGCATTCCTGGGGCACAGGAGCACGGTTGTATCTGCAATTGTGGCCTCTTCCAGCTATTGCCTGGTACCTGTCCCTGCTCAACCCCCTCCCCCTGTCTCTGAGCTGCTCCCTGTGAGAGGGGGCTATTCTCTCAAGTGCTCTACAAACCATACATCAATTCTAGTATCCACTACTCAAACAAACCTCAAGCCATCGAGGCAGGGCCTATGTTCTTATTATCTTTCCACAGCAAACCAATGGATAAGGAAGTTCTCTGCATGGGCAGAAAGGCAGATCCAAACTCCCCTTTCTATCGGCATCCTTCCCTGTCATCTCCCCAGCTGCCACTACAGCAGGTGTTGGCGAGCATGTGGAGAAAGAGGAACACTCCTCCACTGCTGGTGGGATTGCAAGCTGGTACAACCACTCTGGAAAGCAGTCTAGCGGTTCCTCAGAAAACTGGACATGACACTCCCAGAGGATTCTGTTATACTACTCCTGGGCATATACCCAGAGGCTTCCCCGGCATGCAATAAGGACACATGCTCCCCTATGTTCATAGCAGCCTTATTTATAACAGCCAGAAGCTGGAAAGAACCCAGATGTCCCTCAATGGAGGAATGGATACAGAAGATGTGGTATATTTACACAATGGAATACTACTCTGCAATTAAAAACAATGAATTCACAAAATTCTTAGGCAAATGGTCAGAACTGGAAAATATCATCCTTAGTGAGGTAACCCAATCACAAAAGAACACACATGGTATGCAGTCACTGATTAGGGGATGTTAATCCAGAAGCTCGGAATACTCAAGACACAATTCACATATCAATTGATTTGCAAGAAGATGGAAGGAGAGACCCCTGGTCCTGGAAAGACTGGATGTAGGGGAATGCCAGGACAGAGAAGCGAGAGGGGTTTGAATGGGGACAGGGGGAGGGAAGAGGGCTTATGGGACTTTCGGGGAGGGAGGAACCAGGAAAGGGGAAATCATTGGGAATGTAAATAAAAAAATATAGAAAATAAATAAAAAAAATTTTAAAAAAAGAGTAAACTGCTAGAGTCATCTAGAGAAGAATTTTCATCAGCCTCCTAGAGAGTTTCTCACAACATGGATCCTGATCCTAAAGGTCTAGAACATGACCTGGGATTCTGCAAGTCCAGTCAGACCTCTGAGAATGCTAACACGGCTATGTATGTATGGGGACTACAGTTTGAGAAGCAAGGCTTCCTAAAGTTTCTATATTTGAAGAGTGGAACTGAGGACTCCCAACATGCAGGCTGGTATGTATACCATAGAGCACAAATGGTTTCTTCTCTTTTGGGGTGAGCCCCTGCTCCCCACCTTCCTGAAAGCAGACAGGACCTGGGAGAACCTTACTATCATTATTTTAAAAATCGACATGGAAATCATTCACTTTTGACTCCTCTACCTATACAGGTCAACAGCAACTGCTGGTTTCTCACCAAGTGATGGACCTGCAGGTCTTATCTCTGCTGCTCAGGAGTGCTGAGCCAGTAGCTCAAGCCAGCTTTGATGAGTTAATTTACAAAATGACAAAACAAATCAGTTCTTAATAAATACAGTTTTTTCGATACACAGAACTTTTCAGGGTGGAAGGTGCAGATGATAAAAGAGGATAGTGAACAGAATCTTCAGGAGTGAGAAGGCTGTGAACCACCACATGCTCCACCCCAGGTCCCCTGCTATGGAAGTGAGTTGCCTAGGGAAGGTGTTCAGTTAACTCCTTCCTACTCATTGGCATCAAGATCCACCTCCAGGTTACTTTTCTTGGTATCCAGGTGGACATGGCAGGGGAGGCTTTGCCAGAAAAGTGCTTTGAAGCAGAGAACAGGGGCACTGGAGTGACCCTGGACCTTAAAGGTAAACAGAGAGGACACGGGGAATCTATGGCAAGCCCCCCACACACACCAGGGTGGGTTCTGAGACCACTAGGGAGGTTCCAGCTGTAATGCCCACAGCCCCAGAGTGACGCTGCTTATCACTGCTTCCTAGGTCTTTTCTCCTCACAAGCACTTCAGGGATTCCCATGCTTTTGGAGACATAGTCACCCAGCATATAAAACTATAACTCATTCCTCTACTTGTCAAGGATGGGAGGGCTTCCTAGCCTACACTTGAAGGTAGTCATTTGTTGACACAGCTGACAGACCGTGGCCATGAGGCTAAAAACTAACATTTAAGGAGGGCTGACTCTTTGCTGAACATAGTCCCATATGTACCAGCTCATCTGATCCCAATAAGCAAACATCTTGCTAGTCTCTCCCATCTTATAGATGAGGACTCTGGGTGCAGAGAGGTCAAAGTACTAAGCACAGAGCTATTAAGAAAAATGGAAAGAGTGATAAATGTAGGTAACTTGATGTTACAGCAAGAAATGAAAAAAAATTACCCTACAGGTGTTAAAAACTACCCTAAAGTAGTTTCTTGATGAATAGTATCAACTTTAGCTCAGCCTGGAAGTAATATAGTAGTTCCCATTGCTGAAGGGTACAACTACTCCCTAGGTTATCTGAACTGACAGGAACCAGACCCTACACAGATCTCACCCAAAACTTCACCTGCTGAAATCTTTACTCACTGAGACCCACTGCTTCCAGAGTAGCTGGGACGGTTTGGTCTAGAAGCAACAGATCTTCCCAACCCACAGGAGTAAAGGATATGACAATTCAAGCATACAAGTCTTTGTGGAGGATAGATAGTTTCAGCCAATAGAAATAGGAACAAGTCACCCTGGAGGATGCAGTGAACTTAGTTGACCCAGTAACCATGAAAAACCAAGAGTCTTCTCAGAAAGTGCTATCAGCATTGGTGGACAGAGCTCTAGTTTTGTGTGACATACCGTGACATTAGTGATGAGTGGTGGAGAAGCATAGGTCAACACCGAGGAGGGTCCCACCACTGTGTAGCTGGGGCACACAGGCTGCACGTACATGTCAGTGGAGTAGGGGCAGCTGACAGCTTCATGGGACACATATTCCGTGTAGGGTGTCCATGGAGCCAAGGGCTGAAGAGTGGCCGGGGCAGGTTGGGAGAGCCAGCCAGCACATAATGTTCCCTCCTCTGTCACTGTGGAAGCAGAAACCTCCATGTCAAGGCAGGAAGGACCTGTGGGGAAAAGGAAATTACAGAAGTGCAGGCTCCCCAAGAGGGGGTCCCCAAAGACAGCAAGACTGCAGAGGAGAGCTCTTACCCACTGTGCTGTAGGTGGCCAGGGGCTGGTGGGGCAGTACCACCTAGAATGGGGACAAGAAGACCAGAATGGGTGTTTATCTATCTACAGAAAACCCTCTCAGGGACTCTCAGGGTCCCAGGATAGGAGAACTATGAGGGGAGAACCTTCCATCCCACACCCCAACCATCACCACCTGCATTTTTTGAGGGATTTGTGTTTTGATTTAGCAAGAAGGCTGTACATTAGAGAAACTTTATGAACTCCAAACTCACACTAGGGTGTCTACCATTGGCTCCCTGAAGCCTCACCAACAGATTTTCTCTATAGAGAAAAGCAAGAAGCTCCTCTATTCCCCTGACCACCCAACAAACCACCAGTTTATTGCACCCAAGTCCACCTTCTCCATGTAATTTGCTACTTTCATGCTCCACAGACAGTGCATGAGTCAGGGAAGGACACTCTTGCCTTATCTCTCTGACCACCCTGACAAATCCAACTGCACACATACACACACATACACACACACACACACACACACACACACACACACACACATACACACTGCAGTCACACTGCCCACAGTAGCTCCTCACCGCAGTTGGTGGCCCAGCTGTCCCAACGCTGGTATGACCACGCTTTCTTCTCAGTAGCTCCTTCACTGGCTCCTTGACTCGAACGCCCTGGTATGGCCGTGGAGGGGCAGGAGCTTGCTCTGGAGCTGTGGCTGTAAAGGGGAATGTCACTTGAACCCATGGCCCTTCTCAGATACTACCAACTACAAAATGACCACTTCCTCTACTGTTCAACTCTACGTTGTACTTGAATTTGAATCTCCATGAGACTTTCTAGAGTATTTCTCCCAAGACTCCTGCCCCCAACCATTCTGGGGCCCTACTATATTCAAATAATTAAGTGCTCTCCCCTTTGTCTAAAAGTGACAGGGTTTCCCAAAGGTATCAGAACCCCATTTTTTTGATGCTATATAAACTGGATCTAGCAAGAAGGCCTGGCTACACTCCTCTGCACGCCCTTGCATGTTTCATCTCTCTTCCTTCATTGCTATTCCTTATAATCAGAATTCTGATCTGGGGGCAACTTCTCTGACCCCTGCAGGCCATGGAATTCCTACATCCACCTCTCCAATACATCTAGATCTGACTAGCTTTCGCAAAAGTGGCAGTAAGGGATGCCAATCAGCTCAAGAACTCTCGAGTCAGGTATAACTGGATTCCAATCCCCTCTCAGTCACAATCTAGCTATGGCATCCTATGAAGTCATCAAATTTCTCTGAGCCTCATAATCTGTAGTTTCTTATTAGATGAGTATTGGTGCAACTTGTTTTCTTGTCTCCTTGTTTTGTTGGTGCTGTGGATATAACCCAGAGCTTCAGACATGCTAGGCAAGTTTCTACACCCTCTGCCCCACAAATTCAATAAATCTACAGCCTGCCAGGTAATGATTAGTTATCCTTGGTGAGGTAACTTTAAAATTCTTTCAACTAGATTGTAAACCTCTCAAGATACTGTGTTGTTTCTGCCCCCTGGAGTGGCAGACATGTCTAGTCTCTCTATAAGCTTAGTCATGGCTGTTCATTAACTAATCAGGTGAGTAGTGCCTTCAAATGTCCTTCCTTTGTCTTCCTCTCACTTCTCCTGGATCTTTAGGGTTAATGGACTGAGGGGGAGGAAACCTGGCTGCCAGGTTCCTGGTTATCTTTAGTACATGAGACAAACATCCAATACTAACTCCTGCGTCCTAGAACTGGAGTATCAACCTTGTGGTGGCTGGGACAATGTTTCCTTTCCCTTAACTCAAGAAATCCAAGAAAACACCAATTAAACCCAAGTCAGGGCATAGGGCTTGCCATTGCCTAGGAGATCAGAGACAACCTACCCACTCGGACCAAAAGGCGCATGGCAGGTAGGTCAAGATCTAGGTCATCCAAGATCAAGAAGCAATGGTCTCTGGGACTCACACAAGGAGCCCATTATCCTCCACTGATAAGAGCCCAGGGAACCAGGCTTTGTATCAAAGGCCAGGAAGCCAGGGTATCTGTTCAACCCGGATCCACAGGCCTGCCTTGACTGAACTTTGTTCAGTAAACACCCAGCTGATATTGATAACAACAGTGCCTCAGTCTGCACAAAACCTCCTGAAGAATTCCTAGGCTCTCAGCACCAGCATGGTCTGGTCTTGAAAGCTGGAAGGCAAAGAAGCCATGGATGGCCAACAAGTGGAGGGAGAATGAGCCCCAGAGGTAGACAGTGAGAGTCAGGATTTAGCACCTCAATCTAATAGGATTCTATATATGCTATGGTCTCTTCCCTGACCATGGAACAAAACCAACTAGAAACTGATGCAAAATACAGATAGATTCCCAGGGTCTTGTTCCCATGGAGTATGGCTTGGATGATCCACTTAAGTCAAGGACTCTGCATAAAAGTCCCCGCAGTGTTTCTGAAGATGACTGTGGTTAGAGCTCTGATACTTCACTTCCGACTTAACACTAGAACCACTCTATAGCATTTCAGGAGGAGATGATCCTCATGTTAGTATCCACTGTCATAAAAGGGAATCTCTCCCATACTCATTCTTCCAAAATGTTTCTGGACTCATGTGGATGTGACCCCTACTCATGGGGATTATAAGTATTCCAGAGAACATAAGCAATAAAATCCCTACCAATGAGATGAATATAACTAATGAGAGGTTTGGACTGGCATTAAGAGTGTATATGAGCGGGCTGGAGAGATGGCTCAGCAGTTAAGAGCACTGACTGCTCTTTTGAACTTCCTGAGTTCAATCTCAGCAACCACATGGTGGCTCACAACCATCTGTAATGAGATCTGACACCCTCTTCTGGTGTGTCTAAAGACAGCTACAGTGTACTTACATATAACAATAAATAAATCTTTGGACCGGAGCCAGTGGGCCCGTAGCGAGCAGGGATTCTAAGTTCAATTCCCAGCAACCACATGATGACTCAAAATCATCTGTACAGCTACAGTGTACTCATATACATAAAATAAATAAATAAATCTTTTTAAAAATGTGTGTATGAGAAAGAGCCAGCATGGTAACTGTGCTCTGAGACCATCTTCATCTTTGCTCAAAGCAGCAATGGCAACAGACCTAAGAGCCAGAAATACCCACATTCAAAATATGACCTGTCACTTATTAGTAGAAAATTCCCAGATTTATACACCGACTCTAGACCTCAGTTTCCTTATTTGTGAAATGGAGGCAGGTTTAAACTTCTCAGTGGCATGTTTCTGTCCCTAATCATCCTTCTGATTGTGTCAGCCCCGCACAAGAACTGTTTGCACAACGTGTCTAGGTGTGCAAGAATGATGTCTAGGTGTGCAAGAATGATATCTGGTGCTGCCCACAGACCCAATGCACACAGACTGACATTAGAGACAGTAAAAATATCTCTGTCTTCACTTCATTCTGCATCCCTTTTTCAGGATCATCAGGACCATATCAGCCTTCTTCACAGACATTTCCTCTGCTTATCTCCTCTTAGGCTTCCTGCCATTCCTTAGACACAAAACCTAGCCTGAGATACTCTACTCTCAGAAACATAATGAGGCATGAGTCAGAGGAGAGAGGAGGTCCAAGTACCATGGTCACCCTCTGAATTCAGTTGGGGAACAATACACATATATCTCAACCAAGGTCGGAGACAGGAATGAGGCTCACACACTCCTGATTTGCATGTTCAATTCCTAGAAGGGCCTAGAGGCTTCCAGGTCCCACTCACCCTTTGGAACTGGACACACCATGCACTTGGCTATAACAGAATCTGCTGGGCACTTCCAAATCTTGTGAAGTAAAAGGTTTCCTGCCATCTGTTGTTTTAAAATCTATGAACCGAGAAGGCTTTGGGGAGATGCTGTAAACACAGGGTAATCACTCTTCAATGTCTAGTCGTCTTTGGAAACCGCAGAATTAACAGATGTGCCGTAGCATAAGAGAGCATGTGCAGAAAAGTACTGATTATACAGTTGTGAAACTCCCACAGCTCTGTCTCCACAGCCAGCTAACAGGGAGAAGAGAAACTGACTCTGCCAGAGCAGGCAAGAGTGGGGATGCTTTGGACCATGCCTCTTCAAAGTGCTGATAAAAATATCAGAATCCAAAGCAACAAGACATCACCCACAGAAGCTCAATAGACAAGAGTATTTGCAAGTTGACAACTTATAGTTGGGCCCTTTCTCACTAATCTGTGGAAAGCAAGAGTCAGTAAACATCATGACCTCAACCATGACCTGCACCAGCACTATGGAAATTTGGAAGAAGGATAAAAGTTGGTCCAAAATCACTTCTTCCATGGCTTAGGGCTGCTGAATCCTTGAACTGATCTAAGTTTCCAATGGCTGCGCTAAAGCATCGCATGACTTTTTAAACAAGATATTTGAATAAATTAAGATAGCACTTTTAAAATAGTATATGAAGGAAAATAAAATAGAAATTTGAAATAATACTCTACTGGCAAAGAAGAAAGTCTGGAGTGCTGATAACTAGAGAATTTAATAATTCCCTAGTCAAACTGCAGCTCTGGACAGTGGATGGCAAAGACTTGAAACTTTCTGACCGTTCCTCTTGTGGTCTGAGGACCCTTGTAGCTTCTGTGGGTTTGAAGAATCCATCACAATGGAAAATCAGTCTACCTGAACATGAACCTCTGGGAATCTCTTTGGACAGGAGTTCTCCTTACTGTTTTTCTTTACTATTGGACATCAGTTGCCAGTTGTATTCAAGGACAAAAAAAAAGCTTTTAAGAAAGCTTAGTTGATAGCAAAACCCATATATTTGGTCACAGAGAGAGCTCCCCTTTTCCAAAATGAGCAGTGAACAATCCGGATATAATAGTCAGCAGAGGGCATTTCTGTAGTATGTCAAGTCATCGTGGCCAAAGAATAAAATCTTCCTGCCACATACCCAGATATGCTGTACATCACAAAAAGAAGAAGCCCGAGGCTGCCATCCACCTGAAGGTGCAGAGTGCAACAGGTTGAAGCCAAGAGGTCACACACCATAGCCCCTGTATGCACATTGGCATCTATGCTTACTGTCCACCAACTTGAGAGATACGGGATTCTACCGAGTTAAGTAAGCATGGTACTCTGGGTTCCTCAATAAAGTACAACAAAATCTCATTAAGGAAATATGCAAAATCACAGTACCTATTTATTTAATAACCCCATGCAAACCATAGCACACATGCTACTCAGCCACGGAGCCAGTAGCCAGCCCTAAGCATCTGTAACTTGTCTTTCAGTTTAGCTTTAAAAAAGCTTATGTCCAATAGGTGTTTTCTTAGAGAAGACCCTTGCCTCAGCATTGTTCTCTTGAGATTTCCCATGGGTCATCAGGCCAATCAATAGACTAGACAACAATTAAGAGCTCTGCTCTAAAAAAAAAAAAATACGTAATATAGAGTTAAGCATGGATTTGCATCACCATGGAGCGAGAGAACAAGAAACCTCACATCTATAGGAGCCCTTCCATCCCAACTCAACAGACTGCTCACGCTTCAACTCACAACTAGTAGAGCCTCACAGCTCAGCCACACGGGCTACTTTGAAAGATAAAAACCACCTAGATAAGAAAGTCACATGACACACTACCATTTAAGACACCCTCTGAATCACTCCAGATCACCGCTGCGGAATATTTTCTTTCACTGTTGGTGTTCAATATTATCAAAAAGAAAATAGAACTCATTAAGGAGGAAGACCACTAATACTCTCTTTACTTGTAACAAAACCAAAACAAATAGTCGAACAATAGGACATCAAGCCTGGGGCTAACAAACTTGTCCTAGCTTCTACTGAAAACAAAATCTGAAAAGTTGCTGACACTTTAATGTGAAGAATCTTGTTTGTGTTGCTGGCCTGAGATGGCTGAGATCTTCTGGGAAACATGAGTTCAGGTAGGCCGCAGGCTTGTTCACATTCTTTATAAAAATGCTACTGCAGGTGCTCTTCTTAGAGTGAAGTTCTCAGTCAGAGTTCTCAAATTTATTCTTTTCATTTATGAACAATGACTGATTTTTTTTTTTCGAACAGGAAGATTTTATTCTTTGGCCACAATGACTTGACATACTACAGAAAGACTTTCCCACCCAATTTACAATGAATACTCCTTCTTCTTCTTCTTCTTCTTCTTCTTCTTCTTCTTCTTCTTCTTCTTCTTCTTCTTCTTCTTCTCCTCCTCCTCCTCCTCCTCCTCCTCCTCCTCCTCCTCCTCCTCCTCCTAATGAAAGCTGACAAAAAGATTCTGGGTATATATGAATGTGTGCTTTCTATTCACTGATGCTTCGACCAGGAGACTCCCTAGATGGGAATAATAAACATGCCACCTATACATTCTAGCAATCTAGATAATACTCAAGGCAGAGAAGAAACAAAGATAGGAAAGAGGCAAGGGAAGGAAACACGGCTGTACAAAAGCTGCTCAGAAGATCTGAGAGACAATGGACTGCACTTGGCTTATAGGATGATACTACTCATAAGGCTGCCCGAGTGGCAGAGAAGAAGCAGCAAGGTCCTGGAGAATGACCCGAGAGGTCTCTGTTAAGAGGTCCCCAAACGGTGGTTGAAGCTGGCTTAGTCAGACAAGAGGAAGGTACTGGTGGTTTTCTTCCCCCGCCCTGAGACTCCCCAAAAAAATATGTTCCTTCCTCAACAGTCCTGCAGTGTTCAACATCAGCCACAGAGAGCCCACTGGGAAAAGCTCAAGGAGGCCTACAGTCACCAAGAAAGTCCTCAAAGTTGGAAATGACAAGAGGACCCCTAGAAACAACACTGGTGGCAGTGAGTAGCCAGGGCCAGTTCTGATGCTGTGTGGGGGTGACTGTAGTCTTAGAATCCCAAACCTAAGATCAAAGCTATTTAAGCATGATGCCGTCTCATGAAAACCATAGAGTTCAGAGAATCAACAGACAGAGTCATTCCAACAGGCATTCCTCTCAAGAAAGCTCACATATGCATGGCTCATCCTGACTAACCAAACTTCTGTCCAGGGTGTTTCTTTGTGGAAGCCTTAAATTATGGATATCCTACACCATTGCCTCAAGCAAAGCTAGCTACAGGTCAGTGGTATGGGAGTTTTCTGTGTGGCAAGGTTCCTTAACACACAAACTGCACTGCCCAAGATTCCTTTCCCCTAATGCCAACTGCATCATGCATGCCACTTTTCCACCCTCTTTCCAATCTACTGTGGAGTAGCAGGGTACAGGAAGCTGCTGCAGATACTTCTTCTGTATGTACACCAATTTAATATTGAATTAATAGGTGGCAATAGTCCATGTGTTTCCAGGTCATACTTGTAACTTCCAGAAACTCTGAAATCCTCACCTACATTTTCATGAAGTTCTGTGGTTGTGGTTCTTGGAACCTCTGACATAAATGATATCATGGGGGACTATACTACAACCTCTGAAACAGACAAAGGATGTCTACTCACCATCCCTTCTTTTAGTGATGAAGAAGGTATACTTAAGAGATATTCAGTGAACTTTCCAAGGACTGAACACATCAGTAGTAGCGTCATTGACCAAATTTGGGACCTCTGACTCTGATGTAGCCCATTTTTTGCTTCATCACATACCTTCTTCTTTGCCTCTATTTTTTCTCTATGTGACATTGAAGATCAGTCATCTAAAGGTCCCTGGGCCAATCCTAACCATCCTTCCTTCAGTTGGAGTACTGGCTCGGACCATATGATCCTGTCTCTCTTGATGGCCAATTCTCCAAAAAAAGAAAATGGTGTTTTCAAGGTCAGTGAGCCCTCCACAAGAAATTTGCCAAAAGTCTACTCACATGAGGAGTGACAAGAACCGAGAGACTCAATTCCTGGCAAGGTTTTATTTTGGGTATTTTTCTACTGAAATGACAGCAGATAGGTCCACCTGAGAAACCAGCTGCATCTGCTTGCCTTTTATAGAAACTAGGGTCACCAGAGAAGAAAGAGTTCCCATCTCAGATACACCACATCTCTGATTCAGGGTCAAGACCAAGAGAGATCTAGAGGACCATTTATCTAGCAAATACTTGTTGAATAGATTAGACTAGGTCCCTGCCCTTGGGGACTTTCAGTCCACTCAAGTGGTATATGCAGACTTTAATGAAATCTTTGCACAAGCAAATGAATTGTAATGAAGCTACAGCTGCTTCAGAACTGAAGAGTTCTGACTTTTGCCTCTACCTGACTCATAAATGCTTGAATGAGCAGCAAGCTGTCTCTAGAGATATATAAAGAAGAGAGAGGCGAGAAGCATGGCGGATGGTTCACTCAGGCCATTCCATGAGTATGAAAGTATGAGTCTCTGCCAAGACACTCAAAGTGACAGACCCTCTGTGATTCCTCAGGAAGTTTCACCAACTTCTCTCTGCCCTTGGCTGATCAGCTTATCAGAAGAGCAGCCCCAAGGACTCATTATAAGATGAACATCATCTAGATTCAGGATCTCTACTCAGACTCAAGTGTTAATTCTTTTCTTGTGTGTGCATGTCTGTGAAAGACATAGGTGGCAAGCATGTGTGTGTGTGTGTGTGTGTGTGTATGTGTGTGTAGATTCACATGTCAACCTACATGCTATCTACCTTAGTTGTTTTGTTTTCTTCTTGAGGTAGGGTCCCTCATTGGCCTAGAACTTACTCATTCAGCTAGACTGAGAAGTCAGTGGATCACCAGGGATCTGTCCTATTTCAACCTTCCTAGGACTAGAATTATATGCACATGATACCATGCCAGTTCTGGGGACCAAACTCAGTACTCATACTAGCATGGCAAGAGCTTTACAGACTCTGAGCTCTCTCCATTCAGTTTCTCTTTCTGAGACTCAAATTTGCAGCAATGTTTGAGTCATTGTAGAGTTAGCCTTGATGAACTCATAGTCCACCTCCATCTAGGGTGGACCTATTTCAATTGAGAGGGGAAGGAAAATCCAGTGCCATGCAAGATTTCTTTGCACTGATAACCATAGTGTGGTGCAGGGTTAGGACCAGGCAGACCTAGTTTGGGAAGCTTGCTATATAGCTTATTACCTGTGTGACCCTCAACAAGTAACTTATTTGTGCAAGCCTCAGTTTTTCGGCCTGTAAAATGAGAATAATATTGTCTGTATCAAGGAGCTATCATAAAGATTGTGTATTAACTAACACATGTGGCATACAATAGGTACCAAGTGAAAAGTCACTATCACTTAGCACATCTTGTTACATACTGAGACTAAATATCTGGGCTCTGCTACCTAAAAAGCCTGTTTCCTTTTGTCTTTATTATGTTCCTGAAAGTCACCTTCAAGTCCATGGGCCTAAAGTCCCCAAAGAAAGCCTATTTAGGAGACATGGAAGACAGCAGTGACCAGGGATTGGTCAAAGACCTCATTTAAAGACAGCAACCCTAAAGAGGAAACCAAAGCCTTGGCTTTTTGTAAAACTTGTATGAGCAAAGCATATTTCTATCTTCAGAAGCCACTAGATAAATGGGGGTTTATGATATATTTAAGAACTTTTTCAAAGTTGTCCCTAGGAATAAATATATTTTTGAGTGCTAGCAGTTAGGTAGGAGACAGAGTACAACGGCTTATCCTTGCCCTGATCCTGGCTGTTAACCAGTCCTTAAAGAATCTGTAGGTGTCTCTAAAAAGACATGGACATAGCCACAGCTGAGGCTGGGTTGTAGATATCAGTGGGTCGGGATGAAGTATATATGTGGCTATGTATACAATGGAATACAATTCTAGAATATAGTGTTCAAGGGCCGTATGTGTCATATCACCTGTTACAGCAAGGCAGACTTCTGGCCTACACACTGGACACCTCAGCTTCACAGAGAGCAGCAACCTCAAGATGGAGGTTAAATGGCCCTGAGAACTATGAGCACCAGTCCCACCTTACACCTAACCATCCTACTGCAAACTAACTTCTACAGGAAACCAACTCCAGGAAGGAAGGATGGAGCAGAAGAAAGGAATACATCTTTCTTTACTAAACAAAGACGTGAATCTAGAATTCTTGGCTCTATCTGATATAGGTCAGGAAGAAACTGTTGTTAGGCAGTTTGAAGAGGCAGATGGATACTCAGTTTCTTGACTTAAGCAACATGTAGTTTAGACTTTCAAGGCTGAAGACAGTCTTACAAAAGAAATATTATTTTCCTGAGGTCCTTGGATAAGAACTACTCTCTTCAAGGATTTTTAGATGCAGCAGGGGTTGTATTTAAGGGTCAGGTCCAACTACCCAAGCCTCAAGGCTTATGACTAGCATAGGATTTTGGTCCACATGTAAAGTTAGTCCTCGTGATTAACTCATGAAGAAAAATACAACTTGTAGTCGAGATGAGCTTTTGGGACAATTCTCGGGTTTACTAACCAGTGTCTCTCATGATATGGGAAACTAACTCATGAGGGACACTGGAAGAGTAGTTATTAGAATGTCAAGTCTGATAAATATGTCACTAAGTCATTTTTTAGGAAATTGTCTACTCCCTAATTCACCAGAAACTCACATGACTGAAGACATAACTCTCACAGCTGCAAAGCTTTGTGAAAATCAAAACAGCTTGCTTCATGGTGACTCAGTCTGTAAGCCAAGAACTTGTGACTAGCTATCAGGGCTCTTAGTCAAAGAGGTGAAGGGTTGGTTCAAACCCGAGGACAAAATTATGATGCCAGCAAGTGCCCACAGAGACAAGCAGGACCTTAACAAACAAACCAAGCTCTAAGCATTCTTACCTCAGAGATCCTTCATTTTGACTTTGATGTTGGACTCCTACAAGAGAATTGATTTAAAGAGAGTGGTGGATCTTAACCAGTGGGTAGCAACCCATTTATAGACACATATCAGCTATCCTGTATATCAGATATTTATACTACAATTCATAACAGTATCAAAATTGTAATTCTGAAGTAGTAATGAAATAATTTTATGGTTTGGAATCACCACAACATGAGGAATTGTATTAAAGGGTTACAGCGTTAGGAAGGTGTAGAGGGAATTACAACATTTATGTGCATCAGCCTAGACATCCTTGGATTTCTATTCAAATGTTCAGATGCCAGTATATTTCCCAGGATCTAAGCAATGAACGTGATTATCATCATGTGTCCTTCATGACCTACAAATGTCTTATGCCATCATCATTGGTCCTATCTTCCCCTTTGCTGAAGAAATTTTATTCCATTGCTTCACTACTCTAGGAGACCCAGCACTAGACTGGATGCTTGTCTGAGTCACACAAGCACAGCATAATGAAAAGATGGGTTGACTTTCTTCCTACACTCTTCTCTCCTGAGCTGACAAAGCTTTCATCCAATATTAGAACTCGCAATTTTCTACTCTTTTTCTTGTTCCTTTCTTTTTCAGCTCAACATTTGTCACTCCTTTATTATTTACATGTATTATCATAGCTTTATTATTATCTCCCTTCCCAGAAAAAGCTTGATTCTTTGTAATAGATTAAAAAGTAATTGAGCTTTCCTGAAGGGTGGTAGACTCCTCTGGGGCACTAGTACCGAGTCTGAAAATGATTCTGGCTTATAATTCTTTGGCTGCCAGCTTTTCCCAGAAAGTAGTACTAACGAAACCATTACCAAGAACCCGAGGAAACACATTGGTGTTTCAGTTTTCAGTATCGTTAGTGCTATTTCTTGACTATTTTAAGTGTTGTTCTCCTCACACCCAATTTATAAATACCTCGGTCCAAATTTGTGAATTAAAAAACAAATGCAACTTTGCTAGTCACAAGCCTCATGCTACCTGCTGAGAGTGGTAAGGGAGTCATGAACAAGTAGGTCTCAAACGGTCACTTTAGCCATCAGCATTAACCCTGATCTCCGGTCTTATTATTAATTACAGGGCCATGTATAAGCACCCTACCACTTCACTATTAATGTCAAACTCACAAATTGTAATTTATAATTAACCTGCATAGCCTCTGTCCTCAATGAGAGAATACAATAATAGTAACAAGAACTTATTGGGTGTTTACTTACTGTCAAGCATGGTCATAAACACCCACCACAACCCATTAAGGAAGAACCACATCCTTGATGTGTGCAGAAAGAACAGGGACTTACCAGCATCACAACCAGTAAAACATAGATAGGTCTAGGTCTCAAATTCATATCTTCTTGGCCCTGACACTGGTCTTCAAACTCCTCAAAGCAAACAAAGAGCAGCAATTTCCCTTTGTGGCTCTAAATAAAAACCTTACTCACTATAGCCTTCTCTTCAATAAGTAAACACATCACAAATGCATTCCAAGGGTCTGTTATATTTCATCTCACTGTTGGCCTTTATCTAACATGGAGAGCCTCGCCTTTCACCAAATGCATCTGCCAAGCCCCAGGAGGGAGCACAGCTCACTGACAGAAGAACAGGCAGCTTAGCAAGTCAATATTTTGGGTCTGCTTTAGATGAATTTTATCTCCTAGGTAATTTACTATCAGTTTTCTCATCAATGAGGCAGTTCTTACAACAGGACCCAGGTCATGACTAATGTAGAGATTATGAGAAGTAGATTAAATAGTACAAAGACTGGCTGTTGTCATGTAGTTGAAGTAGCCTTAATATGTTAGAAGAGGTTGTCTGTTAGGAGAAGGGACAGCTATTAAAGATAAGTAGGTAGATAGATAGATAGATAGAGAGATAGATAGATAGATAGATAGATAGATAGATAGATAGATAGATAGATCTTTCCCTGTTCTTATTTCAAGATTTGATGATCATCGAGGCAGTGGGTCAAGTTACGGTGACAATCAGTAAATTTTGAGAGCAAACATCGTATGACAAAGACATAAGAATGAAAGACAAAATAAACCCAAATATTGTTGGCAGTTCAGAGACCCTCTAGGATTCTGGGAAGCCTACTATCTCTATATTAGCAACCAAATATCACCCAAAGTGTCCCCAAAAAATGATTTCATGTTCTGAGTAGCAGCAAGTAAGTGCACATACCCGACAACTGCCATTTAACACTATCAGAAGGACTGAGCATTTTTTGTTAATATTAGTACAAAGAGTCAAGATTCAGCTATCAGCACTAATAAATCACCCAAGAAGAAGAGGAAGAAAGGGTTCGATCATAGATCTTTAATTTCTAGAAGTTACCCTATTGGATGAGAAATAGAGTGTGAACAAGTATATGAAAGCAAGGCATAATGAAAGATGATTGAAACCTGCTCCTATTTCTAACTCTCTTGCCTCTCTTTTCTATCCCAACATTTCCCAGGCCTAGAAAGCTTAATCTTTATTCTCATGTCCTTTTCTAGTTCAAGTTGTGTTGGAAATAGGGTGTTACATCCTGCTGAGCACAGTAGTAAACACCTACCGTAACCCACAAAGAAAAGCTATATCTCAATGTGTACATAATTCCTCTTCCTGGGCAACTTAATTAGAAGCTCTGGGGTGGAACCAAGTTATTGATATTCCTTAAATCTCCCCCAAACATCCCAGTATTTAGCCAATGTTGAAAAGAATATATATATATATATATATATATATATATATATATATATATATATATATTTTAAATAGGGACATAAGAAAACTCAACAAATAGAGATTGAGTTCAATCTGTCTAACCTTAGCTAGGAAAAGTCTAGTTCCATGGTGGTTAGGTAGTGGCTGAAAATTCCCAAGTCTGTTTATCTGTAGACTGGGAAGTATAATCATAAATGCAGGAATAATGTGTCTGTTCACAGCCTCATACAACCAAGGTACTGGGGAGAAGATTCTTTCATCTAAGGTAGTCCCACTTTGATCAAGAAGTTCTTCCTAAAACTGAGAAAACTAGAGAAGTTACTAAGGATACTGTAAAGGGAAAGCTATACTGAAAATCATAATCAATTACCCAACTTGGTTCGGATAGCAAGAGAAATTATCCAGCACCTTCATTTAATTGGAAACTAAACTACTGTAAAAGTCAGAGTAAGGGGACCTGGTACATCTACTTTGTATTGGAAAAGTTGCCATTTAAGAACTTCTTAATAAATTCAACATCCAGATGTTTAGTGAACAAGTATAGACAACCTTGATTCTTTATTCTTCATAAAAGAACAGATTTGCAGGTCTGAACAGAAGGACCATTTTCAACACTTCTGAGTTGGTAAACAGTGAGAATTAGGAATATATATTTGACATCTTTCTTTAGTAAATATAAGAAGACAAGGAAAATGTCCACTATGAATATCATTTGCTCTTTTACCAACTAAACTTTATTTTTGTGTTGTGGAACAGTGTTCTCTGGGCAATAACACAGCTGATCTCATTTTAATCAGAACATCTGTGATTGTCCAAGAGACCACAAGACTGAGCCTGTTCACATTTTATCATAGAAAGAAAGAGTAGGAAAGGTCATTAGACCCTCACCTGACTCCTGACCCCTACCCTCCAGCTGTATGTAATTCTTTCCCGTGAGAATTCACCTCAGAAGGTGTCCAACAAAGCTTATAAGAAGTAACGGATTAACTAAAGGGGGCTCCACTGTGCAGATTTAGGGAGGCCATTACTTATTCTAGGGTAGAAATTGTTGGTGATACAGATTTGGGGGTGACTCATACTCCTGTAAATAAACCAAATAAACTCATAATTTCTCCAACCTACACTTGGGTAGAACTGTAACTCTGGTTCTTTCATTGAGCTTGCTAGACATTTGTTCCTGTCTCCCCAGGTACAGGGACTGCAACAGCCTGAGACACTTGTACCTTCCCCAATCACCCCCGTGTCACCTGCATGAGGGACCTGTGACTCTATATCTCTCCTTTGATTCCACTTACTGTTAGCATTAAGAACCACTGACTCCTCACAAACTCAGTAAGGAAGGTCTTTACTAAGCTAATTGAACTAAGGCTGTATCATAGAATAGAAAAGCTAGAGGTTTCCACATAGTTTAAATTACTTCCTATTATAAATATAATTGAATTTATGCATGAGATTTCAAAGTTTCAAAAGTTATATGTATAACCCTGAGTCTTTTTGACTACCCTTAAAACTGTATTTCCTAGTTAGTGGAACCTTAGGTTAAATGCTAAAGGTAGACTTCACCATTAGTGAGAATTGTAAGTTCCTAATTTATCTGTAAAACCTCTGATCTGCTCCAGTAGTCTGACAAAGGCACATGGGCATAATGACTTGGTAATAACTAGTTCCTGTTCCTAAGGTGCCCCCAACTTACTACAGTTAAAACTTAACATGGTCAACTCCAGGGGACATGAGACAAACAGTCAATGCAAAGAAAAGTCAGTTAACCCTGCCTCTCACCCTCACACAGATCTTTCCCTAATACAAGAAGCAATGATTAAAATCTCATCTTCCAGTTCACAGCACTTCCCAACAAGTGATAGTGAATTTATTTTACATTATTCCACCATTTCTTTTTTCTTTCCATCATTTCTAAGAAATATTTTTAATCATATTCTTGACATTAACAAAATATTGAATTAATTGTCTACATGCTTTATCCAACATTGATGCTAACACTATACAAGTCCAAGAGAAGCCCAGGGAAATGAATGTCCCAAGTACCAACCAGGCATCTAAGTCCAGAAGTGAACAAACTTCTATAAAGGGCAAGATAGGACCATACAATTAACATCACAGATACAGCATGCTGCTGCTATAGTAAAAACAGTCTTGTAAAATATGTAAGTCAATAAACATAGCTGTGTTCCAATAAAACTTAAATTGCAAAAATAGACAATAAGCCTGGTTTGGCACATAAGCCATTTAGGCACATCTATGTTGTAGACCTTTGAAAATGTTGCTAGGATTTATCACCCAAGAATATTTGGACTGGACATGTTTAAAGTATAGGAAAATATGTACAGGAAAGAAGTTGGCATGGCCTGATGGGACACTTAGAGGAAGGAAAGCATTGACTGACTACTGTGGCTTGCTTTATTGGGGACTCAAGTTTCACTTCACCTTTATTCATTTCTTTTCCTAAGTTCAACCTTTCAATAAAAATTTACATCTAGATAAAATAATCTCCGTGACCTTGAACTGAAAAAATACATTTTTTTCACACAACTAATATCAGTCAATTCCATTTGAAGATGTGTGATTCAAATTCAGAAGTTAGTGTTTCATATTTAAGCAGGTTAGTGCTTTGCTGAATTCGGCCTCTAAAACAGAGACTCAAGTGCTCAGATGGTGCGGTGTAATTTTATACCATTTTCTGGATTTTTCTTTCTTTTTTTTTTTTTTTATTTGTCCCTTTAAGCAAACCTACAGCTCTAAAAGTTGTCATACAGCTGGCATGTTAACTCACCTGAAATTTAATTGTTACAGTTATATTTTAGAGTGGAGTGTTTTCCCTATCTTCAAATTTTAATGACAACCATTGTAAGAATTGTGTCCACATCAGTTTAACAAAGGAAGGAGTATGTGGGTGAGGGGCAGAGGAGAACAAAGTATGTGACACATATGTATGAAGATGCCATGATGAGACACATTACTTTGTATGTGAACCTATCTTTCTTAATTAGCAGAAGAAGAGCAAACTTTATGGAGACTGCCTGCATACAGAATATAATGGACTATAACCAACGGTTAACATAAAACCCGATCTGGTGTCCCCGACAATATTGGGCAGAGGCAACTACATTCCTTACTTAAATTGTCACAAACACTTTGAGAGGCACACATTCAAATCTCCATATTATGAGTGAGAAGAGATGAGATTACTCAGCTGCAGAGCCAACTGTCAGACTCAACCCTGTGCACATTACTTCTCATCTACATGAGACAGGGATGGCCAATATGAGAGGCCAAATCTTTTAAATTCAGGCTCCATTTTAGAGACCCAAAGTTTGAACTCGGGTAAACTAACAGGCCTGTATCTGTTACCTGTTCATTTCTAAGTTGCCCCCTAACAAAATCTGAGCCTAGCTCCAGTCTCTAGGCTAATCCCCAAGAAGACCAGTGTCTCCAGGTTATTCCCCCAACACACCTGCACCCTCAGGTTACAAGCCTGCCCTCTGCCTAACGAACACCAATGCAGAGGGGAGCAGAAATTAAGTTTATGATATGATTACCAGCACCAGCCAGTTATGTTAAAGGCCAGAGTAACTTCCCAATTAGATGCTTACACACTTATTCCCCCCACCCCCCACTTCCCCATCCCCCCACTCCCCCACCCCCCACCCCTGCTTGCTGCTTACTATAAAGCCTTGCCCCATAGATATTCAGGGCTCCCCTCCACCTAAGCTATCCTTCATGATGGCCTTGTGCAGGGAGGGGTGGGGGGTGTTGAGTGAGCTAGCTCAAATAGAATAAAGACCCTGCTGTGAGTTGCATCAGATTGCTCCTGGCTTGGGGATGGGGGAGGGTAAAACACTTCCTTGGCATCACAAATGCAGAACCTAAGGAGAAAGTCTGAAGATGAGCCAACATCTTTATCCAGCTGACAGTAGAGAGGACCTCACACCCAGGGCTGGAACCTCCAGGTTTCCACATCTCAATGTCAACAGTTCTGAGCTTTGTCACACTGTTCTCCCATCTTAAACAAAGCCTGTGCCCCCCATGAGTCCACTAGCAGGAGTCACAGACCAAGCAGGCAGGTGGCAATGGGCAATATGATTGTTTTTCTTAACTCTTTCCAATGTCCTGGGTACAGTCATTTCAGCTCATGCCTGAAGGGTGCTTTCTGAAAAAAGAAAGTGCCTTTTCAGCACTCCCAGTGTCTGATTTCAAGCCCTGCCCTCCCTGCCTGTGCTGGCACTGCCTTGACTTTGCTGGTTTCTCACAAGTCTTAGTCAGTCTGGTGGCCTGATGACCAGGGTAAAGGGAGAGGTCTGTTGCACAAGGCCTGTTCTTGTTTTCCTTCAAGCCCCCAAAGGCCAGGTTAAGAGAGTTATGAGCAAGAAGCCAAGACCTCTAACAACTCTCAAAAAGAAAATCTGTTCATCTCTTAAGAGGAGAAGAGAAAATGCAGCATGTAACAATGGGAGGCGATGGCAGCTTCTTCATACAGGCAAGCAGCCCATACCTCAGGGCTAACACCAAGGCCGAGCATTTGGCAGCACTCAGGGGGCCCCATCAGCTTATTAAGAGCAGTTATACATGGTGGGATTATTTTTAACTCCAATTTAAATATGCAAACTCAAAGAGTTTAAAAAAATAAAAGTGGCTCACACCAAACCCAAACTATTCCACTCTAAGCAAGATGGTATACTGGCACTTTGAAGGCCCCAAAGGACATTAGAACCCAATGTGCCCACAATCTCATGGTATTTACAATGGTGTTGGCTACTCTGCTTCCAGAAGGATAAAGTTTTGCTCTGGTCACCTTGTTGGATGAGTCCCAAGCTACCCAAACTAGAATCTGTGGTTAGAAATCTCAAATCCAAATCAAAGTTCATCTATTTTTATTTAAACAAAAAAGTCTTGCCCATATCAACGATGGGATTAGTAAACTGAGGCACGTTGGAATTGCTTCTCTGAGTCAGAGATAAGAAAAGTCAATTCCAGAGAACTTGGGATTGAGAAATAGAGAAGCAATAGGTGGGTGATAAGGGGACTATGTCACACTGTAATCAATGGAACAATATTGTCAGATTACTTTTTATAAATAAAGCCCTCCATGATTCCTTTTTCATTTAATCTGGATTATCATATAAGTTTGATTGAAGAATGGTATACCTAAACTAATAAAAGATGTTTTAAGGGGTTAATCATCTTACAAAGAAAGATAAGGAAATTCTTTGGTAATAGTTCTTTATTTGAGGAAGTACAGTACTGAGCCTTAATAAGGTTCTACTTTTGCGAGACTCTTGAGTTGTAGAGAATGTCTGTATAACCTCCGTTATCGATAACACAACATTCTTTTCAATCCACAGAATGGAAAAATATAGTTTACCGTTGTTCCATTCAAGTCCAGGGATTAAAAATCAAGGTCAAAGATAAACCCACAGGCCCTTTGCAGTGGAACACAAAACCAACCATTGCCACCGAATAAGGAAGAGAGTGAAAAAAAGCTTGGAGAGAGAGAGAGAGAGAGAGAGAGAGAGAGAGAGAGAGAGAGAGAGAGAGAGAGAGAGCTTCACACGACTGAGTTTCCATCCCATCCCAGAACATCCACAGAGGGAACCATCTCTGGCAGAATTCAGCTAGAAGTGGGTGAACAGAACTAAATAAGAGGCCAAAGAACAGGGGTCCATGAAAGTAAAGGCCCTCACGTGAAGAACGGCTCCTAACCCGCATCGTATGTGGTTTCCGTCTCATGAATCATAATCTGCCCTCTGTCACCTCAGTGATTCATGCACAGAACTGGAGATGCAATGAGCTGTCCCACCTTGGGACACTGGTTCATTCCCCCAGGTTGGAAAATGAGCATCATCTCCCACAAGCTGATTTTGCCATCAAGCTCCATCTCACCCACCTCAGCCCTCCATGACCCTAGGCCCTGGCTAGACCGAATGCTCCCATCACCAACAGTAGCGCTCTATTCCTGGACCCTGCCTCTGCTTACTTGGCTCTGACAGCCACAAGCAAAGCACTTACATTTTTGCCAGAGCATGGCCTGTGACAGGATGTTGCCTTTTCTCTTTGAAGCAGACAGTTTGGCTTCTTTAATGTGACTGGGCGTGCTTTCCTCCTGTGGAACCACCGTTTACTCTGAGGCTGTTTCTTCAGCTTTTTAAAGGCCCGAGTTCCCGCTGAGTGGGGCCACGTCATCACATCCTCCCACCTCAGGCAGAGCTGTACTTTTTGCTTCAGTAACACCGCCTGTCACCCCACTGTGTGCACCCCAGGGGCCCCCACTGGCTGAAGAGTGCTTTAGACACATGCCAGCCGGTTAGGACTAACCACCACTCAACACAGGAGGCCACGTCCATTTACACACAGCCACGGTGTTGTGCCACATAGGAGGAGCACGAGAGTCTGTATGAACACAAAGGGTGGAACATGAGGTCAAGGGTCAGCGCTCCTTGAGCAATGAGGGGTCCAAAGGATCATATAGACAGCACCACACTGAGCATTCTCTGGAGGTCACATACAGTTCCACACTATCAGGCCATTTACAGGACTGACCTCACCATGGGTCCCAGCTCGACGGGAAACGCGATTCCCAGGGGTCACTATTCTCAACATGGGAGGAAACACCTGCCCTCTCTTCAAGCCTCACTAACCAGCCTCCTCGTTCTCTCGTTCTCTTGGTGTTGCTTTTCTGTTTATTCCACTTTCAAATGTAACGGCTCCTCCCCTGGCCCCAGTTCACGGCAAAATGGAGAGATAGAATATTGTTTAAATATAAGGGTCCCTGTTTCAGATGGCTGGTTATGTACACAGAAAGGGGGAAACCAACCAATTCACTCAAAGAAGAAAAGGAGACCTTCGGGCTTCTTAAATGAAACTGGAGCTGATTTCTCAAAGGCAACTTGTGGATTTAGGAGTACCAGCTTCTCTCCCAGGACACCCAACATGGCTAATGGAAAGCTTCTCAAAGAAAGAGTAATGGATTCACCATCCACAGTACATACAGTACAAGGCAACATTCTGCCACTGTGTGTCTGAAACAAGTTCATATGCTCCATTCCAGTGACCAAGATACTCTCCAGTCAAGATCATATGGTTATACCTCTTGGGGTAGTCCATGAGACCTTACTGGTTTGCCTTCTATGGTGCCTCAGAGTGATCTAATACATTCTGGGTCTGAGCCTGCCATTCTCCAGTTTTAAGTCTATGCCTAAAGGACAATAGCTCAGAAATGTAGCACTTGCTGGGCATGTGTAAGCCTGGGGTTCAAGCTCCAGTACCACCAGAAAGAGCCTTCTTTCTCCCTTTAGTCACAGAGCTGAGACACTAAAGCCTTTCACAATGAGTCTTCCTCTCTCCAATTGTGAGCTCTTTTTAACCTACTGGCCTCACCTGCTGGGGCTCTCTCCCTGTCTTCCCCATCTGAAGAGAACTCTTCTTTCATCAAGCTCCCACCAATAGCACCATGGCAGGCAAAACAATTTTGTGACTCACCCCTGGAACCTCCTGGCCTAGAAAGTATCAGTCCCCTTTTCTCTGTTCCCAGGGTACTATGCCCACTGTTTATATCACAGCAAACGGTCACATGACTCTGTAGGCAACTCAAGGAGACTTTACATAAGACGGAGAACATGCTAGAACCCCCCCCACCCCCAATAAAACTTGACCTAATCAAGTTATAAGTTACACCTCTAATGGGTGATCTGCTTGAGGGCAGGTCTTGAACAGAAACCCTGGTCACACAATACAGCAGAGGGGACTCGCTCCTGGATAGGTGATCAGCCCTCACTCCAAACCATCCTAGATCACCATGATGAAGGGACCTGCTGACCTGCTGTAGGGACCACATACTACAGCCTGCTCTACTAGACCAGGTGGGAGTGTCACAGAGCCTGGGGTCTTACTGAGAAGTTTCCACCCAGGGCCTGGCCTGCCTGCAGGAGCTGTGAGTTCCCAGCAATGCGCTGCTGCTCACTGACTGCTTTCCCTTAAATAGGCCATGTAACTATTCTCATCTGGGTTTCTGTGTTTATAAAATGAACTGGTTCTCCAAATGTCGTAGAATCCTAAGGAGGGAACAGAAGGCACTTCCTACATTGTTGCTCACATTTTGGTTGTCTTATACTGAAACCATGAAATGAGAACTTTTTATTTGTCCCTCCACAGACCTAGAACAATGAGTTCCACAAAGCAATAAAAACGGCTACTTGCTATGGCAGCATCCTGCCTCACAGTAAAATTATAGATTCAGACAGTGAGGAAATATTTGTAAATATTAACATGAACCCTGAACCTGTCTCTTTAAAGGAAGCCAGACTATCATTCAATTGTTGTAGCACAACAAAACTATCACAGGGCCTACAAAGGCCCACATTAACACTGCTCTTGGAGGAAGTGTTCAAACAGGAAGTGTTCCTTAGGAGGAGGTTGCAAGAAAACACTAGAGCAAAAGGCCGTCACTTACCTGGATCAAGTTTATTATGGGGATTTTCTTAAACCTGGGGAAAGACAAATTCCTCCAGAACAAGCTATCATCACACTTGCACAAGTTCAAAGAATATAATTTATATTAATCATATTTTGTATGTAATAATGTTTTGTGTGGTCCTAGGGGAACTCATAGGGGCGCTTAATTGCACTGTTGCTACTATGGTACAAAGAGGAACATAGGCCCAGCCAATCTTCTCTAAGATGGGTGGGACCAAAAGCATTGTAAATCTCAGATTCTTTTCAGATTTTAGAACACTGGCATATATAACAAACTCTTGATATGAAATCCAAGTCCCGTTATGCACGTTCTACCTCTGACACATACTCGGAGGGTAACGTTAGGCAATATTTTTAGTGCATCTGTGCTGGTACTAAGTCTGTCACATGAGCTCAGGAAGGACATCTCCCACTTGAGGTATCAACAACATTAAAAAAATTTGTGATTAGTGGACATTTTAGATTGGGGATTTTGATATGAAGAATGGTCAACTCAAAGAAGATAAGATAAATTTAATAACCCAGTACAGAAAAAAAAAAACCTCAGTTCAACCTTAAAGTAAGCGGGCCACCACTTTCATTCTTAATATGAAAACAGAAATAGATATTTTATCTTTAAACCAGATAAATTTGGACATCTCTATGGAAAATAAGAAAAGAATATTTTAAAAATATAGAACTCAGAAATGGTACGTGCTAATAAGTACAGAAACTGTAATGAATGTGAAAATATTAAGCTCACTAATTAGAAGAAATTTCTAGATTAACTTGAATGTTTATAAGATCTAACAATATAACACCATAGTCATGATCAAAGAAGACTGATAGGAAGCTTTCAAATAAAAATTAATATAAACTAGATTCTGAAACTAGATGTTATCAGTTTAAGAAGACTATAGGACATTTAACTTCTAAGCATAGATTAAAAATCCTAAGTATTATTCTGCATGATTCTATAGTGTATTTAGAAATAATAAATCATGATAGAATGTGGGTCATATATCACAATATGTAGGCTTTACCTCAAGCATGCAAAAACAGTTTCCTCTTAGACGACTTACCACAGTAACTCACCACACTGATGAATCAAAGAGAAAAATCATTAAATTATCTTAACGTATAAACTAAATTTTATAAGGTCTAATGTAGTCTTATAATTTTAATAATAATTCTTAGGAAACTAAACTAGAGGCAAACTTCCTTAACTTAATAAAAGATATAGCCGGGCATTGGTAGTGCACGCCTTTAATCCCAGCACTTGGGAGGCAGAGGCAGGCAGATTTCTGAGTTCAAGGCCAGCTTGGTCTACAGAGTGAGTTCCAAGACAGCCAAGGCTACACAGAGAAACCCTGTCTTGAAAAAAAAATAACAACAACAACGAAAATGATATAACAAAATCTAGAATAATGTTATATATAATAGAGAAATACAAATTCTTTCCAATAACAATTGGTTCTATTGTATGAGACTCATTTCCAAACTTTTTATCTATAATTTTCTGAAACAAATATTGAACACAAGAACTATATAAACTATACTACATAGTGAGTCACACTTTAAAAATATAACAATAAGCAAAACAGAAATTATCAATATCATATAACCAGGAAATTATTGCTGGATAGACAGAAAATTCAAATGACTTTTTAATACAAGATTTGTCACCAATGTAAATGTTAGCAAACCAAAGATTATGTATGTGGCCGGAAATTTGTCATAATCAGAATTAAAGCAGAGATTTGTTGACCTTGGAGGTGGGCACAGAGGTAGGTAGACCAGGATAATTTTAAAGAGAGTCCATGAATTTCTCATAGAAAACACTAGTTGCAGGTTTTCCTTGGGAGTTTGTGAGACTTCACAGTTAAGAACCACTGCTTATTTAAAAGAAGTACTATAATATCACATTTAAAAATATGTGACATTACCTATGTCCCAACTAGGATAATGGACTACAAGACAAAATGAGTAAATTCATAAATAAAATGCTAAACTCCATCACTGTCTCTGAGGAGTCCCCTACATTCCCTTCCATACTGAAAGGGCTAACTAAACCCACTCCTCCACTGAGCAAGTGCTATTTCATCCTGCTATGTAATTTCCCAATAGGGAAGGCTTCAGAGTATGGTGAAATACTACTGCTGTAGAGGTAGAGAGCCTGGTTTGCCATCTGACTGCCCTGCAAGGATCGAGAGCAGGGTGAGTTGTTCAAACTCTCTTAGTTGTGGTTTCTTCTTCCAAATGGAAACAAAGTAACCATCATAAAAAATGAGTGCAATAGTGTAGTGTAGAATCTTCCATTCACAAAAAATTGTATCATCACATTCCAATCAAGAGACTATTTCAATGAATTTTTCTTTTACATTTTTATTCCCCAAATTCATGCATAGCAGGGAGCCCTTCAAGCTTTGTCAATTTCTATTTTCCCAAGGTGGGGGGGGTGTCAGGGGAAACAGGTCCTGCTGTGCTTATCAAAACAGCAGCTAGATCCAGACCGTATCTCATCTCTCCAATTTCCCAGCCATCATCTACAAATATGGCAGACAGCTGCATGGCGGGTCCTTATCTAAAAATGAATTTAGTGGCTGAGATTTCCTGTATAGTCACACCTCAAATAATTGGACATTACAACCAGGCACTATGGAAAGGAAATCACATACCCCTAACCAAATGGTGATTAAATCCACCACATGGTCTGGACTGGTTCCAGTGTTCAGAAGCAAGGGCTTTATTGTGCGCAAGAGTTTGGCCTCTGTGCCAGGCTGGAGGGTGCCCAACTCTCTTTATGGCTGCTCTTGAATGGCCTCTGCACCAGACAGATGGCCTCTAGCCACAATAACAATTCTCCATTGACACAGACATCTGGTAAGTGCCCATGTCCCAATTTGCAGATGAGAAAATCAAGGGCCATGTGATTTTGATTGTTATCTATGGTCTAGGTGTGCCATAAATAATCATAGAGACAGTCAAGGCAGCTTGATGGCTCTTCTCTTTGATGCTCAGTTACTGGGGTGCCTTTGCCAAACAGAAAGGCTCTAGGCTATTCAGTCCAAAAAGACGCCATTTTAGCATAGTCTTTTACCACTCGCTACTGAATAATGAACTTCATTAATTAATATTTTTGCCATATTGCCAACAGTACCTTCTTCCAACTCTGTACAATCAATGGCCAACTTTGAGATGCATCTTCCAGGATATATCCTGTGTTGGAACAACACTAACTGTGTTGAAAATTGTGCTGGATAGTGGGGTTGATAAGATAAGGAAAATACAATTCCCATGTTCAAGTTGATATGAAAATTTTAGTTTTACTTCTTATGAGCTGAAGATGTGGCTCAACACTTAGGAGAACTGGCTGCTCTTCCAGAGGACCTTAGTTCTGTTCCCAGTACGCATACGATGTCTCAGCCATCTGTAACTACAGTTCCAAGAGATTCAACATCCTTTTCTGGCCTCTGAGGACCCAAGGCACACATACTGTCCACAGGTAGTACACATCTATACACGCAAAAGGAAACACACACATAATATAAATGTAAAAATCTTTTTAAAAAATGGTTCCCAAAAGCCCTGATAGATAGGTCATGGATTCTAGGGGACAAACTTACTACGATTATCTTGCTAAATGAACACATCAATAAACAACTAATTAATAATAATAATAATAATAATAAACAAAATAAAAATAATAACTGCTAATGGTGTTGGGGGAAATATTAAAAAAGTCTAACCGACTCATTCCCACATTTGTGCCTCTGCCCCGGCAGCCTGGCTGGCCATGCACTGGCAGGCAATGGCCAACCTGTTTTTACCTCATGGATATTCTGACTCTGAACTCCACAGTCTCTCTACCCAGCTCGCTAGGTTCCCACTGGTGAGTCGCTACCACACCAACCCCGTGCTTCAAATCCCCCACGGTCTTTGTGGAGCACCTCAGGCAAACCCATACTTGACCCTATACCTTTCTCTCTTGAACCCAGACAAGCCGTCTTGTGAAGGAAAACGCAACACAAACTTAGTTCAGAAACAATGGTAACTCAACCTCTGGGTGCAACAACCGAAACTTAATCTTGTAAGCCTTATTAAAATCTGATCCCACCGGGCAGTGGTGGCGCATGCCTTTAATCCCAGCACTTGGGAGGAAGACACAGGTGGATTTCTGAGTTCAAGGCCAGCCTGGTCTAGAGAGTGAGTTCCAGGACAGCCAGGGCTACACAGGGAAACCCTGTCTCGAAAAAAAAAAATCTGATCCCTCCAGTGGCAGATCCTTGTGGATCCTTCCCCTCTGCTGTCCTGGTTCCAAAGAGCATGAATTCTCTCCTCCTTCCTCTCTCCTTCCATCCAACCCGGAAGTCCCTTCTGCTTGCTCATTAGGGGATTGGTTCACAAGAAAAGCACCAGGCCCATCCACAAAATGGTATATTGTTATAACCTTAGATCTGCACACCAGTCAACACTTACCAAAGAAGCTTCTTCCTGCTGTCGATGGTAACTGACACACAGACCATGTGCAGAGGGTAGGTGACTAATCTTGACTGTCAACTTGACCACATTTGGAAGTAACTAAAACCCAAACAGCTGTGTGCACTAAGAGAGATTTTCTTACTTGGATCATTTGATGTGGGAGACTTGCCCTAAATCTGGATCATTTGCGGTCAGAAGAGCCACAATTCTGGGATCCAGTCATCTGGTCACAGCCCATATGAAAGCACATGGGATAAGGAAGCTCCTGTTTTCTGTCTGCTTGCCCTCACTTCACTGAGCCATTTGTTCATTGGTGTTAGAAAACTTCCAGCCTTATAGGACTTCCCTAGGACTCCAGCACCAGACTGGAATTGTTGAAACATATTGTCTTGTGAACTAAACAAGTCCGGAATCACTGGTCTTTCCATCAGGAGACAGCCATCGCTGGACCTCTCAGACTACAATCTGTAAACCACTCAAATAAATCCTGTATGATGTATGCATATATATATATATATATATATATATATATATATATATATATATATATTCATCCTATCAGTTCAGTTCCTCAGCAAATCCTGGCTAATAAAGTGAATGACTTTGGACTACTCATTCGTAAGTGGGATCTCTATCACAAGCCTCCTTCAGGGCTAAGGGATCAATCCAGAAGAGGAGGCAAAAAGATTATGAGCCACAGGTGGTAAACAATTTCAAAGAAACAGAGTTTTCCAGATACAATGGGATTGGTTCATATATGAACTCACAGGCACTGTGTTAGCATGCACACGATCTATACACGTTCAGATCAGACAAAATCCCAACACAGGAAAAGTAGTCACAAAGTCCTTCCCCTAGCCAAAAAGCTATATGAAATTTATAGGTGGTAGGAGAGGGACACACCAAATTGTTTTCAATGGAGTGACACTGGGTACATCAACCATACTCAAGGGCAGGCCCCATGTTCAGGAATAGCAAACCAACACATAAAATCCTAGCTTTTTTTAATGGGGATTGCAGTTTGGTTATTTTTTTATTTCTAATAGACAGAAAAATATGAATTTGGGCGGGTAGGGAGGTGGGGGAGGATCTGGGAGGGGTTGTGAAATAGGAAGATGATATATTATATGAAATTCTAAAACAATTAAAGGATAAAAGCAGTTAAAAAACAAAAACAAACAACAATAACAACCTCCAGCTTAAGCACAGCATGGAATAGTCCTTAGTCTAGCTAAATGCGTCACTAATATTTCCCACGCATAGGAGAAAGCCAGACCTCACAAATGCTCTGCCCCCAGAAACAATCTCATCCCTATAGTGTCTGAAGGAATACTCATCTGGTAACCTACCCACTGCAAGGCTCAGACCTCTCAGACTCATTATTTCTCTAATAGTATTGAAAGAAGAGAATTCCCCCCAGACCATTGGCCTAATCAACCTAATGCCCTGTTGTCTGTGGGCTGAAGGCTGTCAGGAGAGAAGTGAAGGTAGCTTGTCCAATTGCAGTAATGCTTGTCAATCATCCATCCATTTGAAGATGCACAGAAGAAGCTCCTCTTCTTCCCAGAACACCAAGCCCTCCAGTGACTCAGATTTTTCACCAGGTATATTTTGCAATTTGTTCTCAAATTCTATGAAAATGGGGGTTACGATAAAGGCAAAGTCCATTTCCTTGTGAACAAAGGGACAGTTTACTACCAAAAGGCAAAGGTACCAACATGCGAGGGCAAGTAGATTTGCATATGAGCCAAGCTCCTGAGAGTCTTTCAGTCGTAGGTGCAGTTGGAGAGCTCAAAGCTGTGTGTTTTGTTTTTATCTAAGAGGACAGCAGCATGAATCAGTGGATGGATGGATGGATGGATAATATAAAAGGGATAGAAATAGAAAGGTAAGAGGAGGGAGATGAAAAGCATGAGAAGGAGGAGAAAAAAGAAAATACTCAAAATTATAGGTGTTGTTAAATTACAAAGGGAAAAGAAATGTGCCTCCTAAAACAAAGCAATTAATTCAATTAAGCAGATATGCTACATGGGTATCTATTGGCCATGCTGACATCAATATGATATCAGTGAATGAAGTAAGCCAAGCCTGGCCTCTGTAAGCCCAGAAACAAAGCCAGATCTTAATATCATTCACTACCTGGATATAAGATCTTCTGCCTCAGGCAATCCCTGGCCACTAAAGTAAACAATACCTATCACACAGAAAAGGCTCTATAAACGGGTGCCATTACTATTGTTACTGGTTTCATTAATAATAAATATGAAAGCTTTTAATTTGAGCCATGTGCCTTCTATTATGAATAGAGAAGAGTACATGGAAGTGATAAACACACACACACACACACATACACAAACATACCAGTTAATTGAATAAGCACTTTTTTTCTAAATTAAAATAAATCACCCTTAGTACATGTCCCACAAACAGACACAGGGTTAGTGAAATAGGGGGATGGGTAGCGGTGCTCAAACAACTCTGAGAATTCCACATTTTAGCTCCCAAAGCCAGCACAGAGAAGAATTCTGGAGCACTTACATTAGGAACTCTTGTTTTCTGCACATGCTAGTTCGTGTAATTTTCTTAATAAACTTTCAAGGATGAGCCTCATTTCACATACCTAGAAGCAGACAAAATGACGTTAAGAAACATGGCTAATGTACATTTTTCATAGAGAGGATAGCCAGGGATCTAATATGAGGTGACTACACAGAGGTCAAACACCATGTCACATGACTTCTCTACAAGAGAAGTAAGCCTCAGACAGCAGATGGGTTTACCCATCCATCTAGCCATCCATTCATTCTCTCCTGCATCTATTCATTCTCTCATCATCAGTAAGTATTCAATGCCATTCTGTTGTCACCTATCTGCATTTGGCATTGAGGATATAGCACCACATAGTAACACAACTGTGACTCTATAGAATCTACATTCATTCAACAAGAAAAGCAGTAGGGGGAGAATATACTCTCAAACTCACATCTTAGGCATAATTTTAGAAGAATACTTTTTAAAAATCCTGTTAAGAGATACAGATATAAGAAATCAATGACATTAAGCCAGGATACTCCATGTTCAACAGATTCAACAAACATCACTTGAATGTTCTCACAATGAAAAAGTAGAAACCTAGCTCAGAGAGACCCAGGTTCTTAGAGACTGAGAAAGAGATGGTAAGCTTTTCACTCTTTCAGGTATCTCTGGAGGGTGGTGCTAGAGTTCGGGCACCATGAGGCTAAACGTTCAATAAAATGAACATTTTATTGTGAACAAAAATGCCTTCATTAATTGTATCTCCTCTGGATACTTATATTATCAAATTTTATTAAAAGGCTAGCTGACTTAACATGCACCAAGCAGAAGAACAGTGCTGACAAAGTAAGGATATTATTATTTTCTAATCCCATGAAATGGGCTTGAGCCTGGTTCTTGAGAACAATCCTACCTGGGCCACTGAAAGATAGAATATACAACAAAATGAAAATGGATGATGTCACACAGTCACGGAGATGCACAGGATGTGTGTATCAACAGTAAGTATAGAGACCAGTAGGTAAGATATAACTGTGGGCTGATACTATCTAGATCTCCCCACACCTATCCCCTATTATCATGGAACTCTCCTATGGTTCTTCAGGGTCAAGACACCAGGTTAGTAATTCATGGTTTTCAAATATCAATGAAATGCATAATCTAACCAAGACAGCCATATGTCCCCACTGGGGAGAGACGAGGCTGTCAGCTCCAACTGATCTGCTACTATCCAGGCCTTCAACACCCTTGGGCAGCAACATTAGTTGGCTGAGGGACACAGTGTCCCCTGGATGCCATGAAGTACATATTAAACCAGGTGACCACTAAGTATGCATCCTGGGATGTGACCATCCAGAGAAATGTACACTATCAATCCTCCATATACATGGGCTCAGTATCTGTGGATTCAGCCAACTAGAATGAAAACATTACAAAATTTTAAAACTGAAACATAATGACTATAATGAACATATGTAGACTTTTCTTGTTGTTATGACATAGAAAATACTCATAGAGCATCCAGTATTCTAAATATCTAGTGATGATTCAAAGTATATAGGAAAATGTATATAGACTATATATGAATATTATACCCCTCTCTAGAAGGGCTCAAGCATTAATGAATTTTAGTGCCCAGAAAGAGATCCTATAACCAATCATCACTGTCACTGAAGGACAATAGTATTTTGAGATTTTTCTACTCTTGTCTTACATGTTGATACACTATCAGACTCTGAAAACAATTTCATTAACCACTGCCAGCCTTGGAGAACAGCTGGGAAGAGGCTGCAAAGAGAAAGGCTTCCCAGTTACTAATGCAAAACCATTGTCTAAGGTCAAGCACAGAAAGTGCCTATCTTCGAGTGTCGCATCACGCTGTAATGCTGGGAGCTCTGTGACCTCATACACAATGTCATCCACACTCTAAACCCGCTCCCTCCTTTGAGCAACACTCAACATAGTTGAGATTGGCTAGTACTGTCTAAAAGATTCCATAACAAAAAGTAGTTAGGAATATGATCTGTGGAATCAGATAGGTGTAGGTTCAAATCCCAGCTTTAAAAAAGTAAAACAGAACCTCAAGAAAGTACTCAACACTCCGTGCTGCAATCTCCCCATCTGTAAAGCTGAGATGAGATAGTTCCTCAGTGGGTTGACATGATGCCTCGGGTCAGTGCTGCATAAAATAAAGAGTGTGTCCAATCACAGATTGCCATTTTATCACTAAAAACTAACCTAGGTAGCTTATTCTAAGAACATGCCCAAGAATGCTAGGCACTGGGAAGAAAGCACGGCAACCAAGTCTCACTCATTCCTATGTACTACAGCTCCTATCTTTTCCATATGTGGAATTATAATTGATGTGGAATATCTGGCCCACTTCCCCTACTCCTCATGTCTACTGTTTATTGACACATGGACTTACCCTGAAAATCTTCTCAAATGTTTGTACATATCACTGAGTCCTCAAATGATTGACAGCCAAGATGGTAAGACTACTCTCAATCACCAAGTTGCAATTCTAACTCAGGTATCCCAACAGAGTGTGATCACAGTGGAAGAAAGTGGCGTACTCAGAATCATTCATTTGGTTCATAACAATGAAGAGCCTACAGGTATCCTATCTATCAGCTCTCTCTCTCTCTCTCTCTCTCTCTCTCTCTCTCTCTGCGTTTCCCTCCCTCCCTCTCTCCCTCCCTCCCTCTATCTCTCCCCCCCCTTTCCCTCTCCTTCTTCCTCTCCCCTCCTCTCTTTCATGCCAATTCACCAGGATTTAGTGTCTCTGGCTCCCAGACAGTGAGTTCATGAAGTAACTAAGAACTCCAAGTGACTTAAACAGTAGAGACTTTTCCTGGAGCCAGGAAATGTTCTCAATCCCAACCAGGAAACCGAAGAAACTGACAACACTAAATGGGATGGGGATGGAGTACCCATGCACAACTCCTGCCCTCCTTAATGTGTCCAGAGGATCTGCTGCAGATGTGGTTAGGACAGATGCCAGAGTATGTTGGCTTGGGGTCCCACATGGCTTCCTGCCTAGACAAACATGTCTCCACAGCTCCAGTGGACTGTCACCTCCACAGGCCCCTCAGGCAGCATGCACACTAGCTCATTGTTCTTCCTGCTAGCAGCTCTCTGACTAGTGCTCACTACTCTTGCCCACAGTAACCTCAGCAGGATTTGCCTGATCTGTACACAATGTGTAGGTTTTGGGACCCAGTGCTGCAATGCTGTGACCCTCCTGTCTTGGAGACATACTGGAAACAAGGACCCAAAGAAGATACTGTGAAAAGGCCATTCAAATGACAAAGTTGTTCAGCTAGTTTCTATCATTATAATTTTGGTATTGTTTTAAAAGTTTTACTGAACAGATTCACAAATTTACTTTTAAAACATGGTTCAGGGGCAGGTATGTGTCTCAGTTAAGAGAGTGCTTTCCCAGAATTCATGAGTCCCTGGGTTCAATTCCTAGCACTACATAAACCATAGTCACACATGCTTTTAATTCTAGCACTTGGGAGATGGAGAGAGGAAGGTCAAGGATTTCAGGACCATTCTTGGCTACATATAGTAGATTTGAAGCTAGCCTAAGCTGCATGAAATCCTCCCTCAAAAAGAAGAGCTCCAACTCCTGTGAAAATGGAGTTGGTGGGGTCCCTTAGCTATCTTTGGGATCTCTATATCTTTGGCTGCCCCAACCCCATAATCATCTACAAAGAATCTTAGAAGTTGGAAATGTTCTACTATATGCCATACCCCTGTGGACTTATCCTACAGACCGTGTCTTCAGGAAAGACAAGCAGACATGGTTCTCTGTATTACCTTGATATTCTTACACAGTCTCCTCAACCTAACCCATGGCATTTCCCAGAAGCCACCCCCTTGACATCACTTGTCTTATCTCAAGTCTGGTCAAGATCACATGATCTGGTGCAGGACAGTTTCAGCACTGTGCCCTCAATCTCCCCAGGCTGGTAACAAGTGTCTGTCAAGAAGCAATATGAACTTGAGACTCGAGGGTAACTTGAGCTGAAGTTTCCCTTTAAGGCCATTTCTCTCCTGCACAAGAATAGACTGTCTCTCTGCTAAGGGGCAGTGACTTTGAGAGTCTTGGGATGGGATTTTACAATGACACACTTCTGATACATGCAATTTTTAAACTTCTTGAGGACTAGGTAATATTCCGTGAACTACAGTGCCTGAGTTATAGAGGGATCATTAAAAGTTAGAGAAACCACTATACTCCCCATTCTGAGAAATACCTCACCCATTCCTATCCTTCCCAGGCCTCTTCTGAATCAATGCCACATGCCTATACAACAAATCTACCTGCATGACCTAATGGTCACTCGTTAAGAAGAGGACACATGCTAGTGCCCCATTTTTTGACAAAAAAAGACACTAATATGCTTTTCCATACCAATAAGGATCAGTCAATTTTATCTGAATGTCAAGATAAATTAAACCATAATGTGCCTGCAACCACAGAGACTTCGGGTCACATCACTCCTGAGACAGTGTGCTCCCAGAGGAGCTGGTCTGCTAAACTCCCGGGATCCCTCAGAACTCTACCCAAGACCTGCCTGTTGCACAGAATGATGTCTAATCCCCCTTGCAGAAGGTTTATAACGTCATTCTTAATTTTTGGCAATTAGTCACATACACACTAAATCTTCAGTGTACATCTGTGCAGCTTTGCTTATTCCTATTCCTTAGCTATTAGTATCTAGTGTACAAAGTCCAAGCCTCCCAAGAATCCACCAGGGTATCCAGCATGACATTGTGTTACACGTGTGTGTGTGTGTGTGTGTGTGTGTGTGTGTGTGTGTGTGTGTGTACCATGGGATGCATGTGAAGGTAAGAAGATAACTTGCAGGAATTGGTTCTTTACTTCTACTGAGTGGGTACTATAGATCAATCTCAGGTTTTTAGGCTTGGCAACAAGTTCCTTCACCTGCTAAGCCATCCTACTAAGCCAGCTTGCAGGCCCTGACACTGTATTTTATATTATGATTGGCACATAGGTAGTGTTCAGTTACTACCTGTTGACTGATTCATGCCCCTGGCAAGGTCTCTAGAGCTGTCAGAAACTTATTTCGTCCAAAGAAACAAAATTAAGGCTGAAAAAGAGCACACAATTAACTACACATTTTAATCTAATTTTTAGTTCATTTCATTTTTCCCCTAAGCAAACATTTGTAAATTTAATCTGCATGACAGACATCTCCTGTCCCCAAATACCCACAGTTCTTCCTCCAATTTGGTTCCAAGATACAGCCAAGAGATTTATATTTCATGCAAATCCATCATTTTTTTCCACTGTGTTAAACCTCTCAGTGGTTTCCAATTGTCCCTGGGTCCTGGTCCTAATCCTTCACCTAACTTCCTAGGCTGTCTGGTCCATGCTGACTGCCTTTCTTAGTCCATCTCGTACCACATTCCCCTATGCTTTCTAGGGTCTAGCACATTCAGCTTACAGCTCATAAAACTTCCACTCCAGCCTCTCTCTATTACAAGCTCTCACTGTGCTCCTCCCCCTCTCTAGAATGTCCTTCTCACATTCTTCTTCTCTCCCCTGGACCCTTTCACCTGCTGATTACTATATTTAACCTTCAGTTTTCAGATAAGAAATCCTTAGTCAGCAAGGACTTACCTGAATCCCAACATAGCGTACAGCCAGTTGCTAAATGGTCAGGCAGCATCTTAGGTCTCCTCACCATGAGCTGTCTTGTTTCCCTTCCAGACCCCATGGCTATTGATGGTATCTCTCTTACTCATCCTGTATCTTCAATACAATGTAAACACATTTCAGGTAAATGTTTAGGAAATCTTTCCTGTTCACGATCCTTTCAGGTCTTAAAGTCACTACCTTCTGATGTTTGGGGAGACTACTGCTATGAGATTAAAACTTATAAATAAAAATTACATACATCTATAGAGTGGGTAAAATTTGATACACATACAGAGAGAGAGGGAGAGAGAGAGAGAGAGAGAGAGAGAGAGAGAGAGAGAGAGAGAGAGAGAGAGAGAGGAGTCTGAATCACCAGAACTCACATAAATGTAATGCTTTCTGGCTAGACTAGCTGAATAGATGAGCTCTGCATTCAAGTGAGGGTCTCTGCCTCAATATAAAAAGTCAAGAGGATGAGGACACCAATACCAACCTCTAGCTCCACCACATTTGTGTGTACATACCTGCACACACATCTGCATACATTTACACATGCCCTCAAAACACGCCACGCCAAGGAGCTCCATAACCTATAACTCCACACAGTTTAGCTTAGCAAATGAAATCATTTACATCCCCTGCCATGACTTTATCCTCTGCACTTCCAAGAACCCTCATTTGTGGTCTGTGGCTTGAGGGACATGAGAGGGAAAGAGGGTGTAGTTTTGGCCACTGACATAATTAAGTACCTCCCATTAGTACTATTAACAAGCCTGAGTTTGTTACATTTGGTAATTCATCCCTTTCCTCCCTACTTCCTGAGCCCTAAGATTGATGCTCATATATATAAATTTGAGACAGTTTCACAAGTTTACAAACAATCACAGTTGACCTTGTGTGTACATGGACTAGCCAGCCACATTTGGAAAATAGCTTCATACTAACCTAAATCTTGGCTGAAGAGTTCCAGATACAACTTAGTTCTCTGGTTTAAAGCAGTGGTTCTCAGACCTCAGAACTCAGAGTATCAGAGCCATGAGAAAGACTATAATATGCAGATTACATGCCCCCATCCCCAGGTCTTTACAATATGCAGATACTAGTCTTCCCATGCAGGACTTTACAATATGCATGCATATTGCTTGCCTCCACCCCTGAGTTTCTGATTCAGTGGGTTTGAAATTCTGCGTTTCTAAGTTCCCAAGTGGTACTGATATTGTATTTACCCAGGAGTCACACAGTAAGAATATGATACTTAAGAATGCTTTATGACCTGAAAGGAGCCATCTAGGATAGGATAAAGGCTAACAGATGACTTTCCTGGAGATAGCCCACTGTTTTTTCCATGGTCTGCAATGGGTGAGCTCTAAGAGACAAGACCTGGAGAGACAACATCCCAGGATTGCTTCTTGCTATTGATATGCCTCTCCTATCACTATTATATTGTCTAACAATTCCTGGACATCAGCCTACCCTATTGGGCAAATTTCCTGCAGATCAATATGAAGATGAACTTTCATGAATTAATGCTGTTTAGGCGAATGAATGGTTTTATAGAATGACTGATTTGATTCAAATAATTTTAGGAAGAAAGTTTTAAGAAATGTTTAAGAAATTGTTTTGCTAGAAAAATGTAATAAAGTTAGAATCGAGAATAAAATAGTAAGTAAAGGCTTCATAATAGTAAGTAAAGGCTGCATAATAAGAAATACAATGAGCTCTCATAATTATGCTAAAAAGAGATATAGACTTGGGACAAATTTGTGTTCAAGGAAAAACATTCAGGTCCAAGCGTAAAGCCACAGGTGTGCACTATGATAAAAACTGTTGTTTTGTTGCTTATAATGAGTTTACAGTGTGGATCTCTGCTTTGAACTTGTCGTTAATACCTTTCTGTAACTCCTCTTTTTTTGTAACATTTTATCTATGAAGTAATTCTTTCTTACATAGAAAACTTTTTGTCAAAAAGCTATAAAAATGCTAAAAGCAATAAAGAAAGATGGTACAGCATTTCCCACTTCACTTGGTGTGTGTGCTGTCTGTGGGAGTGATTTCCACTTCACTTGGTGTGTGTGCTGTCTGTGGGAGTGATTTCCACTTCACTTGGTGTGTGTGTTGTCTGTGGGAGTGACTTCTTTCCTTTCCTTTTTTTCTGTCTGGTTCAGAGTTAACCTGCTCTGTGCTTCTCACCTAACCAGCGAGAAGCTCCTGGCTGACTCTTCAGAGAAGGGAGCTTTAGCAATAAATCCTTCTACTTAATTCTCTGCTGCTCAACAGCATGTGCTAACCACCAGATATTAGCGCTTATTTACACACAAATAATAAGAGCGATAGAGTTAAGTTTTCCCAGCACTTATGTACGCATAAAGAGTTAAGTTTTAGTGCTTATTTAAGCACAGGACAGTAATAAAGAGTTAAGTTCCCAGTATTTAATAAAGCACAGAGATAAAGAAACCAAAGCTTAATAAAGCATAAATAAGTAAGATTATAATAAGGCCAGGGATTATCCAGTTTTTAGCCTTCATCCAACTCTGTGTTCCGCCTCAGCTCAAACCCCGCAAGGCTGAGTAGACCTCCGGCAACAACCCTTGCTGTGAGTGAGACTCGCCCCTCTCCCATGGATTTTTATTACTATTATAGAGTGTAAGTGGAGCTCTAGATCTTATCAATATATCACAATTGATGTTGACATACAGCCATGATTGAGAGCCATCTATAAGTAAATGTTTATATCTGATTAAAGACAATGGTCTCCACAGAGGGTCTTAAAAACATTGATTTATATGCTTCTGGAGGGAACCATTGAGCTTCTCTAAGAGGATTAATGGAGGAAAAGGGGATAAGTGTTAAAGATTCCAGACCTAGAGTGATGTACAGGTAAGGTATAACAAGAGGGAAGAACTAAAGGGACCAAACACCATTTTTACTTAACTGAGTGGTTTCCCCTTTTATGGAAACCCTTTGCATTAGCTATGCTTGAAACACAACTCCTAATATCTTGGGCTTAGGGCTGGGCCACTTGCAAGAAGGTCTAAGGGATAGGATACCCATGTCCCTTCTCAGTGGCTCAGCAAGTAAGATATAATTCTGTACATTAGAAAACCAAAATTAAATGTAGAAAAAATTACAATACCTCTCTCTCTATTTTCATAATTACCAAATTAAACTGTGACCTCTGTGAGAATGCCCATCACTATCCCTAACACCCAATTCAGAGTACACAGCCAGAAAATAACAGCAGACTAAAATGATGTGTTTTTAGATGTTTGGGGGATGGCTCAGTCAGTAAAATGATTGCCACACAAGCCTCAAGACCTAATTTCAATGTCCAGGACTACCCTCCCCTCAAAAACATCAAAACATCTTCTGTGATGGATATCTGATAATTTTAATCCTAGCACTAAGGAGGTACAAACAGGAAGATTAGCTAGCCTAGCTTCCATATGCATACACATAGGAAGAAAGGTACTACTATTCTGGGTTCTAAACAAAGATAATTGAATGAACCTAAGTCTGTCTTCTTGGAATAAACAACCTAAGAAGATAGAGCTGTAGAATCGTACCTATATACAATCTATATAAGAAAATAACTCAGATTTTGTTATATATTATTCATAAATCTGAGAACTGCAAGACATACATATATAAAGCTTAAGTTTCCTTAAAACATTTATATGGAGCATAACATAGACAAAAGCATCAGGAAGAGCAAGGCAACAGTCAGTCAGTCTCAGGAAACGTTATATCAGTAGGAATCACTGCCCCTTTTTTTGTTCCTGTTAAATGCTCCGCATCTAGAATAGGTTTGGCACTAAGAGAGACTCAACAAATATTTATTCAATGGATGAATGGACTGAGCCTCATATAGCAGCCAAGGGATATGCCTTCCAGATCTTTCCAGGGATAGGATGTAGGAAGAGTGAGGTTTCTGCAAAGAAACCCTCAGCTATCCCAGCCTTGAGGCAAGATGGCACACACTGTGTTTGTGCTCAGTGTTCTCCTGAGATGCTTGAAAGCTTCTCCCACACAACCTTCAATGGCCTCTCAGAATCCGTGGTGTGCACAAAGGTCTGACTGTGCTTTTAGCCAAAGGCAAACAAAAAAGGTGAAATACTGCATCAGAAATGTCACCACACAATCATTTCTAAGCTGCAATTGTGTTGGTTTGGTGAAGAAATTCAACGGAACCAAATACTTCTTTACACACTGGCACTTTAAATGAGAACTCCATAGCAAACATTTAGATCAAGTCTGCTTGCTTTTCTGAGTTTTCACACCAAGATCTTTCCAGGGAAGAACTTCTGTGAGGGGCTTTGAGGTGCATGACTGCTCACCTGACATTTATATGTCCACCATCCTCGGAGCTCTTAAGTAAGCATGTCTCTGGTCACACTATGGGAAACTTCTCTATTTCAGAGGCCCTCAAGGTATAGCTGCAGGTTACAGAGATGAATAACAGTTGGGTACATGACATCTACCTGAGATGCCAAAGTTAATTAACTTGTGCTTCTGAATTCCCAACCTCAAACACCCCTGTATTCTTCTCTGAAGACTCCTATTAGGTAATGCTAAAGTTGAGATAAAGAGTCTTCTCTACACCATGATGAGACAAGGGAAACAAAACTGTGGTCTGCTTTATCTAGACCGTGGGGAAATGGAGACTCCTCCATTATCACCTGTTTATCATGGGCAGATCCAGGAGCTACAGAAGATTCAAGTTAGGGAGGATCCAAAAATCCATCCTAAAACTAAAACCTACTCCCTTCTCTCACACCACCAGCCATATAACTATTCTGCCATCATTTCCACTTTTATGCATCCATTTTATAGATGGGAAAACTAAATCTCAAAGAGATTAAGCAACACGAAAGTCACCCAGTTAGGAGAGAAAGGGCTGGAACCTACCAAAGAAGTAAAATGGCGGCCGGCTCTAGCCTTAGTTAGAAATTTCAGTAATATTTGGGGATACTGATAATAATGGTGGCGGTAGTGGCTCAAGCAATGCTAAATAACAGGAAAAATCATTTTTTTTTAGAAATATGTGCTATTTACATTGCTACCCTGGGAAGGAACCGTGTGCCATAGAAGCCACAGAGGGCAGGGGTGGTGGTTCCTCCTTGTCAACCTGAAAGAATTCAAAATAATTTAAACAATAGTCCTGTGTGTGTGAGTGTCTCCAAGAGAGTTTCTAAAGGTTTAACTGAGGTGAAGAGATCTACCCTCAGTGTAGGTGGCACTAACCCATGAATGGTGGTTCAAGACTAAATTTAAAAAAGAAAAACCAGGACATATGTAGCAAGATAGTGTTTTTGTTTTGTTTTTTAAAGAGGACATGAGTGGAGGTGGGTAGGAGAGAGAACGGATTACAGGGAAGACTAGGAGTGACTATGATTGGAATACATTGTATGAAGTTCTCAAAAAAAAAAGTATTTTATTATTTATACAAAAAGAACCTGAGCACAGCACCTTCATCATTCTCTGCTTCCCAATTGCAGATGCAATGTGACCAGCTGCCTCTTGCTCCTGCCTACACAGCTAGGACTGCCCATTCTTTCCCATGATGGACTAAGCCCTCCAACTGTGAACCAAAATAAAGTCTTACTATGTTGTTTTTGCTCATTATTTTGACATGGCAACAAGAGGAGTATCATCAGGGAACCTTCTGCCCTAGCAACTGGCCTTCTGTGAGCCACCTCAGTACAACAGTTCTTCAAGAGACAGCAGACCACAAATTCTCTCCTGACTGCTGATGGCAAACATAGGAAGAAACTAAGATATCTAGGTGGATTCGGCAGGTGCTGCCAGATGGAGAATGTTGTTTAACTTGGAAATGTCTCCTTGAGAAGAACAAGCAGGTCATCCATGCTCGTTGGCAATGATGTCCCTGCAAACACTGTTAGCTATGGAGAAGAGCAGATGACTAAGGTACAGTCAGCAGCATGACCCACTTATCCCTCATAGTTCCCTTCACTGATAAACAATTCCACATGTTAACCCATAATCACATAATGTGGCCATCCCGTTATTCTATTATTTCACTATATGATCTTACCAACTGGATTTCTAACTCTTTGGTGCAGCTACCGTTATCTTCCTCTTTTACGTATCCTTGTCCAGACCCTGCTGTATGCCATACTTAATGGATATTTGTGGTATGATTTACTGAATAACTCCACTTCAGTCACGTTCATCTATCATGGAGACTCTGGACATTAAGAAATTGGAAGCATGAACCCAGAGAGAGAGAGAGTTTGTCTACAATGCAATTGAAAACCAAGTTGACTTTCCTGGTCTGACAAAATAGTGCTGGTCTATAATTCAAGTGCCTGAGCAATAGGAGCAGGAAGGTCACCAGTTTGAGGTAAGCCTGGTCTACATAGTGAGATCCTGTGTTATGGGATAAGATGACACAGGTACACAACACAATTCTACTACAAAGTACTATGTGAACACTAGTTTGTTCAGCCAAATTGTGGCAAATATTACCCACTCCTGATATTTGGAAAGGATTGTATTAAACAATGTTTACAAAAAGCTTTGGAACCATCAACAAACAATGAATATTTGCTATTGTGACTATTCTGGTTTATAACTATTATCTTTACCCTGCCTCATCATAAATAATCACTCTTTTCTTGGTATTACCACAGAATATTATAAAAACATAACATCATTTAAATAATGATATATGTGTAATGATATATAATACACAGGAGGTATGTATATTTGCCATATACTGATACTACTCATGATAACCTTAATTACATGCTTAACCTGTGCTAGGCTTTGTTCTACAGGTTATGTTTGTGTTAGTTCTCTAAATCCTCACCAGGCAGAAGTGAACCAACTCACCCTGGGCAATGAAGGAAGGGACAGACTAGCATCCGAGATGAGGCAGGCTTATCCACAACCCAACAGGCTATACACGGGCTAAGCCAACCACCCTGGGCTGTGAGTTTTACAGTCATGCTCTCCTTGTTTGACTAACCCTTAATACCTCTCCAGCACTTGGCTCCAGGCTTGTGGTTGTCTATGAAAGGTCTGAACAAAGGAGATGCCATCAGCCAGACACACTAGAACGTCCAGAGAGATGATGCCAGCTTTCTAGTGTTCAAGATGCCTGGGACTCAAAACCCTGGCCCCCTGCACATTTCTGCCTCAATGAAATAGGGCATAGCTGAGCTTGACGGCTGATAGATTTTCATCCCCTGAGGAAGATTAATCACTAGGTTAATAGAGCCAAAACCCCGGTGACTCACTGGGCAGTGGGGACATTGTACCTAAGGAAAGAGCAGAGACACAGTCTTGAAAGAATGACCTAAATGTAGGGTAGATAGAGAGTGGGTCCTTGCAGGTTGATTCAGAAACCAACCTGTGTGGATGACCTGGACTTTCTTTTCAAGGAGATATTTCCAAGTTAAAGGACTTTCTTGAGTCATCAGAGTCCTATCCAACTTTCCCATCCTAGGAATGCACAAGCTGCCTGTTACGTGAAGGTCACTGTCATTAAAAGATACTGGCTTCCTGTGAAATGAGTACAGACTTATTCATAAGCCACCTATGACTTCTGGTCTTAGATTTGCCCTTCTCTGAAGTATAATAATAAATCTGTCTCATAGGTTGGATGGGAGAAAGCAATGTCGTTTCCATTGTATCAAGTGATTAAGAAATCCTCTGTTTGCAGAATGTTCTACCAAAGCAGCAATGAGATCCAGCTAATACACAGCACACATATATTGGTAACACCCAGTTCATACTCAACATGTGTCAATTACCAACACCTGTACTAATTGTTTATGTGTTTGATCCTCACAGCAACTGTATGGGTTGAAAATATGCTCATTTAGAGATTGAAAATTAAGACACAGAGTGGATAACTAAATTTTCCAAAGTTATACAACTAGCAAATAGCTTAGCTGCCATTCAGATCCAAGAGATCTGGTTGCCAGTCCATCTCCTAACTGCTGAGCTACTTTCTGATAAGCTCCATTATGAGTATCACAAAGTATGGACTCAGGTAACCACCCCCACTCCCTGAACACAGGGAATCCTTGGCACAGAGAATATTTGCTCGCTCTTTATACTATGTGAAACCTGTCTCCTTAAGAAAGCTTTTGCAGAGTCTTCCTCAGCAGCAGAGGAAAGTGGTGCAGAGACCCACGGCAGACATTATGAGGAAAGAGTCTAAATAGGAGGTCTCTTTTTGGTCCCTCCCCTCTGAGATCAGGGAACAGAACCCTTCAGGAGCAGGGGATGAAATACTTTAGGAGTCAGAGGGGATGGAAGACACCAGGAAAACATGGCTCTGAGACTGAATTGACAAGCATTAGAACCTACAGGGTTCTGCATCAGGTCTTCTGTGTATATATCATGGTTATTAGCTTGGCGTCTGTGTGGGACTCCTAACGGTGGGAGCATGTGTATCTCTGACCTTTCCCCAGCTCTTGAGACTCTTCCTCCTATTGGGTTGCCTTGTCCAGCCTCGGTATGAAGGTTTTTCCTTGTCTTATTGTATCTTGTTTTGTCCCACTTAGCTATTATCTTTTGGAGGCCAGTTCTTTTCTGAAAGGAAAACAGAGTGGGAGTAGATCTGTGGGAAAAGGGAGGTGGGGAAGTCTAAGAGGAGTTGGGGAAAAGGAAACTGAGGTTGGAATATATTGTGTGAGAGAAGAATCTATTTTCAATTAATAAAAAAAAAAACTCTTAAGTCTGCTGTGGATCTCAAACCCTGACAAAGTTTACCTGGAATTGCAGAAAATTATCAAGCAAATGAATGTGATTGTTCTTTCTCACATGCACGCATGCTCTTGATCTCCCAATCTCTGGGTGACTATGGCTTCCTCAGAAACCCAGGAGCTTGACATATTCTCTCTCTGAGAGAACAAGGAATTTAGCACTCTACACAAAAGCAAGCCCCCCCTCTTCATCAGTAATCCCCCAACACTGTCTATACCTTTACTCTCCAAGAGTTTCAGGCACAAGAGATTGTGTGCCTAAGTTGTCAAAAGTGAGCACATCTGCTTTCATTCATGGCTGCCCCGGGTTAGGTGTGATAAAAGGAAGGTCAGAGAGCATGAAGCCTCATCCCTCATTAGAGAATTTAGGCCCACAAGGGGTGACACTAATGAGGTCATCATTGTAGTCAGGCAGATAATCACGATTCGAGTGCATCCATGTACACCAAAGTCCAGTACTATGAACATTCTCTAAACTAGGTACAAGGTTGAATTCCTACCTTCTAACCAGAGAGGCTTTGTAAGTAAGCAGATCTTAGAAGGTGTCAGGATTCGTGCTATCACAGAGCAACCAGGAATGATGTAAAAAGGCAGAAAGGGCAGCTGATAGAAGATGGCTGAGGGCAGGATACAGTGACCTCTGAGAAGAGCAAGCTGGATATGGGGTATATAGTCCACACGTGTGAATGGGCATGCATTATATGTGTGTACACGCAGTAGAGTCTAGAGGTTAACCCAAGGGTTGTATATTAAGGTTTTGCCTTTTACTGTTTATTGTAGTGCTAAGTGCTGGTCTCCAAGATTTGGAGTACAAAGGTAGCCTGAGGGACCCTGACCCCATTTAATTCTAATTGGTAAATAAAGATGCCATCAGTCAATAGCTGGGGAGAGGAGGCATAGGCAGGGTTTAGGTTTCCTGGGCTAGAGACCACGAGGAAGAGGCTGAGGAGAAGGAGAGTCACCATGGGATAGAGAAGGCAGAAGATGCACCATGGACTCTGGGCCGAGAGAACATGGCCCAGAGGGCTGCCTGGTTGGAGCTCAGAGCAGCCCAGATGAAGCATAGTAAGTAGTAACTCAGAGTTATGGGCAGGAAAGTGGATCCTAACAGTGTAGAGGTTAGGCAGTTACCCAGCTATTGTGCTGCTGAAAGCATACTAAAATATAAAGGCTGTGTGTGTGTTTCATCTGGGAACATAAATGGTCTAAGGCAGGAAGGAATCCCGCAACAGGAGTCGGAATTTTCTAAAAAATATTTTTACTACAGTTGTACTCAGATGCTGCCCACTGGACAGAGAGTCCCAGAAATCCCCCTGCCTCCGAGTTTCCAGCACCAGGATTACACACATGCATTATCACACCTGGCTTTGTTTCCCTCCACCAGCCCTGGGCTCTGGGGATCTGATGCTTGCCCAGCAACTACTATGGTCATTGGGCTTTCTCTCCAGCCCTGAAGTCCTTTCTCGATTCCAGTTTACACTGAGCCTCTGTCAGTTTTTTGTTTGTTTTTTGTTTTTCTTACACAATTGCCAACTCTGTCACCTAAGACAGTGGCAGATATGACTAGAGATTCTAAAATGGCCGCACAGATCAACCCACGAGCCCTCTGACCCAAGACAGAAGTCTTGGCAGACAACATCAGAGCTGGGGTTTCTTATATTTCCATATATCCATAGGCTGGGGGATCCCCCTAAAGGAACAATTCACCTCAATTATTCACTGACTTAGAATTCATCCTTAGAGGTGGCATATGGTAAGAATAAGGACAAACCTAACCTCCATGGCCAATGACATGGTGTCTGTCAAGGCTCCTCACCTCATGCATACTCAGTTGATTAGCTGTGAAATTAGCTAATCACTGATCTCCACACAAGCTCTATGGTGTGTGTGCCCACATGCACACACACACACACATGTAAATATAAATAAATAAATAAATAAATGTTTGAAAATATACATGTTAGCTGGGCCTGGCACATGTCTGGAATTCCAGCACTCAGGAGGCAGAAGCAAATGGATGTTTAGAAGCAACTGGGGCTACATAGAGAGGGGCCCTGTTACAAAACAAAACAGGTTAAGAGCCCTTTCTCCATGAAACAAGCTCTTCCTGCAAATGTCAATGGGGAATCTTAGCCTCTCGGCTGTAAACCTTAGAGTCATCCTTAATTCCCTTTCCTCTTTTATCTGTACCTAATCTATCAGAAAGCTCTATTGCACTACCTCCTAGCCTTTCTCCTCTACCACACCAACCTGAGATGTCACCATTTTCCCCACATTAGCATGACTCCTTCCTACCTGATCTAACCTCCACCCTTGTTCTGCCACAGACAGTAGCTAGAGATGGGTTCTAAAGCCTAAGTGTACCCTTGTGGCTTCCCATCTCGCTGTTTTCATACTCTCCACTGTCAGACATCCTCCTGCCTCTGGTCCTTCTCCTGTCTTCTCTCCATTCCTCTTCAGCCACAATAATCTTGTCCTGTCTCTTGCCCAGCCACTTACATTCCAGTTTAGGAGGGGTCTCTGCGCTTGCTGCTTCCTCTAGCTGGCAAGCTCTTCTCTCTTCTGGTCACTAAGTAGACAGATGCTAACTTGACAAATCAGCCTTTCTGTCCATGGCACGTGAGATAGCCACTTAGATAGACAACTCCCTTTTCCTTCATGGCATGAACAGTCTTGTATAAACAGCATGTCTCAAAATGGTAATGCACACACAAATCACTGCAGATCTTGTTAACATCCAGATTCTAATTTTGTAAGGTGGCACTCTGCATGCTGCCAGCCATGGGAGTGTAGACTTGATGTCACCACGCATGCTTACATGCTTACTGCCTGCCTACCCCAGCTGAAAATGAAGCTGGTGTGAGAACCAGAACTTTCAATTGCTCTTACATCTCCTGTCATTTCCATTAGGGTCTTGTAAAGGAGACATCATAAATGTCACTGGACGGCTGAACTGGGAATCATCACAGGATAGAGCAGGCACAGAAGAACCCTGGAAAGATGTCAAGTAAGTCCTAGGAGCTAGGTAGAGTCACACATGGCGATTTCCTGGAACTGGCATAAATGTGGTAAGTTGGAGGAGGTCAACTGAAAGTCAGCTATTGAGGTAAAAAAAAAAATTAGTTGATACAGTAATGAAAGAGAAAGGTAAAAGGTCATGGGTTAGATGGACCAGGAAGCCCAAAGGTCAAGGGTTAGATGGACCAGAAAGCTACAGAGATGATATGGGAAAAGACAAGGCTCAAGAGAACAATTTTAGTTGAGACTATACTGTCCAACGTCATTATTTTGGTGTGGATATTATAGGCCCATAAATACACAGGACACAAAGATGGGAAGAACTGATTTTATTTTATTTCAACCACCCAATTAAACGGTAAGAGACATGTCCTCTGAAGTTTACTCTCCCCCCTGTTTAGCTAGTCCTGTGTCCACTTCTTTCTAACTTCAAGGATGTCTGGTGTATTCTAATGAATATGAAGGCTTGCTAGCATATCATATACTAATGCTGCTGCTGATGATGATGATGATAATGATGATGATCATGATCACAACATAATCTCACTTTTCAAAAGGATTTGAAAATTTGAAACAACAAATCACATCCGTAGAGACTTGCCAGGTACCAAACACTATTCCAAAGATGCATTTGATCCTGCCAACTTCCTTATGAGGTAGGAACCATTATTATGACTACTGTATATGGAGGGGTGGGGGGGGTTGCAAAACAGTGATACTTACAATCAAATACAAAATAAAGTATGTAAGAGCTGAGTCTTACAAAGGACAGTGAATGAGAACAGGCTGATTTTATTGGGAAACTCAGGGACGTTGCTGAAAGATTAGCTTTGAATTTTCTGGGGGGCCAGAGAAAAAGGAAAAGTTGACAGACTTTAACCAAGGGCAACCTATGAGACAAAGCCAGAAGCTTTAAAGAGGCACAGTCAGGGTGAGCAGGGATGGAGTCAGAGAGGAGAGCAGACCCAAGTGATTAAAAGGCCAGCAATAACAAGAGTGGGGTGAAGCCAAGACTAGAGGAGGGAGTAAGAGGTCCCACACCACGCTGAGAAAGCAGCAGTCAGACAAAGTCATCAATGCTGAAGAAGATCAGTGAGAAGTGTAGGATTCTCACCCTGGGGTCCTGCCGTGCTTTTTTACCCCAGGTACAGTGCTTGGACCAGTGACCACTAGATCCGTTGGGAAACTTAATAGAAATATAGAAAATCCGGTCCCACCCAGGTCTGCAAAGAATCTGCATTTTTAACAAGATACCGCCTAGGGTGATTTGAATTCACATGCAAGTTTGAAAAGGATTCCTGGCACTCAGCGGTATTCAGGGGAAGATCTGAGTTTCTAGCAATCAAATGGTTATGGTATCCTTCTCCTACCCACTTTCTAGCTGAGGAAGTTGAGGCTTACCATCACTAGAGGATAATGAGGCTGGGATTTGTTCCCAATCAATTAGCTTCGAATTCAGCTCTCTTCAGGATTCTGTGGGCATTCAATCCAGGGACCTGAGGGAAGAGAGGGAAAGCTAAGACAATAGCAGACAAACTGCAGGTGCCATCTACCCTGAAGGCCAGAAGTATGGCCTATATAAGCACTTTGGCAAATAACAGAAGCTCCAGTAATGAAGAAGGAGGGGAGGGTGCTGTGTGACGGAGCCAGAGCTTTCTGAGAGCATGGCCAAGCTAGGACTAAATCCAGTTCAAAGAACAAGCCTTTTTACATTGTAACAGAAGAAGAATACAGGTACCCCTGGCCAAGAAGCTGCCTTATCTGAGACAGGCCACCATTCCCCTGCCCCCACTTCAGCTACCTACAGTGCTGTGACATCTTTCCTGCCGTTCCGTCCGTTTAGCAAAATGTCAGTGTGGGAGCAATCTGAGAATGAACATGTTTTTCACTTGCCAATTAGTCATGTACCATTTGTAACGGCTCTTGTGTGTAATTTGCGTGTGTGCGTGTCGCATGCCATTTAAACCTTCTCTTTTCTTGTGGTTGGTGTTGTTGGGTGGGTAAGGGCAGCCCTGTGTTTAATTGGATTTCCAAAAGCTAAGGGAAGACACACCTTATATATCTCATAAACTTCAGGAAGCCCAAGTTCAAGGTCATGGTTACCTATGTGGTGAGTTCAAGGACAGTCTGGGCTACATTAGACCTCATCTCAAAAGCAAACAGAGGGAGGAGGTGGAAGAGGGGGGAAGAGGAGAAGGAGTAGACACAGAATATTGCTGGATTGCCTTTTCCTAAAGGAGACCATGGGACCCCAGTGTTCTTCGAGGGTGACTAGGCAGGGTCCATTGTCATAGGTTGTCCTCGTGGCCCCTGCCTGCCCCCCTGAGCTTCAGGGAATCCCTGCTACACTCTCCTCTTTCATCTTCATGGGAAACGGCAATTTCACCACACGTGGGTGGGTGTGTGGTGTGAAGGCACCAGCGGGTGTTCTTGTCTAGGCTGCTGCTCTGCTGTGTTCTTTCCCGGCCCCTTCCTGAGAAGATAAGATCTGGGCAGGCTTGTGGTTCTCTCCCACCAGCCCTTAAGGCCAAGTTCCCATTTCACAGGCCCCCTCCCTCCTCAGAACCACACCCTGTGTTTGTAATAAACTCAGGCTCTCTGGAAAACAGCATTGGGATATGCGGCTTCCCAAAGCATAGGACAAGATCAAGGTCTCTCTGAGCCTCCCTTTCTTCTCCTAAGATCCCCAAGCAAAACCTATCCATGTGCCCTGACAGCCTTCACCTCCCAAGGGGAGATGCGAAACCTTAGGTTGTTAGAGATGCTGCCACCTGCCCAGCTGATGGAGCTAGGAGAATGAATGCTTAAGGTTACAAAGCACCAAAGTCTTTAGGAAGAATTGGCCTGTTCTGTAAGACTAGCTGGCTAGTCCCCTAAAACCAGGAAGAAAGAAACCTTCCATCACACCTCTGAACCTCCCCATCTCTTCCATCCCTCTCCAAAGCACTTGGCCATTAATACAGTTCACTTTGATGCTCCTGTATCCTGAGACATCACTGGAGGGAGATTTAAACAGTCCTGTGTGCAAGATTCGCAAGGATGGAGGGTGAAGGGCAAGGGGGGGGGGTTGCTTCTTTACTTAGAAGCATTAAGACTGCCTGACCCAGAGATCAGGGCTCAGGCTGAAAAGAGAGAAATGCAGAGGTGGGGTTTGCAGTTTGCATCTGTGAGAGCAGGAGTCTGGTGTGGCTGTGGCCCTCCCGTGTGACCTAAGTTCAGCCTCTACTGGTGGTAAGCCCAGCACTTCCATTACTTAAGCCGAGAGGCAGGCTACACACTCTATCCATCAGATCATGAGGCCAGACGTGGGGGCAGGGGGAGTGACAGCTCTGGGGCTGGAGGTGTGGACATCTACAGGAATCAGACAGCCCGAATTTAGAAAAGAGTAGGAGAAGAGAGCTGCAAAAACTGTCCTACTGGACCTTCATCACTTCCTTTCCTGGTCCTTCATGCAATAAACTAAGTCACAGTCTCAGTCTCTGTCTGTCTGTCTGCCTGTGTCTATCTCTGTCGCTGACTGTCTCTGTCTGTCTCCCAGTCACCCACTTCCTGTCCCCCCTCCCCTCTCCTCTTTTCTCCTCTCCTCGGTCATATCCATGACACTCAATCCTAAGTACATATGACTCTCATTTAGTATCCCCCAAAATCCACTCCCCCAGATCTCAGAGGAAGCTGAAGTCACACTCTGAAGAACATGTCTGAGAATCAGTCACATGACAGAGTAGGTGCTTCACACCAGCCCAGAGCAGGCTTTTATTCCAGCATCCATGACTCTTCCTAACACAGCCTGACCCCCCACACACACACCCCACCCCAAAAGTTAACCCTAAGGCACCCAGAATAGCTGAGGAAGGGTCTAACATCTTGAAGAGCATCTGATGACTTCAGTAATCCTGTCTTCCATCTTTAGTTAAAACCAGCTTTTTTTGGTTTTGTTTATTTGTGGTAGACTGAGGGGTTTCCTTGTTAAAGTTTAATCAGATCTGCCTGAAGGATTCAAAACGAGGTTAAGTTCTGATGGGGCTTCTGCCAGTCACTACTTCACATGGCTGCACCTGCTTCTCTTCCTCTTCCTCTTCCTGCCCTCTTTGCTGATCTGGACTCTGCCTGGTATTCTTGTCACAAGGTCATTGCCCAGGTGAGCTCAGCTCAGCGTGAAGCAAAACAGCTCATCTGAAGGCACCACACAGCCCGGGTAGGGAGGGACCTTCTTCCTCCATCTTCTGTTTTCTTACAAACAAGGACTTTTTACTTTTCCGCTCCATAATGCAAAAAGCCAGCCAGAAAGGATGGTTGTCTAATCCCGGAATCCCTCAAATGGGGAGCAATAAGCTCCCTCCTAAGTCTACAGATGCTGGGTACCCAGTCTGGTGGCCAGCAATCATCACTCCCTGGGGTCTCTGCTTGGGGCTAGCCACTTGGGTTTAAATGGTGTCTGGGCCCAATTTGTTCTGCAAAAGCTCACAATGTCTGAGTTTGTGACGTTTGGTTTTATATCAGTTTGGGTAGTCTCCAGGGCAGAACAGCTAGTCGTGATTGACACTGCATCTTTCTCTTATCTGTCCTTACCCCAGCTCCCTGCTTCCTGAGCTTCTAGAATCCCTGCTGAACCGGCTGCAGGTTTGTGCACAAGAAGTGTTTTTACATATTCGGGGCACAAGCTGTGTTTTATAAACACACAGTTTACACTGCCTGGGAACTTAGGGGCTTTCCTCTGGGCGGGAAACAGCTGTGAGGAGCTTGACCAACCTTCATTTTGCAGAGAACAAGATGTTACCTCTGACCACCCGTGTGACTATATTAAGAGGCTTTAAAGAGGTATAGATATAGCCAGCAGCCATGACCAGGTTCCTGTTGTTATGCCTCAGGATCCTCCCAGAAATCTGAGCTAAGAAGGGAGGCTCACTGTACACTGGCTCCCTTGTTTCCAGTTCGATTGCTCAGAAATGACTTTGCATACTGCGCAGCTCCACATCTGGGGTCTACACGCCGCCTTCCTGAAACACCCTCCGGCTGACTGCTGTGGGCTTCTTAGATCACAGATTCATGAACTCGGTAGCCTGGAAGGAACTTCAAGAGAGTCCTTCACTTACTTGGCACACTAGATAGTCACTCCTTCTTGTGTGTGAAGAACAGTGTGAGAGTACCCAAAGGTGAGGGAAGGTAAGCAAGACCTAGTTCCTGCCCTCAAAGTACTGACAGACATCAGGCCCATCAACCACCTCTCGTCTCCTCAAGCAGGCTCATGCTCTCCTGTTTTATGTTCCCTTATGTCTGCAGACCCCTCTCATGGTACCTCACCACACTGCCTATAAAACACAAGCTTCCAGAAGGCAGGACCTGCCGTACTGGTGATACTGATATTCTGTGGGTCCTTTTTATGTGGTTTTCACAGAAGGAACTAAGACCAGACTAGATATACTACATTTATTGACCACTTCAAGTAACTACCCAAACAAGGTAAGGTTGATGGCTGGCTGGACAGAAAAGGGTGGAGAAGCCAGAGAGATACTGACAATCTTGAGATCTCAAGGAGAAACTGGTCCAAGTAGGAAAATCTAGCCCAATGCTCTCTTAGCCCTCTGCAAACCTTCAATTATGTCTGAATTGGAATTGGTTTGTTTCTTTGTTTTCTAGGACTGCAAAAACAAAATACCACAACTGGGTGGCTTCAGGAAAGAAATTACTTCCTATCAGTTACGAAGAATAGATAGAGGTGCACAGTCATCTATCTATTCTCCTGTCATGTGACGGGGTGTCAGCAGGATTGGCATCTTCTGAAGAGTCTCTTCCTGGCTTGCAGGCAGCAACCTTCACATCTTTACCATCACACAGTCTTCCCTCTGTACGTATGTGTGACTTAGTCTCTTTTTACAAGGACATTTTCATATTGGATTATGGGCCACTCATATGAGTTTATTACTTCTGTCAAGACCCCTTCTCCCAGTATAATCATAATCTGGCAGTTCTGGGAATTTGATCTTCAATGTACAATTTGGGGAGAAAACGACACAATTTCCCATATGGAAATCAACTCTGGTAGCCAGGTATGGTAGAGTATACCTATTATAGCAAGCTTGAGATGAACATGGGCTACACACCAAGACTGTAGAAGAAGGGAATAGAAGAAGGGGGAGGTAAAAGGAAGGGAATGTGAAGGGAAAGAAAAGGAGGAAGGAAAGAAGTCAACAATGGCACTCAAGAAGTACTAGGGAGCTTTTGTTAAAGACAGAAACAATCAATCCCAGAGCCAAGATAATGAAAGAAAACTCCATTCACACCAGTGACCAAACTTAATTCTAATTTGCCAACACCACCTGATGTATACACTGCCTTGTCCATTCCCCTTTGCTTAGTAGTGGGGTTACCTGAGATACCTCTGTGCAAGACAAGGGCAAGAGTAGTCAACGAACATCTCTCCCTTGGGATTATGATAGAAAAATTATATGGATGGAGACTATCTCCAAAGAAAACTACTGGCTTGGTTCTCAGAACTCATCAGCAGAACACAGAGGAAAGTTCCAAAGGCCTAGTGCACTGGCTCTGTGGAGAAGTGCCAGGCCACCAACAAACAGTGCTGGTGGATTTCAGAGTGCCAGCCAGATATATGGTAAGCAAGACAGAACCAGCGTGGGGCCTGAAGAGATCCAGCCAGTGGCATGACCTCCCCTTCCTGTGGCTCTTTCTGTTGGCTTGTACAGAGTCTTGAGTTCTCAGCAGCCTCGGATGCTTTTTACTACGGCTTGCCAGTTGGCCAAGCATCATTTTGGAAAGGATTACAGGATGTGGGCTCCCTGATGAACTGATGCATTGTAATCGAACTTGGCTTAGCTTGATTTCACAATGCCAAAGCAACGGGAGGGGATGCTGCTGACTCAGTGCAAGAAAGCCCAAAGGCAAGCTGCTGGGGGAGTGACTGGGGATGAGGCAGGCCCAAAATGAACAACTAAAATGGCTGGAGATGCTCAGAGCCCAGCACCTAAGATACAGCCCAGTTGTCTGAAGAAAAGAAAGTTTCTAGTCTTCTCAGCAGCCGCACCTGAGTAGACCTCAAGGTGAAAAGTCCTGGTGTGCTTACAGAAACCAGCTGCCAATTTCCCTGGGTGATGTTGAAGCTTACCCCCAAACCATCTCAGTCAGGCTAGACGCCACCTTCTGCAACCTCATTCTGAAATTGCACCAGTGCCACATACACCAAACTAAGATGTTAAATCTCTAGCTGTAAGCCAGAACATCAGCACCAACACATCTTCCTGAGCCAGGTTATAATCTGGGATTTGCCTGGAGAAAACCACTTTATTTTTTCCCTTTAGACAAAAACAGTATCAATAGAAAGCAGGCAGTAGGCAGAGTGGGGAATTGTCTCTACGTCAGCAGAGACTATGGAACAGACAGGACAGATGAGACCATAATCATCTTTCAGAAGAGATGAGTCTCAAAAGTCACAGGAGATACATACACACAAGACTACTTATACTATCTATCGTCCTCCCCTTTGATTGATAAGAAGAACATCATCTACACAACTTGAGGAATCTGTCTTCACAAGACCAGAAGAGTATATAGCACTGGCCTTCTGGAGATCCCACTCATTCATTCATTCATTCAACCAAAACATCTTGTCCAGTACTTAATTTGTACTAGACACTATACTGGGTATAGAAAAAGATAAACAAGTCTACATGCTCTTCCCCAATGAAGATTACATTCTTTCAAAGGAGAGAGAAATAATCAATTGCACAGTTCCAAATATTTATAAGTGTAGTGTGGGCTATCAAGAGAGTTGAGAGTAATGGGGTGGAATCCAACCTGGAAGGTCAGGCTTCTTTGGAGAACTGACACCTAGGCCAGAGTCTGGAAGGTGAATGGAAAATATCTGAATTAAAAGATGAGCTGCAGGAAAAGGACATTCACAAAGGCTTTCAGGTTGAAAGAGTGTGACAAAAATCAAGGGATCTAGGAGATATGTGTCAGATGGATCCAAAGAACATATCTCTCAGGGAGAGCATTAAAAACTTTCTAGAGGGTTGCTATTGTTTGAGTAAGGCATGTCCCTTGAAGGCTCTAGTGTTAAAGGGTTAGTTACTAGCTTATGGGCTTTTGGATCACAAAAGCTCTGAGCTCATTGGTAAGTTAAGTTCTTGATGAATCTATAACTTGGTAGCATTATTTGGGAGGGGGAGAATTAGGAAGCATCTAGTTGTAGAGTGCGGGTCACTGGTGATATCCCTGGAAGAACACAGGTCATCCACGGCCCCTCTTTCTCCGCTTCCCAGTTTCCATAAGTGAGTGCCTTTTCTTGTCACACCCTTCCACCACAATGCACCACAGACCCAAGGGGCCCATGGGGCCAAGTTACCACAGCCGGAAACCTCTGACAGCGTGAACCAAAATGAACCTTTCCTTCTTTGTGTTGGTTTTCCTTGGGTATTTTTGTCACAGCAATGAAAAAACTGACTGACACAAAGATTCTTATTTTCATCCAAGAGCAATGTGAGCCATGGAAGTGTATAAGAGAGAGGGAGTAGTGACGTAATAGGATACGCTGACCTGAATACTCACTTACCTACCTCACTTTGCCTAGAAACAGAGAGTAAACTAGCCTTTTGTATGAGCCCATCAGGATCTGCAAACACCAATGGGTAATTTAAGAGGGTACTTTGCTTCTAGCTAGCAGAGAGAGCCAAGGGTTTTTCAGAGATAACATTTAGCCTTGTGCTTTCATAGAGGCAGGACATCCCTATAGGTTCCCATCTGAGTCACACAATAAATGATATCTGTGCTATAAAGCACAAAAAGAACATGGCTTGCAAAGCCTTCCCTCTCATCGTGGCTGAGAAGCAAAGAGAGTGCTTGCCTCTATAACAAATGCCCCTCTCCTGAACAATCATTAAGCTTTGAATCCATCAATGGATTCGTCCATTCATGAGGTCAGAGCCCTCACGATCCAGTCACTCTCAAAGACTCACTTCAAAATACTGCCACACTGGGGACCATACCTTCAGCATCCAACCTTTAGGGGACACTTAAGAAACATACAACAGTAGATTTCCACTTCTTTTCTAGCCAAGTCCCTGTACTGCTGACTCCTGATTAGTCCTCTTCAGTATACATCAGAGGATGTTCTTGAAGAAGGTAAAGTCCACTAGCTCTAGAAACTCCTCAGGGAGCTTCTCTGACCTCTAAACACACTCTACACCCAGATTCTGCTAGGAGAGCCACCATAAGTAATGGGGCTCCCCCTACTGACAGTTCATGTGGTGGGGGCACCCAGGGAGAGTGTGGGGATGAGGCTCTCTCCACTGACTGTTTAGAAAAAGTAGTTTTCAGAAGTACCTCAAGCTCACCCACAATCTACTACTCTCAAATACTCATAGCTTCATCCTGAAGACTGTAGGAGCCAAAGTCCTTTCTGTAAGTGCTAGGGATCCCCAAAACAACACAAAACTCGAAAACAAAAAAAGGCCAAGCATGGAGTTGCAGACCTGGAATCCAAACACTGAGGAATCTGAGGCAAGAGAACTGTGAGTTGGAGACCAGATCTCAGCTATAAAGTAAGAGCTTGCCAAAAGTTTGGGGTGGGGAATGGAGAACAGTTTGAAATTATAAACTAGGAGAAGCCCTTAATTCAGTGCTGGGCCATACTGATAGGATGAGTTTGAGGGTTGAAAATATGTCAAGCTCAAAGAATCAAGTAAGCTGAGCAACTCAGTTAAACAGCCATGCTGACGGCCTTCTAGAGAGCTGACTAACCTTTCCCCAAAGGTAATCCAAAACACTGCTCACAACTAAACACAAGCTGACAACATCCAGGGACATGTCACAGAAGTAACTATGTGAAATATAGCATACATTGTTCTCAAAGCACCCTGACATCCAGATAACCCTAAACAAAACCGACACCTCTGTATGTCTGAACATATACATGAACAAGCTGGGGTGGACTAACGGTACACATAGGTCCTTCTGCAATGTCCCACCTTTGGAAAGATGTATGAGCTGAGGTCAGAAGGAAAGGCCTTGGATCCAGAAGTCCCAGAGGCCTGAGCTCTCCCTAGAGTCCTGCCAGGGTAGGAACTCAGAGAGTCAGACATCCTTCCTTATGTGCTGAGTCACAATGAAGACCCTTCAAAACTTCCCCAGTTTCAAAACCACAACACAAGAAGCCCAAAGTCTTGAGGAGAAACATCAGTCTCTGCTACTCCAACCAATACTGTGAAACAGTCAGAAGAGGCAAGGAGAGCATGAGGTTGCAGGGAAGATGGAGGCTCGGTGGTTAACCCTAGGGTAATTCCCATTCGCAGTCAATTTTATGCAGTCTGGTACCAAGGATACTGAGGGCTACAGTAATGGGACGGCTTCTATTCCCCATTATCAAGATTCTGCTGTATGTGCTATCAGTTACCTTTGATCCAATATAGTCTGAGTAGCCTGCTAAAATCTTACAACATCCTGCTCCGTATTGTCCAGAATGTCACTCAAGCTGCGTACTAATGGACTGCGCCCATTACATACTTAGTATCTCAGATTGACAGTCTCGGTATCACAGTGCTTATAATGGAGATAACCCTTACATATCAACCCGATGATATATCATGATGTTTCACTTCATCTCACATCATCAAAGGATGAAGAAGGTAATTGCAGCATAAATACAGTTTGAGAGAGAGAGAGAGAGAGAACCCACATGAATTTTATTATAGTAGTTTTATAAATAATTGTTATCCTTTACTGTTACCTACCATACCTCATTTATAAATTAAACTTTTGCATAAGAAGTATATGAAGGAAAAAAATATATAGATTCAGTACTCTGTGGTTTTGGGAATTTGCTGGGGTTGCATAACATATCTCTTTGATAAAGGACGGCTATTGTACTCAATTTGGGAGCTGGCATAGAGGATGGGGCATGGGAGGCAATGAAACTGAGCTAGGCTCAAGGCAAGGTGAGTCCTATGATACTGGTGACATCATCAGGGAGTCAAGAAGATGCTGCAATGACAGAGGACCTGATGGGTTGATATGCACCCTCAGAGTCTGTCCTACCAGTGAGGCATAGGGTGGTCCATCCAGTGGAAGATAGCTGAGAAATCAAGAGGAAGAGAATGTAAGTAACCAAGCATCAAGGGGAGAGGGGCTGGCTTGTAAGCAATAACATAAATGAGGCCCTAGCACTACCTCTCTTCTAAGCTCTTCGGAAAAATGACTTCACTTCCAAAAGTCATAACTTTCCCTCCAGGGAACACATAATGGAGAAAGCATGTCTATAACTGGGGATATGCTTCAGACAGTAGTATGCTTGCCTAGTATGTACAGGACCTTGGGTTCAAACCCTGCCATCCCATAAACTGCCTGTGGTCCCAAACAATACTGTAATACTAGAACTTGAGAGGTGGAGACAGGAAGATCAGGAATTCAAGATCATCTAAAGCCACAGTGGGTGGTTTAAGGCTAGCCTGGGCCATATATGATCTCGTGATGGGGAGGCACATCCTTAGACACGTGTGGTACACCTGTGGGGAGGGTGTACAATGGCGTCCCACCATCAATGTCCTTTGCAGCACTGGCTTTTTAACTTGAGTTCTCGTCCAACAGTGACTTCATCTCCACTTTCTAGAGATCCTAACTCCTTAGCTTTTCCCAGTACTCAAAGGACTAGAAGGGCCCAGCTTCCAAATAATGACCACCACTGCACCTGAAGTTACTTTCTTGCCAGTACTGGTAACTTCTTACCATTTCCCAACATCAAGAGACAGGCATGCCTGAACAGGTCTGACCCAACCAGCCCCCGGGGCTAGGATGGGAAAGCTGACATCTCTCCAGAGGTGACTCAGAGTGCATGTGTACCAACAGACCAGATGCTCTGAGCTGTCCCAGAGCCTAAGAGTTTCCATCAGAACAGTTATCGGGCTTACAGCCTTCTTCAGTGCATGACCCATCAGTGAAGCCTCAAAAATGGAAGTAAAACTGGCTCCCCACAAATAAGTTAACTTCTTTTGAGACCTTAAATTGTGTCTGTAGCAGCATTTCTTCATAAAAAGGTAAAGAAAAAAACCCTGCCTTTCTCTATGGTTTGCTGAAATGTCTCTTTTCTCTTGCAATGCTGGAAACCCAACCCCCTACCTACTCTTTACCCTCGCAAAAGGTACTGCTAAATTGATAAAATTGACCAATGATCTGTTCTCTACTACTCTCCAGCTCTGGAGGTAATAAAAAAAGGTGAAGACAATTCACACACACACACACACACCTCCTCTTTTTGAAGAAAGGTAGCTTGATTATAGACCTTCAGGACCTCCCAGGAGAGGTCAGAGGAGATGAACTTTGGCAGGCATGGAGGACCATGCCTGCTCACTCAGACCTTTGCTCATCATTCTCAGAACAATCCTCTTATTTCAGGCAGGCAATACACGGCCAACACCACATAAGACAACAAAAAAACAAATTAAAAAAAAAGGGACTTTTTCTAATAAATAGTCCTTTGCAGCTAATCCACTCTTTGTAACTGTCAGGCTTTACGGAGCTGGCAGCAAGCCCATCAGATAACAATGCAGCTGTGACCCGAGAAACGTGAGAAGAGAGGAAGATTAATAAAGATGAAAAACATGTTTGGTAGCTACATCTAAGGGGAGGTCTGAGGGGAGCCCTCATAGGATATCTTAGCAGTTTAGAGACGCCCCCCAGCAATAGGGGTCAGTCAGATTCATGAGACCTGAAAGCAGAAAAGCCCAAGTCTCTTCCCTTCTGCATAAACATGTATTCCTTGAAGCCTCCAGAGACAGCAATGATGAGAACGGCATCACTTGACAAGTCATATGATTTTATTGCTCCTAACCCTCCTGACTGAGGACACACATAGCCTGGCAGGGAGATGTCCCAAAGCAATAGAATCACCCACTCATGTTCTACAAGGTCTAGCAAGTAGCCATGACAAAGCAAGGCAGAGCTACAGGGAACGTGTTTTGACCAGAGATCACACACATTCAGGGAGATATTCAGAGACTTGTACTGCACAAAAGTATCTGGAGTTTGAGAGCATATAGATTAGAAATGCTGTGTGTGTGTGTGTGTGTGTGTGTGTGTGTGTGTGTGTGTGTGTGTAAGAATAAATAAGTTTTGTTTTGTTTTACAAAAAGGTGGATGATTGTCCTTAAAAAACAATATCCAAGGCTGACCTCTACCTTTGACATATAGGTGCACATATGTATATCCCTAACACAGCAGGAGGGGGAGAGGGAGATAGAAAGGCTAGCCTTAGCTAAGTGAGCTAACAAGGAAGGAATAAAGAATTTAATTCCTTTATTACATGTCTAAACCCCTATCCAATTGCCTCCACCACCATCTACGATGATATTTCCACACTCTTCTCCAACCAGTCCCTCAGTTTGTTTTCAAATCCTGCCCTGTCATTCTTAATGCTTTCCTCCAGTCCCTGTGAGATTCAGTAGGCCCTACTGAGGTATAGAGCTTTGCAGTGTCTCTAGCCAAGAAACCTCTGTGCTCTCCCAAAGGAGCTAGGGGTTGCCGGCCTCAGTGAAGAATCATTCTTGGTTGTTCTACCATTCACTGAGACAGGGTTTCTCATTTAAACCCAGAGCTTGTTGAGGAGATAGATATGATTAATCTACAGCTAGATGTGATTAGTCTTACTAAGCAGCTGGGCCCTGACTCTACCCTCCAAGACGAATATTATTAGAGCCACCATATCCCAACTTCAACATGGGTTCTGAGTATCTGGACTCTGGTCTTGACGCTTGAGTGGCAAGCACCTAACTATTGAGTCATCTCTCCAGCCCACCTTACATTGTCACTGAGTTAAGATTAATACTGCATATTATCCACTATTTTAGTCACTTAAAACATACAATGAAGTGACGTCCAGTGTCATACAGCCATCACTGTTATCTAATTCCAGAACAGCTCTGTCACTCCCCCAAAAGAAACGCCAATCACAGAAAGCTGGCTTTCTACTGACGGAGCTGAGCATCATGCTCAAGGAGAGATAAAATGCACACATAGGGCTGAGATTACAGAGCGGGTCCACAGCTGATGCACACATAGGGCTGAGATTAGAGAGTGGGCCCACAGCTGAGAGACAATAAACAGACAGCTAGAACACTGCTTGAAAGCTATTGCTCTTGAGAAAATGGAGCCTGGGAATTAAGTAACTTGTTCAAAGTCCTACACCCGATGAAGTCGCACTGGATGGCACGGACTTTGTTATCATCTCCATAACAGACAATATTGATAAGGAATCCTTGCATTTGTTGATATATCTAAAGGCACTAGAAAAGGGGACAATTTTAGAGAGGTTTCAATCAGATGGTTTTAGGAATTTGCGGGAGAGAAGGGAGGGAGACAAGGGGGGCAGGGGACAGTTAAAACAGCAGCAACAAAAGGCAGTAGACTAGTGGGACTCATCAGCAGAGGAATCATAAATCACATAGAGAAGCCACAGTTAATGAAGCCAAGAAATCTGAGAGCAGTTCATAATCATTTGCTGAGAAGAGCACCATGCTAGGCCCAGTATGGCACATGAAGGGGCAATGCCCAACATCACACGTCCTTCACCAGGCCCTGCCTACTTCCACCATGTCTTCCTAGACAATTTCTTCACTGAGCTCCTAAAAGGCATCTGAGCCTCTTACCCACCTTACTCTTATTTGGATCTTCCTCTTTTCATGTCTGCTCCCATTGTGATGAGCACAGATCTTAACAACACTCCTTATTCTAACAGGAAAAAGTACACAATAGTAAGAATAGTAACTACTTGTGTCTGGAGAGATAGCTCAATAATTCAGAGCACTTGTTCTTACAGAGACCATGAGTTTGATTGCCAGGGTCCAGATGGTGGCTAACAACCATCTATAATTCCAGTTCTAGGGGATCTGATAACCTCTTCTGACATCATAGGGCACCAAGCACACATAGGAGTGCACAATCAAACGTGTGAGCAAAGCACTCATACACATAAAATAAAAAAATTCAAAAGGTAGTAAATTCTTAGAGTCCTTGCTACGTGTCACACCCTGCTATACCAGTGACTTAGCTGTCTCTGTGATGAAATACCAGACCAGGAACAATGTAGACCAAACAATGTTTGGCTCAGAGTTCCAGAGGTCTAAGAGTCCATCATGGCATAGAGTAGGGCAGCCAGAGCAGGAAACTTAGAGAGCACATCCTCAAGCACAATCTCGAAACATAGTAAGGGAATTGGAAGCAGGGTAAGGCTATGAACTCACAAGGCCTGTCCCTGGTGACACACTTCCTTAACAAGGCTGCACCTCCTCATAACTTTATCCCCAAACAGCACCAAAAACTGAAGACAAAGAATTCAAATACACTAGTTATAGGGGACATTGTCATTCAAACCACCATGATTACCAAAAAAAAAAAAGTACACTATATGCCCCCATTTGATCTCCATCAAAGAACACAGATAAAGAAACAGACTCAATGGTTCTAATTTTACTCAAAGTCATACAACCACTAGGCAGCAGAACAAAGATCAAAATTGTGGCTCTTGTGAGTACAAAACCCTTTTTACTAAATGTGTATATGTGTGTGTTATATATGCACGTATGCACGTTCATGGAGAACAGACACACGTGTGCACATGTGTGTATGGAGGTCTAAGATTGACTTCAGATTGTCTCCCTAGATCCCTCCCATTGTCATTGAGAGGAGCTCTTTCAATTGAACGCAGGGTTCTGATTGGGCAAGTCTGACTATCTGCTTGTTCCAGGATCTGCTGTCCCTCCTTTCTGAGTATTGGAATTACAAGTGGACTACCATCCTCACTTGGCATCCATGTGGCCTCTGAGGATCCAGACTCTAGTCCTCATGTTTGCACAGTGAGCACTTCACCTGCTGAGCCATCTCCCCAGCCCAGTCCAGAGCATATTTTACTTCTTTTATGTCTGACCTTGTAATTTCATTATTCCCCCCCCTTAGAACCCTTTAACCACTGTTACAAAGGGCTTGACTTAACTGAATGTGCATATCACAGGCAGACTTTCATCATAAGGAGTTAACACTGCTTTCTGATCATCTCACACATCACTCTCTGCTTTCTGCCAGGTTAGATGCATTTTTGAAAGCAAACACCTATATTTAAAAGCAGCTCACACACCATCTCACACAGACATGGATTGCTCTCCTTCTCATCTATACCTCCTCAGCATCTGTGTCTGATTCAAACTCGGGAAGGAAACTAAAGGGCTTACCTGAAGGTAGGATGTGTCCTTACACCTTGACCCACACAGTGAGAGTCTTCATGCAGTGTTGTAAGGACTGGGGAAGGTCAGAGTCAGAGCTGCTCATATTGCTGTGGTCAGCCTAGGACCCTGTGTTCTCTACCAACGTCAACTGAGTAATTACAAGCCCCTGACACAGGTCAGGCACTGCTCCAAAAACTGAGTTTGCAATGCATGAGTCCTCATACAAAGGTTCTGAGGTCTGTACTATTATTAACAAAGCTTTATCAATGAGGAAATGAAGACTCTGTGAAGTCATTTTCCTAAAGGCTTATTGCTGGTAGATGGTACAAGTGGATTTTAGACCCAGGGTTTTCTGGTTCCAAAACCAGAAGCAACTTCTACAATCTATTTAGGAGATGAAACCTCCTATCTAAGCTCAAATGTGCAAAGTTATCATGTTAATAAATACTCTGTGTGTCATGAAAACATTGCCAGATGCATGGAAGATGCAGTTCCCGTTGCAGAGAGGCTTGCTGTCTAGAGAAGGGACCGATGGGGGGTGGGGGGTGGGGTGGGAGAGACACAGGACACGGGACAACTAGATCTGTCAAGAGTGAAAGTGCCAGCCTATGGGGGCTTAACGTAAGAAAGGTGTGGGAAGCATGAGAAGAAAACTAAAAGGTGACTTCAAAGCTTTCTTCCAGTATGCAACCAGCACTCTAAGGTCAGACATCTCACAAAATGCAGACCTGGAACATACACTGCGTAACCATCAGAAGGAAAGGAAACACCACTGTTACAAAGTCTAGCTGGGGTTTACAGCGGAAGACAGACAGGCCGTAGAGCTGGGCATCAAGAACCTCTCCAAGATGGAGCCTGCGTGGTTGTCGGATGGGTGGGAAGCTGGTGAGTGTTACAGAGTCAGAGAGCAGCCATAGACTAGAGGGTGACTCACTGGTGAGTGCCGTAGGCACTGACTGCTCACCCCTTTGATATTCCATTCATTAAACAAGTACTGACTGAGCCTCAGTGGTACTGGAAGTGGGGCCTGGAAGAGGGAGGAGTGAATACCAGGAAAGCCTTGACCTCCAAGAATTCTTATTATCAAGGCATAGGGCCACTGGAAGATGTTAGATCATGACATCTGCTCTCCCGATACCTGAGGAGAGGCTATGGACACTAAGTGACAAGGAGACAGTTAAACTGCAATCTAGTATGTTGTGTGTGGCCGTGGTAGGCATGCTGGACCTCACACATGCAAAGCAAGCAACCTCCATGGAGGTATATCACTAACTCTCTTATGCAATTTTTAAATAATATTTAATTTAAAGAAATCTCAAGACATGCTCCAACAACGATTTCTCTTTCCAAATGAAAGAATTATTTGGAAATATGTTTGGAGACAGAAAAATGCAGGTCAAATTTAACTATAAATTGCTTTTTCATTGCCTTAAAACATTCAACCCTTATTCTTCAGAAACCAAATCTTATTACCACCATGTCTCCAGCACTACATCTGAATGTCTTAGAAATAATTCTGAAAGGCCTTGCGGTTTCACCCAGTTAATCATATTCAGCCCAAGGTAGAAACATGACCATGATTCATTTTAAATATCCTCTACATTTGCAGGGATTAAAGTTGGTTTTGAAATGTATAGTATAGACAGAAGAGACCTTGAAAATCATCCAATCTTATTTCCTTATTTTCAAAATGAAAAACTGAGGCACTAAGGCATGAGATGGCTTTTCCACGGCGGATTAGTAGTTCTGGCAAGCCCAAGTTCATATATCCTAGCAGGATACAGAAAAAAAGCTATCAGCCAAGGAAGAAACTAAGAGGCCAGGCAGCTCTCAGGCCCTACAAGGCCAGTCTCTGAACTGTACGTTCATTGACCCACCTCATCCATCCGACTTTTCTTCTACCAACCAACCTGAACCGGCTGCGGAACAATAAATGTCACTTGACAGCTCAGTGTTCAGACTCTCCCTGGTCACAGGACTCTCCTCCAGTAGGACACAGCTTGGAAAGGCTGGCCCAGAGCTGCCCAGGCTCTCCTGGGGCTACCTAGTTCTGTCCAGAACTCTAGTACAATAAGCCCTCGAGGAGCCAAAAGCCATCTCGGTTTCTTAAAGCAAACAGACATGAGAGCAATAGGCCACAAGCAGGAGTTCCTCATGGGTGATTCCCTTGGCCAGAGTAGACCAGCACCATCTGGGGATGTGGCTGAGCCCCAGGAGCCCTGTCCTTGTCTCCACTGGGTCAGAAGAAGCTCAAGGGCTCAGACCTTAGAGGAGGAAAAGTTCAAGGACAGTGACAAAGAATCCAGGGCCACCAACACTGTCTTAGGTGGGAAAGGGAAAAAGAACTCTTGTTTCCCCCAGGAGGCTGCACCCTACCTGGGAAGCAAGCTGTACCCAGAAATGACACTTGAGGACCTGGCTTGAGGCCATGAGTGCATATAGCTTAGGGGTTTTGTTTCCACTTTATAAATGGAGGGAGGCGAGGAAAGGAATTCTTTGGCTGAGTAACACAATACTTCTGAGTTCAGCCCACCAGGCTGGGCCCTGGGAAGAGCAAACAAGCACCCTTCCCTGTCTTAACAGGTTTGTGGACACACGGCCGGCTGCCACTCACTGCTCTTGAGAAGTAGATGCTAGGAAAAGTGGGGAAGCAGACCTCCAACCCCCAGAGCTGGGTCAGAGCCTGGTAAGATCCCATCTTCCCACCTCAGTGCTTGATCCACCCTCAAAGCCAGCTTCTAGTCCAAAATCTCTGGGACTTTCCAAATTCTTTCTTACCCTGGCCAATGGATAGAAATGTACACGTGGCACGTGTCTCACGAGCCAAGAACAAGCACTCAGACCACTTAACAAGATCCAAATGGTCATACACAAAAACTAGATACAAACAATCACCGATCCGAAAGTTGTGCTTTGCTGAGGGGAGGGGTCTATCGTTACTATTTTCATTCCTGTAACAACTGTCTAAGTCAGGCATTATCTGCCCATTTAATAGATAGTGAGCAAGAGGTATCTACTGAAACGTTGCTGAATCCACACTGTTCACTTCCGCCCTCACCCCTGCACAGTCACTACAAATCCAGCAGCCTGGTCTTCCTCGGTACTGGAGATGAATAGAAGTATCGAACGCTGGCTTTTCCTTCACCGGAGGTCGTAACAACTCATGGCACTGCAGCCCAAGATGGTGAACGAATAAAAAAGCTTTCACCTGGCAGGCCTTAGCGGCCCGGCCTGACCCTTAATCAGGGCAGCCAGCCCAGCCACAGCCCATCCTGGGCAGGTGCCCTCTCTCCTCTCCTGCCTGCCCCGCCCATCCACACACTCCTGCCCAGAGCCCTCCTGTCGCTGTTTGTTTTGCTGAGAGTTTCCGTTGGCTCGCGTGTGGGTGTTTGTTGTATTTCTCCTGCAGATGGCAGACAGCGTGCCCTCCCCAGCATTGCCACACCCCAAGGGCTGTGTAGCAAGCCAGCCCTGCAAGGCCAAACAAAAGCCTAGCAGGTGAACAGCCCCGTCTGCCGGCGCCTTTTATCCTACCCGAGTCACAGACAATATCTTTACAGAATTCTTTTCAACTCTACCATCATCTGGAACTTTTTCTGCCCAGCAGGAGCCCCCCAGCGCCCTCCACCCTTACAAATACCAGCTGCTCTTCTGATGGGGCGAGGGACACTGGGTTCCAAGAAAGTGATTTCCTTCCTTCTTTCTTCAATCCATTCCACTCCCCTCAGAACTAAGAGATTCCGATGATCTCAGAAACTCTGGCAAAGGCTGTACTGATCACTGAGCTGTGGAAAACAGAAGTGACTCCAGTCCTCAGCAGAAGGAGGGTGACCCTCAGCCGTTTACTGCCCTGAGAGAGGTCATCCCTGAGAGAAGGACTCCCTGGGGAATGGGATTGTTTGAGATCATGTGTCTCAGTTCACAGTATGGATTCTCTGACCGGGATCTAGTCTGCTCATCTGGAAGAACAGCCTCAGCCTCAAGTCTGTCTGTTTCCCTCCCCACCCCTACCTCCTTCTCCTCCGTTCCTTTTTCTCTCCCTCTTTTTTCTCTCCATCTTCTTCTCTCCCTCACCGGCCTAACCCCCAAGCAAGGAACCAGCTCAGCTACTATAGGAGACAAAGGTCAGAGAACATCTGATGTCCTCAGCACCCATGCCTGAAGTTGGAGTCACAACTACTGACTCCCATTATGATTATATTATGATTATGGGAGTACTCATAATCTCCCCTGCCTCCCAGTCAACTACCTGTCTCCATAGCTCTACCTGGTCCCCCGTGTTGATAACTTGCTAGGTGATAGTTTATAGTTGAGTCAGTAAGATGTACTCAGCCTGGTAGGGCTTTCTGGTCAGTTCAGTGGTCTTTTGTGGTCTGAAGTAACAGGTCCTGTAGGTAAGGGGCCACACTCATTCTACCATCTTCTCTCTGTTCTCATTCCCACAGGACCTCAGGAATACCCATTGTCCCCCAACGGAGAAAACGAACGGCCATGATTGCTGATCCTGCTGGCCAATCCTGTGGCTACCTGCAAGAAGGGGCTTGGAGATGTCCAACCCCATTGGCCGAGGAGGTATACCGGAATACCCACAGAGGCAGAACATGGAACTCTCCAGGAGTGTCCCAATGGCAGCTTTCTGGATGCTGACACTCGGTCCTACAATCCCTAAGATTCAGGATTAGACTTCTACTCCAGTTTGCCAACTTCTAACACAATATCGAGGACTTGAGTGGTAATGTATACAAAGTCCGCCACAGTCCCAACACAGTGTAACCCGGGATAGGGCCCGCCTGCATCCTACCTTTGGCTCCTGTGACACCTTCCCTCTTTGCATATGACTTCTAGACGGTCAAGGCCTGGCTCTGAATGTTTCTACTTCTGTGAAACCTCCAGCCCCTTCAGAGAGTACTAATTAAGAAGCCAAGCACTTCTGTGGGTCATTCCCCCAGGGCGTACTAAGTCCTACTAGGCATTTTAATAACTTCTGGACTCCAGGAGCATCTCACTCATCTCTGTTCCCAAAGATCTCTCATTACCTCCTCTTTCAGCACCTAACATTCTACATTGCCAAGAATGAACACTGAACTAATACTTCCTCTGTCAATATAGCCAGGATAATCTTCCAATGTCTTTCTTATTGGCTACTAGGGATTCGAAGTCAGACATTCAGAGAACTGGAAATGGGGAAACCAAAACATGCCCCATCTCTTTGGAGACTGCACACACATCACTCTAAATTTCAAAAGAGAAAAATACTAAATAATGCTACAAGAGATGTGGGCAAAGGGATATGAGACCCTCACTGGACACCCTCACTGGACCGTGCCATGAATTTACAGTAATACTTTCACGGTGCCCCTCTGTCCCTAACTTCTAGTCATCCTTCAGAAGCTGATTAACATGTCAAGCATAATTTTGAGTCCCCAAGCCCCTGAGCTTCAGGAAATGCAGACTTCCCCACTTGACGTGCTCTATATAGCCTGACAAACATGTGTGGCTGTCCCTGCTGCACACTCACCCTGGCCATGCAGCTAAGCCTCTGTGGTCAGGACCCCAGAGAGGCCTCTCCATGATTTGCATATAATCACACAATGCCAGGTACAACAAAGCCACTCAATACAGGAGAGTCTTCTCAGCTGAGTTTAAGGTTTAAGCTCCTTAATACAAAAGTTTCTGCTTTGCTTTGCAGGGTTCTGGGACTCTTGCTAATGATGCTAAACAAATAATCACCATTTATCCAATGCCCCCCCTACCCCCCGCCAGAGGTTTTACCCAGTGCCCTTTGCTGTTGTGGTTTACGGGCCAAGCCTGCACCTGCTCTGTGTGTGAGCTCATTTGGACAGCCAGCAGAGCTTTTTAAAGACAGCCAGGCACAGGAAGAGCAGCTAGAGGTAGGGAGAAGGCACCACCACTCCTGGCACTACTGCAAACAGCCCCTCTAGGCTGCCCATTACAGTTGTAGACCCAGCAAGAGACACTTGGGAAATGCCTTCAGATCCTCCTCCCAAAATCTAGCTCCTTCTTTATGAGTGGAGTGATCTTCCTCTTCCTATGACTACCCTTCCTCCACATGTTCCCTTCCCAGACTCCTCCCTTCTGTTTCTGCACAGTGATCCCTGTATCCGGGTGTTATTTCTAAGTCAGCTTTCCCGCTTGCTCCTGTAGACCTTACCAGGTGAGTCAGGGTACCCCAAAATGACAACCTCCAGGACCTTCAGGACCAACATGCTCAGAACTTTCTGTCTTCACTCCAGCTGCTTGGTCAGGGTGTTTTCAGAATGAACCAAGATCCCCTGTCTCTTACTTTGATGCAGTATTTGGACATTGGTAGGTAGTCAGGCTTTTGGTTTGAATTGGGTAGCCTAGATATCCTGGTTATCTATTTATCTTAGCAGGCATCAAACAAGACCCTTTATCTTCTCTCATAATGTTATAGTGCAGAAATCTGTTCAGGGCTCAACTGGGCAAGCCCTTTTCTCTATTTCATTGATAAGGATTACCCTGTGGTCTTTAGTTGATGAACGGACTAACCTAAGAGTCTAAAAGTGTCTCCTATTCATGGCTTCCAAATTAATAAGGGTGGCTAAAGTCTTGTCTCAGCTAGGAACCCTCTCAAGTGTGACAGTCTCCAGACAATAAGGGTCTTTACATAGTATATCAAGGCTCCCAGAGATAGTAGTCCCAAAGAACTCTGCAGAGGCTACAAGGTGTCAGAAATCCCAGGATCTCACTTAGTAGGTCACTGAAGACATCTTCCTAAAGTCTTCTCAGGGGCACTAGAGCCCTAAAAGCAGTGCCGAACAGAGTTGCCTGGCACTGAATAGCCTAGTCTTGTAAATATAACATTACTGTTACCAACCTACATGTTCTAGGTGTGGGTATCACTGTCATACTTTTCCCCAAAGACTCAAACTAACATCCTACCTACCCTTGCTCTGGCTTACTATAGCATCCCTAGTTGGCCCAGTGCCCAGCCTGCCTCTTATCCTGTCAGCTGTCAGCAAGACCTCAGCTTTCTCTTCACTGCCACAAGACCACAAACTCATATTTTTTTAATATTTATTTGAGGATGGCTTTAGACTGGGAAATAAAGAAAGCTTGAGTCAATTCAGGACAGACACAAAGATACTGCCACAAGGTAGACAGTTAATGCTCTAGACTAGAAGTCTCAAGGCAGGACTTTCATAAATGGCTCTAGCTGCATGTCCCTCCTGTTAGCAAGGGTTGTTACAATGTCACTATTCTCAGGTTGTCTAAACCATAAGACAGGATTACCAGGGGGCAGGGCATGCCATCCCCACCTGTCTCCCACCCTTGACTGTGAACTCCATGACTATACTCTATTGCCTTTATCTCATAAGCATTTGTACAGAGTCAGGGCTCTGTTATTGAGTTGAAGGTGTGATTTAATCTTTGAAACCTCCCTAATTTATAGTCTGGGGACAGGAGAGTTAATAGAAAGGGAAAGGAAAGGTGAGTAAAAAACTGAGAGACCAAAGCAGACCCATCACCTTGGAGCTAACTAATGTCCTTAAAGGGAGTCAAAGATCCTTGGGAAAATGGTTGATTGAATGAATGGTTATAGCAAGAAACAGACAAGAAGAGCTTGAGATCTTGTGATGCCAAAAAAGGTAAGGAAGTACATACATGCGCGCGCGCTGTGGAGTGAGTCAAATGAATCCTCTAGTCAACTAAAAGAGTTTTTAGTGGTCAATCTGGATCATTTGAAACAAAAAGAAGTGGTTCTTCCAGCTGAAAGTATTGAATGACTAAAGAAGAAACAAATATTACACACAGAATCCCAAACACCTTACAGACACGCTCTACCCTCTGAGAAGTGGGACAAAGCTCTCCACTCCACAACTGTGGGCCTTGCACAGAGACTTCTTCTCTTTCAGCAAGTACAGTATGGCAAGGGAGGAATTATAGTGGAGAATGTAACAGTCAGATGACCAAGGGCAATATAGGTGCCATCATGCCATGTCCTTAGTTTGTGCCTTTTGTTGCATTATAAAGAAAGCATCACTTTATTGCTGTGGTCTTCTAAAAGATAAAAAACACTCCAGACCAATAACTATAAAGATTTCTAATGAATCCCACCCAGCTAAGGCCATTTTACAGAGTACTTGTGGAGATTGTCAAAAGTAAAGAAACTCTTGAGAAACTTTCACAGTTAAAGGAAGGCGGGGGACATGGCTAAATATAGTGTTTGACCCTGGAATAGACAAGGCGGTGTGAACAAAGTATGGCCGTTAGCTAAAGTGCTCATTCAGCAACTATAATTCCTGGGAGTGGGGCACATGGGAACTCTTGAGAGTTTCTGTAAATCCAAATTGTTCTTTAGAAACTAAGCTTATTAAAATACATACTTATTGTCGTATTCCAGGAAAAACTTCACTACAAAAGCAAAGGGAAGACTGCGTGTGTCTCAGCGGCTTCCAGAATCATGGAAGTCCAGAAGTCCCTGACCTGTTGAGCTAGTGCAGATCCAGGGAGACCCAAAGCTGAGTGAGACAACCCAGTCCACCCAGGAGTCTGGGAAATGGTAGTGTTAGGAAATGGCGGAAATGACAGTTGGAAGCCAGGCACTTAAAGGTGGTGCAGGACTTGGATCCCAGCACTCAGGAGGCTGAGGCAGGCAGATCTCTAATTTCAGGGCCTGCCTGTTCTACAGAGTGAGTTTCAGGCAACGAGGGCTACACAGAGAAACCCTGTCTCAAAAAACAAACAAACAAAGTAAGAAAGAAAGAATGGAGGAAAGACAGACAGATGGACAGACAGAAGTGATAGTTGGAACAAGAGGAGATACAGTAGGCCTGGCAGTGACCCACTATCAGACAACTTGGACAAAAAGACAGGGTCAGCACTAAGTCCCCATAGAAGCTTCACGTCAGAGAAGGACTACAAGATACAGGTGAGTCTGCAATATGGTGCTGGGCTAATGTGGAGTCAAGCCCAGGATGAGTTAGTGTGACCACCTTTGAATGCATTCAGAAGAGTGTCTGCTTAAACATTAAAAGGAGACACACACACACCCACACACCTGCTAACAGCATTTCCTCTCCTCCCTCACTCTTATCAGATAGATGCCTACACCCCACTGCTTGGACCATGCCCCGCTCACCGATTCCTGCAATCTCACAGTGCCACCTACCGGCAAGACAAAAGCAGGACGGGCGAGCCGCTCAGCAACAAAGTAGCTGATAGGACTCAGGTGCCTATCAAGGGGCATTCACAGGCTGGGGGACTCTGCAAAGCCTGGCTCTACAGGAAGCTATCAGCCTGGGTGATGGCGACCACTTATAATCTAAATTTTCCCCTCAAAAGTGTCTCTACAAGCACTTTTTCCTTCTATATCTCTTAATTCTCTTTCCAACCCTGGCTGCAAAAAATAGCATCTGAGCTTCTAGGACATCCTTTTAAGGATCGCCATGCCCAGAAAGGAGTGTGGAAAATAGATAACGCACAAGATATATCTTCTGCTCGAAAAACCAAAACTGGTTAAATGAATGGAATTCCCTAGAACTGGGGTCACTTCTCTGCGTGTCAAGAGGGCAGATCTCCTCTAAAAGCATCAATCAATGATGAATAACACAGGACAAATCAAAATCCATTTCTGCTTCCTCCTCCTCCCCCTCCCCCTCCCCCTCCTCCTCCTCTTCCTCCTCTTCATCTTCATCCTCCTCCCTCTTTTTTAATTTAGGCAATGTGATAAATTGAATTTTTCTGAAGACTTCTAAGCAACCATACGTCACACAGAGCACTGACCCTGACCTGGGTTTATGTTTCTCCAAACACTTCTGGTCTTGTGGGCATCAGTGATTTTTCACAGCAACCATAAAGAGAGCTGAGCAGTATTACCCACTATCACTTTTTGTAAGCAATAAAGCGATGGATTATTCTATTTTGAAAGTCTGCTTTTCTCAAAAGCATCCACTGAATGTCTTCTCTGAGGCATCACCTGGTTACACGAGGGATTCTGGCTGCTTTGTGGTCTCCGGTGATTTCCGGTATGCGTAGTCTAGGAGCCCTTGACTGGTGTCACCGATCTGTTAAAACTGGATGTCAGTCCAGAATGGGGCTCTGATGTTTTCACTGTAAATGAGGGGGAGAGAACTAGATGGCTCCCTAAGGGTTTGTGGGTGGGTGTTGTATTGCATGTTGGGCAGCAGAGATAAAAACTGTAATCATCCCTCTGCAGATCTCCTGTGGGTTTTGCACACAGAATGCTTAAAGGAGTCTGGCTTTGTGAAAGGAAAGTGCTGGAACAACCCTTGTCTTCACTGTGCCAATCTTAAACATGCTGACCTCATGCTGACCTGAAAAGAAAGGTAGAAAAGAAAGAGAAAAGGAGCAGTGGACCAGCACTGTCTGGGCCAAGGAACCGTATCTCAGATGTCATCTCATGAATTATTCCGTGACTGACAGTTATCGCTGCCACCAAGTAGAAGCCATCTTTCCCCGAGCCCATATCGCTCTGTGCCTGCGGCACACCCTTATCTTTTCTTCTCCTCATGCTGTCACCCTGTCTGTCACATTGCCTCCCTTATCTCTCTACCTCTGCCTGAAACCTTCCTTGGTGCCTCACCTCCACTTCAGCTTTGCTCTCTGCTGCTGTTACCCCAGCCCAGAAGATGAAGGTTCCTTTCTTCGGGAACCTCCCAGAGGTACCGATCCTCATAGCTGTCTTCTGCTTCATCCTCCAGAGCCCCACGTGCCTGGTCATAGAGCATCCTCAGGCCTGCCAGGGTGAGATTGCCCGTACAAAAGGAGAGCTGGACCCACTGGGATGCCCAGAGGGTTGAGGCTTAAATTTGTACAAAGGAGTTTGGGAGTAAAATTGAGGAGAGGGGACAGCTGTGAGGGGAGCGAATGACTCTGCAAGATATCTAGATTAATATTGGGGAAGAAGAGCTCTGGGAAATCACAGGGGCCAATAGCTCTTGAGTGTTAACCCTTCCTGTCACCCCCACCTCACCCCGTAGGTAGGCTCTGCTCTAGATCAACACCTGCCCCTTGTCCCCCTGGGACTTTCCTCTCTGGAATGGGTCCCCACACCACCCCTTTCTGCCATCTCTGCCCTTCGGAGTTCTTCAACCCCTGGCATGGTCAGAATGCTTGTCTCCCATGCGGCTCTGAGGCCACCCAGCCAGAGGAGGGCAAGGACACCTGTGTCTGTCAGAGACCCGGACATGTATTCCAGGTATGTCTTCCAGTAGTGGGACCCACGGGCAGGCTGCATTTCCAGGACAATTTAGGTTCCCAGTCAAGTTTAGCTCAGGTGTAACCTGACCAATGTAGGCTTGAGTTTCCACAGGACTTGGGAAAGGGTACAGGATTAAACGTGAATTTCAGATAAATACTGGAGAGTGTCTTAGTGTCTCATGGGACTAATAAAAAGTATTCATTATACATCTAAAATTCAGATTTAACTGGTTGCTCTGTGAGGCTAGTTAGCTGGATAGTTAGTTGGTTAGTTAGTTGTTAGTTAGCTAGTTAGTCAGTTAATTCGCTAAATGTAGTTACCTTCCTGGAAGGAAATGTCATTATCTACCATGATCACTCAAAACACACCTTCATTCAAGCCCTTCCAACCTGAATTTTTCCTGTAAGCCAGCAAATGTGCTTGTAAGCCCTTTTGTTACTAGAATTCTCCTGTCCTCTTAACTAAAATGATAGCATACCAGTAACCATAGCAACCTACTTCACCTTTTCTGCCCTCTCTTCTGGCACATCTCAGAAATGTTCGCACCCAAAGGGTCACGAGTGGTCCATCATTGCCAACCTGAGATGGGATTCCTCCCACACATCCTCACTTTCAGCCCAGTGATGGTCAGTGCCATTGCCTCCCCGGCTATGAAGACATTGGTGAGCCACTGGGCTGTGTCCAGAGGCGACGTGATGACTGCAAAGATGGAGCCACTTGGAACCAGGAGGGGAAATGTCTGACCGAAGAACAATGGAATGACCACTGTGCCCGGGAGGTAGGGGGAAGCTCAGAGATTACACCCTTGTTTCTGTCCCCAAATATCACTACTGCAACGGTTGGGCCACTTCCAAACCTTCACATGGCTAGCACACTCCCCTCTGATATTCCTGAGTTATTACTTAGTAAACCCTCTGTTCCATCTTGGCTGCCCCAGACCCAGTCCTGCCGTCCTCTCAGGCTGAGTTCCCCAGCACTTGCATGCCGGCTGTGCTCTCTGTCCGGCACACTCAGGCGTGGCTTCTACTCCTTTCCCAGCATGGCGGCTATCTCCTCTCCTCCTCCTTCCTCAGTCCCTTGCCCAGGAATCCTAAAGTCCTGCTTCTGTCTCTCTATCTAGCCATTGGCCACTGGCAACTTTATTTACCAATCAAAACTAACTGAGGGCAGGGTCCCTCAGTGTCTTACGTGCAGATGTGTGGATTCTCATGCAATTTGGAGGACCAAATTAACAGAATATAAGCAGCGTTAGACCAAATTCTCAGCACACTCTTTCCTCTGGACCTCCTTTCTGCTACTCCAAGCCCAGTCTGGGTCATTCTACCAGGCAGGCCCTCCCTGGAAATACAGAAGGCTGTACTCTGCAGTCTGACATAGTTCCTATAAAAAACAGAAGGCTAGTATGGAGTCCCTCCTCCGGGGAAGCATCCCTAAAAAGTCGGAATCTTTGCTCAGGTGTGTCCTACCCCGGAAGATGCTCGTGGCTATAACCCAAGCCTAGGGCTCTGTTTGTGCTGGGGACCACAATCGAGTGGCATGTGTGGACCCCTCTGCTCAGGAGAACAGAGGCAGATCCTGCGACTCAGCTGTGCTCAGGGCGTCCCACAGATCTCCATGACTGAAGGCACCAGAAGCCAGGTATGGTGTCCTGAAGGCCAAGCCTACATTAAGTCGTAGTGTGACTAACTTCCCTCAAAGATGGAGCATGTAGGGTGACTGTGCATGAATGGACTCAGTGGCCACTGTGCCAGCTCACATCCTGTTGCAACCTGCTCTATCTATAAGGTTCCAAAGCAAGAGAAAAGGCCCTTTGGGCAGTTTCATTTCCTCTCACAATCTCATTAAAGATGCAACAGGCCTTGTGTGTGCTAAGGAGGAGAGACGGTCTGGGAGAACATGATCCAAGGTTGTTTCAGATCAAGGAGTTCTTAGATCTGCCATAACACCACCTCCTCTCCATCTCTCCAGACAGTCATACGAGGCTCCCCAGGAGACTCTCCACACCTTCCTACCAACTGTGTCCCTATGATGTCTTCAGGAAAGGGCTAATATTCACTATCTAATACCCTCACATCCTCATTTCTAGGGTTTTCACCTCTTGGACAAGCCTTCCTCACCACGTGATGTGGGTCATCCCTGCAACTTGGACCAAGAGATGAAGTCTGTGCCTCTGTATGTGATCAAGGTGAATGGTAAGAGAGCTCAATGGATAGAGGTCACGGGGACACCATGACTCAGGGCCACACATGTGTAAACCTAATATTTTGCATGTTTGCATACTCTGCCCTCCTGCAGAAGTTGGGGAGTGGTGGGCAACACCTACCTAAGGTCTCCTTGAGAACTGCAAATGAACTTTGGTTCCTCTGTGTCTTAGAGGATAGGTAGACTCTTACAAAGTACAAATCATGGCTTCCTGGCTTTAGTTGTAGGAAAGTTTCTCACCCCAGTGCCCACAGGGTCAAAGCTTTCTGTCTCGGCCTAGAGCATGGCTTCCGGGGTCTTACCAGACCAGGCCCTGAGCTTCTGCACATACTGGGCCTGACCCTCATGGATCCCAGGCATTCAGACCAGGGACCAGGTGAGTCTCATAGCCTCACTGTAGGCTCTCCTCTCCCTCCTCGCTCTATCCCAGGCTATAGTTCAGGTCAGCTGAAAGTAGCTGCTGTGTCTCATGTTCAAAATCCTTCCTAGGGAACTTAACAGATGAACATCAGACCTACCTTTGGTCACTGGGTCTCAATTCCACATACTCTGGAGACATGTTGGGTATCCAGAATCCTATAGTCTGCCTCCAAACCAATGACACACTGGCTTTCCTGGTGACTCGTGAGCACTACCCAGAATATGACCTGTGAGTACCCAGAGTCATGGCCCTATATCACGAAGGACATGCATGCATCTGGCACTACCTGCAAAAGGTAACATGCCCCACTCTCTCCATGCCCCAGGGGCCACTTCTACAACACATTGCTGCAGTTTGACTGGGGGCGCTTCCGGGCCCTGGCTGAGGAGTCTCGGGTCTCTGAGCGAACCCCACGCCTCTTCCTACAGCAGTTCCAGCTACCTGGAGTCTATGTCTTCCATCTGAACAGCAACCGGCATCGGAAGATGGTTAGTCTGTGACAGTCTGCCTCGTTTAAGACTTCGTCCACCATTTCCCCTCAAAAACAAAACAAAAGAGAAAAACCAATGACAGAGAGGGACGATCTGGCACCATCAAACATTCAGGCTCTCATAAACCTAAGAGATGGTTTGGGGTTCACTGAGGTTCCCATCATAGTAGCCCAACATATGATGTGTTAGGAGAAGCGATCTGCTCGGTGGGTGTAAACATAGTGCACTGCCTGGTTTAGGACGTTTGCTTATCTCTCATGACCTTCCATTTGATCTGCCCTGCCCACCCATCTTTCATTCTTGCACATCCTAAGTCAATTTACACAGTAACTTATCCTTAGGAGTTACATGCTATGATGTTATGATTCTGGCTACCTTGTCTGTGTCACAAGGGATTGAGTATCTCATCCTGTGAGACAGAGACCTTCCAAGAGTCCTGTGGACCAAATCCCAGAACATGTAGCCACATCCCTTTATATGTAGAGTCATCTGATATGAATGGATTTCCCAGGAAACCCCAACTTTTGTCCACTAGCCCCCAAGGATGAATGCTTATCTGGTTGATATTGACATGCCTGAGTTGCCTCTCTGCCTCCCGCCAGTCTCTGGGAAATGGTGGTACAAAGACTGAATAGACATCTTTCTACCTAGTACCTCCGTACTCTCCCCCCTGGGGGTCGGTGCTTTGTGGATGGGCCCTTTGCCTTGACAACACCCAGGAATCTTATCCAGACTGGCATTGCCAAGATGCCCAAGCCAGTGAAGAAGCCTCGCTGGCCAGGACTCCTGGGGGAGATGCTGTTCCTTCTAGGGCCCTGCCTGCTTTTGTTGGTGAGTAAAGCTTACAAGTAGCGTCTTACCAGCCCCTTCCTTCCAATCCTGCTTGTAGGAGGCATCACAATAGCTGCTGAGACTAGAGGGAACGATCAGAGGCATTGAGACACCAGTGTCATGCCTAACAGAAGAAAGAATATACACAAGAATGAAATATGACAGTTCTGAAGTAAAGCCTGTGCACGGGCCCCTGGCCACACAAAGACAGGGCTGACCTTTCTCTCTGGGAGGTCAGGATAGACTTTCTAGAAGATAAGATGGACACAGAATAACATGGTCCCTGTACTAATGAGGGGATTAGTAAGTCCAGAGAAAGAAATATCTTATAAATCCAATCAACTACCAGCCAAAAGATTCAGGAGGGGCTGGAAAGATAGGTTAGTAGGTTAAGTGTTTGCCTCACAAGCCTGAAGACCTAAACTTGGTCCCCAGCACTCATGAACAATTGAGCATAGTATCACATGCTTGTAACCCCATCTTTAAGGAGATGAAGATGAGTGTATCCCCGGGGCTTGTTGGCCAGCACGCCTAGCCGAGTGAGCAGGCCCCAGATCCCAGTTAAAGACCTAGTCTTATAAAGCAAGACGGATGGCAACTGAGGAGTGACACATGGAGTTGACTCTGACCTTCACATGCATGCACAGATACATGCATTAACCCACACACACACACACACACACACACACACACACACACACACACCACCATCATCACCACCACCACCACCACCAACAACAACAACAACAACAACAACAAATGAATTGCATTTATACCGAACAAGCACAGATTTTTTTCTCACCATTATTCTCTAAAAAATATATCAGGGCAACTGTTTACAAAGTATTTACATTACATTGGGTAATATACATAAGTATAGATGATCTGAAATACATCACAGGGTATGGATGAGTTGTGAACAAATAATATGCCAGTTCATATCAAAAGAAGTCCTGGATCCAGTCTCTGTGGATAGCAAGAGATGACAGCATTAGCAGCAATGTTTCAACAACACAAAACACCAGTCTTTGGCTCTGGGGACCAAGTGTGAGCCCTGTGGCTGAAGCTTAGACTCTGTCTCTGTGGCCAAAGATAAGCTAAAACAGCTCATCTTTCTAGCTCCATTGTGGCTAAGAAGATGATGACAGGCTTGTCTTATAGGCAGCAAGTAAGAATGAGAACATCTGAGAAGACTTTAGATTGTGATATCCAGTAGTGTAAGGGTAGAGAAGGGTTGAAGAGGCGGCTACAGAGAACAGGGACTTTTATGGGGTAAAAGCAAAGGAGATGAGATACCCCCAAGCCAAGAGGGGAGCTTCTCCAGAAAGGATACCTCTCAGCTTCCTCCTTCCTGCCTTTCCCCATGGTGTGCCCTGTAGATTCAGTGTAAGAGCCTCAGCTGGGCTCGGAAGGCTGCTCCACACCCCGTCTTCAGGACTCACCAGCGAGGATATAACCTTGATGTCTACAGTTCCCCAAGAACTGGGATGACTTCAGTGAGGAGAGGTCAATCACCCCGAGACTGTGAGATCCTCAGAGGTGAAGGGAGTCATGGTGAGTGGCAATCTGGTAGAAATTCCAAGGACTGAGCCCCAAACCCAACTGGCAAGTTCTGCCATGTTTCACCTTCTTGTGTTACTCTTTGCTCACTCTGCTGCCTAGAAGACATCATTCACCCACTCGTTTTCTCAGAGAGCATTTATTAAGTGACTACTGTATACAGATGTTGCTAGGCACTAGGAATACGGTGTAGAGTTGGAAAGAGACATTTGACCACAAATTTGTCAAGGAAAAAGTAATAGAACCATGTACAAAGTACTCAGATTAAGAAATGGGGAAGGCCACTGTTGACTGGCATGCAGATCTGGAACCAACCACCCTAGATTCCCTGGATTCCAAAAGAAACTAGGAAACAGAGGTTGGGTGAAAGAAATTGATTTTTAGGTTGGCCCAATCAGGGAAAGAATCTAATTTCTATCCACCAGGTCGTGGCAGTGTTACAGTTTATTGACTTTATAAGACAGAGGCTAGAGATATGCAAATGTGGGTGTGAGATGGTCTACTGGGTCTTTTCTTGGAGAGAAGGCTAGTTGGCCCCAGGCTGCTTCCATGTCTCTGTGCTCAGTAGACTGTCTTTACTGTCAGCATGGAGAGTATGTTATACTCTTACACATTATGTTGTTCCACCACTGAGGAACAAGCTGCAAAGCGTATTGTGCAGCCTGCCGAAGCTCCCTTTCTAACTGTTGCCACTCAAAGCTCCATCAGAGAGCAGGGTTGGGTTCAAGTTGTGCCTCTAGAACTTCAATACCCATAAGGCTTTGCGGCAGTGGGGAGAGAGGTCAATGGTGTCCTGACTCCACAAGGCGGGGGTCAGGCACAGCACTCTGCATTCTGATCAAGTTCCTCAGAAACATTTGTGGCTCATACAAGCATAATGCCTTTAGTAGACAGTCTGAATCTGCTGAGAACCTGGAAGAAGATACATTGAATGTGTGTCTAGATCAGCATTTGGGGAGGCTAATCATACTTCCATCCCTCCCACAGGGACCTGGGAGGACCAGGTAGACCTAGAATGGTTTGACACAGAAGCCTTCTTTGGGATCCTGCATCGGCAGTCTCTGACAGTGACGGCCAGTCTCAGCCAAACCAACAAGGAGGTAACCGGAAGCCCCAAAAGGTGCTTCCGCTCAAGGCCGACAGAGACAAGCAGGGCTAGAAATGGATGGACTGGGGAGGTGAATGGGACATGGAGCCTTAAGAAATCCAGGAAAAAAGAAAGTAGAGAAGATAGGAAATTTCAGATTAATTAAGACTGTTATTAAGAAACGTATAGCCTAATAGATAAGGAAGGGAACATAGCAAGACCAAATCGAGGACCTTGTCTTAAATTCTTATCCCTGGTCTTCGGTGACAAATATTGGAAATAAGTCAATACACTAGAAATCTAAGTATCCAAACTGGACAGGAGCTGGAGGTATATCTCGGTGACAGCATCTGCCTGGCGTGTTGTATGCATGAGGTTTGATTCCCAGCACTATCCATTTCTTCCAAGTGTCTTCAAATGCCGGTTCTCTGGCGTCTCTCTAGATATTGGCAGCAGAGGGCGCTCTAAGCTCACAGTAAAAAGCTGGTAACTCTAGGGTGGTGTTCAAGGCTAACTCTCCTCTCTTTCAGCTCAAAGTCCTCTACCTCAAACTTCTGAACGAAGCCGGTTCCCTCCGGCAGCTATGGGGTGCTCAACGTTGCACCTCAGCCTCCACTAACCAGATTCTAACCCAGAGAAAGCAACAAGAGGTTGGACTGAATTCGCACCTTCCCACCCAGCCTCTGTAGCCTCTCACAGTCTCCAAGAACTGTCCCCGCCCGCCCCACCCCCACCCCTACCCCGTATCCCCACCCCTCCCCGAGCACTCTGAAGTTCCAAAGGAAGCTGGAACTCCCCCAAAGTTGATGTCCCTGGTGCTTGGAGCCCTCCAGGTAAACAGGGCAATGTGTCTTTGACCCAGGCTGCTGAGGCAGTGACCTTGGCTGCCGAGGAAGAGTCTAGGCAGAGGCGAAGCCTCGTGGGCGAGTATGCGGCAAGCCTCACTCACCAACTGGAGACCCTTCACCAAGACCTCTGTGCCAGGCAGGACCAGTGGGCCTCTTTCTGCTCGGCATTGATGGAAGCTCAGTGGCTGCTGAAGGCATCTGCAAGCTCTAGCCCAGAGAAGTACCCCCAGTCTGGCCAAAGCCCTGAAGAGTATGTACCTGGTTAACCTGAATCAGAGTATGGAATACAAATCGGGGAAAGAGAGACTATGGCTTCACAGAGTCCCAGTAGCCACACTAAGTGTCCTTTTTCGTCTCTCATTGTCTCTGCACTCTGACCAGCCTGCCATATCCTGTGTCTCTGTAGGGTAGCTTCTCAGATGGACACTCTGCTGGGCCACTTGTCCCAGGCCGTGCTGCAAGAAGGCCACCGCTTGAAGGCTTGGGGCTTCCTGGACACTGGCACAGGGGCAGAGCTGCTACAGGCAGGTAAGTGCTGCTTGGTTTCATCTAGGACCTACGGGAAGGTAGTCCCTATGTTGAAACTAAATCCCTGCATTCAGGATGATAGGCACCTCGAAAACCAAAGTTCTACCCCTAGAACACCTGCAGAGGCAGAAGTGGAGGGGTTGCAAAGTGAGTAGGGAACCCTGGGGATATGAGGGGGTTCCTGTTCGATGGCCCCACACGAAAGAAGAGGGGAGCTCAGAAATAGGGAGGATGAGGAAGGAAGCCCTCACAAAATGACACAAAATGACCTGTCACAAAATGACAGGTTTGGAAACCATGTGGCACTTCTTGTAAGTAAAAACCTGGCAGATAAATGTGAACAGTCGGGTTTATTAAAAAATGCTGGGTTTGCCTTGAAAACATATCCCTTAAAAGTATAGTGAATTCTGGAAGTTCTCAGCCCCATCTCTGTACCCACAAACCTTTCCCCGAAGGACTTTTACCCAGCCTGCAATCTAAGGCTATTTGGATATTGGAATGGTGAAGCTTAGTACTCAACTCCAAAAAAAGGGCGGGCCTCTATCCTGGGGAGCACTATCCTGGGGAGCACTATCCTGGGGAGCATTATCCTGGGAGCACTATCCTGGGGAGGACCATCCTTGTGAGGGTGGGGTGAAGCTCCTGCTAACTTCTTCTTGTCACCAGCCAAGACTCCTAGCCTTCCCCAGTCACCTCAGGAGAGGCCCAGCAGGCAGCCTTTGCTTTCCAGCAGCCTCAGCAGGTCCTCAAGAGGGTACTGATGACATCATTGTGAATCCTGTCACCAAGTTGATGGTCCCTGGACCCAACTGTATGATGATATTCCCGACAAGTGGCCACATAGGACCGGTACCCCCCGGCTACTTTATCCACCCTGACACTGGGCGTGTGCTGCCTGAGGCTGGACACCTGGGTTATGATCTGATGAGCTCAGCGCTGATACCCATTACTGACTCTAATGCTGGTAAGACCCTGGCCCACTAACCAGCCCTAACTTTATTTTGGGCTTCAGAGACAGGGCAATGCTCAAGAATGAGTGCACACACAGCATGACTCTGTCCTTGGTCAGGGGTATTGTTGACACAATAGGAGGGTAGTAAACATCTCCTCCTTCACCTCACCTACTACTTAACTGGATTCGGGTAGCACACGCCTTTACTCCAGCAGTTGGGAGGCAGAAGCAGGTGGATCTCTTGTGAGTTTGAGGCCAGTGTGGTCTACATAGTGAGTTTAATGCCAGAGAGGCTTCACAGACTCTGTCAAAAAGAAAGAGGAAGAAGAGGAGGAGGAGGAAGAGGAGGAGGAGAAGGAAGAGGATGAGGGAGAAGGGGAGGAGGAGGAGGAGGACGAGGGGGAAGAGGAGGAGGAGGAGGAGAGAGCTGTTCAATGAATGAGAGCAGGTTCCACAGCTGCTCTCTTCTATGATCTACAAAATGGGGAGGGGGCAGAGGCTAGCAGATGGGGGATTGCTCCCTGTCTCCCTATCCAGGCGGTGTCCGAACATCAGAGGTCGCTATTCTCCCCTACGTGCCCTACCCTACCAATCCTGTCACAGGCTGCCCTCCAGACGCTCACCTGCCCATCCTACAACCAAGAAGAACATCACAACTGGGGGCTCTCATGTCTGACCCCATCACAGGCATCGAGGTGCCTGTGCTTGCTGTGACTCTACACCCCCAAACCAGGGAGTGGCTCACTCTCGGAGGGACATACTGCAATCCTCTCACCAAGACGTTGGCCCCTTTGGAGTTGGGCAGCCCCATGAAGGACCCAGTCACAGGAGGCATCGTGCCAATCTTAGGCGTTGGGCTGGATGAGCACACAGGTCTCCTGAAAACCCTCAGTCCCTTCCACCCTGTCCCCTTTGCCTGGCCTAGCTGCCCAATTTCTCCCAGTCTCCTCTCTTCCTCGTGCTCCGTTCAGGCTGGAGACGATGCCCTATCCTCTCTTTCCACTCTGCCTCGCTCTCAACCTTCCCTCTTCTTCCAAGTTTCCTTCTCCTTTTCTCTGTCTCTTATCACAGTATCCCCAAGGTAATTTTATAGTAGAAGTAAACCTAAGAAGGCAGCCCCTCCGGTTTTTCTTGCCCTTGGTGCTGCTGTGTCCCTGCCCTGCCTTCCTTCTTCCCTATGCCTTGCATGTTTATACTACCACAGGTCTCTTTCCCACCTAACCCTCTAGGTGTCTTACTTCCAGGTCAGGTGCTTGCAGTAGGAGGGCTTCGAGATGCCACAGGGAACCTCTTGATGCCTGGTGACAGCTTTGTGGAGCCACTGAGTGGGAAGACAGTCAGGTTCCTGGGAGCTTCCCAACAGGCAGGGCAGATATCAGCCCACGCAGGAGGGTCACAGGCCCTGCTGGACGCCAATGTCTTGGTGGCCCAGAGACAAGTGATGATGAGGCTCCAGCAGTGTCAAGAGACTGCAGGATCCAGGGACCGAGGACTGCTGGAGTCTGACATAAAGGACATGAGACAGGCACTGGCCTTGAGTCTACACCACATCCTCCAGCAGGCTCGGAGGCTGGAGAGACAGTTGGCAGCAGCGCGTGACATTGAAGCCAGTGGGGGCCTCATAGGTATGTGTTGCTTTGGGCCCTGAAATCCCGACCCCAGAATGGCTCTGTGTTTCAATTCCTCACAGCACAGAGCAGGACACCTCAGCTCCACTGGTGTTGCATATATGTGGCCAAAATAAGTGACAAGCACAGGACCAAGCTCTTGTCAGTGGCTTTAGGCTGCCTGCCTCCTCTGTCCTAATAACTCACTTAATCTGATACTTTATGTTTATAAAATGTACAGGTTCCCGGACTCATAACCAACATGACACCCATCTTACATGGGATTCTGAAGTTCAGGGAGTTGAGTAGCTTGCTCAGCAAGGGGTCTCTAGCTAGTGAGCAATAGAGTCCCAAGGCCAGAATCTCCTAAGCCCTCCACCCCATTCTCACTGTTATTCCTGTAACAGTCTTCACCTCCCATCTATAAACTGAGGAAAAGAGACACCCTAGTGTTCCACCTCTACCCTATGACCCTAATGTGAGGGGTTGGGGGAGGCAGGAAGAGGAAGTAGGAGTGGCATCTTCCTAGAGTTTATCTCACTTTCTAGAAGCTGCCATCTGCCCATGGTGTGACATACACACACACACACCAATAAGACCCAGAGTTTTGGGTTAGAATTGACTGGACTTTGAATACCTCTCCTTTGACTCTTTGACCTTGCTTTATATCTTTAAAATGAGGATTAAAATTGCAGTACATCATAGACTTCAGTAAAGGACTAAATAAAATATAATTGATACGGAGTTCTTAACTCAAATCCTGACACATTGTGAATAGGCACTCAGGAATAGGGGTTCCCATCTTACTCCATCCCTCCTCTCAGTGTGGCCTGGAAGTCTTTCCCTACTTCCCAAAATGTCTGATGCCAATCAGGCCATGCTAACATCACATCTTCCCTTCTGAATTCAATATACCACCTTGAACCCAGAGGAAATGGAGGCCATGTTTATACAGCAGCCTCTCTGGGTCAGGGATGAGGCACTTGGAGCCTGAAAAACCTCAGGCAGTTTTGCCTAACCCCCAACTCTTCTTCTCCTGATATCAGGAATAATGTGCTATCCTGGGACAGAGCTCTGGGTCCCAGCCCTGTATGGAATGGAGATCCCAGACCCTGAAGGCTCTGGACTCATGGTGCCCATCCTGGGCATGCACCGAGATGAGGATTCTGGTGCTGCCACACCCCTGGCAGGCACAACGGAGGATGCTGCTGGGAAAGGTGAAAGGCAGCATGGAACCCCTAAAGCTCCAGGGCATCAGGAATGCAGCTTAGTTCCTGGTGGAGAAAGCCTTTAACTGGGGGTCTCAAAATGACAAACCTACAGATCATGGATTTCCCTGGAAGATCTGGGTCCTTCCAAAGATAAGCACAATAGAAACCATCCACCCACATACGACCACCCACTCCAGCTCAGAGCTCTGAAAAGGGTTAAAGGGAGGTCCTGGGACTTCTTCCTGTGACTAGGCTTTCTTCCTTCCTTCCCCCATATCTGGTCACTAAAGCCAGTGGTGGCTTGGCTTCCCACAGGTCTTGTCCCAATCTCCATTGGGGCTCGAGCCATAGATCCCTTGACTGGGGAGAGTGGTCCTGTCATTGGTGTTCAAATGGACCCCTCTGCCAGAGTGGTGGTGCCTGTGGTGCAGGTGCTGGAGGCCTTGCCCCGCGCGAGGGACCTGGAGCTGGTACGTACAAGGGGCTTCTTCTCTGCATCCACTCGCTCAGCATCAGAATGATTCCATGCGACCGCATGGGAGGGGTGGAGATGCAAGGCAAGTCTGCTCCTTTCCCCAGGGAAGTGCTTCAAACCCTGACTAGAAGTGATGAAGGATGTTAAATGAGCTCAGAGGAGGGACACTGGAATAAGAACAGAGGGGAGTTCAAGGAAGGTTTACAGAGAGAATGCTTGGGTCAAAACTTGAAGGGTGGCAGGGAGTGGCCGCTCCAGCTTCAGGACAGCAGGACAAACAGAGAGAGTGAATATGAGGCCAGAAGTGTCCCTGGAAGGAGGAAGATGGAGGGAGAAAAGAAGCAGAGAGGCCAGTGAGGACGGCAGGAAATAAATCTCAAGCAACCTGTGTTCAGAGGCTAAGAAGTGGGCTGGGGAAGCCATGTGGACCCAATAAAGAATTCTAAGTCCATATGCTATGTCCTAGGGTAATTATTTTTTAAACTGTCAAATTTGAAAACTGAGGAATAGCAAAAAGTTATGTATAAAAGAAAATGTTTACTTGGCCTAATGGTTTCAGAGGGTCAGAGTCCATGATGGCAGAGTGAAGGCATGGGGGGAAGTTTTAAATTATATAAATGAAGAAGTAAAGGGCCCTTCCCCAACACCCTTTGTACCCATGGCCAACGTCCTGCAGACACCACTGGCCTCTCTTCCATTCTCACCCACCAAATGCAGCCGCTGTTAACAGGTTCTCATACCTCCTTCCAGACATTTTTATGCATATATGTAATCAGCATTCTAGAAATTTCCCTCTGGCACCTGTGCAAAGCATGGATGGAAGGGAGCCAGGCCAGAGCAGGAAGCCCCGTCAGGAGGTTGCTGCAGTAATTCAGCTCTTGGCAGATTTCCATCAAATTAAAGTGATTTAGTATCTTACCATACACCCTAAGCACAGTTACAGTCTCAGACACAAAGATGGATATATGTTGAAAGCTTTTGCGATAGAAACCAGGAAAATTAAATTTGAGTCCCAACATTAAATTTGAGTTCTCACAGATCCGTATGAAGGAGTCAGATTAGGGGCTGGAGCTGGTAGCTATACTCAGCCATCCTCATCTTCTTCCCCTGACTTTCCCAAAAGAAACACTGGGGCAGAAGCACAGAGACCCTACAGAGACGAGATGTCAGATGGAGGGAGAGACTGGGGAGCTGGAAAGAGATATGAAGTTGTTTTCCCATCTCCAACCAAGTCAACTGCCCCAGCAAGTCAGGCATGGTCAGGGCATACTAGAAGCCTTGGGATCTACAGCCAAGTCGTGGGGCCTGTGGGTGTTTAGAACAGTCTGGACATTGCAGCAGAGCCTCTTGGAGCAGGAGCTAAGGGCCCGTCAGCAGTACTGGCAGCTCCAGGAGCAGGAGGAACAGCACCTGGCAGAACACTTGTGGCAACTGAACCAGGAGTTCCACATCCACCCAGGCCGGGAAGTCAGGATGGAGGTAAGGCCTAAGGTGCCACCCCACCATCCCCACTCCTTCAGAAACCATACAAATCCTTTTAATGTCCAGAGCCCTTGTTTTCCTACTGGTTACAAGAAAGGAATCCATCTCAGGGCAGAAACCATCTCTATCTTAGTTATTTTTCTATTGCTGTGGCAAAACATCATGACCAACGCAACTTATAAGAGAAAATGCTTACTTGGGCTTATGGTTTCAGAGGGTTAGAGTCTGTGATGGCAGAGCGAAGGCATGGGGGAAGAAACAGAAGAGAGCTCACAACTTGATCTGCAAGTTGGAGGCATTGAGAGCATGAGCCTTTTGAAACCTCAAAGCCCCATGACACACTTCTTGGAACAAGGCCACACCTCCTAATCCTTCCCAAACAGTTCTGCCAACTGGGGACCAAATATTACAATATTTGAGTCTATGGGGGTTATTCTCACTCAAACCACCGTAGTCCCCAAACTCACCAGGCTCTAGGTCTCAGTCACCCCCCTAAGTCCTTCAGCTGTATGGAGGTAAGAGGGGAGGCTGGCATGAGGTGGCCCAGCTTAGAGCCCTGCCTTCTCGCCATGGCTCAGGCCTTTGTATTTTCTGTCCAATGTAGCTGAGGGCTGCTGAGAAGGCGTGTGCAGCCCTAGAAGCCTGCTGCCTGCTGGAGACAGAACGGCGAGCTAGAGTCCTGAGCATACTCAGCAGCCCTGAAGGGTACTTGCTTTCCCAAGGTGGGTAACAAGTCCTACTAGTGGTACCTTTATCCACCACTGCCAGGGAGCACAGGAGCCCCTCCACCACCCGAATGTGCACATCTCTCCCAGATCCCCACTAGGCCTTGGTTCATACCTGGCAGGTTCACTGGCTCAAGTCAAAACGGTTGTCTTTTCTTCTCTCCTCCTATGCTGGTAGCTGTTGCTATGTGACCTCTCTCTCTCTGCCCTTTGCAGCAGACAGAAAGGAGTGGGAAGAGGAGTCGCAAGTGGTGCTGGGTATGCGGAAGGTCCTGCACAGTTTAGAGCAGGCCTCAGAAAAACTCAGGAAAGTGTCCCTCAGGTTACAAGGCCAGGAGGATGAGGTGTGTTTACAGCAGAGTCAGGATCATAGCCCACAAGTCTGGAATCATCAGAGGAAGGTGAGGCCTGAGGCTGGCAAGAGGTTCCCATGGGATAAGGACATTCTATACCATTGTGAGGTCCTTTGGAGTCATATAACTTTTGGGGGCTGATGGGGCCAAAGAACAGTGGATAGGCAAAGTGGAGCAAGCAGGAAGAGCAAAAAAAGTCCATTTATGTTTCCTTTGTCCTAGGTAGTCCAGCATCTCTCTGATGGGTTTCAGGAGGTGGTGAGAGACAGACAGAACTTCCTGGGCAGGGCTCTCGGTCACCTTCAGCACCACCGGGAGCTCAGCCATGTCCAGTTCTTGCATATCCAGGTACTGGCCCTCCGGAATTGACCAAAAAGATCTGAGTTGCTCTCTTTGATAGGAACTGTGGGTGTTTGGAGATGGGAGATCCAAGCGTGGAATTCAGTTCTTGCTTTCACCCTAGCTTAAGGCCTCAGGAACTCCTGTGTGTTTGGAGAATTACCCTGGAGAGAGATTCTATGGAACAGTCACCACATCTCTCAGGAACCAGGCTGCTGTCTGCCCCCTGCTGGTCCCTTTCCTGAAAGGCATCACAGCAAGGCTCACAGAGGATGGAGGCTGCCATCTAGGGCTGGAAGATCAGAGGCCAGGAGCAGGTCAGGCCGGTCACTTGTCCACCTTCCTCTTCTTCTGACAACCCTGACCATGCTCTGATACACCCAATACTGCAATTAGGACTTCAGGGACCACAGCAGCAGGCCACAATAGATTGCTTGGGAAAAACACAGAGAAACATGATATACATGTTATCTGTTGCTACTATGGTTTGTTATAACTACTCCAACATACACATCAAAGCTTTCTATTAAAAAAAAAAACTCTTTTTAGCATATAGTTTCTGTGGGTCAGAATCTGGGTAAGGTTTACCCTCTGGCTTAGGGTCTCATGCAGGCTGCAGCGTCTCAAGGTTTGACCTGGGGAAGATTCACTTCTGCGCTCACCCTTGAGGTTACCGGCAGATCTCCCCAGGCCAAGGCTATTAACCACAGAGACTTGACAGTGCACAGCTCAGTCCGCACTGCAGCTGCGTCCCTCTGAGAGTAAAGCTGGCCAATAAGTGGAAGCCGGCAAGATGGGAGGCTGCGAGAGATTCCTGTGCGTTAATCCGAGCGGTGGCATTCCATCGCTTGCCCTGTTTGATGCAGTTGAACTGAATCACTAAATCCAACCCACACTCAAGGGGAGGAAATCACACCAGAGTTAGCACATGCTGGGAGAGATCATTGGGGCCATTTTAGAAGCTGCCTGTCATATATAATGCCATATTTATTTGAGAGGGAGGGAAAAATGGAGGGAGGGGGAAGGGGAGGAAGAAAGGGAGGGAGGGATTGATAGAGGGAGGGAGGGAGAGAGGGAGGGGGGAAGGGAGGGAGGGGAGGAAGAGAGAAGAAAGTTAGCTAGCTGTACTGGGGATTAACCTAGGGTCTTGCACACCTTAGATGAGTACCACCGAAGTACATCTCCAGCCTGTTTTTGGCATCTTTTAAGACATGGTTTTACTAAATTGTGCAGACTGCGGACTTAAACTCACTCTGCAGCCCAGGCAGGCCTTGAACTTATGATCCTCCTGTCTCTGCCTCCCAAGTAGCCGGGATGACAGGTCTGAAGGACCAGGCCTGGCTCTTGGGATCTTCTTTTGCTTTGGCTGCATTGCTGTGTTCGCACTCGCTCATATTCAGATGCAGATGAAGTTGACCATACCTGGACGCCACCATTACTCTCCATCATGAAGAAAATAGATACCTGGCCCCAAGACCCCAGGGAAATAGCTGAGCTACAAGGAAAAATATGCCTCAAACCAGGTAAACTCCTTTCCCTTGAAGATTATTACGATGAACTCAAGGTAAGTGATGGCATAACCTCCAAGCCTCAAAACCTGCTGCCACCCTACTCAGAACCCCAAGGGATTTTTCCATATAAAATATAACAGGTAGAAATCAAAGTCCTGTTGAACTATAACTAATCAATTCTCAGAAGACAGTTTCTACTTCCAATCAAACTCGGAGTCTAAACCCTGGTATGCAATCAACATAGTAAATTGGACTTTATGAGAAATGTAAGACACTGGGATAAAAGCAAGAGAACCAAAGAAAAGAGTATTTTTCCCCACAAAAAGAGCACCCAGATCACTTTGCCAGTGAAGGGTATTTTACAATGCCATGTACTGGTCTAAACCTATGGTAACTCATTTACAACCTGGAAAAATAGGTGTATTTTTCAATATTCACAGTATAGGTAAGAAAATTGAAGCTTCTGTACAGGTCAATAAGTAGTCAAGTAAGTAGTTTGCTAATGTGTAGCTCAGCTGAAATTCAGGGAGCCTTTTCCCAGAGTCTCACTCTCAACCCGCTTCCTACAAAAATCATCTGTCACTATGGGGCAGCACCAAAAAAGATGCATGCAGGCACCATACTCTGGTGAGTGCACGGGAAGGCAGATCACTGTACATCAGAAAAGCCAGGATAGGCTGTGGAGAACAAGGTCTGACTCCTAGCATGAGGATAAAACACACTTACTCCGAACTCAAGTTGAGGCTCCTGGCTGACGAAGCCTGCCTGGGCCTTGCCAGGAAATGGTTACTGATTCTGGAGGTTCATCAATCTGATTAATTCCTTTCACAAGAACTAACAAAAAATACAGGCAGAGATATGGATCCTCATATTTCTCATAAGGAGGATTACCCTCTCCAACCGCTGTAAAGCATTCTTACCTGTACCGTCTTGTTTGCCCTCAGAAAACCTAACTCAAATTCTATTGCTCACTTCTTATATAACTGAGAGAACCAATACTCAGAAGCATGTGACTCTCTTGGGGCCATACACAGCCTCTACATGGACAAGATCCTCTTACAGCTATGCTCTCCTCATTCCATGTTGCTGCCCCACTGTCTTCTTGGGAATACGGATACAAGTGTCTAAAGTCCCACCACTTAAAGCAATTATGTAAAGGTCCATTAGAGAGAGTTTTATAGATGAGCAAAAATCTGAATACATCCAACATTACTAAGTGTTTTTCTGTCTGCCAGACACAATTCTGAGGATGGCACATTTAGTGATCCAAGCATTAAATTAGAGGAAACTAGTGCCAACTTCCCTCTAGGTCTTCTGTTCCTATTGACTGGGGCTCATTCCTCCTTGTGGATGGGGCACAGGCTTCACTGGAGGATAGACAGATGGACAGATGGATGGAGTGAACATTTTTCTAAGTTGAACCGTCATGTTTTGTTGCCGTTGATGTATCAGTACCATATGAAGGAAATCAATGAAATTATTACCAATTTGTGTTGATTTCTGCAGGACCAAAAAACTTGTTGAAGAATCTCCTGAAGACTGAGACAGCCCAGGAGGATCTGGCGGCTGTGCAGGCCTCGAAGCTCTGTGCCTGGGAATTTGTGGTTTACCAGTATGGCCTCTCTGTCATGCATCTTCTCATTCCCCAGCTTCAGGTAAGTCTCCCAAGAAGCTGTGGAGGTCAGGGTGGCCAGGAAGAGACTCTCTAGGAAGAAGTGCCTGCAGCAGCAAATTGCCTCCCTTAAGGCAGCTCGTGGGAGTTATGTCAGCAATCTAAAAATCAAAACTTTTGAATGATATTAATCATATAGAGAAATGAATCAAAGACTGTGTAGATGTGCAGATACAGAAAAGGTTGACAATAATAACTGGTATCAATATAAAATACCAGCTTAGAAATTCATTTTCCTATAGTGTATTCTGATTATACATCCCCTGAATATTCTTATAATTTAAGTGAATATTCCAGTGTATTTATATCCCACTGTGCTTGGTGAGAAAACCTTTTAGCAAAAAGTGGGTTTGGGTTGTGTTTGCTACTCTTTTCAGGCTCCAGAAACCACCCTACAGATTGCTTCTCATGTACCTGTCATGGAAGTCTCAGGAAATGTCTTCCAAGGCTCCTTCTTCTATCAGGTGATGTAAATTCATCCTCAGATATGGACTATTGAATTCCAGGATCTAGTCAAGACACAGAGAAGCAAAAGGAACAAATTTTATAAAAACATCCCTCTTCCTCAAATCCTAATGAATTTTATTTCCCTTTGAAGGGAGAAAAGCCATTTAACTAAAACATAATAAATGTCACTGAGTAAGAGCTTTTCTAATCAGCAAAGTGCAATGTCCTGGCTGGTACCCCGAGAAGCATAATGGCCTGATGCCCACTAATGGATCTCTACATTGTACAGCTGGCATTTCCAAACTGGTATTTCCCGTAAGAGTCATGGTCCCGGCTTCAGGGTCTCTTGCACAATTTTATCTTCCTACAGAAATGGCCCTACATTTTTCCTGCCTCAGTAGTTCCTCAGGTATACAGAGTGGAAGCCCCTTCTTGGTAACTTGAAACTGATGATAAACTTTAAGCAGTGACAACATTCTATAGAGGAACTGACCCATTCTATAGAGGAACAAGCAAGTCAATGAGACCCAGAAACAGTTTAAACTTGGTTAGTTGTGTATCATTAGAGGTTTTAATAGGAGCCCACAAAATAAGTATTATTTCATATGACCTACAAAGAAACTATGAACTCAGCAAGAATTTAGTTTCAGTTTAATGGGGGTTGGGGGGTCAGGATTCTCACAGGAAAGGTACTAGCTGTCAAGTGCCTTATGTGTATTGTATTGCTTCCCATTTCAGCAATCCTACAGGACAGGCGCTCTCTGTTACCATTTATAACTGGACAGTGGAGACTGAGAGATGTTATGTAACTGTCTAAATGTTAGCAGGAGTTGAGACTCCTAACCCACAGCTAGTCCACTGTGCAGCTCTCAGATTGACTCCAACCATCTTCAGCTTTTCCATACCCTCTACTGCCTCCTGGGAGGACAGATGAGGGTACTTCAGACCGCTTGTGAGGCAAGTTATCTGATTAGAGAGCCTGATTAGAATAAAAGCAAAAAGACAAACCCTGAGACCCTCTAAGGCAGTTGCTCTCAACCTGTGGTCTGTGAACTGCCTGTACCGACTACCTGCCCCCATTCAGAGCCCCCAGAAGCAGAAATTCTGGAATGGGCTCTAACAGTAATACCACCTCTCTTGCAATCCCTATTCAACTGAAGCTGAAAAGGCCTTGCATAAGGGAAACACTGCCTAGCACCAAGAAGAGACAGATAAGTCACTTGGTTCTGAATTTCTAATAGTCTGTTTTCTGTAAGATAGAAGATGAAAAAATTAAGAGATAGGCTCTTGAGATGGTTCACACATACACACAAAGAAAGAGAGAGAGAGAGAGAGAGGAAGAGGGAGTAAGTAAATGTGAAAAGAAGTAAAAAATTGAGAGAAAGGGACTAGAGAGATGACTCATCGATTAAGAGCACTGCCTGCTCTCACAGAGGTCCTGAGTTCAATTCCCAGCAGCCACATTGTGATTCACAACAATCTGCAATGGGATCTGATGCCCTCTTCTGTGTGTCTGAAAACAGCTACAGTGTACTCATATACACAAAATAAATAAACAACTTTTAAAAAATTGAGAGAAAATGGGGAGGGGGCTAAATTATTTTTTCAAAGTTGAACTAAAACATTTTTCTTCATCACTGAAGCTTCCTTTCAGTAAATTATCATTAAACCCAAGGAGTCTTCCTTTAAGTAAACTGAGAAATGTGGAAATTTTCCTGAGGTTGACGTGTCTGTGCGCGGGCATCTTTCCCACTTAGAGCACTGAAAACACGCTGTTTGTTGAGAGAGAGTGCTTGGCTTCTGTGGGAAGCTTTGTTCTGCTGCTGATCCACTGCCTGGCCCACATCGCTACCGGGGACTTTAACCAGGACTCCAACCCCAGATTTCTGGAGTTGTTCTATAAGGTAGTTATGACATGTACTGAGCTTCTCTTTCTCTGTGACTCGGTCATCATTCCCCAGGATAATAAATGCTGTACGCTTTGCAATTGGATCTATTGGAGACCCATCGGTGGCCTTTGGTTCCCACTGTCTGGGTCAGACTTCCTAGGATAGCATATGGCAGAATACATGATCCAATTGAGATGCAGACTAGCTCTGAGAACAGCATCGTGGCTTTGTGACAGCACTATTGATGCATAAAATTCACTGGAATTGTTAGGGAGATGGCAGGTAAAGATGGTCTCAAGCCCCATTTTCCTTTCAACCTTTATTTGAAAGCTTTAATAACAACTACTCCCAAGTCACATTGATCTTTCCTTTTTCTTCCTTGCCCAGGGGCTGAGTGCCTACATCAAGGAAGCATTCGCTACTACATTGCAAATGTCAGCAGTTCCCTGGGACAATAAGTTTGATCAAAACCTAAGTGCTATTCTGTTAAAAGAACAGCCCATCTCTGAAAGAGAAAGAGATCTCCTCTCTAAACTCATTGAGAGGAAGCCTGAGCCTTGCTTGGCCAGAGAGTCATCAGAAGAGGTAACTAACTTTATCTTGTATATTATATGGTTGTAGTTAAAAATCAACTCCTTCACAAAGAAAAAGGACTTGGTCCATGGTCCATTCAGATATTTCCAACATTTGCTTTAGTCGTCACCACCTATTATCAAGAAATAAGTGGAAGTCTATTGTAACCTCATTATGACTCAGAGACTAAATGAAAGTGCGAAATTATACCACACTTATCCAAACACAATGTGCTCTTTTCTATGCAAACTTGACTGTGGCCTTAACAATATGCTATTATTAAGGACCTTTATGAAAATATTATCTCATAATCCTTTTAAGAATTAAAAAATAAAAGATCCTGGAGATACAAGAGAGCTAAATAGAAACTCCTAGAATCCATCTCCTCCTCCACAAAGAACCCAAGAAATAGGTACCTTGTTACCTTTTAAGGTGAGCACAACAGTGAAACAACAAAGAGTCTGGGAGCATGAGAGACTTAGGCAATGACACCATAGAGAAACAGTATCTCAGGCATCTGCCGCCCTGGCGGCATAGAGGGGGAGCCTTGTCAACTCTATCAGTGCTGATGTGGGCAACTGTAGCTACTAGAGTATCATGGCTCTCACAGGCCAGCAGCCCACCCTGTACTATGCTACAGGAGGACTAGCTTCAGATCTATTGCTTTGGTGATCTGAAATATGCACAGTAGCCCTACTTTGGACACATTTGGTTTCTGTTGCTATATCAAACACCATGATCAAAGCAACTCAGGAAAGTTTGGCTGACATGCTATAGTCCATTGTCAAGGGGAACTAAGGCAAATGGATTCCCATGGAGAGATGCTTCTTCCTGGTTTGCTTTCAGGCTCACATTCAGCAACCTTTCTCGTGTATCCCAGGCCTACCTGCCCAGGGATGGCATGGCTCACAATGGGCTGACATCTCTTACATCAGTTAGTGATCAAGAACATCTCACATAAGTGCTCACAGGCCCACTCTCACGGATGTAATTCCCTCTCCTCAGGTGTGTCAAGTTGATAACCAAAATTAACCATCATAAGTCTATCCCTTGTCAACTTGGGACATAAGTACACCCCTGTGAAACCATAACAGTTCCTTTCTTGTTTGCCCTCCTCATCTCATGCTCATGTCAGAAAGTACAGTGCAACTTTAAAAGGCCTCACAGTCTTTACACTTCTTCAATAATTTAAAAGTCTCAGATCTCTTTAAAAACCCCAAATCTCTTGACTTCGGGCTTCTGTAAAATCCAAAATAAGTTACATACTTTCTTATCTCAAGAGAAAAGAACTGAAGCACAGTTCATAGTGTTACAATTAAAATTACAGAGGAAAGCTGTGTGGTTGGGGGACCCTGCACTGTAGGGGGCAGTGGCGTAACACAGGGAAATGGAGGGTGTCACCAATCCAGAGCCCCGTCAGAGCACTCAGCGTCTAAGGCCAAAGCTGTGGTCAGCTACAAGTGAACACGTGCCGGTGGAGGCCTGACACAAGCATCTCCCACCCTTTCAAATCCTGTTACTGTTAAGCAGGGGAGCAATACTGTGGTTTGCACCAATGGCCTTGCCATCTTAGCAGGAGCTAAGGGGGCTTAAGTAGCTCTCTAATGCTGCCTGGAAGAGTCGGGTAGAGCAGGTGAGCGCAGCTCTAACCACCTCCTGCCAGCAGCAAACACAGACCAAAACACGGGCCCAGAAAAACTCCCTGGCAACAGCCACAGTTCCATTGCCAAGAACGCATTAATACTAGGCATCCATCAGCAACAGCAGAAAGGAATACCGTAGTTCCAGCTGCCTATAGATTTCCCACTGCTGCCCAACCCCTACATCTTGTCTGACTGCTGTCAGGACAGAGTATGATAACACAGCAGAAAGGTGCTGAAGCTCTCACCATTCTCTCTCTCCATGAGTGGCATGGGTCAGCATCACCAACTGCTCCAAACACAAGGCACTCTAGTCCCTTCACCACTACTTAGGCCGCAGTGCTAACCAGAAGCCCTCAGAAGTAGTAGAGCTCGCAACACTAGTGCCTAAAGAGAATCCAATTATCCGATAGGAGCCACTACTCCCATTGTGGTAGTAACTATACAGAGAACACCCCTTTTCCAGAGAGCAGACCACATCCACTGCTATCTTCAACAGAGCTTCCTAAATCACTAGTATCCCCTCTTGCAGAGCCCACCGAGATAGTAGGCAGGTCTCTTTGACTGTACCATGGTTTGCACTATATAACGTCATTAAGCACAGTCAAAGATGCTACAGGAAGATATACTGCAGATGTATGGCATTGGACCCAGGGCTAGGCAACACACGGCAACAGAAGCTTGTGGCCGAGGCTTCTCACTTCATGGCACGTGGGAGGGAGAATTGGAAAGGAGGGGGGCTCAGGTATACCTTTCAAGGCATATCTCCAAAGGCCCATTTCCTCCAAGTAACCTAGCATTTCACAATTCCATCAGCCCCCAAAAATCCATTCAAATTTTGAATCTACCACTGAGTTAAACCGTTAGTTTGACCAGAGGCTTATGGTACACTTGTCTCTAGAGCTGCCCTCCGAGACATACCCAAGTGTGGCACTTGGCTGATGATGTCTTAGGCACCTCTCAATCCAATCAAGTTGGCTACAGAACTCTGCCATAGGCCAACTCCTGTAGAAGAGTTCTCGGTTCTCTGTCCCTGTCCCTCAGCAGCGCTTACCTATCTGCTCACTTTCTCTTCTTCCATACATCTCTTCACTCGGCTCCCAGGGTATTGTGCACCCTCTGGGTTTCCTCCCGTGCTTCTGGTTGTTCCTTCCTGTCTGCTTTCTGATACCTTTTCTTCTCTCTGATCTCTCAGAATTAGAGGACCCTAATTCAGTCCTCTGGATATATTTGTTTCCTAACTCAATCATATCAGATTGCTAAGTAATTGTATGCACCTACATGACCATGAAGTCTCTCTAAACATGTCCAAGACCCAATTTTTTATCTTTCCGATTGTGATCCACTTAAAAGCATGTTCATCTTGGTTGATAGCAACTCCATTCTTTAGATTTTTCAGGCCAAAACCTTCCCTTTGTATTGTATACCCCACATCCCACTCATTAGGAAAGTCCTGTTCTGCGTCCAGAACATTTTCAGAATCTGGCCACCATTCAATGAATGGTCCTGTCACCACTTAGTGCCACCACCATCTCTTGCTGGATCTCTTGATTGTTTGGATGTCTTGATAGCAGTTGGCCTCCCCAAGACCACCCTTGCCTCTCTCTTCAGTCTAGTCTCATCACAGAAAAGGGACCTTTTAGTAGGGAAACCATATCTTCTCGAAATTGTTTTGTGACTTCCCGTTTCATTTTAAATAAATGGGAGGGGCCAATCCCCCTTCTCATCCTCACTTACCAGTCTTTGCCCACTTCATTTACCCAACTCCAAACATTCAGTGTATACTGCTTCTGAAGGGCCTCCTCTGCCTGTAATGTTCTTCCCACTATAGCATGGCTTCTCAAACAGGAGTGGCTTTCCTCTCCCAACTCCCCAGTATAGGACATTCAGCAATGTCAGAGACATTTTTGATGCAATGACTGGGGAAAGGAAGTACTATTGACAAATAGTGTGTAGAAAACAAGGATGCTGCTTATAGAACACATAGGAAAGACCACACAACAAGGAACGGTTCACCCCAAAATCTCAAGTGGAGCTGAGCTCCAGAAGCCTGATCCAAGGAGGTAAACACTGGACTTCCTCATCACCTCTGTCTTGTCTTTGCTAACAGGTCAGCCCCAATGCAGACACCCTCACATGCTATCTGTTAGCCCCAATGCAGACACCCTCACATGCTGTCAGCCCCAATGCAGACACCCTCACATGCAGTCAATCAGTCCCAATGCAGACACCCTCACATGTTGTCAGTCCCAATGCAGACACCTTCACATGCAGTCAGTCAGCCCCGATGCAGACACCTTCACATGCAGTCAGTCCCAATGCAGACACCTTCACATGCAGTCAGTCAGCCCTGATGCAGACACCCTCATGTGCTGTCTTATTTTGCAGCCGTTTACACTCTTCACAACTTCTACCTCACTCTGCCCTGGTTTGTTTTTTTCTCCATCACTTTCCAAAGTTTTCCTACCTGTACTTTTCTTGTGTTTCCTCCATTGCTTCAGTATGAGCTACATGAGAACAAGGATGCCAGTTGGTTTTACTTTCTGATTTATCCCATCTACCAGACTTTAGATCTACTTACTAATATATTTCTTTTGAATCTGAAGCTACATCCTGACATTATTCAATCTGCCAGAGTTTGGGAGGAGGAAAGATAGAAACAATTATATGCCTGTCATGTGTCAAGTGTTATGCTAAGAATTTTACATGCACTGTCTCACTAGGTTCACATTTGGATTAGCAGACCCAAGAGTACTTAAAATAAGAGAAAGGATATTAACACTGTCCTTCCCTCTCTCTACAGTATATTAAGAAGAACAAAGATCTTCTCCTCTTCAACAATATGGAGCATTTCATTAAAAGCATCCTTTCTGCAAAGCAATAAATCAATAACATTAAGAGCTGGACTCGGCAACAAAGAAACAGTGAGATGCCATGTCTAAGTGCTGATCAACAGCCCGGGAATTATACTTCACCATATATACTCAATATATAGGAGTATGTTTAGGGCCATGTCCATGACTAGACATAACAGCAGAGAAACGGATTGAGAATTAATAGTGGTGTGGTTTAAATCTCATTATTACTCAAAGAGCCTTTTCAGTACCAACAGATAGTAGACCTTAGAACTTAGAGTTACAACGAACCCAAACGATCATAGAGTTTATTCCTCCGCCCTTATGCAGGATAAGTATTCATTATAGAGAAAAGAAACTAAGGAGAGCCAATGAAAGAGGAAAAAAATAGCTTAGCTTGGGTCTACTGCCTTCCCGCTCAGCGACTACTGATTTGTAAGAAGTTTTCTTTAATCATAGATATTTAAAATATGAGGGGCTTTTTTGTGGTAGTAGAGACCAATCAAGGGCCAGGTTGGTGCTTAGACCCCTAAGCTGTACCTCCAATCAAAAATGTCAAGTCTTTAAAAGTTAACAAATTTCCCTTTTTAATTGTTTTATAACATAAAAAAGTATTTTTCATTAATTAATTTATTTTACATCCTGATTGAAACTTCCCCTCTCTTCTCTCCTCCCAGTCCCTCCCTCTTCCCTCCCCATACCTCCTCAAAGAAGGGGAAACCTCCTATGAATATCAACCCACATTGGCATATTACATTGTAGTAGAACTGGGTGTATCTTCTTCTGTTGAGGCTAGACAAGGCCATCCTGTTAGGGAAAAGGGATCCAAAGGCAGGCAACAGAGTCAGAGGCAGCCCCTGCTCCTGCTGTTAAAGGGCCCACATGAGGACCAAGCTGTACACGTTACATGTGTGTAGGTCTGGCCCATGTATGTTATCTGGTTGGTGGTCTTGGCTCTGTGAGCTCTTATGTGCCAAGGTTAGTTGATTCTAAATCACCAAAAATACTATTTTATAATATCTATGAAAATAGTTGCAAAGAGAGAAGAACACCAATGTCATAGTTTCCCTAATGTAGTAACCTACAAATCAAAACCAGGAGCAGATACAGGTTACCTACAGAAATAACCGGCTCCAGTCCCGGACTTAATTTATTTAAAATTATCTCTAATGCCTGAGTTGAAGACTGCCTTTATAACTTTTTAAAAAATTTTAATACAACTTTAAAAGTAAAGAAATCATATTCATGGATGAGACACATAGCTTACAGTTTGGGGTGTACATATAGCATAATAGGAGCTGTTTGCCACAAACAAAAGTAAATAAGGAAATCACTAGTGGTTTCATCATACTGACACCCAGAATGACCTTCCAGAACATTCTGCATCCTCTACTCACCAATGCCCAAGGAGAACCACCATTCTAACTTAACGAATTGTGTGTTCACGAAATTGATAGAACAATCACAAAGGGCCCATCACTTTATTTATTGTTTCTGTTATTCAGTTTTGAGAGTCATCCATATTTTGGCAAATAGACATAACTAGGTTCTCTTCACTGAATTCCATTGTGTAGAGTTATTCAACCCACTATTAATATATATGTGGGTATCTTCCAGTTAGGGATTACAATTTGTCTCCACTACCTTCTAGTGACCTTGTGTGATTAAATAAGATTATAGAGACCTAGGAGGAGAAATTCTGGGTCTCAGGAATGCTTTTTTAAAAAATGTTATTCTTTGAAAGTTTTATACATTTTTACAACATACACCACTACCCTCTCCAACTCCTCCACTCCATCCCCCTCCCAACTGAATCCAATAGTGCTGCTCAGGTACATTTGTGTGACTATCAACTGGGACATGAGCAACTTACCAGTGGCTACATCTCCCGAAGGAAGAGTGACCCTCCTTCAGCATCCATCAACAGCAAATATCTCCTCAAGTAGGAGTGGGACCCCAAGGAATGGATTCTTTCCCCTTAGTAAATACTAACTAGAATTCCAAAGTGACAAACCATGCTCTGCTGCAAGAGAGCCAGACTTCTGCATCTCTCTCAACATTTGGCATTTTCCATCTCTTGTAATGTATCCTTTCTTCTGGGTATGTAGTATATGGCAGAGAGTTTGAATTTTGAATTTTCATTTTATAATAACCATAGAGACTCAGCATCTTTCAAGTGTGAATATACAGGAGTATCTTGCCCATTTCCTACTGAGCTGCCTATTTTCTTATTGACTTCTAGAAATTATTTTTCATAATTTTATGAACCTTTTAAAAATAAAAGTAACTCTTTTTTTCTGTTTTTTTTTTAGATCTAGAAAGTAGAAAAAATATTCAGTACATCTGATAAAAATATAAACAATTTATTTGAAAATACCTGTCTGTTCATGCATGTCATACAAATGTATAGTATCTGTCACAGAAGAAAGAAACTTGATGTTTTTATTATGACTGAAAGAATTACCCCTCATGTCTTACTTGTTAGATATGACTGACTGCTTCCTGGAATAGGAAAATCTCTTACCACTGAGTAACATGAAGTAGATGGATATATAGGGACATTTCTGAGGACAGGTCAAGGTAGACAATGTAGACTATGTGTCAATGTACTTAAGGTGGAGACTATGTGACAGAATTCCCTGCAGGGCTTGGATGAAGCACCCCAATCAGTAGGATACCATCTGAAGCTGAAGTTTCCACGGTGAATTAAAGGTCAGGAGAGAGACCACCAGTATGTGGAATGATTGCAAGAAAACTTTGAAATATAAACTCCAAAATAAAAACCTGCCAAAATTACAAATCTAGTGGCTGCAATTCGAGCCTTTCCTTATTCAAATAATTCTTTTTATTGCACTGCAAGATGAACAGCAGAGATGATTTTTTTAAGTGTAGCAACTGTTAAGAAGCATCCTTGGCTATGGAAGGAAAGTGGACTAGTTAAAGATTAAAACTGTATGCAATAGGTCTACAGCTTGAGCTCAGTGGCAGGGCATCCATGCAGTCCTGAGTTCAATCTCCAGTGCATGCCCCACACCAAAAAACCAAACAATAGACCTCAACACAAACTTTATTTGGATAACTAGTCAGTCAATAGTAAGTAATCAATAAGTTCATTGGTTTTGCTCATTTTGTTTTGTTTTTCCAGTACTAAGGCTAGAACCCAGGACCTTACACATAGGAGGCAAGCACTCTACCAACTGAGTTATATCCCCAGTCCCACATTGGGCATTACTCATTCAACATTTCACCCTGCAGATCTTTTGCCACAATTAAGAGTTATCTATATGTGGCTCTACATTTAGCTCCACATTCAATGAGTCAAAATATTAGAGGAAGTTACTGCAGAGAAAGTAAGCTGAAAATACTGGAAGCCTAGCATGATGACACACACTTGTAATCTCAGCACTGAGGCCAAGGTAGAAAGGTCATGAGCTCCAGGCCAGTTTGGCCTACATGATCAAACCCTGTTTTAAGATCCAAACAAAACCACTTGAATCAAGTCATAAAGAATATCTGCTCAGAAGCATCTGTTTCTTCCACCTGTGTCTTCATTGAATCAGAGTTTTGCTGTTAGCATCTGTCTTCTCAGCTTGGTTCTATTTAGTTAGGTTGGTCATCGTGCAAAGGAAGGAGTAAATGTGTGTGGTGGTTTGAATGACAATGGCCCTGTGTGCTCATATATTTAAATGCTTGGCCCAAGTTGATGGAACTGTTTGGGAAGGATTAAGTGGTGTGCTGGCTAGTTTTATGGCAACATAACTCAGTTGATAGACTTATTTGAAAGGAACCAATTGAGAAAATACCTCCATAAGACCTAGCCAAAAGGCATTTTCTTAATTAGTGATTGATGGGGGAAGAATCCTGCCCATTGGGAGTGGTGCCATTTCCAGGCTGGTGGTCCTGGATGCTCTAAGAAAGCAGGCTGACACAAGCCAGTAACCAGCACTCTTCCACAGCCTCTGCTGCTCCTGTCTCCAGGTTCCTGCACTGTCTGAATTCCTGTCCTGACTTCTTTCAATGATGAATATTGAAGTGTAAGCCAAATAAACCCTTTCTTCCCCAGCTTGCTTCCTTTGGTTATGGCATTTCAACACAGCAATAGTAACCTTGACTAAGACAGAAGGTGTGACCTTGCTGGAGGAGCTGTGTCATTAGGGACAGACTAAGGTTTAAGTCTACGCCATTCCCAGTTAGCTCTAACTCATGCTTGTAGATCTACATGTGAGCTCTCAGCTATTGCTCCAGCATTATGCCTACGGTTCCATGCTCCCCATGGTGGCCATGGACTAATTCTCTGAAACTGTAAACCTACAATAAACTCTTCTACAAGTTGTCTCAGATGGTGTTTTGTCATGGCAATTGAAAAGTAACTAAGACAGTGTGTGAGCTTTAAAACGGCCACATTAGTTGCCATTCTGATTAAAATCACTTGCTGCTTTCAAAACACTAACACCAATAGAATGGTAGTTTCCCCATAAGCATGAGCTATGAATTGTTGTCACATACTTGAATGAGACATCATTTTTCAGTACTGGAGATTGACCCTGGGCCTTACACGTGCTCAGAAAATGCTGTACCACTGATATGTGCCTATGTGCTTTTAACTTGCCATCAGAAACACTCTCTCATTATAGTGGTCCAAACTTACCTTAAACTTGTGAGCCTCCTGCCTCAGTCTCCTATATAACTGGGATTGCAGGCATGACCCACCAGGCCAAGCTAGAACTGAACACTCTCAAACCAACATTTAAGAACTTCACACGATTAAAAACTCTCTGGCACTTAAAGGCTTTTATTTATGTTGTGTGCCTGTCCTCAAAAACTTTAGCTACTCAAATTATAAAATACATTTCCCAAAAAATCAAAGTAAAGATGAATTAAACCAGATACAAGACTCCTTAGGATAGTAAGGCCAAGAGTTCAGGGCCTCTGGGAGATGTGTCAAAGGAGTCCAGAATTTTTTCTCATTCTTGGTTGAACAAGGCACCTCCCAGAACATGATCATATTAATTCTCTGACCAGTTCTTCAGGCTCTCCATCAGATCTCCATTAATATACCAACAGCCCCCAGCTTTCAGTAAGCACGACTTCATAAAGGAAAGGCCACAGACCCAAGGCAGGATCCCATTCTCCTTCCCACTTGCATTATGTAATTACTGCTTACTGCGAAGTCAACAGCAAGTTCCTTTTGAAAGTCTGAGGTGTTGGTGACCTGAAGGGAACTGACTTGTGTGTAAACACTCATGTGTACCTCTCAGAAGAAAACTGCAGCAGACACAGATCACAAGGATTCCATGACAAAATTCCAGATGAAAACCACTTAAGGATTTTGTTTTGCTTATGGTTTCAGGGACTTCAGCTTATCATAGCAAAGAAAGCACGGCAGTAGGAGTGGTTTAGTGCCATGAGGTGACCAAGCACATCATGGCAGCCAACCAGAAAGTGGAAATCACGAACAGAAACAGGGCTGTCTGTACTGCCACCTTTAAAGCCTCTCTCCCTGTGATCCAGCCATGTTAACCACACCCCACCTTCTAAAAGGGTTCTACGAACTCTCAAAACAGTGCCACCAGCTGGGAAACAGGTGTTCAAACATGAGAACCTGAGGGGTACATGTCACAGGACCATCAAAACATCATGTGTTCCCACCTATTAGCAAAAAGGATCCTTTCCCCAGATTGTGATTCTTAATTATTTTGGGTGCTGGAGAGATGGCTGTTAGTAACAGCAAACATGAGGACTGGAGTCCAAATCCCCAGCACTAACATAAAAAGCCAAATATGGCTGTGCATGCCTGTAACCCTAGCATTGGGAGGCAGAGACAGGTGGAACTCAGTAGCCATCCAGTGCAGCCTAAACAGTGGGCTTCAAACTCAGAGAGAGACCCTGTCTCAAGGCAACGAGTAGGGAATCAAGGTAAATATCCAGTGTTGTCCATCTTCCACATGTACATGCACAGGTTCAAAAACCCAATGTTGTCCGTCTTTCACATTTGCATGCACAGGTGCATGCACTCACTCTCACATGCATGCATTACACATATATAGTATACCCCATATCCCCCACACATACATCGCTTTTTTCTTTCTCACTTCTAAAGTGGGTATGTGAACATTCACTTTCAGGAAGTTAAATAGATATATTCTTCATACCTCACAAAATACACAACTAAAATTTGGGGGGGGGTGTGTGAAGAAAGTAGAGATAAGTCAGCAGAATGGAAGGGAGCTTCACACCTAAGGAAAGGAATGACGATGTCCACAGATGCTCCCTTGATGACCTGTGTTCCAAGATTGGAAAGGATGTACTCAGTAACACTACACACTGCTGCTAAGTGGCCATTATAACAGATCCTAGAAGTCTACTCGTCCTTATCCAGAGGGTCAGGACAGACAGCAAGACAGACAACTTTTTACATGACAACTGCTTCACTGCATTAAACCACCACCAAAAGTGCCCATGGGAAGCATAGAGGGAAAGCCACCCATGGACTGTTGGGTAGAACAATGTAAATGATGGGATATGAACAAGAGAAGAGAGATCCAGAGAGACCTAGGGGACAAAACCAAACATCTTGCATCCAAGACAACAAAGTAACTGAAGGAACAAAAGCCAACCTGTGAGCAAATTTAGCAAGAGGCAACATTGAAGAAGTGTAATGAATCTCTAACAGGATAAGCCCTAAGAAACCCACATGTCACAATTACACACATGCAAACCAAGAGCAAAGCAAAGGGTCACGAAACCCGACAGAGAAAAGGACCCATGGAGAAAAACTAAATGACATCAAATCACTCACAAGAAACCATAAAATCGAGGGAAAGCTCGGGGAGCAGGAGGGGAGACAACCCAGAACCCTATAACTGGTAGGACCAGTCTATAGAGATGAGAACAAAGACAACACTTCCACATACAAGGCTAAGACTACGTCCCAGGCAGACCTACCCGAAAGGACTTATGGGAAACATGCTGGCTAGTTTTCTATCAACTTGACACAAACTAGAATCACTGGAGAAGAGAGAATGTGCATTAAGGAAATGCCTCCTTCAGACAGTCCTATAGGCAAGTCTGTGGGGCATTTTGTTGAGTAATGATTGATATAGGTAGGCCCAACCCACTGGAGGTGCTGTCACACCCTGGTGATCCTAGGAAGCATAAAAAAGGTAGCCGAATGTGCGCCTGAGGAGAAGCAGTTTTTCTTGGTGGCCTCTGCTTCACATCCTGCTTCTGAGTTCTGCCTAGAGCTAAGGAACTGACTTCCCTTACTATTGCACTGTAAGATGAAATACCCTTCTATCCCGAGTCCTTTTTCTCGTTGCCATTATATTGCCAGACAACTGAGTTTGGTTTACTCTTAACAGCAACTGTGATAGCTAAGCCCACACTGAAGACAAATAGACTTTGTAGACGATAAAAGAAATCATCCTCCCTGTGCTATAGTACTGAGAATGCTACACAGAGCTGTCCACAGTAAACAGGAACAAGGAAAAGCCAGTGTGGTAATTACATGGATACTACAACTAAGAAGATTAACATAAAATACAAAAGAATCCAATGGAATAGAAATATTAAGCTGGGCCACAAAAGAAAGCTTATTTTTCATGTCTTATACCTAAAAACAATGGCTGAAGCATTTATAACTAGATGGTTAAAAATATAATGCAGAGTATAAGGAAAGTCACAAATTAAAATCCAAAATACTTTAGAACTAATAGTGTAGAAACAGGAAACAGACTGAGCAAGACTGAGAAATTGACAGAAGGGAGACTTTAAGATAATCTGGCTTAAAGAAAAATGAAAGAAAAAAGATTAAAGTGGTCCAATAAACAGGTGAAAAAAAAAAGATATCCTTTATATAAAGATGGTGGTATCCATGAAAATGGATGAAGAACATATATAAAGGTCAAAGTGCTGTGCTGTGCTGTGCTGTGCTGTGGGGGTTGGATGAGAATGGTCCCCAGAGACTTGATTCCCAGTTGGTGGCCATTTGGGAAGGATTAGGAGGCGGGGTCCTGCTGGAGGGGGTGTGTTCTAGAAGGCCAGGTTAAGGTTTCCAAAGCCCCCTGCCAGTCCCCTGGGTGCTCTCTGCCTCCTGCTTATGACGTGAACTCTCAGCTGCTCTGCCACCCATACCTTCCCTGACCATCATGGGGTCAAAACAGCTGGACCCTAAGCCCAATTAAATGCTTTCCTCCCTTCAATATGCTTTGCTAGAAACATCAGCATGGTGAAAATGAAAGACCAAATAAAACCACGGTGAAAGTTGCAAGACCAAAATAAAAACAAAAACAACAAACCAACATACAGTTGAATTCAGATCATACCTGTGAGCCATTTATAGAAAAGTCTCTTCCTAAAATCTAACAGATTTTGTACAAAAGTCAAGCAAGTTTAGCAAGCACTGAACCATTTAAAATAGAATTATAAGCAAAGATCTATGTGAATAACCATCTTGATGTTAAAAATGACATGGCCTATGGAGAGATGGCTTAGCGGTTAAGAACAGGAACTGTTCTTGCAGAAGACTCTGTTTTGGGTCCCAGCACCCACATTGCAGCTCACAACAATCTGTAACTCCAGTTCCAGGGAATCTGATGCCTTCTTGTGTGGCCTTGTTGCTAAAATTCCTTTCCAGAAGAGGTAAGCAGCATATACCTTTTTTCAAAGTCCAAAGACAAGCTGAGGCATGATTCCACCAAAGTTCACTGGGGGAGGGGGGGAGGGTGACAAAGAGGGCTCCGAGGTTTCCTTATAGAGCATAGGTGAAGGTTTACCTACAGGAGTGTGGCGCTCCACCCCCAACAGACCACACCTGAAAAACATTATGCAGCAGGGATGAAGGCTTCCCTGTGCCCATGTAGTTAGAGGCTCTCTCTCCCCTAATCTTCTCCTGCCTATATACTCTAACAACTCCAGAAGGTCACATTTAAAAAAAAAAAAAAGGTAGTGTTGTACACAACAGACAGAAGGGAGTAGCTGGATACTAAGCCGTGGGTCTCTGAGCCTCTCTGCCCCTCTATGGGGGAGTATAAATGGTCAAAACACCCAACTAGGATAATCTTGCACAAGGGGACAAAGCTGGATACCCCAAGATGGAGGCATTCATCCATTTTGGTTCAAGAGGCTCAGATTAGGCCTCCACAAGAACCAGGCACACAAGTGGTGCACAAATGCACACACAGGCCAATACTCATACATACAATTTTTTAAATCTCTTTTTTTAATGACATGGGAGGGAGCTAGGGAAATGGATATGACTCAAGTGTTTGTTACGCAAACATGGTGACTTGAGTTCAGATTCCCACCACCACCTAAAAAGCCAGGCACTACCACATGAGCCCAACGCTGGGGAGGTGGAAGCAAGAGGTTTGCAAAGCAGACAGTCTTAGTCGATCAGCAAGCTTAAGTTCAGTGAGAGATTTTTGTCTCGGAGAATGAGAAGAGTTATTGAAGAGACACCCAGTACAGACCCTGGGCCTTCACAAACACGTGTACACTCAGGCACATGTGCACACACATGGACACACACACATACACACACACACATACACACACACTGACATTGCAAATAAGTGACATGACAAAAAGTTAAGAATCCTCAGATGGTAGTCATAGCAACAAACATATTGACAATAAAAGCTGTAGGTACTGAGCTAACAGGATGTTGGATTCCAGATAAAATTTTGGTGTGGAAAAGCTTTGAGTCATTTCAGAGCCACTTTCAATTTCACATCAGGGTTGTGTGTTGTGTCATGAACATCAAATAAAACCAAACTTAAATGCTGAATGGGTAGCTCCTCTAATATGGGTCTGTTGTTTGTGTATTCTTTTTTTAAAAAAGATTTTTATGTCTACATGTTTGGGCAAGGGCATGCAGCTGCCATGGTATGATGTGGAGATCAGAAGACAACTTCTGAGAGTCAATTCTCCCCCTTCCACAATGTGTGTCCTGAGAACTGAGCTCAGTGACAGGCTTGAGGGCAAGTCCCTTTACCTACTGAACCATCTGGAAGCCCTGTGTATCCAGTCTTAAATCTGTGTATATGCAAAGCGTATCTGTCACATGGCCACCATTTAATGTTACTAATGGTCACCTGAGGCTTGCTAATAGGAATTTGTATTTTTTTTGGTAGTGCATTTCTTGGCTTAGCTTGAATACTTTATTAGAAGCAAGTATCACTTTTATAAAATAGATCATATCAGTAAATCTATTAACTTTTAGTCGTATATCAAACTTTTCAAAAGACATCAAAAGGGATTTATCTTTAAAATTTCTACCAAGCTCTTACCAGATTTATAAAATAGACTAGTTACAAGAAAAAAATACAGACAAGTCCAGAGGGGTTTTCTCTCAGGATCAATCTTCCTTAGTTGAAAATCTACTTTTTAAAACAATGACTTTTTTAAAAGACTTAAGACTTTCTTGCAACAAACTAGAAGTTTGTTAAAAACACAAGAGTATTTATTTCAAGTTTTCCTTCCTATAATTCATTTTATTTTATTTTATCACCGGCAACACCTCCGTTCTACTGCTTTACTAGGCACCTATATTCACTAGTGTTCATAAAATTTTACATAAAGTTAAATAAGAATTAAAAGTAGCTAAAAGTCAAGCGTCAACCTGTGTGCAAGGACAGCCTTGTTGCTTACACCCCTGAAGCAGTCATTTTTTTTTTCCTACTGGAGGTATTTCTTGGCTTTAGCCTCATTTTTGCTTTAGGGAAGACAAGGCCTCTTCTCCAGGCTCCCCTGGTGCTGTATGACCACTGAACAATTGTGTGTTGATCCAGTGATACCTGTCTATCCGACACCCTGCAGGCCTGCACCACTTAGAGCTCTTGGGCACGGGGTGGTAAGTAGCCCCCAGTAGGCACCCACGACCATCTGCCAAATGCTTTCTACTACTACGAGGGAGGCAGAACCATGGCTGGAAGGACGGTTTGAAGTTTTCAACCTGGAAACGAGAAAAGACAGGAAAAACAATTTATGAAGGTCACTGGACTAATAATAGGCTGCTCTTGAGACTATAAGCCCATTTCTCAGAAATGAAGTCTCTTGAAAGCACAGGGATTACAAACTAAGAAATCAAAGTAAATAGTCACCTACAGACAATACCAGCATTTTATATGCCTCCAGGATCATTGTTAATTTCTATCTATCTTTTAACAAGATTTTTTTTCTTTTATGTGCCTGGATATTTTGCCTGAGTATGCATCTATACCATGTGCATGCCTGGGGCCCATTGAGGCCAGCAGAAGCAGGAATAGGGTGTCAGAGCCCCCATGACTGGAGTTACAGTTGGTTATAAGCCACAAAAGTGGGTGCTGGGAGGAATCTGGGTCCTCTGAAAGAGCAGCCACTTCCCTGAAGCTAATTCTCCAGCACCCAAAATGAATTCTTAAATGAAACTGAAAACATGTAAGCTGTGTTATGGTAAAGGCTTAATGTAAGCTACTTGGAAAACTGAGGTAGAAGGATAAAAAGTTTATGGCCTTCTTGGGGAAATCAGTGAGACTATCTCTCGTAAAGAAAAGGTAACCAGATGTGACTGAACACTGGGTTCAGCATCTAAGTAGGCACCTATCATGCTAGGCTCATTTTGATTAACAATACCTACTAAACTGAGTGAGGAGACACACACCTTTAACCATAGAACTCAAGCAGGTGAGAGGCAGGAGGATCATAAATTGCAGGACAGCCTGGGCTATTTAGGGAGTCTCAACCTTAAAAACAAAAGAACAAAACAAAACAAAAAACCCCACTAATAATACAATTGAACCTGAAGTTAATGTCGAAGGAAACCCAGCTGCTCTCAAGTGCTCTGTGAAGAAACAGGGCAACAAAAGATCATGCCATGTTCAAGAACTCAGCCACACGGTAAAAATATTCAAGGGGTAGGGAGACAGAAAAGATCCTGCCAAAATATTGGCGTCAGGAAGAGGACTTATCTCTATCATTGCCCTGCTTCTGCTCCTTTTAGAATGTTCTAGAACAGAGAGAAGGTACGCCGCACACACTACTGCACACAACCTGGTAGACACTCTTCGGGTTGTTCACTTTGGGAATGACTTGGGCCTCCCTGCTGCAGTTTTCTTCATCAGAAGATGTGCCCGAAGAGCAGTCTCCGGAGGCTCTATTAACTGCACAGCTGATGTGCTGAGCCAATTCCCAGTTCTCCCATCTACCTTTAAAAGAAGCAATTGTAAAGGGGTGCTTTTTCTCACCATACCTAAATAGGAAAAGAAAATATTCATTAGAGATTCAACTTCTCACACATTTGATCTCTACTCTTTAAAGAAGCATATTGAACGACATTATAACCTGAGGCTCCTATAATGGTACAGTTAGGGAGTAGATCCTCTAACCCTATCCTTTAATTGGTCAGAAAGAAACAAAAACCCTCTTGGGGTTTTTGTTTTGTTTTGTTTTTTTGTTTGTTTGTTTGTTTTGATCAATTACTGGACTGAATTGTCCTCCGTGTTAGATGCTTCCTCTGACTTCCACATGCTTCCTACAATACTTAAGAACTGTAAATCCGCAGCATGTAATAGGTTGCAGTGACCCAAGTCATACTGCAAATACACTGCAGTGCCTTTGTGCTTGCCAAGGCAACCATCCCTAATGGAGATGTGTGTTGGCTAGTAAAAGTTTGCATCTGAAACCATGATCAAATAGTGTCCTTGTTGCTAAGCCAATGCTTTGGGCATCATCTTTCATAAAGGTGCACAGAGCTGGCTAAACCACCTAAGGTTTCTGGGGACACCAGGCATACAACCACGAAAGTACTCACCTACAGCACACCTCATAGGGATCGACCCATATGGTCATCTCCTTTGGAAGTCCCAGATGAAAAAAATTCACATTACTCTCAGAACAAGCCCTTTCTAAAACAGGGTCTTTATTCTCATTGTGGTTTATCCTGATACACCTGAGGAGGATATAAAGCAAGGAAGGGCAAGCAAGTCATGTCAGTGACTATTTCAGCAGGAAATCACACATCCCGGGGCACAGCTCTTGCCCTACCCATACCTTCTTATCTTCCTTTACCCTGCATGCTTACACATGAAAGTAGAACTTCATAAACTTTTGCTCCAGCGACTCAGAATGAGTGTCATGACATTAGATCACTCTGTTAGGTCACCAGACATTCACGGTCTATCTTTTTTGGCAAACAGACTCTCCAATGCACCTAATTACACAGGTCTGTAGTGTTCACTATACATCATCCATCACACCTCCTTAAAGCCACATTCAAACAAATTAATAGAAGCCCATCAAAGGCCCCTTACTTGGAAACAGACAACACAAGTTGTTGTGTTCCCTGCAGATGCTACTGGTGACAGATTCCTCTCTCCCCTGGCCTCATGAGCTCTCACCTAAAAGCCTGCCCCTTAGAAGGGCAGTCAGGGTGCCAGTGGCCTCTGTACTTTTCAAACAACACGGTCATCAGCTTTAGGGCAAAGACTTCTATCTGTTGCGTACTCAGTTTCTCATGCTTTTTCACCAATCGTGTGACAAAAAAAACTGCTGTTGCAATTTCGTCTCTCATGATTCCAAAGCAGCCGGCGTAGAGACCTGAAGCCATGGGAAGAAAGCAGATGAGATCACAGAGGAGCCAAGGTTTAACTTAGCAGCAATGATTAATTGCCAGATGGAGAGTCAATAGGCCTTAAACTTAAATCATTTTTTGAGGGGGGGGGAAGGTCCCCAGTGAACTAAGAATATCAACACAACAAAACACATCTTCAGTCTCCCTGTTTTCACGCTTTTCTAAAAGAGAAAACAATGTTTCTAAAGTTTAAAGCACTTCACCAATCAGGATGAGACTTAAGTACCAAGCTGCCAATGTGAAGAGCAGAGCCATGCTAGCAGCCACCTTTTAAGAAAGTACTTACATAGAGTCAAATATTCAGGCTTCAGAGGAACTGCTGGAAAATGTGGCTTACAAAACTGCACAGCAAAAGATTAATAAAAACACATTACACTTGCTAGCAAGATTTCTCTGGTCTCTACAAAAAGTGGTCGGAGGTTAGAGAGAAAGCTACACTACTTGTTGCCAACTCTTACCCACACCTGTTTGGTGAGGTTTGGGGCTACTCCATATATGCCTGGCTGTTAAGGCTGATTGGTTGCTCACCCCACACAGGTGCTATCCACTAGAATGATCACACAGCTTTTCCAAGGACTCATCTGATTCCCCCAGGGCAATTTTAGATTGTTCTCTAAAGTGTTTAAAGATTTTCAAAATGGATTTATTTTTTTCTGTTTTGCTAATAATATGTGACGACTTGTGACATATAGCAAAAATCTAGTCTTCTCCCTTTCTATATATTATACTTTCCAATAATTTCATCTTTGGCAACATAGTAAAGAATTTATTCTTGGATATTTTAAAAACCTAAGCCAATATTTTGTTACCCATCCTTATGTCGACTACATACTGGTTTTTGTTAATTCTTTTTTTATCAAATGTTCGTGTAGAATGAGTAGACAAGTTGATTCTCAATCATTCCCAAGGAGTAAATTAGTGGGCTCTTGGTTAGAGCTTACTTATTTGCTTGTTCAAAAATCATATTCTTAGACGTTAACCTCCTCGGATCTACTTAAGTGGTCTTCTAAAGGTAAGGTATGGTCTACTACTCAATATTTAACCAGTTCCACCAGATGATTCTTTATATCCAACTTCACAGGTGTGTGTGTGTGTGCGTGTGTGTGTGTGTGTGTGTGTGTGTGAAACCCACAATTCGTGGCTGGTTTCTTCAACAGTGAAAAAGAACTGACTCTCTAACCAGAAAACCTATTTCATATCCAAAAAGTTCCAAATAACAGCCAGACCTTATAAGGAGACAAATCCATCACTTGGATGTTGTGCCTACAAAAACTAGTCTTCAACACTGGCACTACACAGATTGCAAGAGATCCCCTACCACAAGGGGCTATCCTAACTGAGCTATTTGGTGGCGTGCTGTGTCTTCCTCTGGATGTATTGCTCAGAAAGTACAGTGTGGCAAGCTGGCCTATGGGTGCGCATCACACTGTGTGACAGACTTGCATGCTCTGTTAAATAAAGTATTTGCTCACAATGCTCCAGGCGTGTCAACTGAGGATCAGAATGGGACAGCTGCCTGCCTTGTCCTGAACACTATCCTTGGATGCAGCATCAGGTGGCCTTCCCCTGTTGGCTCCAACATCACACCACTCCCTCACACTGCGTTTGCAAGTCCTCTTTTGTCAGAAATGCTGCTAGTTTTGTCGAGTCTTTCTCTTTGAGCAGAATGTTGATAAGTTGTGAATTTGCAGCTTATCAGCCCACCATCTGTTACCTGAGTGTGGTGAGTGCGACACACACCTGAAGCTGCGGCTCTCAAGAAGGCTGGGAGTGGAGGGTCTTGAGTTCAGGAGGCAGCTGGCCTACATAGTGAGTTTTAGCACAGACTTTATCTCAAAAATAAAAGAAAGAAAGAAAGGAAAGAAAGAGAGAGAGAGAGAGAGAGAGAAAGAAAGAAAGAAAGAAAGAAAGAAAGAAAGAAAGAAAGAAAGAAAGAAAGAAAGAAAGAAGGAAAGAAAGGGGGAGAGGGAGAAACACCATAAAGCAAAACCCTCATTATCCTCATAATCTTGACAACTGGTCTCAAATCTTCATAATTTTCAGTTTCCTATCAGTGAGTGTGAGGTTTTAAATGCAGTTTCACAGGGTTGTTCAAGACTATAGTAGGTAATTAATACACCTGGCCTGAAGCCCGCAGGAGGGTAGTACAGAAGAACAGTTAAAAAAAAGAAAAAAAAGATACATCGCAGCTATAAAATCAGTATTGTGGGTTTGAATCCCAGTCCTCCATGGCTTGACTTTAGGGGGAGATACCACCACTCTGCCCCTCCATTGCCTCATGTACACAAAAAAGAAGATGACAGTGCCCACTTCGGGGGCTTATCATGAGGATTAAGTGTGAAATGTATAGAGCAACACCTGACTCAGTAACTACTCTGTAAGTGTTTTAGATATCATTGCTTCTGCCAGCAAACTGAGTGTGTTTTTAGAGGCATCTGTGTACAGTATTTACATGGATGACCACCTGGAAAAAAAGCTCAAAATGGCAGCCTGTTTTAATAACCATTACAAACAATTTTATACCCATTTTATCCTGTCCTTTTTAAATGCTGCATCAGTTAGGTAGAACAAAGAACTTCATATCGCAGCTATGCTATTATATTTCACTGTGTTGGATAACTGATTGATCTGATGTGCAGAGCCTCATGCATGCTAGGCAAATACTCAACCAATGAGCCATATTTCCTGTGCACGTGTTAAACTTGGATTATTGCTACAGTGAGTCAAGATTTTGTTTTTAATTAAGTCTCTCCTTTGGCTTTCTGTCATTTGTGCAGTTAGTAGGAAAACCACCTGTGCCTTCCAAGATACAAGGTGAACAGAATAAGACCCGACAAAGGCTTTGACAAAGTCTTGGGCATTACCTCTTCCAATTGCTGTCTCTTTCTCTTCAAGCAATCGATCCAGTCATAAACAGTGGAAAGAGTTGGGAGTAAAATGAAGATCTCACCAGTTACTTTCAAATCCATCAATATTTTCTTAACCTGCTAAGAGAGTGGTAGTATCATAAAAGAGAAGGAATTTTAACCAGCCATAGGCCTCTTGTTCTAAATAATCCCAGCTTTCACAACATATAACAATCTGTTTGGTAAGACGTGAGAGTTCTGCCCTGCTTGGGGTCAAGATCGCTGCTCCATAATCTAAGCTGCCTACTCTCTTCAATGTTTATGAAAGCCTACCCCCTTCGTTCAATCTGCAACAACTCTGAAGGGCCAGAGTTGTATCTCTATGGTTTCCCCAGAAGGTAGGACAGGGCCCCTGATGCTACTTGGTTACTGATGGAGTCTCTGTGTGCCCAACCCTGTACTTTTTCACTTCCCCTAAAGCTTCCCACCTACAACTCCCAACTCAGAGTCGGTTTTTACAGGACTCAGTCTCAGTCATTTGGTACTAGGCATGTTCTGAAGAAGCAGAGTATAAAGTGAAATTTGGATCTATATACTCACATCCTGGCTGAAATAAATACCTCGTGACTAGTGGTAATAGGATATGGGTCTAGATAGCTCCTGGCATGTTGGAGTGGCATGAGTGTCAAACTCAGCAGTGGTGGATTAAGATATAACACAGATGTTAGGTATTGTCCTACATGTTAAAATATACTTGATGCATAAGAGGTATGAAAATGTAAATGGTAGGAGGACCGCTGAGATACACAGGGGCCACTGAGTTAGAAACACAGGGACTGCTGAGATACATAGGGACCACTGAGATAGTCAAGGACTACTGAGACAGACAGGGACCACTGAGAAAGATGGCTGAGTACCTTATCATTTAAGAATGACCACTTAAGATCAAATCAAGGTTAATTCAGTTCAGTATTTATACGTCTACCATAACCAGAACATATGAAAACAATGCAAAAGTGAACCTAGGGCTTCTATAATCTTCCACCCTCTTAGTAGCTTGTTTATTTCAGTCATCCACGATATATTCCTTATTCTTTACTCATGACAGAGGCTCCCAAACTGCCATGTTTTGGAATCACCTTAAAAATACTGAAGACTGCCTCCTATCCCCGGCACTATGACTGAACTGAAAATGAGTAAAACTTTCACATTAGTATTTCTATTTAATTTAGAGATTACTTCATTAGTTTCTACAAAAAAATACCCATGTAGATAAGACCTTTCATATTTGATACAGTGTCCCCCCCTTTACCAATGGGTAAAAATAAGTTTAATGTCTCTACACCCATATGGCTGTTAATATCTGTAAACACCAACTCAACACGGTGGAGTGGGTCACTTTTTTTCCAAAGTTGGTAGCATAACCAAAGTTCCAGAAATTCAAATTATATGGAGACCAAAAGCAGAATGCATCAATAACAGCAACAGCTTTTCTGGGTGCTCAGTCATGTGGATAAAATTGAAGAGATGTCAAGACTCAACATCAAGATTTTCAAAGCTCCCCAACGGGTGGAATGTGCAGCATGGGAAAAGGTCGTTAACACCGATATCACCTTGCTGTCAAGGAGATTCTGAATTTGATTTTGCATGGTTAATTACCCAACAATGCCTTGAGATTAGTATAATAATTCACATGAATCATTCTCACCTTCTCTTGCCATTTACCAGGCTAACATTTGCAAAGAGTGTTTTTAATCGTGTCAGAAATGACAAAACTAAAACTTTGGACTCACTGCATATGGCTGCAATAGAACCTACTTCTCAACTCAAGGCAACACAGACATTAGCAGACACACTCTTTTCCTTTGAAAATGCCTTCTGTTTGCACTATTAAATCAGTGGTGCCTCGTGCTTAATAATTCTTTTCTGCTTTCTCCTTCCCAGATGAAATGCTGTTCGGCTACACTGAGTTGGTGGGGCACAGGCGCTGCTGAGCTTTTGAGCCTTCCCCTAACATTATTTTCTGAACAGGTCCAAGCAGGCCTTGGAAGGTGTGAATAGAATCATATAATAATAATGTACTTATATTTCAGGGAAGAACAATCAAGTAGAGAGTAAACATTGCCCAATGCTTCCTTCAGTTACTTATGACTTCAAACTCCCAACCTCTGTCTCCTCCCTCACATAGATGACATCTGCCTCTTCTGCCTCCCTAACACTGGCTTGTTTCCTACTGGCTGCCCACTAACGTCAGACATTGCTGTGTGTCGAGTGGTCAAACAAAACACAAAACTCAACCTTCCCTTTCAGGAGATTTGTAATCTAGAGAAGGAAAACAAACATATACACAAACTATTGTTTAAGTATGGTGTTTTAAAAATGGGATACTTACAAAACAGCTCCAAGTTCTTAGTAACCGAGAAAATATTGAAATAAGGAGTTCAGTGTAAGTCAGGGCAAAACAAAATACTGATTAGTTAAGATTAAAATTAAATTTCTAATGACAACTAAATGCCCAGTCTATTGAAAGGATCTGAGAAGGATGATGACATGGCTCAGTAAGTAAGGTCACCTGTCACCAAGCCTGACAACCCGAGTTCAATGCCCAGGACCCACATGGTAGAAGTAGAGAGTCACCTACCATAATTTCCTCTTACTTCCACATGACAGGTGTGCTATAGTTTATGTATGCCCACATATATAAATAAATGTGATTTTAAATAATTTTATAAAGAAGGAATATAGGAACTTGGATCCAACATGAACCAGTCTAAGAAAATCTCTTAATTTATTGTTTGGTTGCCAGATTTTGTGATTTTTGTTTGTTTTCATTTGAAACTGTCTCCTTACGTAGCCCTGACTGGTTCAGTATTTACTATGTAGATCAGGCTAGCCTCAAATTGCAGCAATCTTATCTTTAGCCTCCCAAGTGCTGAAACACAGGCATGGACCACCATGCCCAGTTTTAACCTCACCTAGCTAGAAAATGCTAAAATTTAAAGGATCAAAAAAAAAAATCTGTCCACTGTTCATGTGTAATGTCTAAAGTTCCCATTATAAGACATCCATTTCCTTACTTAAGATATTATCTTTTAAGGAATTCTTTTTTAAAATGTCAGATGATTTGTCCATAGAACATAATCCTGGTGTTCTGACCTTAGGGGTTTGGATAAGAGGGATAAGCCTGAGTAGGGAGCCACAGACCATGGGGAAAGGGAGCTCCAGGCTATTTAAATGACAATGATCAGAAAGAATGGGGTGAAATGAAAGATACATTTTCCTTTGTGTTTTATCTGTGAGTCAAATGGAGTAGAACACAAAATCAGCCTTGTGCAAAGAAGTTTCCAAAACTCAATCTCTCCATATTAAAATACTGAGCTCAACCTAACTGACAAGGCAAGGAAGGTGCAGTCAAACCCCAAAATGCATCATGGCTCAGTAGTTAAGAGTGCTTGCTGCTCTTGCCAAGGACCCAAGTTTAGTCCCCAGCACACATGTTGTTGTTGGCCAGCTCACAGTCACTTGTGACCCCAGCTCTAAGAGATCTGGATGTAATCTGCCCTTCTGAAGCACCCATACACGTGGCATTTACACACACACACACACACACACACACTAAGCAAAATAATAAAAAAATCTTTTATTAAGAAGTGAAATATGATTTAGTCTACATTTTTCTTCTTGATTTTAATTAAATGCTATCTATAACATGAATTTGTTTATGATTATAGTAGTTTAAGACAGGGCTGTGAACTTTACTATAATTGTTAAAGCATATTGAACAAATTGGTGTGTTTCACTAAAGGGTTTTACCTTTCCCACAGCTCATAAACTGCCTTATTCTCTCAGGTCTTTCTTTTTTAGTTGCAACATGTCTTTCTGTGTCTAGCTTATTCCACGTAATATGATATTCCCATCCATTTCCCTTCAAATGCCATGATTTCATTCTTTATGGCTATTATAGATGTATATATACTATATTTTAATTTTCCATTCATCCACTGATGGGCACCTGGGTTGATTGCGCCTCCTGTCTATAATGTATAGCACCTCAGCAAATATGTGTATTCAGGTATTTTACTTCAGAAAAGTAATTTCAAAAATACCTAAACTGAACATTAAATTTGATGGATTTATAAAATAATGAATAGGATTATAATCAGTCCTACTTTATTTTTTGAGACAGAGTCTTACTATATAGCCCTGGATAGCCTACAACTTACCATGTAGATAAGGCTGGCCTGGAACTCACAGAGATCTGCCTGTGTCTGCCTCCTGAGTACTGAGATGAAAGGCATGAGCCACCATATCTGGCTCCTATTTAATTTCTTTAACATCCATTCCTTAATTTGTAAGTTATATTTCTAGACTCGTGAATTCATTTGCAAATGCATGTCCCAGCCAATAAGAGTAGGGGGGATATAGATGTTTTTATCAAAAATATAGTGTCAGTGAAAGCTTATCTCTGGTAACAAAGGAAGAAGCATTATTTCATAAAGCAATGAGTGTATTTTATACCCTTTATATAAACCCAATTTCATTGAATTCAAACCGCAGTTAAAAAAATTCCAATAATTATTGAAACACAATTTCCAAGTTGTAAGTTAAAAACCAAGACAGTGCAGTAAAAGAAATTCAGGGTGTGAGGAACTGTTTATACACACAGTGTATACTAATGTAATCAATGTGTCTGTATGTGTGGCAACATTGGATGTTGTCTTAATCAAGAAAGGGAAAATATTGGTGATCTAAATTTTTATTAATGGAATATACTAACTATAAACTGAATATATTGAGTTCAAAAGAAAGTAGAGAAGAAGAAAAAGAAAGAAGATGAGCTACAGGCACCTTGAGATGTTTTCCCTGGAGGTAGGCTGGAGCTTTAAACATGCTATGGGTGGGCTGAGAGGGGGGAAGACAGCTTACATTCAGCTAAATGTAAACACAATGAAATCCTTGAGATACACGTTGCAAGTTTAGAGGAAATAAAGAAATGAGTTGAATAACTGTTAAACTATATGCACCTTCCATACAGGAATCAAAAAGGCTTACGTGCTCAAATGAGGACAGTTAAAAAACAGGTGCAAAGGATAAGCCTGTACAAAGTGACGCCTCTGAGAAAAGCAGATACTGTTGTCATGCTTGTAAATAAATTAGTTGACAGAGAGTTTCCTATTTGGGCTTCCCAAATGTAAGAATACATGCTAGACCCCTTAAGGAAAAATACACTCTTCAGCAACACACTCAGACAACCAGTTAGCTGTTCTGAAACCCAACATTACTTTTACACACCAGGAAATCTGCCTGAGATCTGCTTAAGTGACAGGAGTCAGTCTACAGCCAGGGAAGTTCATCTGTCTACACACACCTTGGAGAAGACCATCTTACTTAGCATGTACCTGGGTTCAATTCCAGGATTAAAAAGGAGGGGTGGGCATTTTACTGTTGATCACTTACTTCATCCTACCTGAATGAACTATAACAAGCAAGAATAAGCTACCACACCCCTTCGTGGACTTCGTTCAACTCTTTGACTTTAATTTTCACACTTTCGGAAAACTGCTAATCCCTCTTCTTAATCCTGACTTCTTTCCAGAATTCCATCTTAAATACTTACCTTCATTACAATGTTCGTCCATAGTCCAAACACAGTCTTGTTTAGACCCAAACTCATTATAAACATCCTGACTCTGTGATCTGCTCAGCTCCTCAAACTTGTCCCTGGGAGTTGGCAGCTGATCTTGTCAGATTGCTAATCAGCCACCAAATCTTATTCATCTTCTTTCACAAAAATCTCTTATTCTGTATTTCCTCTATCACTCCATATCTAGATTTGTTAAAAAACCATCTCCTACATTGAAGCTCTGTAATCTAGGATACTTTAATCCCCATAAAACAACATATACTTGGTAGACATCAGGGGCTCTCCGAGAGCCAGAAGAATTCAGACTCCCTATGATAACATTTCTAGTCTTGCACGCCTACCTCCTACTATAATCCTATATTAATAATCCTAACTATAACAGTTAATGCTGTTTTTTTCGATATAGCCCTCTTTTTGTCCCATATTTTGGTGCTTCTTCTTATGTTTTCCCCAAAAGTTGACAATAACAGTTGGCACTAGAATTCAAGATTTCTTAATCACTTAGCAATCTAAGTACTTAGAAATTCAATATATTTTATGTGATATAAATATATTATCTAAGCACTGTATGCATTAACATAATTTATATATTAATATTATAATATGTTAATAAAATTAACATAATTTAGCTATCTTAATTATCTGTGCAATCAAACTGTCTATCCCTCCAATTAAACCACATCTCTGAAGACTGTTGTTCCCTAGAGATAGGAAATATACAAGAATTGTTTCTGGAGTAAGAGCTCCATCAACCTTAATTAGGAAGCTATTTTTGTTAGATTGTTGCTAAAAAAAAATAAATTAATTAACATTTGATACTGAGAGCAACACTATTGGTTAATTGATAAATATAAACAAGAAGCTAATTGAGAACTCTCCCTAATGAAAGTTCATTGAGAGGAAACCAGAGGTATAGAGCTGCTGGCAGTTCATTCTAGCTCAGATGAAACCCCCTAGGATTAAACAGATTCATTGATTTGTAATAATTCAAAGGCTAAATTGACTTCGACTCAGCCTTGCTTCAACTTATAAACTAGTTTTTAAGCACAGTATCATGAATATTAATATAGTCATTTGACATTTGATATAGTCTGCATTAAAAAAAAACCAAACATGGTTTTATTTCCTAGGAAAGTATGCATTTTTGAAATGTTTTAGAAGAAGTTGCTAAAGACCATTGCTTTCTAATTAGTGTCCTTCACGCCTTCCTCCCTAACAAGAACCTTCAAATGCTGCAGAAATAGCCTGCAATTGGGAGGTGGTATCAAGAGCTCAAGGGCAGTCTGAGCTAATCGAGTTCCTGTCTAAAAACAGAGAACATGTAGAGAACATGCTTGTGTGTGCTGACAGGAGGAAGTCATCTCTCACTAGCCTTTTATACAGGAGTCATAAATTAAGCCAAGATAAATTTGTCAGATTCATGTAGGAAGTTCTTGTTTTTGATATTCTTCTTGGTTTCCTTCCAGTCAGTACTATCAACCCATCTCCTCAAAGGTCCTACCCCATCTCCCAGATCAACAAAAGCTCAGAAATTAAAGCAGTAAACAATTCCTCCTCAAGGTGCCTTCCTGGATCTATCTAACCAAATGTAATCATCTGTTTGGGCATTTTCACCACACCACAGGCATTCTTACTTAGATTAAAACATGAGTCTCCCTGGTCTCTAGACATGCCTGGGCATGACCAACAGATGCAATAAGATCCTTGGAGTTTCTCTAGTAACTTCGGGTGGGATCAACAGCAACCCAAAGAACGGCATTCTTTGCTACTGTTGCTTTCTAACAGAACCAGGGTGCACACATATTTTTTATCATCATTTTACTTTTTATCTTTGAAGAAAAAAATTTTACAATATAAATTTCAAGACAGCTTATGCAATGATAGCTTTGGATGGCAGCAATAAAACTCAGGTAAGATATTTTAGATCCAATTAATAGAGAAAAAAACCTGAGCTAGGTTGAAGCATTAGGCAGAGAGCAAAACTGAGCAAAATGCAAAATAAATGATTTTGTAATGATGTCCTCCTAAAATTTATAACTCTTCATAGTGTTTATGGGATGGAGACTATTTCTACTAGTTTTATTTATATTTGAACGTTTAAATGACTTTTTGTAGGATACATTATGCCTTTCCCAAATTACAGGAAGACCTTGAATACAAAATAGTCAAAATGTCTTTCTTAAGTTAATTTTACAATTATCTGGCCTTTTCTACTTATCTTTGATTCCTTTCACTTAAGTCTTCATAAAACAATGATTTTTGAAGGAAAAAACATTCTGTCTTTTACTTTCAAAGATAATGTTAAAATATACGTAAGTTTATTCTTGGGAAGTTCTTGGGTTTTCATGGTTTGTGTTTGGTATTTGCATTGAATGTTCCTGATGACTGGCATATATTCATATAATTAGTGGCATCTACAAGACCATTTGCTGGTCTTATAGGTATCAATCAGTATATAGCTCAGAAATTTCCCTTTGTGGACTCCAAGACTTTTGGATCAATACAAACGGGTATTATACAGTATACATGAAGACTACAGTCTGGGACGGCTACTTCCTACTGAATTCCACAAAGTTTGCAATCAGAGAATATTGTATATCCTCTCTGGGCTCATTAATTAAAGGAAAAGAGAAGAAAGACGAAAGGAACATTAGCGAAGATGGCGCAGAAATGCTGTCACTGCCCTCTCAGTGCTTCCTATTCCAAATATACACAAACACGCACCCAGTTATCAGATATAAAACAGTAAGAGCCGGGGAAATGTAACCATCACAAGACATAGCTTCTCAGGCTTCCACAGACCTCATTCTTTTTTTCTTTTTTTCTTTTTTTTTGTTTGTTTTTCGAGACAGGGTTTCTCTGTATAGCCCTGGCTGTCCTGGAACTCGCTCTGTAGACCAGGCTGGCCTCGAACTCAGAAATCCGCCTGCCTCTGCCTCCCAAGTGCTAGGATTAAAGGCGTGCGCCACCACCGCCCGGCCACAGACCTCATTCTTAATGTCCAAATCTACCCTTGCTTCAAGGATCTACCTGAACTCTCACCACCTCCATATGGAGTCTGTTAGCTCGTTGACACACCTCCCACCCCCACCCATACCCCTACGTTTCTATTAAGAAAATCTTATCAGTTTAGCAACTTCATACTGTCTGAAATAGTAACCACTAGACTGTCTGATGGGTAGTAAAACGAATGCCCTATAGGTGCTGAATTTGTAACAAATATTTAAACAAAACAGGAGCCCGAAGCGAGAATAGATGTCCTCAAGGCTCACGGTGAGATCACCAAAACCGTGACTTTGATCTTATAAGGGTCACAACTTTGACCTACCAACAAGGGTGTTGGTTCAATGTTTGACCAGAAGAGCGGCCCACACCTCACTGCATGGCCCTGTAAGAGGTAGCCCTAAGAAAGAACTCGGGTATTGGCAGGGGCAATCCTGCAGGTAAGAGTGCCCAGGCCTGTTCCTGCAGGAAGGCTCCAGATGAGAAGCCTGGGAAGCTGTTTCTGAGAATGGGCATGAACAGTGAGGAGGCTTGGGGGCTTCTTGGGCAAAAGGGAAGGAGAGATGGGTGTAGGTCTTTGAGCTTATTTCTTCAATGTAGTAGTAACTACACTGTGAAGACAAACTTCTCAAGAATCTCCATCTCCCGTGCCCCTTCCCAGGAAGCTCTGCAGGAACCCGCCCATTGCCCCTTCTGGTAGCTTCTGCTGCCCCTCCTCCACTCGCCCCGCCCCCTCGGCCTCGGGGTTCCAAGGGCGGTTGGTCGCAGAGCCGCGGTCACTCGGCCAGTAGGAGCTGCGGGGCGCGCGGGCTGGACAGAACCGGCTCTAGACTTGGGTCTGGAAGCCGTGGAGAAGTTGTCGGTGGCGGCTCAGACCCGGCGTGAGGGAAGCAGGACTCCAGCCGGATGCCCTGGGATCCGGGCAGAGTGGGAGGGTCTCGGGGGACGGCGGGGACAGGGGGCCCCAGAGCCCGGGGGGTCACCTGGGGTCGCGCGCGGCCCTGCGGGGTGTTGGAGGGGCCCCGGGAGCCTGAGGCACCTCTCGCTCCGCCACCCTCGCCTGTCGACCGTGGCGAAAGGGGGCGAGGGGCCCGACCCCCGGGAGCTGCAGTGGCTGGCGCCCGGTGCTCGGTTTGTAGGCAGTGTAATTAGCTGATTGTGGTGCGGTGCTGACAATCACTAACTCCACTGCCATCAAAACAAGGCACAACATCACCCGTCGCCCGCGGGAGGAGAAGCCGGCGGCTGCACCCCATTGACTCCGCAGAAAGCGGAGGCCGGAGCCAGGATGCGTCAGCGAGGGGCCCGGAGCACGAGGTCTAAGTGCAAGTAACCCTCGGAGACCCGCGGCCTCCTTTAGGGACCGTTCGGCTACCTGTGTGTACGAACCAAGGCGAAACGGTTCAGTGATGTGTAAAGAGAATCGGTATACACCGGCCTTAACATTTAAAAAAAAAAAAAGATGCCAGGAAGAGCCCCCCAGAACAGTTCCTGCTGCGTGCTGTGATTCACTGCCTGATTTCCACTTCTGAGAAAGCTATCACCAAGGCAGCGACTAGAGTCACCACAGCTTGGCTGATGATTTGTTGGTCACAACCAGTGTCTGAGAGTACCAACTAAAGACTGCATGCTTTTTGTCTGAGTCTAGTTACTAGGCAGTGTAGTTAGCTGATTGCTAATAGTACCAATCACTAACCACACAGCCAGGTAAAAAGACTGAAATTCCTCTGACTGAGTTTCCTGTGCATCGTCATTTTGGTGAGGACAGAGCCTTGGGAAAATAGTCTTATCTATTACCTATTAATGGCTTAGAGGAAAAAAAAGAAAACGCTAGCCCTTAGCTGCTAAGTATACAATGTATCCATATGTGTGGGGTACATTTTTGGTGATTTTTAGATATATTGGAAAATAGAAATTATCCCTTAGCTGATTTGGTCATTATATTGACTTGTGATTATGAATCTTTGGATTTTGCCTGACACTATATTAATAACACTTAAAAAATAATAAAGCGCCAGGGAAATCTCAGCTATCGTGTCCATTTCCTTTCCAAAAACTGGCTTTAGGATCTCCAGCTCCTGTCAACCCCTAAAGTAATTAAATGGTCAGTTGCTAGACAGACAAAATCTCCAGGGAAACATCTCATACATGATTGTGAATCTGTAAGGGTACGTTAAATGCTTTCATAATTTTCCACGGGGCAGGGGAACTCAGCCCGCTTAACGAGTTATATTTTTAAGGTGATAACAATTGCGCTCTAGGCAACTTTGGTGGGAATAATTAGTGAACACAATTTAAAACCAGCTTGTTTCCTAAGATCTGTAATAGATTTGAGAGGTTTTAAATCACAAAAAAAGCTGTATCCATGGGTACCTCTCACTCAGCCCAGTTCTAGACTAGCGCATTAAGCAGATATATCATTGCAAACCTGAGAACTTCCCCCCGAGGGAAGAGTGCGGAGCCTTGGCAATCTTGTCCAAAAGAGGGAGGCGCTCTTTAAAGTTCACACCATTGGGCTGTTTGGGGGAGGAGGGGACGCTGAGGATCTAAGAGACACTCCAGGACTGTACACACCACAAAGTTGAGGCCTTTACTCTTAAGACTCGACTGGCCCCGAAAGCTGTGACCTGGACAGAAGCCAGCTGCAGATGGGCCACAAGCCCTCGAGTAACCCCAGATCCCACGGAAGAAACACTGGCATTCCGGCAGTGGCAGTTACCAACCTGACGGTTCTCCAGTGGGGGCGGAGCGCCAGAGCTAAGGGAAGCGTCCTGAGTCACCATGGAAACGGGGCCCAGAGGCTGTCCTTGGGGTGGGAAGGAATCCCAGGAAATCTGCTCCCCTGGATTACTGGTGTTCACCGGCTGCTCTGAGCAGGATGCCAACTTGGCTAAGCAGTTTTGGCTCGGGGCTTCCATGTACCCTACTACCGAATCTCAACTGGTGCTGACCCGAGGCAGCAGTCAGAGGCTACCGGTGGCGCGGAACTCTAAAGTCCTTGGGAGTGGTGAGTAGCGAGGCTGCCTCCTGGAAGGGGAAACTGTCTGGCCTAATTGTCAAAGAATCAATTGAGAAGTACAAACAAACGGTAATAGGTATATGCAAATACATAAACAGTTCTGAAACTGCTGCAATTCTTCACTGTAAAGGATCTCATTGTTACATATAAAATTTCATTCTAGAGCTGGAGAGATGGCTCAGCGGTTAAGAGCACTGACTGCTGGTCCAGAAATCCTGAGTTCAATTCCCAGCAACCACATGGTGGCTCACAACCATCAGCAATGGGATCTGATGCCCTCTTCTAGAGTGTCTGAAGACAGCTACAATGTACTCATATAAATAAAATGAAAATCTAAAAAAAAAAAGAAAAAAAGAAAAAATGCATTCTAAGAGTCCTTTAAATAATGGCTTTTATTTGGCAAAGAGGAGGGGTTAATCTAAGGAAATGGTGCTTAGATTAGGAAAGCGTTTACATAAAATTGAGTTCCCTGACTAATAAACCTTCAGTCAAGGATGTATAAAGTGTTGTTATTCAATATTAATAGGTATGGGAAATTAAAATACTGTTCATGTCAGCTTTTCCAATAACTTCCTTTCCATTTGTATTTCTTAGAGAAAAATTCTATCAAGCCCTTTCCCTTTGATCACAACAGTAAGTACCAAGTTTTAGTGCCCCTTTATAGGTAGACTCCCCAGATTATCTTAGAATTCCTAGAAGTGTACATTTACACTGTGGTATAACTAATGTGCATATTTACACCTTGCCTCAGTGCCCACACTGTCACTCAGAAGATAACTTTCCAATCCCACAGGCACTCTCTCTCTAGCATCCCTGGTCCCACAGGCACTTTCTCTCTAGCATCCCTGGCCCCACAGTCACTTTCTCTTTAGAGACTGTTTCTTATCTCCACTAGTGCTTCATCTAAAGAGGTGGGAGGGTTCCTGACGTCATGAATAATTAATGCAGTCTCCAGTTATTTACCAATCATTATAAAGTTTCAAAACAGTATGTACTTGTGTCCCTTCCTACTCTATTTACCCATATCCAATTTCATGTTAAAACTGTAATTATGACAAAGTTATTTCAGATTAAATTTGACTTTCTTTTCTCTAGAGGATGCGATTATCTTTGCAAAAGCCCAAAAGATTCAGGAATCTGAAGAGAAAGCAAAGTATCTCCAAAAGGTGAGCCACTGCTTCATCTCTTCTGGGTCTCATTACATTTATACATCATGTTGATAAATATTGTCTGTTGTTGTTGAGGACGTTTTACTTTTAAATGCATGCAAATAAAATTTGTCACTTCAGCTAGCTCCCCTTGAAAAGCTTTTTTTTTTTAAAATTAGAATTTTAATTAAGAAC